>CM061918.1:117419822-117552886 GCA_031002005.1 Vandiemenella viatica
TATCAACACTAGTTCGGTCGGAGTTGGAATTTTCTGTTTCTTCTTCTGTCCCCTCTATATCCATAACTTCAGAAATAGTTACATTTTCTTTTACTGGTTGTATTGCATGCAAAAGCTTTTGAGATTGCAATTTTAAATTGTGAGCAAAGTACACACTCTGAATGAAGACTGCGCCGATAGTTCTGTATTACGGTCTTTTAAGTTTGAATTTAAATCTATTATCATACAAAATAGGAGCTTTATTTGTTTTCAATCATTGGTTTACGCCAACGGTTGCAAGGAAATGATTCATAATTACTGACAATGACTCAGTATCACTATACGCTGCGAGTTTAACAAGTATACGAATATAAGGAAAGCACAACAAGTAATAAAAATAGGCAAAAAACCGTAGTTGAATTTCCTAATTTTTTGAAAAGATTCGTAGGTCTACAGATAAATTTGTAGCGCCTGGCAGCAGTAGTTCAAATGATGAGTATCAATCCAAACAATGGAGAACGGGGATTCCTTCTCCCGCAACCTAGCCTCTTCGGAAAGTCCCCATTCGTAAATGAAAACTTCAGTCAATGTTACCAATATTTTTTTTTTTTCTACTGAACCAGAAAGATATAGTAGATTTAAAAGTAAGATAAGTACTTAGTATAAACTCTAAAACAGTCATATTAAACGATAAAAGCCTAAAAATTTGAAATTTCGTAGTTATGAAAAAAAAAACATGTCCCAGAAAAAAAACATGTTTTTTTTCACAGTTTTTTTCATGTTTTTTTTTCACGTCAGAAAAAAAACTGTTTTTTTTTTTTTTACAACACTAGTCTCACCAGAAGGAGGGGGGGGTTCTGGAATTCCAGAAAAACACCTCGCGTAATTAATGTACACCCCCTTACGAACTAGAGTTGTCGCTGTCGTTTTGAATCACCCTGTATAGAGGTGACCCCGCTGTTGTTCTGAGTGTGTGTAGCTGATCGTAGGAGAGATGCCGTTTAACGAGCTGTGTCCCCTCTCAACCGAACGAGGTCCGGATAAAGTTGTTTACGGCCACGCTCTTACTGTTCCTCCGACAAAACATAAGGCGTTTCAAGGACTCCTCAACCGCCGTCAGCACGAGACAATGTATTAGGATCAATCTGGTCCTGAGGACACTGCATCGAGTTCTCGTCCGGTCATCAAGATTTAGGTTTCACATACTACCTGGAAATCATTCCAAGCGAAAATCAATGGCTGAATTCCTTTCAGTGTATAAAGAACATACATCCCGCCAACCTGAACGTGTCTGTGTAAATGTATTTTATTATGTGGACTAGCAAATAACCGCGACTTCGTACGCGTGGACTTGGAATTTTATTGCTAGAATTGGAAATAGAAATCTGTAAGTCACATAAAAGGTATCCTAAAAAGCAGGTAGTCGGCATAATATGACGGGGAAACCATCATTTTACCTCTGAGCATGTCTCATGAAGAAAACTAATTTGCAACATGTTTAAAAGTAGGAACAAACTAGGGTGGGGGGGGGAGGGTTATTATTTATTTATTTAAAGGTTTATTTAGCCTGGCAAGATTAGGGCTGTCAAGCCCTCTCTTACATCATACCAGGTGTTTACAATAAATAATATACACCTTACACAAACTAACAATATACGACACTTATATAACATTTGGCATAATTTAGGCTCAAGAGTAATACTAACAAAAAATCTTAATAATATTTATGAGTAAAATACTAACTAAAATCTTAATAGTATTCGTTCTTAACTAGTTAATAATTTAATGGTATAAACTAATGCTAGTGGAAGTTAAAGAAGTAAATGGTACAAACTTAATACTAGTAGAATGAAGAAACAAGACACAAACTAATAATAGGGAAGGCAGAATAAGAGGTGGACACTGTATACATCAATATCATTCAGATCAAAAAATTAAGTTATGAATGGAAGGACACGTCTTTTAGCTAGTGCTCCAATAAGTAATTAGCTGTTGGTGATTACCTATCACAGTTCTTCCGGCTGATTTTTGTTTGTGTTCTGAAGTTATGTCACTTTCTGGGGACACCTTATGGCAATACCACATTGTACACTACGTTTTTGGTTTTTCTGTCCATTGCTAAGATATATAGCCTTTGAGGGTTGGAAACAGGTGAGCTAGCTATATATAATCACAAAATAATAGTTTGATCAAGAGAAAATCCACTTCCATACAGTCTTTTTTTTTTTTAAACTGCTCAACGTCTCCTATAACAACTAGGTCTTTAGAGACGGGAAAGGATGGGGGCATGGGGGGCAAGGAATGGGAAGGAATTCGGCCATGGCCTTCTGAAGGAAGCATCCCGGCATTCACCTGGAGTGATTTGGGAAACCATGGAAAACCGAAATCTCGATGCCCGGACGGGGATTCGAACCGCCGTCCTCCTGAAAGCGAGGCCAGAATGCATACAGTCGTATCTGTACATGGAATTTATGAAAAGATCATATACAAACTGACTGCCAGAAAAAAAGCCTGAGTAACCGATCTAACTTTACAGAGACTAACACAGTTCGGTTAGTTTTCAAATGTTTTTGACATAATATGTTCGATATCACGTAAAGGGTATCCTATGCCTTCCTAATGATACATAGTATGTCCTTCTCAGATTTCATCAACATCTCTTCAGCCGTTTAGTCGTAAAAACATAATAAACAGACAAGAGTGACAAAGGTACTTTCGAAATTATAATATTAGTGTAGACAAGCGAAATGATTGGTTTATTCAGCCATGTTTACAAGTTCCTTTAATATCCTGTTGGGAGTTAAGTTCTACATCTACATCTATACTCTACAATTCACAATTACTGTGGGTGGCAGAGGGTGCTAAGCACCAATCCTATTTTAGAGTATTCCAATCCCGAATAGAACGAGGAAAGAAAGAATACATAAATGTATCAGTGCGGCATCTTATCTCTCGAATCTTATCCCTTCTGTCATTGCGACCCAAATAGGTTGGCGGAAGAAGTATTTCGTTGCACTCGTAAATTAGAGATTTTCGCATATTCTCCAACAAATTTAAACGAAAACGACGTCGTCTGTCCGCCAAACAATCCCAGCCCAACCCACGTATCAGCTCTGTGACACATAAGGATTGTAACTAGCGGTCACGAATCGAGCGGCTCTCCTCTGTACTTTCTCTAACGTGTCAATCAATCCCTTGCGATACGGATCCCAAATTGCACAACAGTATTCCAAATGCGGACGCACTAGTGTTTTGTGCGCTATTTCCTTTGTATGAGCATTGCAGCTTCTCAAAATACGACCTATAAAACGTAGTTTAGAATTAGCTTTGCCTACGGCGGTAGTTATATGCAAGTCCCATTTCATGTTGCTTTGTACTATTACGCTTAGATACTTCAGGGAATCTACCGTGTCAACAACTGAATTGTTAACTTTGTGCTCGTGAGCAAACGGGGTCTTTTTAATACTTATTTGTATTGCCTTGCACTTTTTACAGTTAAGTGTAAGCTGCCATTTACGGCACCATTCCGAAATAACATCCAGATCGCGCTGTATTTCTAAGCAATCGTCAGAGCACCCCACTTCCCTATAAATAAGTGCATCATCAGCAAAAAATCGCATCCTGCAATTAACGTTGTCACCGAGATCGTTTATAAAAATTAAGAAAAGAAGTGGTCCTATTACACTTCCTTGAGGAACGCCCGAAGTAACATCTAGCTTTGAAGAGGCTTCCCCGTTAACAACGACATACTGCGACCGACCAGTTCGAAATCGCGTATCCATTCGCAGATCTGATCAGATATACCGTACGCTCGAATCTTCGCCAAAAGTCGGTTATGTGGTACAGAGTCAAAAGCATTCTGGAAATCCAAGAAAATAGCATCAACTTGTGATCCTGCACCGATAACCTTCATTACCTCATACGAAAATAGAGCCAGTTGCGTTTCACACGAACGGTTCTTACGAAATCCGTGTTGGTTTGCTGTAAGTAACTCGTTTTCATGCAGAAACTTCATAACGTTAGAGCATATGACATGCTCCATTATTCTACTGCAGACAGATGTTAGAGATATGGGTCGATAATTCCTAGGATCTCGCCGATCACCTTTCTTGAAAACGGGAAGTTAATGAAACTGCCTTCGATGAACGTTAACTGCCCAGAGGAGCACAATGATAATATCACAATTGATTAGCCAGGGCTATATTGCCTCTGTAACCGTTATACGACACACATGTTGTAACAGCTATGTACGGAACAGGTATTTTTCTTGTGTTTAACCGGGCTGGTTCCCACTTGAATGTGTGTGTACGTTTTAGTATTTCATCTGTGTGACTGATGTGTGTAAGTTCAATAAATGTTAATAAATGAAAGATAATTGGAGGGAAACCCGGTATCGGCTCATTCAACCCTTCAAGCTTAACGTCCCCATCTACACCCTCAATTAATACGAACACTGTGCCAAAGTTTCAGGTTAAACCCAGCATTACGCGCATTTGTTTTACAACAGTTAGGTATTATTTCGTAGAATTTTTATGCACTTAGTACCGGAAACCCAAGGTGGTGGGTGAGTGGTTAACGCTCCGGCCTCGCATTCAGGAGGATGCAGGTTCGAATCCCCATCCGGGCATCCAAATGTGGGTTTTCCAAGGTTTTCCCAAAACACTCCAGGCGAATGCCGGGATGCTTCCTTCAAAATGTCATTGCCGAATTCCATCCCTTTCCTTGTCCCCAGGACCCACCCTGTCTCTAATGACCTTGTAACATATACGCTAAGACTAGTTTTTAAGTATTAAATTTAAGTGACAATAATCTTTGGTCAGCGGGCGCAGCCAAAGAAAATTAAATACAGGGTGTTACAAAAAGGTACGGCCAAACTTTCAGGAAACATTCCTCACACACAAACAAAGAAAATTTGTTATGTGGACATGTGTCCGGAATAGTGTTGTAAAAAAAAACAGTTTTTTTTCTGACGTAAAAAAAACCATGAAAAAAAACTTTGAAAAAAAAACATGTTTTTTTTCTGGGACATGTTTTTTATCATAACTACTAAATTTCAAATTTTTAAGGCATTTATCATTTAATATGACTGTTTTAGAGTTTATACTAAGTACTTATCTTAGTTTTAAATCTACTATAACTTTCTGGTTCAGTAGAAAAAAAAATTACAAAAATATTGGTAACATCGACTGAAGTTTTCTGTTACGAAAGGGGACTTCCCGAAAAGGCTAGGTTGCGTGAGAAGGAATCCCCGTTCGGCCGTTCCCCATTGTTTGGATTGATACTCACTATTTGAACTAGTGCTGCCAGCCCTACAAATTTATCTGTAGACCTACGAATCTTTTCAAAAAATTAGGAAATTTAACTACGGTTTTTTTGTCTCTTTTTATTACTTGTTGTGCTTTCCTTATATTCGTATACTTGTTAAACTCGCGGCGTATAGTGATACTGAGTCATTGTCAGTAATTATGAATAATTTCCTTGCCACCGTTGGCGTAAACCAACGATTGAAAACAAATAAAGCTCCTATTTTGTATGATAATATATTTAAATTCAAACTTAAAAGACCGTAATACAGAACTATCGGCGCAGTATTCATTCACAGTGTGTACTTTGCTCACAATTTAAAATTGCAATCTCAAAAGCTTTTGCATGCAATACAACCGGTAAAAGAAAATGTAACTATTTCTGAAGTTATGGATCTAGAGGGGACAGAAGAAGAAACAGAAAATTCCAACTCCGACCGAACTAGTGTTGGTAGTACTGATACTAGTGAATGTGGTTCCGACATAGAAGATGAATAAAAAATTATGTTACCTATATAGATACATTTATGAATCATTATGTAAGATATTATATGATTTAGTAAGGTTTAAAACACACATTTAAAATGTAAGTTCCATAAATAAAACTATGATTTATAAATATATAGTTTTCTGAAAAAAAAACAAATTTAGAAAAAAAAACGAGGGTGCTAAGTTTTTTTTCATGTTTTTTTTCACAAATCTGAAAAAAACATTTTTTTTTCAGTTTGCAACACTAGTCCGGAAACGCTTACTTTCCATGTTAGAGCTCATTTACTTCTCTTCAAATCACATTAAATATGGAATGGAAACACACAGCAACAGAACGTACCAGCGTGACTTCAAACACTTTGTTACAGGAAATGTTCAAAATGTCCTCCGTTAGCGAGGATACATGCATCCACCCTCCGTCGCATGGAATCCCTGATACGCTGATGCAACCCTGGAGAATGGCGTATTGTATCACAGCCGTCCACAATACGAGCACGAAGAGTCTCTACATTTGGTACCGGGGTTGCGTAGACAAGGGCTTTCAAATGCCCCCATAAATGGAAGTCAAGAGGGTTGAGGTCAGGAGAGCGTGGGGGCCATGGAATTGGTCCGCTTCTACCCATCCATCGGCCACTGAATCTGATGAGCTCTAACATGGAAAGTAAGCGTTTCCGGACACATGTCCACATAACATATTTTCTTTGTTTGTGTGTGAGGAATGTTTCCTGAAAGTTTGGCCGTACCTTTTTGTAACACCCTATATATAGTAAGAGAGAGATGTGTGTGATCGCTGAGAACAAAGAGAGCACGGACTGTATTAAGATTGCCAGAGGTTGTTATTATCTTGGTTTTCAATAAACGTTTCATGTTGATGGTGTATATGTGTGGTTTTTCTTGTTTATTAAACATCATATTCAACTAAATGTCTTACATTAATATGCACAACTGCCAAAACAAATAAAAGGCATCATCGGCAGATTATAACCTGGATTTCCTGGTGAGGTTGAAAAGAATATAGCTGGGTTATAATCTCAACGTCGACGAGAGAAAAAGAGTACTGAAAGTTAATTTGCTAACTTTTAACACTATAAGAATGTACCATCATTTTGCTAGCACTAATATCGCTGCTGGACTATAGGTTATCGGAGCGATAAAGGGAGTGTCTATTGGATATGCAATCTTTTTTTTTTTTTACTTATGGCTTTACGCCTCGTCGACGTCGAGGTCATTAGAGGCGGGATAAGACTGGGGATAAGTAACGGGAATTCGGCCATGACCGTTTGAAGGAAGTTCCCGGCATCCACCTCTTGTGATTTGTGGAAACCATGTAAAACCCAAATCTGGATGCCCGGACGGGGATTCGAACCGGCGTCGTTCCGAATGCGAGGCCAGAGCGTTAACTGCTCACCCACCACGCTCGGTTTCGACGTCAAGGTCACTATAGGTATGAAAAGATTAGAGGCATGGAGCGGGAAGGAATTCGGCCACGGTTTTTTGAAGAAACGATCCCGGTATTCACCTGGAGTGATTCGGAGAAACCATGGAAAAACACAAATTGCGGGGGATGATTAGGACGATGTGTATTTCAGAGATAATGCGCACTAAGTTTTACTTGTATGTATGTTTTACCTTAGGTAATAGCTCTATCCACCGCGCACTTCGTGGAGGTCCGGTTCCCTCCCACACTCCCGCCTGGTGTTTGCTACTTGTTGTGCAGGCTGTCTGCGTGTTTTTACTGCGAGGCGGCGATGTTTGTAAACACTGCCACGAGTCGGACCGGACACTTTGCTTCCGCTGTAAATACACCTCCTCCGACGCCGAGCCTCAGCCGCTATCACGTAAACTGCCGCACGGCTTGTGGAGCTAACGTTCTGCGCTCCATTTCAATAACTCGATGCTGGCGACTATTACTGCCCCGTGGATGACCAACACATTAGGGACCGTCCATAAACTACGTGACTCGGGCTAGGGGAGCGGGGAGGTTTCAGCTGGAATACTACCCTGGGCTACCTGGGGGTGGGGGTGGGGGGGGTGGGGGGGGTGGGGGGTGGGGCGTTCAGAGTCAAGCAACGTAGCTTTTCGTTCATATTATGTGTCACAGTTAAAATGAGGTACAGAACCCGGAACAGCATGTAAATATTTATTTCCGTCATTTGATAATCACCCTATGTAATTTACGATAGTCTGACAAGAGAAAACAGTACAAAATGTCTTTTGGAATCAATAGGAGAAAAAAAGCTACGTGGGGTGCGGGTAGGTTAATGGCAAAAGCCTCGTCGGGCTACGAGGGGGTTTTACAGGAGGCCAAAATGGAGCTACGTAATTTATGGACGCTCCTTCAGAGTCATGGGGCCGTCCATTAATTACGTGAGGTGTTTATCCGGAATTCCGGACTCCCCCCTCTAAAAAGACGTGAGATTTTGACAGAGAACCCCCCCCCCCTACTAATCGCTCTCGTATTTTTTTTTTTAGGTCTCATGCTTCCTAGGGCGGTTATACCCCTCCCACCTAAGGTCGGTTTTTGGACCAAATACCCCCCCCCCAAAGTCGACTTTCGCGTCATTTGTAGACCTCACTCAATTTTTTTTTTTTTTTTTTTAGCTCTACAGCCCTACAAGAATTTTGAATCCTCACGTGAGATTTTTGACGCCCCCTAAGAGACATTCGCCTGTACTGAAACCATGGAAATCTGAAATCTGGATGGCCGGAGCGGAGATTCTAACCCGCGACCTCCCGAATTCCAGGACATATCGGATGTATAAAGAAAGCTCTGATCTAATCTTTTGATGGCTTTACTTCTCGTCCACGTCTAAGTCATTAGAGGCGGGAAAGGACTAGGGGCAAGGAATCCCCTTTTAAAGGAATCATCACGGCACTCGCATGGAATGATTCGGGGGAAACAACGTAAAACCTAAATCTGGATGCCCGGACGGGGATTCGAACCGGCGTCCTCCGGAATGCAAGGCACCACGCTCGGTTCGATGAAAATGACATCTTTCACGTAACCTACAGTTTTCTGAATCCAATTCAAGCAAATCGTTTCGAAGTCCACGCGTACGAAGTCGCGGGTAATATGGAATAGTCGGGTAATATGGAAAGCCGAGGTTTCTCCTGTGCCGAATGCTGCTGTATAGTGGAAGTACCATCAACTGCTGCTCAAAACTCCTCTGATGCTTTATTGTGAACGTCGGTAATTTGGGAGCTGAACTGAGTTTGCTGTCCAACAAAGTTTGTTTTTCCACTTTCGAGAATTTTGCAGATCAATTTTCTAAAATATATATAAAATATTAGATTTATTTTGTTGATCACTAGTCTTAGTGTACTGAAAGAGTGATGGTTTGTTGTACAGTTCTCTTTTCTGGTTGGCATCTTTGTTTCATAATATCATCAAGCCTATTTTGTCCAAGATGGCTATTCGGGTAATACGAGATATTTAGTATTCCGCAAAACCAGACATAAAACTATGGTATTTCATACAACCCGAAAAATAATTACTGAGTCGAAATACATTTTTAATAAAATATAAGTGTGGGTAATGTGAGTTTTGTTAATATTGATTGAAAATAATAAAATAACAATTGATAAAGTAAATATTTCTGAATTAATTCATTAATAATGTTTTGTTTTAAGAATAGCCGAAAAATAATGAAGCGAAAGTTATTGAATCCGACAAAGATGAGGATGATGATGACTAAAAAGTATCATTAAATCAGTTTTTCTTAATTCCAGATAGTTTACTTTATTTGAAACCTTCTGTTCGATATTACCCGCCTATTCCATATTACCGTCCAAACTACTTTTTTTAACTAAATTTTACTACTTAAAAATCATTTTCGTCAGTTTTTTTTTATTAGTTATGTATTATCACAAGAAGCTCACGGTTGTATTGGTTTTAGTTTCAGGAGTTAAATTATTTTCAGTACTGTTTTGTGTAACAAAACATAAGTGGTATTCCATATTACACGATTCTCTTCTACTGTATTAATCTGAGTGGTTGTACATAAATGTGAATAAAATGGAATATAAAGTGAAAGTTCTAATTAGAGGAAATCAGTGCCATATCCTTTAAATCAGGTTCGTGCTGACACTATCACGGGGAAATGTTGGAATTTATGTTCTGCAACCGTTGGTGACCAAACTGATGAATTGATTTAGCACACAACTTACAGAATGCCAATGACACCCATGGAAGTCGCTCAGAAGAAATAAACAAACTCCTGTCTATAGCGGTCTGGTAGCTCAGTGGTTAAAGCGCTTGCATTTGTAGCAGTGGTTGTCCGGTGGCGGGTTGGAATCCCGGTTGGTACAGGAATTTCGAGAATGGTGTTTGATCGTATGAGCTACGCCAGGACACAACCACAACAAAAAAATTTTTATCTGCTTTACGTCTCTCTAACAGCGAGGTCTTTAGAGACGGGAAAGGATTGGGGGCAAGGAATGGGAAGGAATTCGGCCATGGCCTTTTGAAGGAAGCATTCCGGCATTTGCCTGGAGTGATTTGGGAAACCATGGAAAACTCAAATCTGGATGCCCGGACGGGGCTTCGAACCACCGTCCTCCTGAATGTGAGGCCAGAACGCTAGCCGTTACACCACCACCCTCGGTCACAGCATAATTCAAGCTACACGAAAGCTTAATGTATCCCTAGTTGGCCCAAACGAACATACACACACAAAATCCCGTCTATAAACAACTATTATGGTGTACGTTATTTTATTTTGTTGTTTTCCGGAACGTTTCGCCCTTGTGGTGTGTGGCATCATCAGTTGCTATAAATAAATTTTCCAAACTGGTCAATTCGTACTTATCAGAAGGTTTTCGCCAATAAGATATCTGATTTGAGGTCACAGGCGTGTTGGTAACAATAGAAGATGTGGAACGAATCGGGTAAAATTAATTTCTGTACTTAAACGATTTTCCTTGTGGTAGCAGGGAGCGTGGAGGTAGTAATGGTCTCTTGGGAGCTTTGGAGAGCAGACAGCCAATTGGCCGATCTCCTCCACCCCCTCCCCCCACCCCTCCGCTCATTAAGCTCGCTATCCGATTGGACGCAGTAATTAAACGCCCAGAACAGCTCCCGATGTTAATTAAAGTCATTGTGCCGGCTTTGCGCCGTTTGCCGAGCAGACTGTGCCGGATTTTTATTAATTGCCAGGGCCGCAAATTTTTTTATCTCGTAATTTGACGTCCATCAAAATATCAATGCGCCCGACTGAAGTGAATTCGATTTTATTAGCCACAATGGCCTACGCCGAACGTTAGGGAATAACCGGGGACTTCTGAAATACCAAGTTCACCCGAAAAATTTGCAAGCTAATATACTAACGAGACAAAAGTAATGCGACAGGAAAACGAAAGTATCCAGCACCGCGGAAGAAACATAACTTTTGTGACGTTTGGTATCTGTTGGTCATAGGTACTGTACATTACGCAGCAGGGGCGGATCCAGGGGGGGGGCTAGGGGCTCAAGCCCCCCAAAAGTATCTAGGTCCACCCCCGACACTGTAATTTTGAGGCCCGAGAAGGCTATAAAGACTACCCTAAGGGCCGACTCAACTGAACCAAATTTCATTCAAGCCAAGCCCCCCCAAAACAAAGTCCGCTCAAGCCCCCCGCCCCCAAACCAAAATCCTGGATCCGCCCCTGTTACGCAGCAAGCTGTGGCAGAGGCGAAGGTCGGGTTAACGGCCTTTTAAAATCCTAACAGAGATCGGGATTCGAATTGGGAATCTTTCGACCTCCAGTCAGACGGCTTAACCACTGAGCCACCAAGGCCACTTGGCAACAAATTCTAGACGTGAATTGTGAAGGCACTGCTGTTGTTTCGCAAGACTAGTCACACGTGGTTCTCAGAATAGCGGTTTGGGGGCATCCATAAATTACGTGAGGTGAAATAGGGGAGGGGGGTCCGGCGAAATCTCACCAGATCTCACCAAGGGGGAGGGAGGGTCTACGGAAATCTCACGTGAGATTTTGCGAAAATTTGGGGACAGTAGAGCAAAAAAAAAGGGTCTCAAATTTGCGGCAAAGTCGATTTTAGGAGGGTATTTCGTCAAAAAAGTTAGGGTGTGACCTAAAGAAAAAAGTTTCCAGGTTTCCAGGGCGATTTCTAGGGGGGTTCTCACGGACCAGATCTCACCAGAGGGGGGGGGGGGTCCGGCCAAATCTCACCAGGGGGGAGGGGGGTCCAGAAATCCGGAAAAACACCTCACGTAATTTATGGATGCCCCCTTTGCGTGGTGCGAGTAGAGACAAGAAATAGGCCGCTAGTTTCGGACACGGCAAAAAAAAAAAAAAAAAAAAAAAAAAAAAAAAAAAAAAAAAAAAAACACGGTATGACAGGATTGAGTCCCTTCACACGTTACTTCAAGCAGTTGGAGGAAGGGAGCACGCCAGCATTACAAGTTCGCTACTCCGGTTATTATTTGTTTACTATCCGGTTGGAATTCCCCAGAACACCTTATGCCCGTCAGGCAGTAATAAATGATTTCTTTCATGTCACACCCACTATCGGAAATACGAGAAAATTATAAATACCACTGTACACTGGAAATATTTTTGAAACCAAATAATTTCATTGTAAGAAATTTTGTCTGTCCGCTTGTTCTGACCGCATTCAAAAACTATTTAAGAAAGTTTTAACGAGTTTTCACAGTTTGAAAGCTTATAATCCGACTTAAAAACTGCGGTATATGTTATGAGTCTTCGTGAACGGTGGATAGATCAGTAAATGATAATCTGTTCGTAACCTGAACAGACAGGGACGAAAGATCACACTACATCAAAGATAAATATTGTTTTCTTAATCAGAACAGGTACACACCAAAGATAACATTACATTAAAGATAAACACAAAACTATATGTATTCTGTTAATACATATATATTTTTGTTTATAGTTTTACGCCTTGTCGACGTCGAGGTCATTAGAGGCAGGAAAGTACTGGAAGCAAGGAGAGGGAAGGAATTCGGCCATGGACTTCTGAAGGAATCATCCCGGCATTCACCTGGAGTGATTGGAGAAGCCAAGGAAACCCCAAATCTGGATGGCCGGACCGGGATTCAAAACCGCGTCCTCCCGAATGCGAGGCCACAGCGTACTGCTCACCCTCCACACTCGGTCTGTTAATATTGATGTTGCCCACTTAACTTTGGTCATTTATTTCTTCAGCTTTCTGAAATATAGTATATTGGAATACACGTAAAATGTTAATTAAACCTATCACAGAGCGCAGGAACCTAAAACATAGAGCACTAGAATCTTTTTACACAAGATTTTGAGTTTTTGTTTTAATATTCGGAGATAAGAACGCAGGATTGGTACTCCATAATGTAATCCTTTACGCTACAGGCTTCGCCCCTGTTCTTCAGTACCTTCAGATTTTACCAGTATTTCAAATAACGTAATACTATGCTAGTATATATATATATATATATATATATATATATAAACATACCGCCGAAGCTGCGGTCGAATTCTAGTGTAGTTTTAATGTTAGAATATTTAAATATGTAAATTGTTTAGTGAGGAACTAAATCTATGTAGCTACTCTGAAAATTTCTTGACCTCATGCGTGGACGAGTCTAAAAAATTATTTAAGTTGTAGTAATAAGTAACTGCACAGGAAGTTCGTAAGAAACCTTGGTTAGTTTGTGTTGGCGACCAACAAGTTTTGAAATTTCACCATCCGCACTTTTCAATCTGCAGTCTTTTGTTATGGAAAGTTAAATAATTCGGACGACAGTCCGTATAAATGCTGACCGTATTTCTATGATTATATATTAAATGGCCACAAACATGTAATGGAATCGAAGTTCCGTCTTACCGAATTCCACTCAATACCGCTATCCTTTACGATTCAAGTTTCTCCCAACTTATCGTCAAATTATACCAGTATTACCGATAATATGGTACTTCCGGACAAAAATTTATTTAAGAATGGTTTCAATTTTTTTTTTTTTTTTTTTTTTTTTATTTATTTTGTTTACTGTGCACTTAACCGATATTAATATTTTCTACATCAACACTCTGCAATTCACAAATATTGTGGGTGGCAGAGAATGTTTTGCACCAAAAATCGTATTTACTTTGTGCATTCCAAACCCGAATAGCACGAAGAAAGTATGGAAGAAAGAATACATGTAATCATCAGTACGGCATCTTATTTCTCTAATCTTATCATTGCGAACTAAAAGCTTGATGGACGAAGTATTACATCACCGTCGTAAATGAAAGAGGATATCCCCATATTCGTCAACAAAACCTACGTTGTTTGTCTCATAGACAATCCCAGCCCAATTTTTATGAATGGTGCATGCTGGTCCACCTGTATCTTCCAATTATTGTTAGAAACGGATATGTACGATAAATATCTATACAGTCGCTTCACTGCCCAGACATGTCTGGCATTTATGACGCGGGTATTTTTGGAACTGCCTGTGTTTAGTTTCTGCTGACAGAATTTCCGTTGGATCGAGCAGTTGCGTAAACAAAGTCTTAAATCATAATGTTCGGCGGGTAGGCAGAGAATTTCCAACGGCCAAATACCAACGATATAACCAGCACCTTAGCTTCTGCTACACGAAATACGGAGTGCATAATTTAATGGTACGTGTATACACAATTAAACAATCAACCACGAATAATAGAAGTTACTTTATGACCAATATGAACTAATTAATTGTGATTATTATTATTATTATTTTAATGGCAATTCCCTGTCGTCTAATTACCGCTTTATTTAAATTATCTTATATAATTTGAGTGTTAAATTCCTCCCCCATCCACTTTTGCGATTTACAAATTATATAATCTTAAATTCCTTCAGCGTTTTTGTAAATTATTCATCACTTTCCTTGGTAATTTTTTCCGATTCCTGACACATTTACTCACAAAATAAATTTATGCTTTGATGGCAATTTTTCTACGCATCTTGTTTTTCATTACGAAAATTTATCCTTTATTTTCTTCCGAGGTAAATGTTTTAGCACATCACTTGATAAACTGTTCCAATATATGACTCCATTCCTTTCCGTATAACACAAATCCTTCAAACTCATTTTTCGCTAAAATTAAGAGTTATGATATGGCCATTTGTCATTTCTTCTCTCCTAGTAAACAATCCTAATTTTCCAGACCCAACTATGCCTAACAGACACTCAGCACTATTTTCTTAAATCATTAAAATCCGAACAAAGTTACACTCTTTTTCTTGTTTTTTTTGTTGTTGTTTTTTTTTGTTGTTGTTGTTTTTTTAAAAAAAAAAAAATTCAGAACTACAGTTTCTTTTAAGAAAATGAGCACATTTTGCTACGGGGTAGCTACGAAATGAGGGAAAATTCGTGTACACGTCCCTTAAGCTGTATTATTTAAGAATATGTATATGCTGTAGGCACCAAGTACATACATGCCGCACAAATTTCACACAAAAACTACCATAACATTAAGTTAATTGCGTTGTTGGTCGGGAGATTCCGAAGGACAGTTCGGTCGCCAATTGACAGTGTTTCGATTTGCTGTGTACTCCGCCCTTTTATTGGCTGGACCCACAGTAGAACCGACCTGGCACGCCCATATGACCAATGCAAAGACCATACAAATCCTTGTACCTGTAAGCTTTCCACATAATTAGTGTGGTTCCGCAGTCATAATTTACTCACACCACCCTCGAGCAATCACGTGGGTTATTGGTGATGAAGGCGTGTTTTTGGATAATCCAGCCCATTTGTCATCACTCAACACATGCTAGCTGTCAGCTCAGATAATTTTGATTAGTATAGTTAATTATGTAACCATAAACAAACGGAAGGTATTGTTACGAAGTCAAAAATTAATATGCATTATTCTGATCAAATACCAATGAATTTAATAAACTCCGCTCTTGAATCACTTTTTTACACCGTCTTATTACATCCAGGCAAATTTACTAACTCGTCTAACAATTCATTATATCTTCAGTACAGTAAAGGACAAACTCCAACCGAGCGTGGTGGGTGAGCGGTAACGCTCTGGACTCACATTCGGGAGGACGTCGGTTCGAATCCCCGTCCGTGCATCCTGATTTGGGTTTTCCATGATTTCCCAAAATCACTCCAGGCGAATGCCGGGATGCTTCCTTCAAAAGGCCATGGCCGAATCCTTCCAGGTCCTTGTCCCAATCCCTCCCCGCCTCTAATGACCTCGACATCGACGAGACGTAAAGCAATAAGTAAAAAAAGAAAACAAACTCTCGTCATATGGCATTATCTACGCCTCACTACCTCGTCCAGCGAACACTTAATAAAAATCAGCCCAGCTGTTGGGGTCAAAGATACTACAATACGATTTTTAAAGGACAATAAGCTAACTATGCTACCCTGGCTAAAATACAAACTACTATCTGTGGAAACCAGGAAATAATATACATCAGGTTACAGACATTCATACAATTATTTAACGTTCCTTTAATTAATAAAATTAAATAGCATAACAATAATAAATAATAAATAATTAGGAGATGTGGTTGTGATAATATTACATACTACCGGATTTTGAAACTGGGACCTAGGTTCTATAGACGAGCTAGAAGCAATATTTACACAAATGCGACCTCCAACGATATCACTATTACGTGCAATGCACTACATCCATTATCACCAAAGATGACAAACATTACGTACAACTAATGCAGTGTAACGTACAACTGTTTCACGAATCGTAACAAGCGCCGATTGTCATTTTGCTGCGGGCAGCATAGTACGTCGCACTGTGGCTTCTAGCGATCGTTTAGCGTTATGGCACTGTTTGTATGAAATTTTGTGGTGCGTATATATTTGATGACTATAATTTACATATATTCCTAAATAATTGCTTCCAAGGAACGTGTATCAGACGAAAAGGACAATCCCTTCTTTAGTCATCCTCTTTGGGTAGCAGCCTTACTCGATACCAAATGGTCTCTTATAAGAAAGAACAGAAAAGATTTTTTTTTTTTAAATATATCGATTGAAAACGCAAGCTCGGTGAAATATCTATGGCAGCCAAACAAAATTAAGGTAAATCCATTTTTTGCTCGATGTTTCGGTATAAATACGTCTACGGGTGAACCACAGTGGGTGCTGGGTGAGCGGAACGCCTAGCCTCGCGTTTGGGAGGACGTTGGTTCGTACCCGTCCGGGCATCCAGATTTGAGTTTTATCTCGTTTCCCCAAATCACTCCAGGCGAATGCCGGGATGCTTCCTTCAAAAAGGTCATGTCCGAATTCCTTCCCGTTCTCTTCCACCTCTAATGATCTCGACGTCGCCGAGCCGTAAAGCCATAAGCCAAAAAGAAAAAAAACCTACACTTCACCGCTGGAAGGTTTTGGAAGTTTATCACTCTTCCTCCGGGAACAATTGTTCTATGCACCTAGTTTTACATTACGACAATTTGTTCATTATGTTCCTTCAGTGTTCGAGATAAATTGTGCAGCCGGTTTGTTCGACTTTACGCCCAATTGACGTCGATGTCATTAGAGACGGGAAAGGACTGCCGGCAAGGAATGGGGAGGAATTCAGCAGTGGCCTTTTTGAAGGCAACATCCCGGCATTCACCTGGATTGATTTGGGGAAACCATGGAAATCCTAAATCTGATTGGCTGGATAAGGTTGGAACCCGTGATGAGGAGATTAATAGAAAAAAATTGGTATAGCATTAGAATGTCGTGTCGTACGGACGAAAAATACGGGAGTGAATAATCCTATGACGAGAGCATCTAGTATCAAATTGAAAGATACTACACAAACCGTAGTCTATTGAACTTCATGGTACTGGCTGTAGTTTTTGCATATGCATATATGCTGAACTGATACATGTCAAAATATGCCGCTTGTCTAATATGTTTTCTTGAACGTAATTAAAAATAGAGGTGTCACCGCATAGGAAACTTCAACATTTAAGTGACACATGAAAACGTTTATGACTCCTGGGCCAATAATATTCATACTTCACCAGTTTAAGTACCTAAATTGTGATGTTTAGAGCTTCTTTCATCTAATGCGTAGGGAATCGTGTGAAATTGCGACATACCAAGCGTGGTGGATGAGCCTCGCATTCAGGATACAGGTTCGAATCCCCGTCCGGCCGTTCTGATTTCGGTTTTCCATAGTTTCCCCGAAAAGAATTCAGATCGATGGTTCCTTCAAAATGACATGATCGAATTGCTTCCCTTCTTTCATGACCCCTACCTCGACGAAATATAAAACCATAGAAAATTACTAAATTATCCGTGGCCCATGGCAGTAGTGCAGAAGACGGCGAGGTCATTAGGGGCGGGATGGAACTGGGGGGCAAGGAACGGGAAGGAATTCGGCCATGGCCTTTTTGAAGGAAGCATCCCGGCATTCACTTGAAGTGATTAGTGGAAACCATGGAAAACCCAAATCCGGATGCCCGGACGGGGATTCGAACCCGCGTCCTCCCGAATGCGAGGCCAGAACGTTAACCGTTCACCTACCACCCTCGGTCGGAAGAAACTAATTCTGGTGGTATGTTAGTTCAAAATTACTACAAAGCGTTGCTAAACTGGATGTCCTAGACCAGAACAAAACACATGTTCACTTATAACAATTTCATTTTCGACTGTGGGTAAACATTTAGCTACCAAACTATTTGAGTCGAAACGACTAAAAGGCCAAGACAAATACTTTAAACGTGCCTCTATGAATTCCTTTTTCTCTAGTGCCATTGGAGATTGTGGCATACAGAGAACAGATTAGTTTTGGTACAAATCACTCTTTACCAACCACAATTCTGTGAACAGTCAAGTACATATGTAGAGCCATGTGCAAGATTTTTTTTTTCCGCCGTCATCAATCTCTCGACTGCTTTGATCAATTCTCCATCTCTTCCTATCCTGTGCTCACCTTTTCGTTTCAACATACCTCTTACAATCGACGTCCTCAATTATCTAGTTCAAATAGTCTGATCTCTGTCTTCCTCTACAATTGTTACCTTCATCTGTTTCCTCCACTAATTCGATGGTAAGAACTGTCGAGGAAGAAAGAGGTTAGAATATATGAAGCAGATAATTGAGGACGAGCGTTCTAAGGAGTATGTTGTCGTTTATTTATCAATCGCTACACACTTGAATGGCTAGTGGTAAAAAATCAGTGGCAGTCGCCTGTTTATTGAGCTCTGGCGACACGCATATCGACTGTGTACTCACCCTACGCTGATTCTAGATATGCCCCTGAAGTGGTGTGGTCTGTAGAGAGCTGTACACGTCCGTACTGTTCGGCGTCTGGCGCACGACTGAGTGGCCGGCCCGGCCCAGCCTCCCCCCACCCACTCGCCCGGCCTGCCCCCACCACCACCCTCCATCTGGTCGTCAACCCCGACACGCAGCCGCAACGGTATTCGGGACCCAGAGGCACAGGGTGCCTCACGCACAATCCAAACTCCAAGCAAAACATTGCGCACCGTGGTGGATAAGCAGTATGATTACAAAAAAAGAGATGATACTACTCATACATCTTTCTAGAAAAGAAAAGCCATAAAGCAATTTAAAGCACTCCAGGTGAATGCCGGGATACTTCCTTCAAAAAGGCCATGACCGAATTCCTTCCCGTTCCTTGTCCCCAGTGCCATCCCGCCTCTAATGACCTTAGTCGTTGACGAGGCGTAAAGCCATAATTAAAAAAAAAACAAAGAATTTTTCCATAAAATCGGATCTCGGCCTGCAACTGAGAATGCGAAGGATTCGTTGATACGATTTTTCCATTCTTCTCTATGGACGTGAAATATGGACTCTCCCTTTACACGAAATTATGCATTTATTCATCATAAATAATCAGATAGCAAAATGTAAATTTAAAGCGACATTGCGTATATCTGTGCTTAGTTTTGAAATCATGCTTAATCCACTACCGGCTTGCTAGGCCTTTCGTAACTTCACCAGAGCCCCGTTGGCCGCCATTTTTTCAAGGTTCCTGTAGGGCCTTCACAGCTACCGTATAGGTCCCGGGGCACACTAGGTCCCCACTGTACATCGCCCCCAGAGTAGAGGTGGGCAAAGTGACTCACTAAAAAGAGGGGTGTTCATTTGATCACTCCACGAAAAGTACTAGTTCTTTTGAACGGTTCACTAGCTCAGTTTTATTTGAGACCTTTTATTTTAGGTCTCACCCCACAGAATCCGGTTACACCCCCAATTTTCGATGAAATACCCCCCTTAAATCGACTTTGATGCAAATAGTAGACTCACCTAGAAGAACTACCGTTCACTTTTAGTGAGCGACTGCTCACTCGCTCTTTTAAAAGAATTGCTCTAAAGAACTGATTCACTCGCGAACGACCAATCTCTACCTCAGAGGCAATCCCTTATTTCACGCAATTGCCCGTCTCCCACCACGTGGAGGAGGGTTGGTAATGATGATTGCCTTTATTTATGACCTGCATTTTTTTTTTTTTTTGTATATATATGCCCTTTGTATTTGTGTGCAGTCCTCAACAGACAAATGCCTTTTAGCTGGCCTCGCAGTTCACTTCCTTTTAACAATATAAATGCAAATAAAATCAACTGCAGTTGTTTATTTGAAATTTCCTGGTTAGCCAACCAGCGCTGTGGTGCCAGTATGTGTAACTAACATTTCTGACGTCATCGGACTCACCGAAGTTTTCCGAGCCAGATGCCCAGTTTCCAGGCAGAACGCGTTTTATTATAGTTGATTACTATAGTGAAATCGTCTCCTCCCTCTTCAGTACTTCTGAGACCTTCTAAATTCAACAGAAATACTTCAAACGTTGCAGAAAGAACCCCATAGGGTCAAATACAGATCATGTTCGCGTTTTAGCCAGATCATGTTTTTTGATCATAACCTTAGACACCAAAAACTCATTGTTTGTTTCTAAAACTTCTTTTTGGTTACTTTCAGACTCTGTGCAATACATTTTTGATTAAATCACTCGGTTAGGAAATACGACAAAAAACCTATCTTTTTTCACTTTTAAAAGCTGTGAAATTTATATTTGAGCTAAATTGACCTTAAGAAATCTAATAGTTACGTTGACTTGAACTATGACTTTAAAACTTTTTTTTTGCCCTAAAAGTCATTTTTGACCCTGTAAACTCATTTTTTTTGTCGTTGAAAACTCATTTTCCACCCAAAAACCGATATTTTTCACTCTTAAACGCTCTGAAATTCATTTTCGGGTTAAATTGACCTTGAAACGTCAATTAGTGTCACGCCGTTATGAATTGTGACTTTAAAACTCATGTTTCTCTCTAACAACTCATTTTTTGCTACATACAGACCATATGAAATCGGATTTTAGTTTAAATCGATCTTAAGAGTGCCGAAATAGCACACATTCATGAACTGTTACCCTAAAAACTCATTTTTTAAATTAATTTTTGGGTTATATGACTTTAAGAAATTTTTTTTTTTTTTTACTTATTGCTTTACGCCTCGTCGACGGCTAAGGTCATTCATTAGAGGCGTGATGGGACTGGGGACAAGGAACGGGAAGGAATTCAGCCATGGCCTTTTGAAGGAACCATACCGGTATTCGCCTGGCGTGATTTGGGGAAACAATGGAAAACCCAAATCTGGATGCCCGGACGGGATTCAAACCCGTGTCCTCCCGAATGCGAGGGCAGAACGTTAACCGTTCACCCACCACGCTCGGTAAAAGATGACTTTAACAGGTCGAATAGTGACACGCAGTCATACATTGTGACTTTAAAAACACATTTTTTGTCCCTGAAAACACAATTTAGCTACTTTTAGACTGACTGCGAAGCATTTTTAGGAGGTCCACCAATATCAAGCGGTCAGGATCTATGACAATAAAAAATATTTTTTGTCACATTTAGACTATGTGTAATGTATTTTTGGTTTAAATCAACAATTAACTATTCCCAGCGCCAAAATTGACATTTACCTACCTGAACTTCTTTGTCAACTAGGAACTATTCTAGGAATGTGACCGTTCACAAAAAGAACCCACATGGTTGCTGGTTAGTTTGTGTAAATAGACGCAAACTTACTTTTTCGTGTCTGGACATCATAAGCGTTCTGTTAAATGCAGAACAAAGTTATCAATATTTCTCCCTGTCCAAAAGTAGTCGAGTGTTGTTAAAAACTGACTCCGCGTGCAAGCATAGACATGATCCGTAGTCTATGGATGGCGATTCTTTCCGCAAAAGATCGATTCTTGAATCGATTCGAATCGAAATTCGATAAATCGATTCACAAAAAAATCTAGGTCTAAAAGATTGATTTTGTAAAAATCGATATTTTTTCGATTTGGTTTTCGTGTTCGTATTTTAAATATAACACCAACCATGGAAAACAATTATATAAAACAGTTTTGAAATGATATAGTTTAATGTTCCCAGTGCTTAATGTCCAAGCTTTTCAGGAACAACAGTCTGTCCAATCTACTAGGATCCAAGCGGTTCCGCTCACCACTTGCGATGTTGCCGGAATAAAAAAAAGCTATACTGATGATCCCACTATACAGATATACTTCTTCGCGGTTGAGTAAACGTGATGATAAATTGATTCTTTTGTTCTTGCCAGTAAAGAATAGGATCATACTTCAGGTGCATAACTGCTTGCGAAAAATAGTCTTTAAATTCTTCGTTTAAACCCTGACTTTCGTGTGCAAGTGCATTACATGTTGAATGTGCTCTTTCAGACTCGATTTTCACGGGTGAAATATCGATTCGCTGGATCGATTCAGTACTATAAATCGATTTTAAAAAAATCGATTTTTGGTCCAAAAGATCGATTAATCGATCTCAGATCGCCATCCCTACCATGGTCTGATGTTCTCCACATTCACTTCGACGAATTAGCTTTTACATAGAATCGCGTGATATTGCAGTGGCTGTGATGGAAGTTAGTTTCTTCCGCGACTGCGTCATCGCAATGTGTGTCTATTCGAGGTGGATGCTGTCAGTATACACGCCCAGCATGCTGTCACAGCTATACAGCTGGGTTGCGTTTCTTTTGAAGTGACACCAGTGCAATCCTCACTGTCAACACCCTGCGCTGAACTTAGAAACAGCCTGTGTGGGCTAGCTTCTACAGCAATGCTCTAACAACACGTGAAACAGTCATAACTGTCTGTGCGAGAGATGTCAACCAGCCTTCTGTCACAATCGTCAATCACCAGAGCTGTGCGACGTGTAAATTGCCTTATAGTCCAAGATAAGGCTGTATGATTTATACGTCCGTCTCTTATTTGACTGAAATACAGTTGTAATGTAGAATTATTAGTAGCAGAATACTACTCTGCCGGGTTGCTTACCAAAAAATTGCCGCAAGTATTTTTAATAATATTTCAAAAAATTAAAAAATTCTTTCACTTTTTTTTGGATAAATGATAAGGGGGCATCTATTAATTACGTGAGGTGTTTTTCCGGAATTTCGGACCCCCTCCCCTTTTCTGGTGAGACTTCGTGAGATCTGGTAGGACCTCCCCTAAAAGATTTTGACGAAGACCCCTCCCCCCAGATAGTCAACCACGTAGTTTTTTTGTTTTTGTTTTTATCTCTCATGCTTGTAAAGGCGGTTATACCCTCCCTAAGGTCAGATTCGAACCCGCGTTGTCCAAAACGGCAAGCCTTGCAGACCCACCAGGCTCGGTTCTAATTACAGACGAAGAACCCACGATTTAATAATCTTAGAAAAAGAACCCATCGCTTTCCAATAGCTGAAGAAGAAGTGGCCTGAACGAACCTATTACCATAACAAAAGATTCGGTCCTTACATTTCCCAATTCGGTTTTTACGGAAGACTCATTTCAAGACAGTTGCAAGGTCAAGTAAAAACGTCAGAACATCCTCCGTAAAACAGGCACCTCGTAATAGCAGTGGGCTGCATTGTTGCTCGGAGACACGATGACAGGTCGACAAAAAACGCTGTTGGAGTTGAGTACATGCTATCTTCGGAGACCAAGAGGTAAACCAACAGACCGATAGTACATAGCTGAGAGATAGTCACCCAGTACCGTTCTACCAGGAGAAGACTATTCTAGATTCATCTGGACTCATGTTTCTTAGAGACCACATCATTTGAACAGAATTGGCTGATGATGACTCTCGACACGTACAAAAAAAACTACCAGGCGTTGTCTCGGATCAAGAGGACGGGAAGGCGTTAATAATGACCTGTCATCACTCTACAGAATTTTGCCGCCGTGCCAGTGGGACGTGAAGACTTTAATAATAACCTTTCATCAATCTACAATAGCAGGTGTCTGTCCTCGGCCAAGGGTCGGCTCCCTTTGAGGGCTAGTAGAGCTGGAATCATACCGTCATTTCTTTTGAGGAACCGGTCAGACGGGAGTTGGAGCTAGCTGGCAGACAACTGTCCAAATTCTTCTGCCTGTACACCACTGTTGGCATTCCATCACAGTTCACTGCTCCAAACAGAACACACCATTACATGGTTGTTTATATTGACGACTCGTACGGGAATTACCCACATCTCTCGCCGTACTGCGTTTGAATTTTTTTTAAAATACTATTTTACAAAGTTTTTTGTATTTTGTAAACTCGATTTGAACTGTATAACAAAAAATGCGCAAAAAAATGTTTTTAAAAACGTGGAAACACACGAAACTACTCAGTTCGGGGACTCTCGTAATGGGGCGTGCATTAATTACGTAAGGTGTTTTTTTCGGAAATCTGCTTCCTGTGGTCAGATTTCATGAGATCTGGGGATTCCCTTCCCCTCCCAATGGTGAGGTGAAATCTCGAGGTTCCCTCCCCCCACCCCCCACCCCCCATCTACAGCTGAAGACCTCGTAATTTTTTGAGACCTTCTTTAACTCTCCTGTTTTCTCCCCAACGGTGGGATCGACGTCGCAAGTAGTTTGCAGACCTTTTTTATTCCTTTTATCTCTACTGTTATTCATGGGATTATAAAGATGATGTGTGATTTCTGTTGAGCCCCCCTCCCCTTGGTGAGATTTCGCCAGACCTCCCTCCCCATTTCACCTCGTCTGGATCGGGAATCGAACCCGAGTATTGCCGAATGACACGCTGGAATGTAAGAGTTCACCCACCAGACTCGGAGGTAAAGAATTAGAAATTTGAATTGCACAGGAGGGCTCGTATACTGTAGAATTCAAATACGTTCTAACGCACGAAGTACCAAAGAAAAAATTGACCGAAGATACGAAAAAAGGTGTGGGATGGCATCAAAATAGTGCAGGGAGTAGCAACATAAAGAAAAAGAATTCATAGTAAGAACAAGCTCGATGGGTGAGCGATATCGTTTGGACACTCTGGCCTCGCATTCGGGATGGGCCAGAATCTTGAAAACGTGGCCAAAAAGGAAAAAAAAAAGTTTCGGGATGGGAATTTTCGACTATCAGGTTGGCTGCAGTAATGTTGGAACTACTGAATACCGATTGTTTGGACGATCAATTGTTCATTTCCTCCTTTATATTTCATGTCAAAGTCGGCACTTCATTGCTAGAGGTGCATGCAGCCAACCAGGCTACAAAATAGTCTTGTCGTTAAAGATAAATATTTGTGTTCTGTGTAAGTGAAATGAATATTTTAAATATGCACGGTATTCCAGGCGGTATGTACTAATTAAAATACATTTATGTCATTATTAAATCATTAATTACACATATTTTTTTAATTAACTTAATACCGGAAAATGCGCGAGAAAATTTTAAAATGTGCTTAAAAAAACAGAGATAAGTTACGAATTCCGCGATATTCCGCTTTCTTTTGCACTGTGTCCGCAAGTATATATTATTACCTTAGTAAATTAACCTTCAAATCCACCTACTAGTACAAACTCCGGCTTTGAACCACGTTTTAAGCGACGCTTGCAAAATGTTTGGTTATTTTTTTAAAATGAAATTATTAATATTAAGTTAATTTTTTCATTAATAATTATGAAAAAGTACATTTTTTTGAAACACAAATATTCTACATACTTTGTGAAGTTACTTTTTAACGCTTTCAAACACGTGTTAAGAAATAAGAATTAAATAAATTAATAATAATATGAACTGTCGGAGGATGCTCAAGACTCAACCAATAAGTTGATAAAGGAATATCGCATAAGTTTTTCTTGAAAGTTTTCCGGACTTAAGAGTATGTAAGACGTGTTCAGGAGATTGTTGGCAACCACAGATTGCCACATTTCATCTCTGCGCAAATCATCAAACAAACTGAAGAGTTTGTCGTCAGAAGCCGTTGCCCTCTTAGTTCCTGTGCCGGAAGATTATGAAGATTCCGATGTAGATGATGAGGAAACAGTCTTTGAAGATGATGACGATTCATCTGAATATGCAGAAGAAGAAGATATGAAGATAAAAAAGAAGAAGAAAATGACAACTTTAATTATAGTCACAAACAATTTACTAATTGAATAACTGTAATTGAAATAAAATTCTTTTTTTTAATATTTAATGCTATCTTCTATCCTCTATTTGGTACTTTTTTCGAGCTTTCCTTTTTTTGAGCTGATATTTTTAACCATTAACTACAACAACCTCTAAATATTGACTTTTATATAAATAAAAAGAATTTACCAATTTTTGTCCGCCATCTTGGATCCACCATTTTGTTTTTCAAATATTTGTAGTCGTAATCTTCATCATCAATCTCGATAAATCGCAAAAAATTACTTTTATATGAATCAAAAGACTTTTATCAATATTTGTCCGCCATATTGGATCCGCCATTTTCTTTTTACACTTTTTGATACCATATTCTTAATTACCAACTTCGATAACCTTTACGTACTAACTTTGGTACAAATTGAACAACTCTAGCAACCTCGATAATTCCACAAAAATTACTTTTATATGAATAAAACGACTTTTAGCAATATTTGTCCGCCATCTTGGATCCGCCATTTTCTTTTTTCACTTTTTGATATTATATTCTTAATCAGCAACTTCGATAACCTTTACATACTAACTTTGGTTCAAATTGAACAACTTTTTATATTTTGGCCAGCTTTTTGCGATTCTGGCCCACTGTGCGGCGGTTCGAATCCCCGTCCGGGCACCCAGATTTGGATTTTCCATTGTTTCCCCAAATCACTCCAGGCGATTACCGGGATGCTTCCTTCAAAAGGATCATGGCTGAATTCCTTACAATTCCTTCATGCTCCATCTCCGCCTTTAAACACCTAAACGTCATCAAGACGTAAAAAGAATAATTAAAAAAAATATATTTTCGTTGATCTTCTTTCTAAGATCCAGTTCTTTACTCCCAGGAGCTTTCGTCCTTGTTCCACTTTGTTCTGCCTTTAGCGAACTGCTTCTAACAGGTAGACTCAACGACAAGTAGGCCGCCAAATGTGTCAACTCTAATTAGAGAACTTAGCTCCCCGTTAAAGCGCCTACACGACAAGGTACCGCTCGCTTACATCCAGACGTTTAGGGGCCTGGTGCCTCATAAACACTTTATAAATGCAGTGATGTCAGTGAAGTAACTAAAACAGTTTACAAGGTTAACCTCATCTAGTTGGGAAAAGCCATCTCCATGTTTCTGGTACTACGGGGAAGACAAGTAGAAAGTTTTTTTTTTTTTTATTTATTTTTTTCATATCTGCTTAACGTCTCTCTAACAGCGAGGTCTTTAGAGACGGGAAAGGATGGGGACAAGCAAGGGGAAGGAATTCGGCCATGGCCTTTTGAAGGAAGCATCCCGGCATTTACTTGGAGTGATTTGGGAAACCATGGAAAACCCAAATCTGGATGCCCGCACGGGGATTCGAACCGCCGTCCACCCGAATGCGAGGCCAGAACGCTAACCGTTACACCACCAGGATCGGTCAAGCAGAAAGAAGTGTAAGAACAGAAGGATATAAATAATGACTTTGTGATGTTTTGACTAAAGAAGTTCAATTGTACTTCTTTAGTATATGTATTTTCGTCATAATGTAAATGTTGTAATGAAAAAACGTTCTGAGGTAAACGAAAAAAGAATTGTTAAGGCGTTTGCTTTTAAAAAATATAGTGTCCGGGGTTAGAATCCTGTTTTGGGCCAATAATTTTTACGGGCTCTACTTTAATTGTGATATGACGCTTCATGGTTCGAATCATCGTTTAACAGGAGGTCCCGCAACGATAAAAGGTGGAAAGTGCTGCAAATCGAAACTATGTCACCAGGCTGGAAAACTGTACGATATTACTAAATTAGCCAGTTTCTGTCAGCCTTTTTGGGGATTTGTATCAGAATGTAACTGTCACAATTTCCTCAAGTCTGTCCGGTTGTGTCATACAATCATAGTTCCCCTGCCTTCGAAACGAGTACAGCGAATATACCGACCCAAAATAGTAAAAACAAACATTTATGATTTTATTAATTCCGTACGGTCATGTTCAACATGAATCAGTAGCTGATTATTTTTGCTAGAATACTTACCGACAGTAATAAAGATGACTTTTAAAAGATGGCGCCTCACAAGCAAGCTCAAAAAAAGAAAAAAATCTTGCAGTATCGCTAGTATCTAAATTGTTGGCTGAGGAAAAAAAAAAAAAACAGGATGTGATGATGTGAGTTTCGTCACGTATTGTTGGCACTATTGTCTCAGACATTACGTCGCACTTTTTTTTTGTTATTTGTTTATTATATGAACAGGAAATTCAGCTTTACAGGATAAAGTTGTCTTTTACAAATCATAGCATTCTTATTGACATGGTTAAGGTCAGGCCATTAGGGCCCTTCAGTAACTACATAACAGTGATACAGTAAATGTTTTGCGACAATAGTGAAAACAGTGCCAACAGTATTAAAATAGTAATAAGAACAGTTACTAGTATTATATATATATATATATATATATATATATATATATATATATATAACAGTTATAAGTGGAAAATAGTAGTAAAAACAGTTGTATTTAAACTGATTAAACTTTTGTTCATGGAATACATATAGTTTTTTTTAGTTTTCAGCGCTGAGGATAATCTTGTTTCACAACATATGGTTTACTGGTTCATTTCTTCTTCAGTCTCTGTTTTTGAGGAAGGCGTTTTTTTAGTCTAGCTTGACCCGTTCTTTTTCCTAGCTCATAAAACCGCGCACCAGGATCTGCGTTCATTCGTTTTATAAAATTTTCAGTTTGTTGCCTTACGAATTCATTAATGTAAGAAATATTTAATTCTCGGTGTAACTGCCTGTTCCGTACGTAGCAATCATTTAACTAGTGTTCTAAAAAAACTGTTTTTTTTTCTGACTTGAAAAAAAAAAAAACCATGAACAAAAATGTTTTTTTTATTATGGGACACGTTTTTTTTCATAACTACTAAATCCCAACTTTGTAAGGCATTTGTCGTTTAATATGACTGTTTTAGAGTTTATTCTAAGTACTTATCTTAATTTTTAAATCTACTATATTTTTCTGGTTCAGTAGAAAAGAAAATTACGAAAATATTCGCAACACTGACTGAAGTTTTCTTTTACGAACGAGGACTTCCCTAAGAGGCTAGGTTGCGGGAGAAGGAATCCCCGTTCCCCGTTGTTTGGATTGATACTTGCTATTTGAACTAGTGCTGCCAACCCTGCGAATTTATCTGTAGACCTACGGATCTTTTCAAAAAATTAGGAATTTTAAATTTATCTACGGCTTTATGCCTCTTGTTATTAGTTATTGTGTTTTACTTATATTCGTATACTTGTTAAACTCTCAGCGTATAGTGATATTGAGTCATTAAATTGCCAGTAATTATGAATCGTTTCCTTGCAACCGTTGGCGTAAACCAACGATTGAAAAAGAAATTATAACAGATTTAAATTCAAACTTAAAAGACCTTAATACAGAATTATCGGCGCAGTCTTTATGCACAGTGTGTACTTTGCTCACAATTTAAAATTGCAATCTCAAAATCGTTTGCGTACAATACAAGGAAAACCAGTAAAAGAAAATGTAATTATTTCTGAAGTTATTGGTCTAGAGGAGACAGAAGAAGAAACAGAAAATTCCGACACAGACCGAACTAGTGTTGGCAGTGCTGATAATAACGAATGTGGTACTGACATAGAGGATGAATAAAATTATGTTACCCATATAGACACATTTATGAATCATTATGTAAGACATTTTATGATTCAGTAAAATTTAAAACACACATGTAAAATGTAAGTTCCGTAAATAAAACTTTAATTTATCAAATATACTGTTTTCTGAAAAAAAAAAAAAAAAAAAAACAAGGGTGCTAGGTTTTTTTCATGTTTTTTTTCACAAAGTTGAAAAAAATATTTTTTTTTCAGTTTGCAACACTACATCTAATATAAGAGAGTCGTATTGTTCTCTCCTATCGTAAATAATCTAGCAGAAATAGCATAAGAAACTTTTAATAAGTTTGTGGCAGTATATCACTGCCAAAATTTCAGGTAGCTTTGTGTTTTTTAGTTTATCTATTGGACGTTTTCGCATTTGGTTACTAAATTTGTTCACCTTGCTTAGTGAACAATTTAGTTTCTGTCAGGTTGGCAGTGCGTCTTTATGTCAACTAATGTCTCTGAAGTAAACACACCTCATGCGTAAATTGTAAAACAGTCATGCAGGTGTCTTGGACGATTCGTAGAAGAGTTGTTTTCGTATTTACTGTTATACTTGCGGTAAGTTTAAAAATTCTTTGTTGTAATCTACTGACACAATATGAATCATGGTGTGATATTCCTTGTGAATTTTGTCTTAGTATTTCCACTGCTGGAATCTTGACGACGCTTCAAAAAATAATTTTATTTTTTTATAAACCGAATTTTCTTACGCACCTCCAGGAATAATTCCGCTATGTTTCATCCGACATTTGAAGCTTTGCTGGTGCTATGTATTCGCTAATGTGTCTTGTTACAATACAAATGGTATTAGAATAACAACATGGCAGTAGTTAAAGGATGTTAACTTACATGTTGCGTTCATACTAGTATAATAAATACGAAAAATAAATAAGAGAATGTCATGATAATCTTAAGAGTGAATAAACTAACGGCTGAAGGCAAACGTGACGTCAAAATTCAGGATGAAAGTGCCTAAAAACGCGGGTATTTACAGCGAATGTATTTCTGCGCTTGGGGCATTAGGTTTGTTAAGTAGACCAAATTATAGGAACTGAATTACAACTTTATTTTGGTAGCAATGGAAAGCAAACATCACGACGAGAAACATATATTTTTATTTTGAATTAATCATTCATAAACTGAAGTAGCAGAAGTAATTTTTGTTGGAACTATTTTGCGGCGCTCAATCCTTAGAGTAACGGCTGTTTGCGATTTGTTGCCTGTCGGTGATTGTCTTTTATTGGCTGTGCATTTTTTATTTATCAATCGTCGAGTGGTTAGTAAAGCTAGTTGGTATAGGCAGTCGATTTAATGAGAAAAAGGCAGTTCTATCATTACCGTGGCGCCAAAATCTGATGAATTCTCGTAGAACTCGACGAAACAAATCGAAAATAAAGAATAAAAATTTTTGATATCTCGCTTGGTTTTAGAGATATAGCATGTTAAAAATAGGTGTAGTTCCTTCTGCTTTTGGTGTTTTTTTCTTTTGGTCCAGGACGGATTTCAACCTATCAACAATCACTAGGAAGAAAATAAAACACCTATAGTGCATTTCCACCGTGTAGATATGGTGATTTTGGTAGAAAAAAAATTTCTGGTCCAGAACCCTAACGTCCTCACTTTTGAGTTACAATATCTCGAAAACTAAGCGAGATATCAAAAAACTTTATTCTTTATTTTCCATTTATCTCGTCCAGTTACGTACGAATTCATCATCAAATTTGGCTATAGCGAAATTTTTCTTCTGGTCCATGCTGTATTTCAACCTAATTATGTCAACTTTGAGATACGATATCTCGAGAACTAAGCGAGATATCAAAAAACTTTATTCGTTACTTTCAATTTGTCTTGTCGAGTTCTACAAGAATTCATCATCATATTTTGGCGCCACGGTAATGATAGAATCCCCGAGAAAAACACTGAAATAATTCTCTTAATAGCTAGATTCCTTCGCAATGAGTTTATATGACGCGGTCCATTGTTTTATTGCATTTCCTAGCGTTGCAAGAATTGCTAACAACATGCACACGAAATAAAATAGAAGTTCACACAAAAGGATTCTGTGGTTTCATTGCAATGCATCCTGGACCATTACGTATAAAATATAATTTCGTACTAAAGGACGCTGTGATTCATTGTATTGCTCCCTGGACTGTTACTTATAAAATTTAATTTCTTACTAAAGGTTTGTGTGCCGCTCTATCATATCCGTAGCGACGCAATTTGAAGATAGATTCTTATGTAACTCGAAGATACAAATCGAAAATAAAGAGCAATTTAATAATTTTATTATATCTCGCTTAGCTTTCGAGATATCTAATGTCAGAAATAAGTTACAGATATAGTTCATTATGCCTTTGGTGACGTTTTTATTTTGGTCTAGGCCGCATTTCAACCTAATCACAACCACTAGAAAAAATACAAAACACTCGCTGCACGTGTTCAGCGTGCAGATTATTGTGGCTTCGGCAGATAATTTTTTCTGGTCCAGGCAGCGTTTCAACCTGACTACATTAATTCTGAGATACGATATCTCGAGAACTAAGCGAGATATCAAATAATTGTATTCTTCACTTTCGATTTGTGTCTTCGAGTTATATAAGAATCCATCATTAAATTGCGGCGCCGCCGTTATCGCAGATTCCCCAGGCTCTGTTGTCAGGTTGTAATGAATTCTGGACCATTATATATATAATTTAATTTCGTTCTAAAGGGATGTGTGGTTAGGTGTGTGACAGAACAGAAACATTTCAAAGAAAACCATATTTTTGGGCCATGAGAGTAAACAAAATTCTATATATTTACTTTTATAGAAAAGAAATGTAAATTGCCATGGGGATCAGAAATCAAGAGATAGCTAGAGGTTAGTGACATAAAGACTGATCGGTTGCTTTGAAACCATTTCATTGCTGAAGAACCTTGCATCTTCGAATACTACGAGGCGCGTCCAGAAACTATGTTCCGTTTGGTAATAAAATGAAATTGTACACAGATACAGAAGAAATTTTTATTGCATAAAATTCTACAACTCTTAAACTACTTTTCCACATAACTGCCGAAATTTTGCAGGCATTTGTCATAGCGTGGCACCAGGTTTTGTATACCTTCTTCATAGAAATCTGCCGCCTGTGTCTTCAACCAGTTGGAAACAGTTTCTTTCAGCTCGTCGTCATTGGTGAAGTGATGACCGCCAAGGAAAGACTTGAGATGTAAGAACAGATGAAAGTCTTGCCAGTTATTCTGTAACCAAAGGTGGACGCCCACTTCGTTCTTCATCGTTCACATCACTACGCCCGCCATTGAACTGTCGGACCCATCTTCTCACCATCGAATCACTCATCGCATTTGGTCCGTAAACATCGCAAATTTGCCGATAAATTTCACTTGGTTTCACTTTCCTCGCATTCAGAAACCGAATCACAGACCTGATTTCACAGGCGGCGGGATTTTTAATCAATGCCGACATTTCAAACAAGCACAACAAAGCGTACGTAACTGACAGCGATCTCCAAATGGCGGACGTTCTTCCCCTTGATACACATCGTCTACAGCACATGTGCGGAACTGCAATCGCAGCGCTGCAGCGGAGATAAATTGAAACGGAACTTACTTTCTGGCCGCGCCTCGTATATGAGTCCGATGTAGATCCTAGAGGAATATGAGTTGTGCATAATAAATGGAAAACTGTTGAAAAAAGAAAAAAGGATTGAATTGTTTACATTTATAACCAGTTCGTAAGATAACAATCACGCGATAGGTTGTAATCAGTGATGTGCCGAATATCCGTATCAGTATCCGTATCCGCGGATATCCGAGGGGGAAAAAAGATCTGTATCCGTATCCGTATCCGTTACTTTTTTAGCGGATCTTTAACGGATCTTTTGTAAAGAATTTCACTAAGCACGTATATAAAATTTTAAAGATATCTAGCAATGAAATACTATTAACTTCAATTCCAATTACTTCATATTTCCTAAAATATCATATCTGGCACATTTATATTGCAAAAATTAATTATTTAAACATATATTTTACTACAATGAAGTCTTCACGGGTGTACCGCCGGATTGTTTTGTGAAAACACGATATTTCGACGACTAGCACCGCCGTCTTCTTCAGGTGTGGAGACATCTGCACTGGTCGGCTGACCCATAGATACCCTATCTGTGAAGATGGCGGAGCTAGTCGTCGAAATATCGTGTTTTCACAACACAATCCGGCGGTACACCCGTGAAGACTTCATTGCAGTCGTACGCCGGAAAAGTCTTCGTTCTTACATTTATTTTATTAGTTTACCAAAGGTAACTGGGTAGTATGTTTAAAGCTAATATTTTAACTATCTTTATAGTGAGATCAGGCCTCTAAACTTTGTGATTTGCTAGCTGAAATTATGTTTAAGGTACTGCTGAAGTGTTTACATCAGATAAAATAATCACTTTTACAGAAACGTAAAAAAATAAATGTTATATTTAACATTAAGTTTGGTAAATTGTACTTCAAAAAGAGTACATTGGCAGTTTTGTTACGATGAACATCATAAATTATTCCTGCTGCACTGAAAAATTGCTCACTTGGTGATGATAAATATGTGCGACCCATGTGTCATAGATCTCCAAATTTTTTACTGTTATTGTTAACAGCTTTTTTAACAATCAGGTGCAGCTGATGTGCTGCACAATCAATATTATCTACGTCAGATAAAGTGCAGGAACTCTTCATGATGGATACCCCATCTCTTACCATGCAGTGCACAATCTGTTTGGGGTTTCCCACCCTTCAAACATATTTTGAAATATTTCCAAAATGTAATCTCCCGTTTGGCGTTCTTCAAGTATCCCCGCTTTTAAAACGATATTTTCCCTTATAAAATGTTTTGTAATGTTCTGGATACCAAGGAAACACCTTACCAAAAAGCCTACGAGATATAGGATGTGAAGGAAACTCTCTCAAAATCCTTCAACACGTCTTTATTTTCGATCCTAAAGTTCGCTGCAGATAAATTACGTAAAATATTTCCTGCCTTTTAGAACTTAATTTGCAATAACATTATCCAGCAATCTTCGGAACCCAAAGTCTTCTATGTGTTGAAAAGGCAATCCAGATAAAGCTATCATTTCTGCAATTAAATAGTTTTAAATAATTTTAATTTTTTATTATCCCACCTTTTGATTTTTTCTATGTATTCGTTAAAAAATGTTCTTCTAAATTCTCTTTTTACCGTTTTTAAAGACGTTCCCTGCTGAATGTGTTCGCCGGCAATCTTCTTAGCGGAGTCTTCTTTTAAGAATCACTCATATTTTTGTTAGTGTTTCGTCTGAAGATGAATTTTTAAGAAAGTTGTACATTCATGGGAATAGATTCCTTCAGAGTTTGTATTTAGCAGATTCGTCATTTACTACCGTAAAATATTTCCATATTACACTACTATACTCTTTTGTATAAATTGTTTTTATTTTAATTTAACTTACAACTTCCCAAAAAACAGAAACGTATATAATCTATGCAATCCTATGTCATCCTAAAATATAAACATAAACGCGCACAGTGCAAGGTCAAAACACGTCGCGTAAGCTGGACGTTCGTCGATAATAGATCGCAGGTGACTTTTTCACTGTCGTCCAAGCTGAGATCCGTATCCGTATCCGTATTCGCGGATCTAGACACTAATGATCTGTATCCGTATCAGCGGATATACATTTTTAACGATCCGGCACATCAGTAGTTGTAATGCGGACCTTGCATTTACTTTGTGGGCTAACACCACTCCTCACAGGACAGTAACCGATATGCAGTTTCTTTTAATTTAGGTTGTAATGCAGCGTGGTTCATAGTAACGCTAACACAAAGGACATGAAAGTAGGGCATCAGCAATTTTGTGGCCTATGATTAGTTTTACTGTAGTTCAGGCTACATTTCAATCTATCCGCCAACAAACCCAATGATTAATGTTCACTATTAGAGGTTTCAGAGTGGATATCGCGATCGTAGAACGAATAAGTCTGATAAATAGTTCATCAGCTCTGGTTTATAACCCTAATGCAGCTCTGCCTGGTGGATCTCCGTCTGAGAGAAATCGGTGGTTAAAACGTGTAAAAATTATGTTTAAATTATCTGTACCTGTACGTAAAACCATTTGATTGTAACATTGGTTTAGCCGTGCGCGTTGAGGCGATGTCTATCCGCGCCGTTTGAAGGATCGAGTCCACCGATGATCAAAGTCAGTTGGATTCTTCACTACGACAATGCGCCCTCTCACACATCGCTCGCTGTCAGTGGAGTTTCGGTCCAGTTCAATGTGGCAACACTGTCGCAGCCGCCCTACAGCCCCGACCTAGTTCCCAGCGACTTCGTTTTGCTCCCCCGAATCAAGAGAGACCTGAAAGTGAAGCGATTCGACACGATTATAGTCGTCCAGGCAGCATTCCGTGCGAAGAGTTCCAGGGAACCTATGAACGAAAAACCGCTATCAGCGTTGTGTTGATGGCCAAGTGTATATTTCTAAGACTATTATAGTGCCCGTCACGAACGATGGCGGCCCAGTTTAGCGAGGGTCTGCGCATGTACGTCATCACTCTGCCAGTAGCCAATCACATTCAGTAACAATTCAGAGCCTGTAGTGTTTAATTTAATTTAATTGCAATGGAGCACAGGCTCCGGTGGCAATTTCCCTACACACCCATCTTAGTGTTGAATGCGATGTGTTTGTGAAGTGTACAGTTGTAAATCAGTGAGCATTGCAATAATTCCTATTCTAAATAATGGAAGATGAACAACATAAGCGTTAGGTTCTGCAAAGCAAGATTTTAAAGTATATAAGCATTTTAAGTGCGAAGCAGACGCGAGAGGGCCGATCTTCAACGCTGCCAAAGCTCAAGAGAGAACGGCTAAAGCGTGTGATTCTAGCCTGAGAATTGTACTACGAATAGTTAAACGCGGCAACGTCGGATATTCTATGTCGACCCTATTTCTCTATCTCTCTGCGCGACCCGCCTTCGTTCGTGACGCGCACTATAGTTTGCCTTACGAAAATGTTTGTAAATGTTTGATAATTTCTGAGACCAGTCTTGAAACTTTGTGAACGCATGCTGTATAAAGGTGAGTGATAAATTTCCCCTTTGCGGGACTGGCCTTGAACCGCCGTTGTTAACTGAACGTGCTGTGGTAACAAGTAGTAGAGTGTTGTTGGAATGTTGACTGCAGACTTCCGCATTATTTTTCACCTTGTTTGTCCTTTGAGCAGGTGTGCTGCTTGTGCATGGTGGTGTCCGGCATCTGGGAGCTAGTGGCACTCTCGAAAGCCAGACTCCCCATGGACAAGAAGTTCGACGGACCTGCCATCTCCGTCATGATCACGGGCGCTATCCTCTTCGTCGTGTGCATCTTCGGCTTCCTGGCGGCATTTAAAGACGACAAGAAGCTAATCCGCGTGGTAATGAACTGGTAACATTGATACCGGGAAAGATCATGCAACTGGCATAGATATTAAACTAGTGTGCAAAACGTAAGGACGGGAGAGATAAAGTAACGTAACATACACTGTAGAGTCAAAGAAATTGGTACACCTGCCTAATTTCGTGTAGGGCACCCGCGAGCACGCAGAAGTGCCGTAACACGACGTGGCATGGACTCGACTAATGTCTGAAGTAGTGCTGGAGGGAACTGACACCATGCATCCTGCAGGGCTGTCCATAAATCCGCAAGAGTACGAGGGGGTGGAGATCTCTTTTGAACGGCACGTTGCAAAGCATCCCAGATGTGCTCAATAATGTTCATGTCTGGGGAGTTTCGTGGCCAGCGGAGGTGTTTAAACTCAGAAGAGTGTTCCTGGAGCCACTCTGTACCAATTCTGTACGTGTGGGGTGTCGCATTGTCCTGCTGGAATTGCCCAAGTCCGTCGGAATCCACAATGGACATGAATGGATGCAGGTGATCAGTCAGGATGTGTACGTACGTGTCACCTGTCAGAGTAGCATCCAGACGTATCAGGGGTCTCATGTTACTGCAACTGCACACGCCCCACACCATTACAGAGCCTCCACCTGCTTGAACAGTCTCCTGCTGACATACAAGGTCCGTGAATTCACGAGGTTGTTTCCATATCCATACACGTCCATACGCTCGATACAACTGGAAACGATACTCGTTAGACCAGGCAACATGTTTTCAATCATCAACAGTCCAATGTTAGTGTTGATGGGCCAAGGCGAGGCGTAAAGCTTTGTGTCGTGCACTCAGCAAGGGTACACGAGTGGGCCTTCGGCTCCGGAAGCCCATATCGATGATATTTCGTTGAATGGTTCGCACGCTGAAACTTTTTGATGGCCCAGCTCTGAAATTCGCAGCAATTTGCGGAAGGGTTGCACTTCTGTCACATTGAACGATTCTCTTCAGTCGTCGTTGGTCCCGTTCTTGCAGGATCTTTTTCCGGCCGCAGCGATGTCGGAGAGTTAACCTTTTCCCGGATTCCCGATATTCTCGGTGCAATCGTGAAATGGTCGTTCGGGGAGAAAATCCCCACCTCATCGCTACCTCGGAGATGCTGTGTCCCATCTCTCGTGCGCCGACTATAGCACCACGTTCAAACTCACTTAAATCGTGATAACCTGCCATTGTAGCAGCAGTAACCGATCTAAAGCCTGCCCCAGACATCTGTTGTCTTATATAGGCATTGCCGACCATAGCGCCGTACTCTAAGTGTTTACACATCTCTGTGTTTGCATGCTCATGCCTATACCAGATTTTTTGGCTTTTCAGTGTATTACCTTCTAGATGGAAATGAATGAAAGTGCGATAGCATTTTGCCAGATGTCTTCCATGCGTGCACTGAAAGCTGGACGTTACATGGAGTGAGGTCAGCGCGACTATACCACCTGTAATGAGTTTGCATAATTTTAAGTCATCATAACATAGCAAAGCATATGTGTTTGAAGCAACTTTCCCAGGACTCGGTTCATGTAACATGATTCCTTTTAGATGCAGCATGTCTCGAGGCTAACCATAGCGTGTGAACGCCTTCTGCCACCCTGACTACTGGGTGTGTAGGGAAATTGCCACCGGAGCATGTGCTCCATTGCAATTAAATTAAATTAAATTAAAGCACTTACTAAGACTTAATGAGCCAGTCAACCCCTTCCTCAAGTATTTGGGGTCGTAATGGATCGCACCTTATCGTACAATAAACATCTAAACAACCTTGCAGCAAACCTAAGAACCCGGAATAATATTCTTCAGAAGTTAACTGGCACCTCCTGGGAAGCATCCGCCTCTACACTCCACACATCAGCAGTGAGCCTTGTGTATTCTGCAGCTGAGTACTGCTCATCTGTCTGGATAAATAGCACCCACGTTAAAAAGATCGACACAGTTTTAAACCAGACAATGCGAATAATTAGCGGATGTATCAAGACCACTCCACTGTACTGGCTACCCGTTTTGTGCAACATAGAACCGCCTACAATAAGAAGACACAATCTAATAATTGTCCAATATAATAAGATCTGTCATAACTTGGATCTGCCCATCCATGACGACATGAATAATCAGTTTGAGAGACTTAAATCAAGAAATCCAAGCGTAAAAACTGTAAAACAGATTATATCTGATAATTTTAATGGGAGAGAAGCATGGAGATTGGAGTGGATAGCCTCAGCCCCACCAGAATGGCACTCGCTGTTCGACAGTCAACAGGCACTAAAGGGACTCGACCTTCCTCGCAAGACCTGGGCAGCTCTTAACAGAGTTAGGACTGGTCATGGAAGATCTGCTTCATCTTTGTATACATGGGGAATGAGGGATTCACCGAGATGCGACTGTGGTGAGGAAACACAAACCATCCGTCACGTGACATATGATTGCCCACTTCGAGCCTTCAGGGGATCACCGATAGATTTTATTAATATATCAAATGAAGCTTTAGATTGGCTGCACCAAGTTAATTTCGAATTTTAATTGTAATTTAATGATAAATTGTATTATTTTTGTGCAAGGGCCATAAGCTAAATAAATAAATGAGCCAGTTATGGGCTAGCTACTTGCTAGACACGTGATGAATAGCCAATGGAAGCTACAGCCAGAGAACGCACTTTTTAGTCTGACGCTCGAGAAATTTGTTTTCCACCATGATGGAAGAAAAACCTAGACTTCATATATGAGTAACAGGTACTGGCTAGATTGCATTCTGTTAACATCTGCTGTCTTAGGAAAGATACTTCAAGTGACTAGATTATCATTAGTAACCTACCGAGTGTGGTGGTGTAACGGTTAGCGTTCTGGCCTCGCATTCGGGAGGACGGCGGTTCGAATCCCCGTCCGGGCATCCAGATTTGGGTTTTCCATGGTTTCCCAAATCACTCCAGGCAAATTCCGGGGTGATTCCTTCAAAAGGCCATGGCCGAATCCCTTCCCATTTCTTGCCCCCATCCTTTACCGTCTCTAAAGACCACGCAGTTAAGAAGTTAAAACTTGACCCCGTAACACAAGGTATTTGAAGGAATGGGACAAGACACTGTGTGTCAATCAACGAGCTGTTACGGAGTACTGTGGAGGTGTTCTTCATTACAAAATGGCCTAGAGACAACATTTGGATGACTTCAAAAAGGGGTAGAATGACCGGTAAACTGGAAGAAGCACGAAATGTGACGAGAGTATCCCAAGAGTTTGAGCATGTGCAATTGTAACCACATTTAACAGCGTTCAAACTCCAGGTCCACTGTGGCTTGGTGACCGTGTGGGTTTGGTCTGCTTTCCCAACGATCATTACGTTGAGTTCAGTTAACACCCACACCTTGGCGATACAGTTTACGATTGTGCTAAGAGCATCCGGACTGGACCAGTCTGAACAGTGATTCTCGACTTACCCGAACATGCAGTACACCCAGAGGGAATCGTCGAACAAGATCGTTTTGGTGGTCCAAGTGTTATGGTGTTGGAAGCATAATGTTGCAAGGGCATACCGACCGCCATATCTTTGAAGGGGGCACCAGTCAACGTTGTTGTGGCATTGCACTTCTTCCCCATGTGCGACTTTTCAGGTAAGCACTTAAACCTGACTTCATTTCTATGGATGACAAAGCGAGAGATCATATCGAACAGTGCAGGTGGAGGATCTCTTGGAATGAGAGGAAATTCGGTGAATGGACTGGCCCACCTGTTCCCCCGACTTAAATCGCATCGTCAAGTGTGGGATGCGTTGGTAGTCATATTGCAGCACGTCCACATGTGCCAACGACCGTACAGCAGTTGTCCACCGTGCTGGTTGAATAATGAAATGTCCTACGGTAATCCAACCTTGGGGGCAGCACGAGAACAAGTAGTAGAATGTGCATTGCTGTCTGTAATGATGTTAGGGTCATGTTCTTCCTTTTTGTAACGTTCAAGGGAACATCATAAGTCGCCTTGACTACAGTGTCTCTATACAAAAGTGCGATATCTGTTCATCTCATCGCGTATTTCTATCAGTTGCCTACTGTAGCAGTGTTATCTATGTACGGTTCAAGTTTCATCGAGGTATATTACTTGGCATGTGAAAGTTACTTTCGTCCTTAAGTTTTGCACACGGGTTTTATGTCTCAGGATATAAATTACTTTCAGATGGTGAGTTAGCAGTGATACGTGTGAGGCTGAGTGACCCTCTTTAACAGTTACAGTGCGTTCAGTTAACAGAGGCGGCTGAAGGTCAGTCTGTTCTATCCCCTCTCCACTGCCCTTACCCCTACATGCGAAGGGGAAAGGGTGCCACTCGCCTGTCTGCTCGGAGAGTTGGGCAACGGGCGGAGCGATGAGGTGAGGAGTGGGGCGAGGGGAACATGACCTTGAACCGCCAATTGAGAGTAGACAGAGTATTGCAACGTGTGAGCGACGATGGTATGTAAAGGCGGCTTCCCACTGCCTGTGCATTTGCCAGCCGCGCAGGTCTAGCTATGAATAGTGGGCCATGGGAAGGGACCTGCCTCGACTAGCAGGGATGGAGCGCCTCTATCCGTCGCCCATTTGGTAAACATCAAACGCCCGGGTAGCTGAAACGACACTAGGTGGCGAGGGCTATCCTGTGGCGCGTGCTGATCTGTACAATTCAGCTGCATGACGTGGCCTACAAACCATCGGCGAGTGGGAAGACACCACAAGGGGTGACCATCTGGTTTGTCATTCGGGAAAACGAGGGCTGAAATCCCCATCTGGCAAAATTTAGGTTTTCCGCGGTTTCCCGAAATCATTGCAAGTAAATTCCGGGATGGTTCATTTAGAAGGCTATGGCTGAATCCCATTCCGTTCCTTGTCCCAGTCCTTTCCTACCTCAAATAACCTCGACGTCAAGGAGGCATATATATATATATATTCAAAACTTTTCGATGGTCGAAGTCTCTGAATGAAACGACAGCTCACTTCACACTGTCATCTTCATCATCATCTAGGATAGGCTCCAGCCACTGACCGGGTCTGCTGGGAACAAAAGCCTCGCCAGCGCTTCCTGTCCAACCACCATCTCTCTTCTTCCACTGTCGTCCAATTTCCTCCTCTTTCTTCCACACATTTTTAATACATTTCACCCATCTGTCCTTTGGTCTCCTTCTGGGCATCAGTTCGCGTCACCGACATGCCAATGTTAACAGTATATCTGTAGCGGTCTGGTGACTCAGTGATTAAGGTGTCTGACTGGGGAACGAAAGGTCCCCATTTCGAATCTCTGTCTCGACGGGGATTATCATCTTTGGCACAGCTTGCTGTTTAAGGGAGTGTCCAAAAACTACGTAGCTCCATTTTGGCCCCCTGTGAAAACCCCCCTCCTCCTACGTAGAACTACGTGGCTTTTGCGTTTATCCCCTCCCTCTTCCCCCGAAGGGCACGTAGCTTTTTTCCCTCATGATTCAAGAATACATTTTGTTGTGTTTTCTCTTGTCAAACTATTGTAAATTACGCGCGGAGATAATTAAATGACGGAAAGAAATACATATGCTGTTGGGTGTTCTGTACCTTGTTTTAAAGCTACATGGCTTGTCTCTGAAACCCTCACCCCTCCCCTTTTCACCCCCACATACCCCAGCGTAGCTTTCCACCCAATTACCCCTCCCCCCTCCCTAGACCAAGCCACGTAATTTATGGACGCTGCTTAATGTGGTTCGGATTCCATTTTAAGGGGGTAGGTACAGTTATCAGGTTTTAAAAAATGATTTTTTTCTTTTGATTCACAAAAATAGTTTTTACTTTGATCTTGATGAAAAAATTATTTAAATATCTTTGACAGTGTTGGAGTTATGCGTGATTAAGCGAAGTCCTGCACGATTGACAGCCACTTAAATCTTACTGCACTTGGAGGTAAACCAAATCTTTAACCTTAAATATCTCAAAACAGCAATTCATCAAATGGTTTTAAAGATAACTTTTTTCAGTATGCATAGATCTTTTTCAAATCTGCAGGACAAGTTCTACATATTAATTACTACAGTCCTTACCATTATTGTTTATGCAGCTTTTCCCAAATAAAAAATATTGCTTTATGTTTAACAAAAAAAATTTAATTTCTTGATTTTTTTTATTAAACATAAATATAGAGTTAAATATGTTATATTATTGGTTCAACTTATTGCCTTGATATTAGTTTACAATATTAAAAAAAAAAACATTTCTGAAAATTTTCAAATACTTTACCTTCTGTCATTAAAACCCTTCACAACAATATATTTTTACTGTCAATTTGGATGGTACATTAACCTATTGTTAAACAATATTTTTATTTTAAAAATCAATTTTTGTATCTAGCTATAACAGTTCTATGGAGCTATGAAATTTGAACCCTCAAATATAAATAGATTTTGAAAAAAATGACATTTCAATTTTTTCAAATATTTGTATGTGTTGTGTATACCTACCCCCTTAAACTGCAGGCTGCACTACCGGGTTAGGTTAAGGCGGCTAAGACAGGAACGGAATGCGCAACCAATAGAAACCCTGTCACCAATTCTTTACAAATACAAGGAATTATTATTATTTAGCTACAAGTATGACGTGTTGAACGTATGGTATTCATACTTTTATGTTTTCACTTCCTCTTTTTTTTATTTACAGTATAATGGACTTATCGTGTTGGTCATAGTCTTCACCATAATGGTAACCCTTTCTTCCCACGCTCACCGATCAGAGATAAAACAGATGATCAGCGTGATGGTGGATCACCATATGGGTTCTTACTACACCAACCCCAAGAAGAAAGAAGCCGTCGACCACATCCAGGAAGACGTAAGTTCGCCTCTGTGTTTACTTATTTAAATGTTTACTTATCTCAGTGTCTCAAGTTTGTCAATTGGAGTGAGAACTGGATTTTCAGGCATCAGCATGAATGGAGAACTTTGGATGCGTGTCGGAATTTTTACAAATTATTGTAAGGAAACTTTACACATCCAATCTATTGTTTGCGAATTTATAGAGGTGGCTATAAATGCGAGTTTACCAACATAATAATTTCGGAATTTCGCTTGTAACCTCTGTGTCACGTGACATACTGTCACATAAGGTGCGTTTCCACTGAGGCAACTTCTGGGCAACATGTGGCATGCGGCACTGACGCATGCGAAAAGGAGTATTTCAAGCGAAGCGACACGCTGCGACATGTAGTAAGCAACAATGACGCTGCTACAGGTTGGGCCTTGTCGCCGGTCGTATGGGCCACTGTGCGACAAAAATATAGCGTGTCGCACGGTGTCGCCAGTATCCAAGCGGTGGTGGATGAGTGCGACAGAAAACGGGCGACATGGAGTGGAATGTGCAGAAAACCTTATTTATTGAAGATTACATACTTCACCGGAGTTGTGGAATAACAAAAGTGCTTCATATACAGACAGGAAAGTTAAAAGTGACAAATTAATACTACTTGCTAACAATAATGATGAGTCATCCACTTCATATCAGGGGAATATGGGGACTGCTTCCTCGAGTACAAGCAGTTATTTATCTCGTCCACTTTCTATACAATCTCCATCTTCCAGAGATACAAGTGACTGTGAAGAACAACCAGTTGGTTCTGAATTTTCAGTACTTGCAGAATTTTTGTGAGGTTAATAAACAAATCAAAAGTTTGCTATGTGGCTAAGAATTTGTCAATTAAGATTTAGTATGTACTATGTTATTTCTTTGAATATATAAGCGACAAGCTACATTATTCTATTCACCAACTCTGTAAATATAATAACATTATTTATATAGATACAAGTTTTATGAGCATACCTTTACAAAATCTCGCAGAACGTTGATAAAAGCTCTGCATACTTCTGGTATTATGCGACAAATACTTGGAATTGAAATTCTGAAGAGATACATAAGTGATGCATAACTATCTCCAGTAGCTAGGTACCTCAATGTCAACAATACTCGCACTTGAACTGGTATCGCTTCACGACAATTGGTGTCTGCTTTTTTCACCAGAGGAGTGACCTTTTCGACTAGGTAGTCAAAATCATGCCGGCTCATACGTGTGAAATTTTTGAACAGACTCCCATCATTTGAAATAAGTTTTTCGAAAAATTCCTGGCGATTCGTACTACTTTTAACAAATAAATCTCTGATCCACCACCTAGGTTTTTTCCGTTTTCTTCTTTTATTGGCATTTGCGAGGATCAAATAAGCAGCAGCTGCCACTGCTTCTGATGGCATGTCGCACACTACTGGCCGCATAAACGTGAAATGATTTTGCCGCATGCTACAAGCAACGGCGACAAGTAGCAAGCGACAACTGGTAACAGATTCTTGGGCGACATTTGACTTTCGACAAAGTATGATGACTCACGACGACATGTAGCAACAAAATAACTCATGTAGCATGCTACAAGTTGCTTGTTGTTGCCTCAGTGGAAACGCGCCTTTAGTTTCATCGCATCCTAACCCCTTCTAAATTGAATTAATTAATATATAATTATCGACTCATTTCTTCGCGTTTAAAATAACTTTTTGGCTGTCATAGATTATTTCCCCTACAATATTAACAATGATATATTGTTTGCTTCTCTGAGCCCCCATTGTTAAGAACAGCGCGTGACATTAGTCATTTATTTAATTTAATTGCAATGGAGCACATGCTCCGGTGGCAATTTCCCTGCACACCCATCTTCCCCCTTTCCTGCACCTACCTACATTTGCCCTCTACAAATTTTATCTTTAAATTCTTTCAACTTTTTCGGTAAATTATTCATCATTTCTCTTGGTACCTCATTCCAATCCCTGACACCCTTACCTAAAAAAGAGAATCTTCCCACACCCTTGTACCTGAAAACGAGTCCCAGCTTGTGGTCATTGTCATCTTTTCCCTTCCATGCACTACTTTTCATACCTACTGCAATATCTTTCCATGCCTCATCGCCAGTATATGCCCTGTACACTCCCATGACCCTCCTCATCCTTCTCCTGTCTTGCAATGAATCCCATTCCAGCTCCTTTATCATATCTGTCACTGATTGCATTCTGCGATAATTTCCAGAAACAAATCTAGCAGCCCTTCTTTGCACCCTCTCCAACTCCTGTATTTGATACGTCATGGATGCCAAGTTGGGTGTTTTCCCCCTAATTTTGCGGGGGGGGGGGGGGGGGTAGATGCGGGATGGGATTTTTTTAGGGGCTTTATAATTTTAGGGGTATTTTCTTACAGACTTTTTGATTTATTTGTTGAGCATTAAAATACACTCAGGTACAATAACTTGTTCCTTTTTTGTATGGCTTTACGCCTCGTCGACGGCTAAAGTCATTAGAGACGGGATGGGACTGGGGACAAGGAACGGGAAGGAATTCGGCCATGGCCTTTTTTGAAGGAAGCATCGCGGCATTCGCCTGGAGTGATTTGTGAAAACCATGGAAAACACAAATCTGGATGCACGGACGGCGATTCGAACCCGCGTCCTCGCGAATGCGAGGCCAGTACGTTAACCATTCACCCACCACGCTCGGTAACTTGTTACTAAGAATTCAGACTTCTCTATGGCTAATTTTCTGATTCATAATTTTTTAGAAAAGGTCACCATAGACTCAGTGTTTACCATAGACTTCTTTCGGTTACCAAAGGTATGTAAAGACGTGGTTGTTGGTGCAATATGCAACAATGTTGCCGTTCTTAATTACAAATTTCTTGTCGAATTATCTGTGCTGTTGTGTGTCAACATGCAATTTATTGATTAACAATATTGAAAATGATTGCTGATTTGCACCCATAGGTTGGTACAAGTCAAACTCAACATACAAGCTCCAGATTTGGGTTTTCCATGGTTTCCCAAATCACTCCACGCAAATGCTGGGATGCTTCCTTAAAAAGGCCATGGCCGAATTCCTTCCCATTCCTTGCCCCCATCCTTTCCCGTCTCTAAAGACCTCGATGTTGAGAGACGTAAAACCGAGCGTGGTGGTGTAACGGATAGCGTTCTGGCCTCGCATTCGGGAGGACGGCGGTTCGAATCCCCGTCCGGGCATCCAGATTTGGGTTTTCCATGGTTTCCCCAAATCACTCCAGGCGAATGCCGGGATGCTTCCTTCAAAAGGCCATGGCCGAATTCCTTCCCATTCCTTGCCCCCATCCTTTCCCGTCTCTAAAGACCACGTTGTTAAAAAGGGACGTTAAACTGTCACAAAAAAAAAGAGAGACGTAAAGCAGTTTAAAAAAAAATTATCATACAAGGCAGTCATATTTTTGGCAACAAAAATGACATCGAGTAGTACCAATTGAGTGATAAAACATGGTGGAATACATCCATGTCAGCTGATTTTTATTCAGATGATTGTGGCGCAGCAGGCTTTAATGTTTTGAAAACCTAGTATTAACCACGGTTCCAATTTCTACTGCGCCTGTTCTATATATAATACTGTTGAAAATAAGTTGCGTAGTTTGGTTATGTATTGAAATGCTACAACGTGTGATAATGGTCAGATTTACATTGCGACCAACTGGTGGATGTTGCATAACATTTAATGCTACTACCAAAATGTTAAGTTTATTTACAGTTAAAATGCATGACCTCAAAAACTCTGTACCATCAGAACAAAACGAAATAATGTTCGAAATATTGCATAATCTATCTATATCTATAAAACGAAAACCGGATATATTTGAAGTATAAAAACTCTGAAACTACAGAGCAGATTTCAATGTGGTTTTGACCGTTTTAAAGATTAGAATCTCAATTGAAGTGTTTTGTATGCCTTATGCGCCAACGTAACATAACGCCGGAGTGGTAAATGAAAATCTTAACGTACAGCCTGACACAAGAAATAAAAGAAATACGATGCTTTGTCGTACATCGTAAAAAAATAATAGCCATGTTATCGCATGTAACGTTTAATTTCTTAAATTTTGGTTTTTAGTCTTTAAATCCCATACATGGCTATATCGAATGCGAAGAGGAAACTCCGTAAAGTGGAAAATATTTAAATTAATTTTAATAATACAATGAAAAAAACTTTCTAAATCATCTTTGTTTCTTGATGTTACTATCTGAGGCCGCACTGCTACAATCTCTGATGTTGTGAAATTTTAATGGCTGTGTTTATTAATGCATATTTGACGGGTTTGAACATGAAAGGGAGCTGTTTAAAACCTTTAGTGAAGAACATTCCGAGAAATTTGTTACTTTTTGAAATTACGGTCTCTGGACGCACAGCTACAATCTCTAATGTTTGGATGCCAATTAAATTCTCTCTGTTAATAGTTAAGTAATGAACTACTGATGGTTTTGAACATGAAATTGAACTGTTCAAAAACCTTTAGTGTTGACATAGTGTTACTTTTTTTTGTAATTTATTCATGAGTGATTCTATCTTCACTACATTTCCTGAAAAAAAAAAAAAACATTGTTTCTATTGCTGCTTTAATTGTTGTGGTTATTATGATAGAACTTAGTACACATGTTTCTGATATCATGGCTAAAAATATTGCTGGAATAAATCAGTCCCAACCCCATCTCTTTTCTGCTACACAGGGGGTTAGCCGTTTAAATACGTATAGAAAAATGGAGCTACTGACATGAAATTTAATTCACAAGTGCAAAAAACTAGCAGTTCTATCATTATCGTGGCGCCAAGATCTGATGATAATTTCTTATAGAACTCGGGGAAATAATCTAAAATAAAGAATAACATTTTTTGATATCTCACTTGGTTTTCGAAATTTAAAATGTTAAAAATTAGTAAGGAGGTGGCGAACAAAACGCAATAATTACACAAATTCAAATTTTACAGGAAGAGCAAAAAACTAAATGACATACTTGCTGGGGGATTTTGGGGTGATTTTTTATTTAATCATATTGCGTTTTGAACTCTATTTGACTTTATGTTAAATCGAAATTCCTATCTTTAATAAAACAGAAAATATTCAAATTTGAAAAATTCAGTTATGCCGTTTTGTTTGCCACCGATGCAATTATTACGTTTTGATTGCCACCAGGATGAAATGAAGCTATTAAGATTGCTAATGCTAAGTTTTTCTGAGAGATAGGTTAGGTTAATTAAAGCACAATTAGTTTAGAAAACCTTTATTGAGTATAGTCTAATAAAATTTCAACTTATTAATTATTAAAAATTAATAATCATATGAATAAAAAGTTACTTCTTTGTTAAATAAAAAAAAAATCATCAACGCTGTCATTATAGATTGAACTCGATGTCTATTTCGTTACAATCACAACCTTCATCATGTTCATCTTCCTCACATTCTTCTTCATTATCTTCCTGGGGGTTTCCTAAAATGTTTTTGTACCAGCTTAGTTCTTCACACTTTTCCCAGTTGCTTCAGAAATGCTTTTGTAACAATACCAGAACGTCTTTTTCTTTCTGTTCCTGTAACTTATTTTTCATTTCCAGTTTTCTTAATGTGGTTCTATGTTCCTTTCCCTTTTTGAGTAACGTTGTTACTGGTCCCTCTTCAATATCGTCTTTTCTAATATTTTGAGGTTCTTAAGCCACAGGAGACAATCTTTGTCACCTTCGTTACTGTCACAACTTTTTTACCATTCTTTTTAGTTTTTTTCTCCTTCGACTCTTCGACTACTGCCTGCTTTTCTACTTTTATACGCTTGAGCTCTCTTATTCCTGTCAAAGTGTTGTATATGTCACTCAGTTCTTTTACGTTATACAATACCCAGTCTTTTCCCAACAACTTAACATTACCAAACTTTTTGTAGATCTCAAAGTATTTTTCCTTAGTGAATAAAAACGGGTGTTTGCGTATTTCTCTCTCAACTCTGCCAAAAACTCGATCGGCAGGCAAGTAGCTGTGCCCTCGTACAGGAAAGGTGATGGTCACATCCTTCAAGCTTGTGGAGTTTTGGTTTCGCAACCAGAACATTATTATGTGAATGATATGCGAGTTTTTGTTTTGGCCTCCACAGCCGTCCGCAAAAAGTCGCAAACACAAAGATTGTACAGCCCAATCTGTCGTAAGTAGTAAGCCTCCTGGATTGGAGTTTTCGGAACAGGTTGAATTTGCTGCATGTCGAAGCAGATAGATATAGATTTCTCTGGTCTCTGCTTCATAATTTCGTAAAACGCCTTAGATCGTAATTTATGGATTTTGAGCTCTGTCTGTGTCTTCTCCTTTTCTTCTGAGATTTCTTCTACTCTTAGCTTATTTTCTAAAAAAGTACATGTGCTACAGACATCTGTGGCCGGAGACTAAAATCCGATGTTGAAGTCAGACTGAAATATTCTTCTAAACATAGTATTAGTAACGCGTTTATCTGCATCACACTCTTCATTGTACATCTGGTGCAATTTTTTGACGTTAAGTTCATGACTTAAGTAAATCCGCTTAGATTTTGCCCTGTTATAGTGTGATTCTTTAGCCGGCAGTGCAGCAATGAAGCGCCGTACACATTCTTTTTTTTTTCGGCAAATGTCCTACTCTTACGGTCACCTCCCCTTTTTTCTGTAGGTGTTTCACCTTTGTCAATTGTTTTGGAGAGGTTGTTAAACCGGCGGTTGGTGACCGACAAAGCTTCACAAAAGATGGCTTTACAGACGGGCACAATACTTTTTCCTGTACTCAATAAGAAGCAAGCAACAGAAAAATTCCGCTGTTTAGTTGCAGTCTCTTTTGGTCGTTTTGTAGGTACTGTAGAAATCAGTCGCGATAAGTAAATCTCTTGCTGTATTTTTCCTTTTTTTGAATACAACAATCTTCTGTTTCGAAGTAAGTCATCAGCTGTTAAAGAGCAGCATTTGAACCTCTTATTATTATGTGAACATGGTGTTTCAAAACTGAGCAGTAACGGAACCATATCTTGATATCTACAACATTAACAAACGTGTTGTGAGCAAAAAACTTGTGTAGTATATTGTTAAAAAGTGTGATTATAAAATAAATCTGATAAAACTTACTTCAAATGACGATCATTCTGCGACTTTACCCTAACTTTCTTCTTTTTCTTCGATCCTGAATTCATAACGCCAACCGTTTCAGAAGACATTTTAACTTAGTATAAACAATAATAACTGAGAACACTTCCTATAAACAACAATTACTGAAAACTCAGTCAACAAACTATCGCCTATTACGCTCTTTGACCAGAGACTATACTAATCTTATTAAGTTTTCTTCATCTAAACGTAAAGCCTAGTGTTGTCTCATTAAAAACGGCATTGAAAATGCAACAAAAAAATAATTCATGTCATTTATTTCGTTTTGATTGGCATCGGACGAATTTGTATGAAAAATAATTCCGTTTTAAATGAAATTGGTCTCGTGTCTTCAAAGTTGTTGAAATTTTAGTGCAGTTATACCGTTTTGATCGAAATCACAATCTTTGGGCTCACTTTTAGTACAGTTTTATGCCGTTTTGTTTGAAAATGAGTTTAGATTCAGATTTCAGCGGACCAAAAACTACCGGATTAAAAAAAAAACGTGTTTTGACCAGAAGCGTAGTTATTACGTTTTGTTCCCCACCTCCTCTAGTTCCTTGTGTTTTGGATGACGTTTCTTCTGGTCCAGGCTGTATTTCAACCAAACAACAACCACCAGGAAGAAAATAAAACACCTATAGTGCATTTCCACCTTGTAGATATAGTGGTTTGGTGATGCAATATCTCGAGAACTAAGCGAGATATCACAAACATTTATACTTTATTTTCGATTTGTCTCACCAAGTTACATACGAAATTATTATTAAATTAGGCTAAGGCGAAACATTTTTGTTTTGGTCCAGGCTACATTTCAACCACACCAATTTTGAAATACGATATCGCGAGAACTAAGCGAGATATAAATTTTTTTATTCTTTACTTTCAATTTGACTCATCGAGTTACATCATCAAATTGCGGGTCCAGGGTTATCTTAGAATCCCCAAAAAACTTACCTCTTTTTATGGGCAAAAATATTTCACTGTGTGTGTAAATCAATCTAGATCATACCGGGCAACGCCGGGAACTCTGCTAGTTTATAAATAACGAAAATTATTAAGCAAAATGTAGTATTTTTTAGGGGTTTTACCCATTAATTTTGGTGATTTTAGGGGTTTTTGACTTAAGCTAATGAATGTTTTGAGTTGGCAACCTTGACATTAGTATTATTCTAGGACAGACTTCCCGAGTGCGCGATCGATGATTCAGAAGTCAGTTTGGAGCATGGAGGAAGGAAATATATGGAGGAGAAGTGACGTTAAATTGGTGAAGCAGGCTCGCGCATGCGCAGTGGCGGCAGCGACGATATTGCTCTTCCAAACAATTGCGATGTTCCCAGTATATCCCGAAAACGAAGCAAGATATCGAAAAATTTTATTCTTTATTTTCGATTTGTCTCGTCGTGTTACATAAGAATCGATCATTAAATTAGACTTTTGCGAAATTTTTCTTCTCCATTTCAACTCAAGACACCTCACTTTTGATACAGTATATCTCTAGAACTAGGTGAGATATCGAAAATTTTTATTCTTTATTTTTCATTTGTCTCGTCTTTTTAAATAAGAATCCATCATCAAATTTGACTTTGACCAATGTTTTCTTCTGAATTTCAACCAAAACCATTTCACATTTGGGACAGAATATCTCGAAAACTAAGCAGGATATCAAAAAATTTTATTCTTCATTTTTTATTTGTAACATCGAGTTACATAATAATCCATCATGCTAAGCGCCACTGCTAATTTTTACATTAACCAGCAGTAAGTAGATATCCCGCTCCTTGCAACATATGGCCCTACTGTTGGTTTTGGCGGTAGCGATATCACTTAGCGTGTTATTACTACTATTCAACAAACCACTTTACAAGTTATACATTTTAGCGCAACGGGTATTATCGTCAAATAATTCAATCACTCCACTCATTCATTTGAGAAACTTTATTCTATACTTCAAACGCTCGCTGCTACAAAATACTGCCAACACACTTCTATCTATACATGCGCTCTCCTAGTACTCTCTCGCCATCTTTACATCTTCACTCTCTCTCCATACACAATAACAGTAGTACCAACTACAACAAACTAAATTATTAAAAAAACTTAAAATTACCCCAAATGTCTAAACAAACTACTCATGCTGTGAAGTCTGTTTAACCTATTTTATTTACAATTATTTTTTATTACAATGATTTTGTGAGTGGGATCTCACATATGCCCCCACTTTATAACAAACAAGCATATTTTAACAAAATTGGTTGGCTTGTTATAAAGTCCAACCTTTTTCACAAATCATTGTCTTTATATACATTTCCACAATTCTGTCCTTATTTATAACAATAATCACTCACTGTCTCTATCAGTCTACATCTTTATCAGTCAACGTTATACAAAACCACCAAATTTCACAAGAACACATTATGGTCACTTATCTCTTCTGACCTTGTACATTTTCAAGTCTGTTATGTTTCTTAACCCAAATTTCCTACCAGACTTAGGATACACTAGCCAGTATGCGTTCCTATGTGGCTTCCCTTCTACCTTAAATGGTCCGTGGTATACGTCAAAGAATTTCTTAATCTCCACATTTAACTCGCATGACCTCTCCTGAGTCTTTACCAGTACCAAATCTCCCAAATTAAATTCGACAGGTTTATATCTTCGGTCGTGCCTGTTTCTTCTCTCTTCTGATCCTTTCTTCATTCTTTTATCAGCTCAATGTTATGCCCCCACAATGTAAGGTTTTCTTTTTTTTTCTTTTCCTCCAATCTTTTAGTGCCTCCTTCTTTAAAAACTCTTCTTGCAATAAATCCCTTTCAAGTTCTTCCTGTGACCACTTCAACAATTCAACTTTACTTCCATCTTTTAGGCACAATTGCTCTAAATCTAATTCTCTGCTACTACATTGGCTATCGTCTTCCGTGTTCCATCTACTGTTGTTTCCTACTAGATCTTTTTCTTCTTCTATTTGACCAGACAAATTATTCACCACATTGGATTCACTGTTTCCCATAACTAAGCTCATATCATGACCACATTCTTCTGAAACTTGAACATTTGCCCCCTCTAGCATTACTTTCTTCTTCATCATTGACGGCGTATTTCTTCACCAAGAAAAATCTCACTTCTTCTGTTTCATCATTGTTTAATATTCCATTTTCTTCTTCTATTCCACTATTTTCTTCCTCTTCGCTACTATAATCTTTTTCGCTGCATAATTTTTCACTTCCTTCTTCTTCGTTGTCATTAGTACTATCACTATCCACTGATGTAGTTTCATACAGATCTTCGTCCACCCTTTCTGATATAAGCTCATTTGGTAACATTTCTTCCTCTGCAGTGTATTTCTTTATATTCTCCTCGCAGTTCTTTTGATTATCATGACTTCCCACGTCGATTCTAGCCAATTCTTGTACCTCTTCTTCGTGCCAATTATATTCACACACCCTTGTAATGTTCTGCGGCTCATCCTCATTTAACAAGTTGAAACATTCCCACCATTTTAGCGGCTCCTCCTCCTCAAAAACTCGGACATCTTCTTCTTCTATTGTTCTCTCATGATTATATGTTCCGTTTTTGTAGTTCACATTTTTGCACATCACATTCAGTTGTTTTCTCCCGTATGCTTTCAGTTCTATATTGATTATTATTGTCGTCATCCAGTTTGGTCATCTTCTCTCGATCCTTCGGTCCTGTTTTGACTTCTTCCGCTACTGTTCGGACCGCCCCAGTTGCGGCACTGAGTTTCCCATTATTCGCTCAGGATCATGATGCCTTACTTCCTCCCTTCTTACTGCCTGGCCATTATTGTGATGCGACCACTGATTGTCATGGCTTCTGTTTTCATATTCCTTTCTCCTATTATCACCCGAATTCCTGTTGAACTGATCTCCTCGGTTATATCCGTTCATACGGCCTCTGTCTCTTGTAAAATTATCTTGCGACGGCACTTGGTTTGACCTGTTATAATTTCTGAAATCATTCCTCCTATCCTCCCTCGGTCCATGTTCATTTGTACTACTCCAACGATCTAGTCTTTCAACTGCTTCGAGAAATTCTTCTACACTATTCCATTGATTTATTATAAGCTTCTCTTGAACAGGTCTGGGCAACTTTTGTAATAATACTTCTATCTTTTCATCATCATCTATTTCTTGGTCCAGATAACGTAATTCCTTCATAACTGCTTCACAAAAGTATTTCATACTACCATCACGCCGACTATAATATCTACAATTCCAAAAATCCCTTCTCACTCTTCTTTGCTTCCGTTGTGACCAATACTTGCTCAAAAATAATCTCAAAAATTCTTCATAGTTGTTACACTCCTCGTCACTCTCGCAACTCCATGCAAAAGCATCCCCTCGTAACATGTTCTTAATATACCTTATTTTGTCAACGTCAGACCACTCGTAAGGTAAGCCATTTTTATAAGCTCTAACAAATTCTACAGGATGAACCTCTCCTTCGGGTTCAAATTTTACTTCCGGTAACTTGAAATGATTCGTAATGATGTTACCGCTTCCCATAGTAGTCATACCTCGCCGTTCTGCTTCCTTGACTCTTTGAGTTAATTGTAATATCTCTTCTCTCACATCTTCTTTAACTAAGTCGACCTGGTTAGCTACTTCCGCCACCTTGCATGTCACTCCTTTTGCCTCCTTGTCCATAACCATTAGTCTCTCTCCTAATCGAGAAATCCTTTTGGAGTTAGTTTCCGCCTTCTTTTTCAACTCTTCAATCCCTTTAGCACATTCCCTCTGATTTTCATAGATTATTTTTATTTTCTTCCCGCATGGCCATTTGCTCTTCTTGTATTATATTGCTACTTTTCTTCACTTCCTCCTCAACTTTCTGTTGCACTAAACATTCTACATTCTTTTTAGTAGTCTCCCCAAGCTTTTCCACATAATCATACACCATCGTTATTTCCTTTTCCATTCTTAAGTCGAAATCCTCTCTTAATATTTGCCTCATATTTTCTATTTTCTTGTCACACCTGTCTTCTGATTGCCGAATACACTCATCCATTTTCAACAACATATCCTGCTTTATCATTCGCACTTCGTCTGTAATTTTTTCTTCCATTTTTTCTGCTGCTTTCTGACTTAATTCAATTTTTCTTTCCATATTTTCTGCTGCTTTCTGACTTAATTCAATTTTTCTTTCCATATTTTCTGCTGTTCGTTTTTGATTCCTCCCTCATACACTCCATTAAAGAATTAACATTGATAATTCGCCACCTTTCTGTCTCTGAACATCAATTATTTCATTACCTATCTCTTTTTCTCGAATATTAACTTGATCGACTGGTACTGGTGTAGACGTAACATTTGTCATGAAATTCTCTGACTCATGGTCACCGATATAGCTACTTTTAATATCTACACTAATCATGGAGGAAGGAATATATGGAGACGACGCAAGGGACCTTCGCCACATACTGGAGTGAAACGGGGTGGAGACAAGTGGGGAGGGGAGGGCCGCCATATTGCTTGACCAGAGAAATAGGGAAATATGCACAAAAACCTCAAGGGAATCATAAGACAACCGTGGCACCGCAATTTGATGATGGATTATTATGTAACTCGACGAGACACATCAAAAATGAAGAATAAAATTTTTTGATATCGTGCTTAGTTCTCGAGATATACTGTCTCAAAAGAGTGGAGTTTCTGGTTGAAATTCAGAAGAAACGTGTCCCCAAAGTCAAATTTGATGATAGATTCTTATGTAACACGACGATACAAATCGAAAATAAAGAATAAAATTTTCGATATCTCGCTTAGTTCGTGAGATATACTGTCTCAAAAGTGAGGTTGTTAGGTTTTGATGGGATTCAACGATAACTGGGCGCCGCAATTTGATGACGAATTCTTATGTAACTCGATGAGGGAAACTGAAAGTAAAGAATAATTTTTTTTGATATCTCGCTTAGTTCTCGAGATATTGTACCTTAAAATTGACGTGGTTAGGTTGAAATGCGGCCTGGACCAGAAAAAAAATATCGCCATATCCATATTTGATGATGAATTCAGACTAACTTAAAGAGCAGGTAATTCTTTTTAACTTGAATAACAAACTGTTTATTTCTACAGTCCTTAAATTTTAGTTGATGTTCAAATAGGTTATATTTTCACATTCTATTTCAGTAATTGACACGGAAGATTTCAAAATCTAGAAATATACTTGTAGACATATTTACAAACAGAAACAAGTCATATCTGAAATTAAAAAAAAGCATAAGTCAATGTTTAGAGCTTTAAAAAAATTAATATTTCATAAAACCTCATAGTTTCTGAGCTTACTTAGAAGATATTGTACTGGTAGTGGCCTATATAATTTTGCTAGAAAAATCAGTACATTCAAAAATCAGAAGCTAACAGCTAATAATAAATAAATTGTTTGTTCTCTTCAGGTATACACAGCATTTCAAACTGCCACATTTCCATTAATATTGCCGCTACAAAACCAAACTATGTAGACACATCTAAACACAAGAAATGCATCGCGAACTACATTTCCGTCAACAAAGTTTATTTCATCACGTTTAGTAGTTCGCACAGCACAAATTATCACGATTAATTTCATCGTGCAATTTCAGTGTAAACTTAAACGTGAGTAATGCATGCAGAATACCATATTCACTGTGTCGCGAAGTAAACATTACCCATTTAAATTAAATTTCCAACATTTGTCTACAATAAGGCTAGCTTTTCAGGTTCAAAATAGTAACATATGCTAATTGTCTACACTACACCAACAAAAATTTGAGAATAATATGATCCTATTGAGAGCAATGAATAAATTTATAGCGAATGGCACTAATGTTGCGGTTGCCTGTCAGGTACTTCAAGAACGATAGTTACAATGTGACTTACTTATGAAACGCTATTCCAGGTTTTTTCCTATCTCGCCTGTTTGTGTAACCATTTGCATCACAACTTGGCATTATAGAAAACTTTAGAATATTAGAAAATGAAATATTCTCAGCAGCTGACACAGTGCAAACAGCCCAATGTTTTGGTACTCCTACGATGTCCGCCGCGCAGGCACAGTTTTTTTCACGAGGTTTCACGGATTTCGCGTTATCTCGTCTCCACATATTCCTTCCTCCATGACACTAATATCACCACTGGTCAGCGACTCAAATCCGCTTCCCCCCACGCGGTCAGAGATATCAACGCTACTAACTTCTGCTACACTACATACGCTAATTCCATTTCCCTCCCTTATAGTCGAGCGCTCACCGAAACCAGAATCTTCATTGTTGACATTAGCATTATCATTATTATTATCCCCCTCTTTAATATTTAATTCAGCATCGCGGTTGACTAATTTTTCACTAATTGCTGCCATGTTAATTACAAATTTACATCAAACACAATACCAACGGGCTAAGTCTGTTACAAAAATTATTCCGCCAAATCACAAGACAATATCACACATACAAAATCACTTCCCAATTATACAACGCCGTATTACAACGCAGCTAGACTTTCAAACGGGTACAGAAACCCTTTCCAGAATTACTTACTGTACCAAAAAACAGCTGCACCCCTGTAAAAAATAAATTTTGCAACACAAAATATACACAACATGTTATTACATCGAAAGTTACAATGACTGACATACCTGCATATACATAAGTTGATTTATATTCGTCTACTTAAAAAAAGTCTTCCCCCCCTGTATTTAATTATTTTCTTTATTACTTTAACTAAGACTTTCACAGCATGTAAATTTAGCTTAAACAGTTTTTTACGGACCAAAATTATTCTTACGACAATTTTACAAATTTTAAACTTTCAATTCTTACAAACAGTACTCCGTTACTTTATGCTTGTTTTCAAATAGTTCTGCTTAATTCAACCGTTCATTTGCTGATATTTACACCACTTCTTTTTCCAATCAAGCAACAAAATTGTTCCGCAAAAGTTACAACGTTAATTTCCGTCAGTCTTTTCTGTAATTACTGCTACTTTGATTACGCTGAAATTCTTCAAGGAAAATTAAATTGTCTTTTGTACTTGCCACATCTGCGCGTTATTTCTTCTTTCTTGAAAATACCTGCTACCAATCGTTGATGTTTTTCCTCGCGTCGTCTGCTTCCGATGAAATTATTCCAGCTGGTAAGCAATGCGATACATTGCCTAATCCTGGCAGGGTCGCCAATTTGCTAAGCCCCACTGCTAATTTTTACATTAACCAGCAGTAAGTAGATATCCCGCTCCTTGCAACATATGGCCCTACTGTTGGTTTTGGCGGTAGCGATATCACTTAGCGTGTTATTACTACTATTCAACAAACCACTTTACAAGTTATACATTTTAGCGCAACGGGTATTATCGTCAAATAATTCAATCACTCCACTCATTCATTTGAGAACTTTATTCTATACTTCAAACGCTCGCTGCTACAAAATACTGCCAACACACTTCTATCTATACATGCGCTCTCCTAGTACTCTCTCGCCATCTTTACATCTTCACTCTCTCTCCATACACAATAACAGTAGTACCAACTACAACAAACTAAATTATTAAAAAAACTTAAAATTACCCCAAATGTCTAAACAAACTACTCATGCTGTGAGTCTGTTTAACCTATTTTATTTACAATTATTTTTTATTACAATGATTTTGTGAGTGGGATCTCACATATGCCCCCACTTTATAACAAACAAGCATATTTTAACAAAATTGGTTGGCTTGTTATAAAGTCCAACCTTTTTCACAAATCATTGTCTTTATATACATTTCCACAATTCTGTCCTTATTTATAACAATAATCACTCACTGTCTCTATCAGTCTACATCTTTATCAGTCAACGTTATACAAAACCACCAAATTTCACAAGAACACATTATGGTCACTTATCTCTTCTGACCTTGTACATTTTCAAGTCTGTTATGTTTCTTAACCCAAATTTCCTACCAGATTGTGGCGTTACGTTTATCCTAGAGTCCCCTTGAGGTTTTTGTACATATTCCCCGTGTCTGTATGGAAGCGGCCATGCCCCCTCCACTCCGGCCATGCCCCCCCACTCCTCTTCCGCCCTGCTTCACTTCAATGCGTGGTGAAGGTCTCTTGCGTCGTCTCCATATATTTCTTTCCTCCGTACAATAGACCAGTGGTCCGCAACCTTTTCTATCTCGCGGCACACCATAAGGTTATCCATAAATCTCGCGGCACACCTTACCGCACGGATAGTTGATAAAAAAAAAAAAAAAACGGGTCCTCAGAACATGATTTTTTGCGTATATAGCCTCTAAACCAAGTAAAAAATTATAGCTACAAACAGCGGTTGCATAAAATTAATAACCAGGCAGTTTTATATTACTATTAAAGTAAATAATTAAATAATTGTACATGTAGCCTACCTTCAATGTGACACTTGTGCCTGCTTAACTGCACACGGGTCGCTGATTCGTCGAGAAATCGTTGACAATGCAAGCCTCATTTCTTCGTCGACGGATTTGAGTCTTTCCCTTTTCGATGTTTTAATCTCAGTCAACGTCGAGAAGCCCAATTCACATAAATATGTAGTTGAAAATGGCAATAAAAATATTAACTGCCATGTCGGAGATAGCCGGATATTCATTCCTTATCGTTAGCCAAAAAGGATTTAAAGGAAGTTCGAGAAGCTTTAATTTCAAAGTTCTGTCAGCTTTTAAATCTGCGAGTTCCTCTTGAATATTTATTGGAAGATGTTCCGAATTTGCAACGAATGGATCACGAACCCGTCGAAATCTTCAACACTTTCTCCAAAGTATTTTTTGAATCTCTGCTGCAATCCTTCTAAATGTTATTTAATTAAGTCCATCACCATTTTCTTACCGTCATCAACTGACCATACAGTCGGGAACATCTCACACGAACCATTTTCAATCCTCTGTAACCAAAAATCCAGCTTTTTCTCAAATCCTTTAATCTTATCCATACTAACAAAAATATTTTCGTTCTTACCTTGCATTTTGATGTTCAGCTCATTCAAGTGTACAAAAATGTCGGAAAGATATGCCAACTTACCTACCCATTCGCCATCTACGAATAAATCCGCGTACTTATGTCTTTCAACAGTCAAAAATGCCTGGACCTTCTCTAAGTACAAATATTCGCGTTAACACCTTTCCTCGTGACAGCCAACGTACTTCTGTATATAGCAGGAATGTAGTGTGTTTCGAACCCATTTCTTGACATAAAACGGAAAATAGTCTCGAATTTAAGGGCCGCGATTTTATGAAGTTCACGACTTTTACTACTTCGTCCAGCACATCTTTCAGAGAAGGTGGCAGAGACAATGGCTTCGCGGTGAATGAGACAATGATTACATCGTACGTTGGGATTTACTTCGCGTACTTTAGCTGGGGGCCTGTCATTGCAGCCGCTCCGTCTGTATGAGGAACACTAAAGCAATCCTTCCATGTTAATTCATTAAGGCGCAAATATTCATCAGTCAAACCAAGGGCGTATCCAGGATCAGAATTTGAGGGGGGCAAGATCTGAACTAGGGGGGGGGGGAGCAACTCAAATTGGTTTCGAGGAAGTGGGATGAGGTACTGAAACATGACGATTTCTTACAAAATGAAACTCAATCCTATTCAGGAAAGTATTTTTATTTTTGATTAATATAGGCCTAGTAATCAAACCACTTAATGTCCATGGCCAGAAGCTGCGCATGGCGACTAATATCTGTGGACTCGTCGATCTGAAGTGAGAACTTGTGACTGCTGTTGATTTTCTTCCTGATAATGTCTTCAATATCACGAGACATATCAATAACTCGGCGACAGATTGTGTCAGCAGAAAGAAGAATTTTTGAAATTTCGCTAGCAGATTCTAAGCTCAGAACTATTCTCACCGTCTCTTTACAAACAGATTGTTAAAGCGTTTCACCTATTGTACGTCGTTTCTTGGCCTTTACTATAAGTTCGGCTGCCTTATAACTAGCTTCCTGTAGTTTTTCCGAAACACGTACTGTAGTGGTCATGAAAGTTCTTTGTTTTTTCTTATTTTCCAACAACCTACGAAAATAATTGACATTTTGTTTGACAGAGAAGAATTTTTTGTTGACAAACGTCGTTTTAATTTACTGGGAACCATCGCAGCGTTTCTGAGTTTTTCACCACAAACGATACACTCGGGTATTGGGCACGTTTTTTCACCACACCAAGAAAACCCATAGGATAAGTAATTATCACTATATTTCCGCTGCATTAACTTTTGTTTCCTTCTTTCTGACTCAACGCTTTCATCAGTTGCACTCATAGTCGGAACACTCCGTTCAAGGAATTGGTCCATCTTGAAGAAATAAAAGTCTGCTAATTGTAATAGAAAATATCAAGACGAACTACTAACACAGTTTTAAGACCAGTTCAAAGCACAGCTATGATAGAACTGAAGTAATTGTAAGAAGCGGGATTTATACACTTCAAAGAAGTCACATATAAGGTGCCGATTGTTTTTACAGTGATGTTTAACAATGCGCCGGTGCAACGGTACAGGAACAAAGTAGTATTGTTGGAGAAGCGCCAACACCGAATACTTAATGAAATAAGGCTTGGAAATTCTGCTAATCCCAGCAGTTTTAGACTGAGGGAAAAGCACATACACAGAACATGCTGTAAATATAACAGAAACTCAAAGCGCAGCAGTAGAGGCGAGGAATAGAAATATTTAAAAAATGAATAAACAAAACTAATAGCAAGTGTGAGTAAATAAATAAATAACATTTAATTTCTTAAAATACGACTATACTTAGCAATTCGCGGCACATGAAACTAAAATGTAATTAATAAAAATTTGGCAATTAATTCCTTATAACTGGTAAAATTTTGCGGCACACCTTTCACCTTGTCGCGGCACACCAGTGTGCCGCGGCACACCGGTTGCGGACCACTGCAATAGACAGCACCGAGCCCGCACTGTCGCCGACCGACAGTTTTCTTATTGTTGTCGCTCACTCGATTAAAGTGCGTTCAAACGACACCCCACCGTGTGTCGACCGTCATTAGTTTGGTTTAATTTTTGACGGTGTCGGGCTGTTCGATATGGAGAAGCGTATACAAAGAGTTCAGAAATTTCTGGTCCTTTACGACTATATGCTGTTTTAGCGTTCTGATTGCTTTAGAAAAGTGCCACTTTTTTCAGCACTATTTTAGGTTCATCAGATGTTCGTAAAATGTAGGTAGAGTCCTTGTATGCTTTGCATGTTCACATTAACAAATCAAAGCTTTGGCAGACGTGAAGGTCGATTGTAAGGTCTGTAAGAATTGCATCCGAGACCAGAATTTTTAACCGGGGACGTTCCATGCCCGAATTACACGCCGCAAGCATCCTAATTTAGAAGAACTGAAAAATATGTATTTAATAATATAGAAGTACTTTTAGGATAGAAAAATAAACGATTTAAAAAAGTATGTTGATTTTACTTTCTTTCAATATTGTCATTACATCTAGATTTGCCTCTTGACTCGGATACGTCGTACGATTGGGGCACTGAAAGTCCCTGGTTCAAATCCCTGTCTCCGCTGTAATTTTTATGGGTCTTTAAATTGACATTCACCTCTGGTAAAGCTTTGATTTGTTAATGCTAAGATGCCGGGATGATCCGTGGTACGAATTTTACGTTATTCTGTAGGTATCCTATTAAAAATAGGTGACAACGATAGAGGTGTACTGCGCGGCTGATAAGAAACTCTGTGACCGGAACTTTTAGATCATATGAAACTATTGTTATTTTACAGAATCTTTGCAGTCTGTATTTAAATTAAAATGTATATTAATCTTATTATTTTTTGTTAAAAAATATTGATTGAATCGAAAGGAACCTTTAACCGCTTTCACGGACCATCAAGAGTTCTTTTTATCGAAAATCAGATCTCTTAGGTCCCACAAGTTGTACTGTGAATGCGCCACTAGAGCGGCGGGAAGGTGGGTAGCAAGCACGGAACTGAGCGTGGCGGGTAGGCGGTAACGGCCTGGCCTCGCTTTCGGGAAGATGCCGGTTCGAATCCCAGTCCGGGAATCCAGATTTGGGTTTTCCATGGCTTCCCCAAATCACTCCAGGCGAATGCTTCCTTTAAAAGACTATAGCCGAATTCCTTCCTGTTCCTAGCCCCGATCATTTCACGCCTCTAATGACCTCTACGTCGACGAGGCGCATAGTTAGTTATAAGACAAAAAACAAAAAAAAACTTTCCATAGATGCTTACTATAGTAGCACGTGACCAGCAGACCAACCTCTCCGTTTCGGAGATGCTCGTTCCCAGGTGTCGCGCCCACAAACCGCTGGCCGAAATTTAAGGGAATTTCGTGACCTGTGCGTAGATATCAGGTGTCAGATTCCTCTGGAAGCCCTACCGAGGACTTGTGGAATCCGTAATACGCCGAATCGCTTCTGTTTTGCGTTCGAAAGATTGACCAATATGCTAGTAAGTTGGTGGTCATAATATTTTGCCTGACCAGTGTATATACTAGATGACCCATGTGACAATTTCACGAATACTATGAACAGTAGGGTTGTTGGGTTGTAATAACCTTAGGGTTCTGGACTAAGTTAAGTTAAGTTAATAGGACGAAAGAAGAACCGCCTCATTTGTTTAGTGTACGTAACAAAAATCGACACCAGTGAATCAGTTTATTAATCTCTGTGACATATGTTGCTACTATCTAGCGGCTTGGCTCTGAACTGTCTCATACGCGCGACTTTCACAGTTATTACTTTTGTCCTTCAACGAAAAATTTTGTCCTTAATTTAAAATGTTGCCTAAGTGGAAACTTGATTTTGAAAATCTCATTTATCACGGTATAGAGGGAGATTAATGGCTAGTAACAAAAACACACGTTATGGAAATAATGATACATTTGCCGTTTAAGGGTCAAATTCCGAAAAATTCATTTCTTAATATATGATGTGACTAAAGCGGAGACCTTAATCTTTAAAATGACACCACATTTCTTGATTTCGGTAAGATATCAAGCAAGATAAATGACTCGTGACAGAAAAATACGTCGTATAATAATGACACTTTTGTCACTTAAGGGTCGAATTCCATAAAATTCTTTTCTGAAATATAATGTGACCAAAACGGAGACCTTAGTCTCTTAAATAATACCTCATTCTCGATTTCGGTTAGATATGAAGGAAGATAAATGGCTCGTGATAAAATAAAAATTATGAAAATAATTATACATTTGCCTTTTAAGGGTAATTTTACGAAAAATTCATTTCTTAATATATGATGTGACTAAAACGGAGATCTTAATCTTTAAAATGACACCACATTTCTTCATTTCGGTTAGATATCAAGGAAGATAAATGGCTTGTGACAGAAAAATTCGTTGTGTATTAAAGATACTTTTGTCATTTAAGGGTCGATTCCAAAAAATTCTTTTCTTAAATACAATGTGGCCAAAGCGGAGACCTTAATCTCTAAAATAATATCTCATTTCTTGATTTCAGTTAGATATCAAGGAAGATAAATGGCTCGTGACAGAAAAATACGTTGTATACTAAAGATACTTTTGCCCTTTTAGGATCTAATTCAGAAAAATTTGTTTCTTAGGATATGATGTGAACAAAGCGGAGACCTTAATCTTTATAATGATACCTCATTTATCTATACCACTTGGACATCAAGGGAGATAAATGGCTCGTGACACGAAAAACGCGTTATAGAAATATTGATACTTTTGCCTTTTAAGGGTAGAATTTCGAAAAATTTATTTCTTAATATATAATTTCATCAAAGAGAGAAGTTAATATTTAAAATTATACTTCATTTATCAATTTCAGTTAGGAATCCAGGGAGATAAATGGTGCGTCACACAAAAACACGAATTTTATAAATATTGACTTTTTTTACCTTTAAGGATCAAATTTGGAAAAATTACTTTCTTAACATATGATGTGACCGAATCGGATACCTTAATCTTTAAAATGATACCTCATCCATTGATTTCGGTTAGGTATTGTGACAGAAAAACACCTTTCACAAATAATATATATGATGAAGTCCCGATACCTATTCTCAGGCGTATGCGTTAAGTGATGAGAATTTCTCAGGTAGTCTAATAGTAGGCCTATTACATGGCTTCGTTTACAGGATTGTCAGTTTAAGCCATTCGGTGGATTGTGTGTGTGCAGATGGACTGCTGTGGCTCTAGGGGTCCAAGGGACTATGGCAACATGACGCTGCCTACCACCTGTTGCAGCGCGTCGCGGCCCTGCCTCCTCACGTCAGGTGACCTGTACGGCAGGGGCTGCGCGAAGGAGCTGCAGGAAACCCTGGACGCGATGAAGCGCTTCTCGGGCATCATGGGCATCCTCATCACAGTCACACTGGTGAGTGGTTACTCACTCGACATCTCATCACTTGATTCCTGCACCTCAGTCATGGTCTTCTCTGTCATCCGCCTTCCTTTCCACACACACACACACACAAACATCCTTTTCACGGTACTGCTGTTGCCCTCTACTTATGCATTTCTCATAAACCTCGAGCTCTTAAACGGAATCTATTACACACCTCAAATTTGCAGATTTTAAATGTTTCAGTGGCCCAAAACCAGTTCCAGGTCAAGGGAGGTGATGGGATTAAATCGGGCGGCAACTTCAGGGGGGCGGAAAAATCATGTTTGAACGGGTGGCAGATTTATGAGGCGTGACAATGGGAGTCACAAAATTATTTTCTATGAGGCGTCAATTCTAAAATTTTTGCCCCGGCTCGGAAAATTTGATGATCCGAAAACCCAATATCATACTTAAGATTTTGAAAAATTGTTACACAGAGGGGGTCGAAGAAGAAAATTATACCTCAGCATGTGAGGTGTAGATCTTTAGAGCTCTACCAGTAGATGACGTCAGTGGACGTCACAGTTGTCGACATGGAACTATTTTTGTTTCTAGGCCTCTCAAACTCGGCGCTACATACTAATTTGAAATATATACACAACTAGCTGTGCCCGCGACTTCGTCCGCGTGGAATAGTTATTTTGGGCATCATATTTATTTTTGCAAACAACCTCCTCAGCTTTATAAATTATAGCAGTTACCCACGACTTTGTCCGCGTCAATTTTTGTTATTATTTTAGACAATTTTTTGCAAATTTAGTTTTTAAGTTTTTAAAAGAACATAATTATTTTAAAGTACTTCTGCGTAAATTATATTTTTAGTTTTATTTTCTTGTGGCAGAAGAACATATTGGTTTTCTCTGCAACCCGATCTTGACAACGCGACATATAGTTGGCCGTGTGAAAAGCAGTCTTGACGTAAATCGATTCCTACATGTTTAAATGTTTGCCCCTGTGATTTATTAATTGTAACGGCGAAAGATAGTTTAACGGGAAATTGAATTCTTTTAAAATTAAAAGGTAAATCATTTGGAATCATTGGGATGCGAGGTATAAGCACTGTTTGACCAACTGCTGGACCAGTCAAAACTATTGCAACGATCACGTTATTGCGTAGAAATTTAATTTGAAGTTGGGTTCCGTTACATAAATTTGGTGGTTTGAGATTTCTAAGTAAAATTATTGGGGCACCTATTTTTAACTTGAGGGAATATGGGGGAAGGCCACTTGGGTTCAAAGAATTAAGAAACTCTTGTGGGTAATGTACCGCATCTTCTTGATCCATTACGTTATCAATAGATGTGTAGGTAACTATGTCTCCTGGAATTTTACTTAAAATTAGGTCGTTAATTTCGTCCACGCTACTGTTTCTCGCCGTCAATATTGCCCTTTGACACATCCATTGATGATCTTTATACCAAAATATTATCCTTAAAACAAAATGAAATAGTATTTAAAAAGTATTATTACACTACAATACTATATCGCAAAAACAAATAACGCTGCATACAACCGTTCAGAAGGGAACCAACCGCGCGTAATATCTTCTAAGATGTTCATTGAAATTAAGTGATGCCATAGACAATTTTGTTCACAATTAAATACTCTTAATCAACAACACATTTATTTGGATAAAGATTAATATTATTATGTTGATACAACTCTAACAAATAATTGGTAATAATGCATTAATTTCGACCAAATTTGATTACCATAAAAACGGTTCTAGTGAGTTAATCTTAAGAGATAGACATATACTGTCGCGGACATTTTTTTAGATCATTTCAAGAGGAATAATCCTTTCATACATTTTTTTTGGTATCTTGAACCGTTTTCGCAGCGCACGCAACAGAAGCCCTCAAAGATGAATAATTTTCCCCGTTTTTTTCCACATTTTCCATTGTTTCTTCGCTCCTATTAGTCGCAGCGTGATGTTATATAGCTTAAAGCCTTCCTCGATAAATGGTCTATTCAACACAAAAGAATTTTTCAATTCGAACCAGTAGTTCCTGAGATTAGCGCGTTCAAACAAACAAACAAACAAACAAACTAACAAACTCTTCAGCTTTATATATTAGTATAGATATCGAGAAGGTTCCCTGTAACTGAACGCAGTCATCTGTTGGCTTGTATACAGTTGAGGTTTCTCTTTCGGGGTTTACTTCCTTAGTCCGGCATTACTCTGTAAAAGATCTTTGACAAAGATCTTTGATAAAAAATATTTTATAAAATATTTTACAATGTAATAGGCCATATTTTATAAAAGATTTCCTTTATAAAATGTAAGACGTTGGCATTACATTTTATAAAAGATTTCACCACCCCGCAAACGTAAACAAAGAAAATGGTGCAAGTGACGTTACCAAAGTTTGTTATGACTACCGAATCCACGAAAATCTTTATTTCTGAGTATGAACGGAAGGAAATGTTGTAAAGTCAGAAACATGTAGACTATAAGATTAGGAATAAAAAGGGAACACTTAAGAAAAGTTAATTAGTGCTATGATAGAAGACTGTACTGTAGAAGAGGTAAAAAACAAAATTAATGTGTTAAGAAACTAGTATTTGACAGATTTCTGGAATACAGTAATAACAGACGGAATGCGAGAAATAATTCTGATGTAGAAATTTATGAAAATATTGTGGTAAGAATTTATTGGACCTCTACTTCAGCATCAACCATATTTTTATAATTTGCCATGTGCTCACATTGCAGCTCTTTCACTAAACTTTGACGAACTCCTATCATATCAAGTCTCGTAATCCAGGGTCTAACCTAAATATGTTTACTTCTCTTCTTTATCTTCAATAAAATGCATATTGTGACAGTTGCACTCATGGAGGAAGGAAATATATTCCTTCCTCCATGGTTGCACTAACCGCGTCTGCAAAAGCTTACAAGTTTACTTCATTCATTTCAGAGAACTATGACGAAAAATTTTATGTAATGTAATGGGACTAAAAAACTATCAGAAAATATCTTTCATAAAATAAATATGATAAAATGTTTTATAAAAGATCTTGGAGGAAGATCTTTTACAGTGTAATGCCGGGCTTAGCATTTGAAGACTCCTTTTTGCCACAAAGTCGTGATATCGTCTTCCAATTTACCCTCATTGGGGATGGGTGGCCATTTTCGCCATTCCGACGATCTCCTCCTCTGCCGAAAGTTGAATGTTTCAAATATTTTGGAAGCTGGATTGAAAAAAATGAAGGAAACAGGATGGTAATAAATGAAAGAGAAAAATGAGCATATAGATTCTTTAGGTGTTAGATGACTTGTATGGAGACTTAGGAAGTATTCTGTAAGGCCTAATTTGTGCCGGTTTTTACGTATGGGTCGGAATTATGGGTGCTGAAGCAGTGGGACAAAAGGAGAGTAAAAGCTATGGAAATGAAGTTCCAAAGGAGTAAAGTAGGAGTAACGAGAAGGGACAGAAAGAGGAATGAGAAAATCAGGGAGATGGTCAAGGAGAAACCGTTACAACAATGAATAGAGAAATAAAGGTTACAGTGATTCGGTCATGTGAAGAGAATGGGAGAGGAGAAGATACCAAAGAAGATGCTGAACGTGAATCTGAAATGGAAGGGGCCCAGAGGAAGACCGATGGAGATATAGGTGAAATGTGTTAAAAAGTGTATTGAGGAAAGAGGAGGAAATTGTGTGACAATAGAAGAAGGTGGATGGACAGGAAGCGTTGAAGAGGTTTTTGTTCCAAGCAGACCCAGACAGTGGTTGGAAGCTGTTCATGATGATGATGATGATGGATGGACAGGAAGCGTTGAAGAGGTTTTTGTTCCAAGCAGACCCAGACAGTGGTTGGAAGCTGTTCATGATGATGATGATGATGATGATGATGATGATGATGGATGGTGGATGGACAGGAAGCGTTGAAGAGGTTTTTGTTCCAAGCAGACCCAGACAGTGGTTGGAAGCTGTTCATGATGATGATGATGATGGATGGACAGGAAGCGTTGAAGAGGTTTTTGTTCCAAGCAGACCCAGACAGTGGTTGGAAGCTGTTCATGATGATGATGATGATGATGATGATGATGGATGGACAGGAAGCGTTGAAGAGGTTTTTGTTCCAAGCAGACCCAGACAGTGGTTGGAAGCTGTTCGTGATGATGATGATGATGATGATGATGGAAGGTGGATGGACAGGAAGCGTTGAAGAGGTTTTTGTTCCAAGCAGACCCAGACAGTGGTTGGAAGCTGTTCATGATGATGATGATGATGATGATGATGATGGTGATGGATGGTGGATGGACAGGAAGCGTTGAAGAGGTTTTTGTTCCAAGCAGACCCAGACAGTGGTTGGAAGCTGTTCATGATGATGATGATGATGGATGGACAGGAAGCGTTGAAGAGGTTTTTGTTCCAAGCAGACCCAGACAGTGGTTGGAAGCTGTTCATGATGATGATGATGATGATGATGATGATGGATGGACAGGAAGCGTTGAAGAGGTTTTTGTTCCAAGCAGACCCAGACAGTGGTTGGAAGCTGTTCGTGATGATGATGATGATGATGATGATGGAAGGTGGATGGACAGGAAGCGTTGAAGAGGTTTTTGTTCCAAGCAGACCCAGACAGTGGTTGGAAGCTGTTCATGATGATGATGATGATGATGATGATGGATGGTGGATGGACAGGAAGCGTTGAAGAGGTTTTTGTTCCAAGCAGACCCAGACAGTGGTTGGAAGCTGTTCATGATGATGATGATGATGATGATGATGATGATGAATGGACAGGAAGCGTTGAAGAGGTTTTTGTTCCAAGCAGACCCAGACAGTGGTTGGAAGCTGTTCATGATGATGATGATGATGATGATGATGATGGATGGACAGGAAGCGTTGAAGAGGTTTTTGTTCCAAGCAGACCCAGACAGTGGTTGGAAGCTGTTCGTGATGATGATGATGATGATGATGATGATGGAAGGTGGATGGACAGGAAGCGTTGAAGAGGTTTTTGTTCCAAGCAGACCCAGACAGTGGTTGGAAGCTGTTCATGATGATGATGATGATGATGATGTTGATGATGATGATGATGATGATATGCTTTATCTCCTTCTTCTTTTTCCTGTCCAGTGTTAGGCCTGGTGGTCTGTCATGGTCTCACTCCATCTTCTTGGTGGTCTTCCTACGTCTCTCCTGCCGCTGGGATGGTATTGGAGAATTTTCCGTGGGATCCGGTCCGCCTTCATCCTCAGTACATGGTCTGTCCAAGATGTTCTATACGTTTGTACAGTTTGAATGACAAATACGAAAAAAAAGTCTGATAATACTGTTTCTGAATTCCAATTTAAAGCATCGAAATTAATTATTAGTAATTAATATTAATTGCAGCTACTGTACTTACAGATCTAACCAGTTAACTGAATGGGAAGAAATAAATATTTGTTAGCATGAAGTAATGAAAGCGTGTCAGGAGTTTTTATTTAACACTGAAAAATAAATGATTGTTTTACTTGAACAAATATCATTTTGAACAAATATGGAATTGAATGACAGACATTACGAATTTTTGGAAGCTATCAAGTAAAGATAAAAGCTCGAGTGGTCGTAATGACAGAATTTTTACGGGCCGCGCAATCCACCCCTGTAGTAGCCGCCTGAACCTAGCCCGGCAATCCTACTGGGTATAGGGGACCTAACCACTTTAACGTTGAATCCGAACCACGGAAGCGTTCTGGCGTACTTCACATTACACAGCAAGCTGTGCCAGACGTGAAGGCCGCGTTAAAGCCCTTTGAAAATCCCAACCGAGACAGAAATTCGAACCAGGGACCTTTCCATCTGCAGTTAAGACTCCTCAACCATTGAGCTAGCTAAACGTGGAGCTTGCCATTTTTCTTCTTTCTTCTCCTTTGTGTAATATTCTAACAATGATGCGACAGTGAATACAGAAAACTGGACAGAATTTGGAGTTCACACTCTGTACGATCCTATGCTCTCTCCGGTCAGCTTTGATTGTCCTTAGGGGGCGTCCATTAATTACGTGAGGTAAAATAGGGGGAGGGGGGTTCCGGCAAAATCTCACGAAACCTCACCAAGGGGGAGGAGGTGTGGTCAACGGAAATCCCACGTGAGATTTTGAATTCTGGTAGGGCTGTAGAGCTTACAAAAAAAAGGTTTACAAATGACGCGAAAGTCAGGGGAGGGGGCTCCGTACAGATCTCACGAAGTCTCACTCGAAAGGGGGGGGGGCGGTATTCCGAAAAACACCTCACATAATTAGTGGGCGCCTCCTTACCATGTTCAATTCATGACGTCATTACGACTTGCTTGTAATATCTGATCCAGTAATTGAACTACTTGTTTTTTTAGTAAGCTGGTTGTCTTCAAGCTATTGCCAATCCTCTGACATCTCTTCTTGTCCAAGCTTTGTTTAATAGACACAATCCAATTGCTTGTTGTACCCCATCTGTTACAGTAGTTAGACCTAGTCCATTGTTATTGGTTATTAAGTTATACAGTATTTACTCATAGATCTTCTCAGCATAAACATTTTTAAACTCTAAGGAGCACGAAGGCTTTAAGTCAACAAATTAAAATTATATTTTCTTTTAATAATAAAAATTAATACAAACAGTCATTCAAATCATTGATAACCTTTCACTGGATTATTTCTTTTTCAGATTGTTATCTACATATTGAGCACTATAATTTTATGATGGACAAAATGTTAAGCAAGCTCTTGTTGCAGCTGTATTATTTTATGAATAAAACGTATGATTCACCAAATAAAAACTCAGTTTTTTTTTTCTTACTGCTGTGTAAATTTGAATCAGTTATCCTGCTCGCCAAACAGAAGTTACGAGATGTGATATACCTGAAGCCTTACTCCTAATTTAATCAAATTTTATGCAGTTGCCATACTAAACAAAGGCCACTTTGGTCATCATGTCATGACGTCTGTAACGCTATGATGTAATGCTATTCTATCATTTTGATAAAAATTGCAAACGCGCAGCCTTAAAAAAAGTATCTGCTATATAATTTCCTAAGCTCACCCAATCACTCACTCACCTCTATAGCTATTGGCTGGAGAACGGTGACGTCACGAGCCAACCTTCACTCGCAAATTAACAGCGACCAGATATATTTTTTAAATTGGAGTTTATGTGCACATTTTAATAGCCAAGCAATTGCTATGAAATTAATACCCAGAATACATCAATTAAGTTTGCTTTTAGTAACATTTCATTCTTTAAAAATATCACATTACGGCTAAAAAAAACGTGGAACGACCAGTACTTTCAGCAATATGTCTCTAATACATAAGAATTTTTTTAAATAAACTTAAATTGCTCATGGTCTCTGCTTTAACCAAGAATGTCAATTGTAATTCCGGCCTAGGCTAAATTTCAAATTAGTTAAAACTTTCGTTAATGTTGCTTCTTGACCGAAGTTCATACATTACCGTTTATTTGCTTTTTACGTATTTTAGTGATCACTTTCGTTTATGGTGTTTGTTCATGTTTGCTGAACCTGAATAATTACGTTATTTAAAGTGGACATCAGACCAAAATTGTTACCTAATCGAGTATCCTGGCAATTCGTTTCTTCGGTGGAGCTTAACTATTTTTTAATTTGTAATCTGTATTAAGCTCTCTGGCCGTTACGGACACTATGACCAAAGATTACATTATGAATGTTTACCCAGCCTCCATCAAAATCAACGTGATGCTTTCGAAGCAATTGCGCACTCCCTTTAAAACAGAATTTTTAACAAATTTTTCGGAGTGAACTTTTATGTTAAAATACAAATCAGGTTTATATTTCAGCAATTTCGAGTTTTGTAACCACCATCATTGAAACAATTATACGACAGTGCGATCGTCTCTGTGTTTAACACATTTAGTAATACTTCTGAGTTCTTCAAGCTCAAGGGATTTTGTTAATTCTAAGGGTGAAAAACAGATCAAATTCGTATTTGGTCAGATCAGATCAACCTGTCATAATATTTGGTAATAATCTAGACCCGTTACGATATTTCGAGGACGGCGGTTCGAATCCCCATCCGGGCATCCAGATTTGGGTTTTCCATGGTTTCCCAAATCACTCCAGGCAAATGCCAGGATGCTTCCTTCAAAAGGCAATGGCCGAATTCCTTCCCATTCCTTGCCCCCCATCCTTTCCAGTCTCTAAAGAGCCTCGCTGTTAAGAGACGTAAAACAGTTTTAAAAAAACGATATTTTGCTAATATTGATATTTGGTGTAGTCAAGGCTGGAATATTTTGATTTCAATTGTTACCAACATAACTTGTCCTACTCTTGTTATATACCTGATTGAGTATAAATAAATGGTCAAGTTATTACAATTTGGGGGGGGGGGCAAGGATGGTATAGTCTCAAGGATCTCAGCTTATTCCGGATGGGCTCAGACAATAAAACCTTGAGAAATGCCTCTGTGATTTATCTTAGCAGCTCTTGCAATGTGGTGCTACAGAAGAATACTGAAAATTAAGTGGACAGGCAAAGTACGAAATGAACGAGTTTTGGAAATGAAGTTTGGGGAAGAAGCTTACAGAAATAAGAGACAGGCTGGTAGGTCATATTTTGAGACATGCTGGATTGGTTAATTTGCTGGTGGAGGGAAAGGTCGAAGGTAAGAACTGTAGAGGAAGACAGAGATTAGAATATATGAAGCAGGTAATTGAGTACGTGGTTGTAAGGGATATGTAGAGATTAAGAGGTTAGTACAAGATAGGAAGGGATTGAGGATTGCATCAAGCCAGTCGAAAGACTGAATGAAAGCAAAAAAAAAAAAAAAAAAAAAAAAAAAAAAAAAATCAAATGCCAGCAAATCCTACTTCCACGTCCACGAAGGCGAAAGCCGCGTGGCCCCTGGACAATGCGCTCTTTCCAGTGTAGCTAACGGGATAGGATGGAAGGTGAGCCCCCGGCGCCTTAAAACTGGGGAACTCTGGCTAAGGGAAGGAAAACCCTGAAATGAAACCCTAGTCCACCAGGATTGGAATTGTGCGAAGGGCTGGAAACCCTTCCACATAAAAACATATATTACTCATAAACCTCAAAGTAAGGAAAGCAGGATGGATCTTATGATGTCAACAAAGGCAAAGTCAAAGGACAAACGATTCGGAATCAAAGGATGGAAAATGACTGATTTCCTAAGCTTACCCTGCAGTACTATCCCACAGGCAGAAGCGACATTGGAAGACCTAGGAAGAGATGGTCTGAAGAATGAGGTTGGAACAGGCTTTTTGCCTACCCAGGAAGAGGAAGTAAGTAAGTAAGTTAGTTATTACAATTTAGATTTACATACGCTGCTATGCAAATTTTTGCTAAAGAACCCTCTTCATTTGAAATAATCACACTAATTCCTTTTTGTTACCTGAGATTATTAAATATTAGTATCAAGCGAAATTACGCAGCCAACAAACCCCGTCAACACACAGCCAGAGATGCTTAGACTCTCTTTCCATCATCTCGTTATCTGGGAGCCATCAGACATTTTAAGAACGTATTTAGGATGTCCTGCATATACATATTGAAGGTTACATACCATATATGTCGGAGGTATAGTCAGTTTCTTCAAATGCACCCTGTTTTTTTTTTTAGATATTTACATACAAAAAACAAAAATTTAAATATTGTTTAAAATATTAAAATTATTGCCGTCATCTATGAGATGGCGGCGTTGTCTATGTGATAAGCTGTTACTACCGTAATTTTCTGACGGGAGTTCAAATCCTAGTAGTACCAATTATTTCCATTTATTTTTATGTTAAAAAATTATCAAGCACGAATTTTTATTTTATTTCAACTTCATTTAGATACTTTTATTGCATGAAATAAAATGTAAAACAAATCATATTGCTTATAACATATACAACAACAAGAATTTCGGCTAATATATAACAATGGCTTCGTAATATGCCTCGCCTATACACAGTAAAATTAGGTTAGGGGGCGAAAATGTTATGAAACTAGAATCTGACAAAAGCATTTTGCAGTATTTATAAGCGTTTGTGACTTGTTCTTCCATTTTCTTGTTGAGCTCGATTCTGTCTGTTTTTTCTTCGCGGACATTATTTTACTCGTAACCACTATTGGAATTAAACATATCGATTGCAGGGGGGGGGGGGGGGGAACAAACCTTTCTTCTCGATGCTACGTATTTCGTTTAAAATACATCTCGACGACAATTTTATTTTTCTGTTGTCAGTCTTTCCTCTGGTTTGATGCAATCCTCCATCCCTTCCTATCTTCTGCTAACCTCTACATACCCCTTACAACCCACGTCCTCAAACTATCTGCTTCATATATTCTAATCTCCGTCATCCTCTACAGTTCTTACCTTCGACTATTCCCTCCACCAGCAAATTAAACAATCCTACATGTCTCAAAATATAACCTATTAGCCTGTCTCTTCTTTCTGTAAGCATCCTACACAAACCTCTTTCCTTACCCATCATTTCCGAAACTCGTTCATTTCTTACTTTGTCTGTCCAGTTAATTTTCAGCATTCTTCTGTAGCACCACATTTCAAATGCTTCAGTTTTCTATCTTTCTGGTATTACTAAAGTCCATGTGTCGCTACCATAAAGTGCTGTGCTCCACACATAGAGTTTTAAAAAGTTCTTTCTAATTCCTAGATCAATATTTGAAACTAAAAGATTTTCTTTTACAAGTACAGAAATAAATAATAATAATAAAAATAAATAATAATAATATCTATTTCAATTCAAAATGCACCAAAACTATAAACGTAATTACCAAAAGTGAAAAAATAATGTAAGAATGGATACTTCCTGACGTGTGATTCCAATGAAGTCTTCACGGGTGTGCTTCCGGATTGTGTTGTGAAAAGACAATTCGGCGGTAGACCTGTGTAGACTTCACTTCGAAAAAATGATTTTCCGAAAAAAATCACCCAGTATTACAGGTAATATGATTTGTTTTAAATATTATTCCACGCAATAAAAGTATTAAGGGGATACGGAATCGGATTTTGGGTGAAATAAATCGATTGTCGTTTTATTGGCTTAATATATATCACCAACTTTCCTCTTTAAAATGACGTATCATAGATGGCTCTACTAAAATTATAACATCTTTATTTTTATAGATTTTTGAGATCGGGTATTGCGCTTTTGTTACACACAACTTTTTGGCAATATATTCATGTGACATGAATTAAAATAACCCGCTTTCCAGCGATTCTTTATACACTATTTGTCCGAAAATGATTGTCCCTGGATTCATGAATTATTATTTCATTTTTTTACGTTAGACTGTGAAGAATTTGACGGGGTATTAACTATGGATCAGGAATGTTTTAATCTTCTTTCTCCGTTTCCCGTAAGTTTACTTTTTACTTCTTCTAGGAACATTATCACATGTACTGGTAATCATAGAAGTCTGAAATTTTTATTACATAGTCTCATGTGTTTCTTTTACATACTGAAACAATTATTTTTTTAATTACTGGATTTACAAAAGATTTAGAGGTGATAAACTAGTGAAAAGTGTTGGGAAAAATTTACTTAAAGGTAAATCTAAAATATCTTTGTAGAGAAAAGCTTTGACAAAAAAAACTATTGTTTCAGTATTGTTACAAAATATGAATGCACATACAGTAAAAATTTTATCTCTAGCTCCAGCAGTTTGTGAGAAAATATTCCCTATACCAGGCATAATTTAACATTGCGGAGACAGGCGTTTCCGTATCCCTTAAGTAAAGTTGAAATGAAATAAGAAAACATACTTGGCAATTTCAGAAAGGGGGGGGGGAATAAAAAACCATTGATGCTGCGCAGATTTCAACCCGAGTCAGAAATTTACGAATCCAACAACTGACCGCATAAACTACTCCGACATTTAATAATAAGTCCCAATAATTTTAATATTAATAGGACTTTTAGATTTCTTTAATGCTAATATCTCAAAACCTAAGGCGCATTTGAAGAAACGTCTGTACCGCAGACATATAGGGCGTGTACTCTTCAATAGGAGAAGTAAGAGAATTCTGTTACTTGGGAAGTACAATTACAACCGATGACCGAAGCAGGAATGATGTTAAAAGCAGAATAGCGCTAGCAAAAAGAGCCTTCATGAAAAAGAGAAACCTTTTATTTTCAAATATTGATCTAGGAATTAGAAAGAACTTTTTAAAACTCTTTGTGTGGAGCACAGCACTTTACGGTAGTGAAACATGGACTTTAGGAATACCGGAAAGAAAGAAAATTCAAGCATTTGAAATGTGGTGCTACAGAAGAAGTAAGAAATGAACGGGTTTTGAAAATGATGGGTGAGAAAAGAAGTTTGTGGAAGAAGCTTACAGAAAGAAGAGACAGGCTGGTAGGTCATATTTTGAGACATGCAGGATTGGTTAATTTGTTAGTAGAGGGAACAGTCGAAGGTAAGAACTGTAGAGGTAGACAGAGATTTGAATATATGAAGCAGATAATTGAGGACGTGGGTTGTAGGGGGTATGTAGAAATGAAGAGGTTAGCGCAGGATAGGAAGGGATGGAGGATTGCATCAAACCAGTCTAAAGACTGATGACAGCCAAAAAAAACTCTTCAATATATATGCAGCAGATTGAAATCCGTTCTTAACATGTCTGATGGTCCCCAAGTAAGAATTTAGGACGAAGAAATATCTTTTTTGTATCCCAGAGCGTGAAGCATAGAACGCGTTAAAAAGAGATATATTTAATTTTTTAACTGGGAAATAAAGGCGTGATTGGTCTTTAAAGTTTGTGATTTTTGGCCATTTTTATTAGTTGGCGTAACTAAAATACGGTACTACGTAGGAACCGGAAATTTATCCTTAGTATCAATCATATCTTGCATTTAAAGGACAAATACTAAAAATACCTACACCTGATATAGTTTCTAAACATTTCGAGCAAAACAAGGATAACATTTTATATTGAGGTTATTTTGCCTTGTATTAATACTGTTTTGTTAGAAATATCTCTTAATTGTGAATTAATTGGATATTAATATACGTTTAGCATATATTATCACAGCTGAATGATTGCACTAGCAATTCGATCGAACGTGTCAAGCACTGATTTTTATACCAAGCGATTACAATCTGATCAACCACTTACAAGGTATCCATTAAGGTCATTAGTGTACGGAGCCCTAATTTCACAAAGCTCCAATCCCACTTGCCCGATCATTATTGTATACGTTAATTGAATGCCACAGCCAAACAGCAACGTTATTTTAAGAAAAAAATGTTCGAATAAGTGTTGAATGTCAAACGTTTGTTGCTCCATTCAAGTTCAGTTCTTTAGCTTCCTGTGAACTTCCCCCCCCCCCCCCTCCTCGCACGTAGCAGGTAGTGCTTTTCTCGACTGATTCCAGAAGACATTTTGTACTGTTTTCTCTTATCATACTATCGTAAATTACATACGGAGATAATTAAATGACGGAAATAAATATTGTGTTCTGTACCTTATTTTAACTGTGAAAAATAATATGAATTAAAAGCTACGTGGCTTGCTTCCGAATCCCTCCCCCCCCCTAGCCCAGCGTAGCTTTTCTTACCCAACCCCTCCCATCTAGACCGAGCCACGTAATTTATGGACGCTCCCTCACTGGAAATAAAAAATGCAGTTTGGCGATTAACACGTCGCATCGCGAAAATCAAGTAACCCATTCTCTCATAGTATTATTCTGATGTAAACTGGAGATACGAAAATAATTATAAGGTGTCGTCTAGGCAGATAGGTGGACGGGGTCCTATACGTGGCCGTGCAGGTAACCCAACAATATTTTAACCGTGCGGTTATGGCTAATATTCTCGCTCTGAAGAATGACCTTCCAAAGTCCTCCCATCTACTTTGATAAAAGCCGTAGTGCCTGGGAACTGGATGTCACCTCAATAGATCGGGAAACTTCGGCGAGTACACGATGACTGAAGTGTTAGTTTCACTCGTCGCCACCACAGCGCTGCTTCACGAACGCTTTTGGTAAGTTGGTTAGGCTTTAATACAAATTTCAAGCAAATAGCTGCATTTGATTTTATTTTTACTTAGTAATAAAAGAAGTGTAACCGCGATGCCAGCTAAAAGGTAACTGTCTGTTGCGGAAGTAACTGGACAACAATAAATGTCAAAAAAATGAAGGTATCAAATAAAAAACTGTAGTGTCAAGCGCAGATAAAAAGAAATTAATTCGGCACCTATTTCCTTGCTGCGAGTCATTGTATAATGTGTTAACCTCCTATTGTCTGGAAGTAACATACAGCAAAGAGTATTAAAAAAGAAGAAGGGCAGAGCGGCATTTTGCTATGTAAGAACGTTATATCTTTATCGCAAACTGCTATTATTTATTATTATTAAGAGAGATTTTCCTCACTACAGAGGTTTTACTACAACATAACAACAAAAACTCGGAACACAGAACATGACTTCATTTTCTCAAAATATTTCGGTCTTGTAAATCTTCCTCTTCTGCACCAAGTCTTCTCATTGGTGTTTGTACACTTTGGAGCCAGGTAAACACGGGCCGTCCTCTTTTCCTCCTTCCTTTAACTTCCCATTCTAGTTTTGTCTTCCATCCTTCTTACACGACCATACCATTCCAGTCTTTTTAGTTCTATAACTTCATACATTTCTTCTTTCACTTCCATTAGCCTTATTATTTCGCTGTTCCTCACTTTTTCTTTTCTTGATATTCTTGCCGATCTTCTCCAGAAATTCATTTCTAATGCTTTCAACTTCTTAATATGTTTTTGGTTGATTGTCCAGGTTTCTGATCCATATAAGACTATACTTTACAATAATACTGCTGTTATTTCAAAACTAAAATAGTTCCCATTAGTATTACTCCGAGAATCTAATCAAAGAAAGTTTACTCACACCACAAAAGACATCAATGTTAATCGTTATTCTTTTTTTTTTTTTTTTTTTTCTTTTTTTTTTTTTTTAATAGGTGTAATATTTTTTAGAAACGTTTTTCGGACAAATGCCTCTTACGACTACTGGTGATAGTCAAGCCTGTATCCGTCGTTTTTGATGGGCGTTTGTCGTAACAAAACCTCAGAGAAGAGCCCACAGTATTATTCAACAGACATACCTGAATATGTAGTCTTGGTTAGAATTTTCAAAACGGATTCAATTTCGAAGTAATGCTCTCCACATATTTCGTCTCAGAAGCTTAAGAAGTGTATAAAGCAAATTACAGCCGATTAGTTACCGCATGAATCATATTCAAAGTTTCGCCGACAAAGTTGAATGAGACGGAATGCAGTGAAAGAGTGAATCGCGGGGACTGATTAGAATGTGAAGGCTGTGACCACAGGGGACTCAATAGTCCCGTCAGCTCAGAGCCTTTAATTAAAGAGGGCGCTGTGGGCTCTGACGTCACGCCCGGCGACCAATAAGGGTGCACGTGTCTTCTTTACGAGGTCACCAAACACGCCTGTAAACAGTCTGTGACACCGCACACGAAACAGTACCCGCTATACATACACAAGCATGATGGGAAAGTATATGTTCGTATCTTTTAAATTTCCTACACAGATTACATTTTTTTGTGTTTATGGCTTTATGCCTCTTCGACGTCGAGGCGGTTAGAGACGGCACAGGATTGTGGAGATGTAACGGGAAGGATTTCGGCCATGGCATTTTAAATGAACCATCCCGGCAGTTATTTCGGGAAAACATGAAAAACAGAAATTAGGATGTGTGGGAGGGGTTTCGAACCCGCGTCCTCCAGAAATTTGCTTTTTGTTTATTTACGACCACTAGATGAAGAAATTTATCTAAGTAAAAGAACATCCGATGTTTAAGCTGCATTCTATACAGCAATTACTAGAACTAGGACACAACGTAATCTAAATTTCTTTTTGACAGGAGCTAAGAAACAGGAAAGTTCATTAAAAACTCAGATAAAAACGTAGGTGACCACGAAATATATTAATGAATTAAAAAAATAATGATTATTAGATTTTCGGTGTTTGCCGCGTTGTATATTTGATAATTTAAGCTTTCGGCTGCAATTCTGCAGTCTTCGTCAGAGATACTATTTATATTCGCATAGCAATCATTTTGTCATTTCATTTATTCATTGGTCATTTAAAATCAATTGCAGTTATTTTAAAACATGCTAGACAAATAATTCGAGAATCTAATCAGACAAAGTTTATTTACTATCCGAAAAAATAACATTAAAAAATATAATGATTAGTCATTCATTTTTCCTCAGAAACTTTTCCAGAACAAATTCCTGCCATAACCATAAATGATACATCTACATTCATACTTTGCAATTCACAAACATTGTGGGTGGCAGAGGGTGTTAAGCATCATTCTTAATTCTGCGCATTCCAGTCCTGAATAGCAGGAGGAAAGAAATAATACATAAAAGCATCAGTACGGCATCTTATTTCTCGAATCTTATCCCTCCGGTCATTGCGACCTAAATAGGTTGGCGGAAGAAGTATCTCACTGCACTCGTAGGTCATAGAATTTAGCATGTTCTCCAATAAATTCAAACGCAAATGACGTCGTCTGTCTTCCAAACTATCCCAGCCCAATCTATGTATCAATTCTGTGACGCTTTCATAAGGGCTGTAGCAACCAGCCACGAATCGAGCGGCTCTCCTCTGCACCCTCTCCACTGAGTCAATCAGGCCCTTGCGATACGGATCCCAAACTCCACAACAGTAATCCAGATGCGGACGCACTAGTGTTTTATACGCTAATTTCTTTGTATGAACATTACAATTCCTCAAAATACGACCTATGAATCGTAATTTAGAATAGGCTATTTGACAGTATTAAAAAAATATTATAAATTGAACTCATTCTCGTAGATTAATGCTTCAGGAAGCCAATTTTTTCAATTTTGAAAAGAAAAGTGGATTATTTTTAATAAAAAAGTGAAATAAAAATTATACTTTTCTTACCTCTGGTCACGTGACAGAAAATGCTCTAGGATTGGTGGTCGCTTGAGTGACGTCACACGTCTGTAAACGCTGTGGCTGGGAAAGGAGCGTTTCCTATTATCCAAGTTTTCAACTATTTTTATTGTTTGTTGCTGGTCATTTCTTGTTACTAATGAAATTTCATTTTGAATACGAAATCGAGAACAATTTGTAAAAGCCTACAGCGGAAAAATATCGAAAATAGAAGCCTTATTTGTGGGGCTAGCTATAGAAAAAACCCCTCACTTTTATTCTGCTGAGCTTAAAAATGTAACGCCTTCAATTTGAGACTCATTTATATTTAAATTGAAAGTTAGAGATTGTTTCGCGTCAGCAAACCATACGTCGAAAAATTCCGTACGCGAAATTTGTGCAGTGAAAATAAAGAAATAAAGAAAAGTTGTATGGGTGTCGCATATATGCGCAAACAAATGAAGGTATTTCTTGTAGCTAATGAGCAGCTCTTTCAAATAAATATAGCAAGAGACCGATATCATGTGGTATAATGAACTAAAATTCAACATGAAATGGGTTCAGTAGTTTTTTGTAATTCGCTTGTTATCCAAAAAAGTTGTGAAGCCTTCAGAAAAAAAAGAAAAATTAAATTGATGTTTTGGTGGATTTTCGGGAAAAAATTATTATGCGATGCAGCCAACAGCAACTAGTATCCAAAGAAAATGACAAAAGCAAACAAATTGAACATATTCCGAAGAGGATCGAACCTTAGGACCCTAACCCTAATAATTCTCGCCTTAAACAACGTATTACATTTAACTCTTTCGAAATCGCGGTGTAAATGAGCTTCACAGAAAATCGTAAGTTACTTTGTCGCAATATCAAATTGAAGTTGTTACATTTTTAAGCTCCACAGAATAAATAAAACTCAGTGGTTGTTTCTACAGCTAGGACCACAAATAAGGCGTCTACTTTCAATATGTTTCCGCTGTAGGCTTTTACAAATTGTTTTCGATTTTATATTCAAAACGAACTTTCATTAATAGCATTCCCAGCGGCAGCGTTTACAGACTTTTTTTTTTTTTTTTTTTTTTTTTTTTTTTTTTTTTATGTGTCTGTGCCTCAACGGCTTGTTTGTGTAAAAAGTTCCGTTGCCGGGGCAACACTACTTAATGTGTCTCTCTGTATAGGATAGGTTATTTTGGGGACACTTTTTATTACTCATTGAGGGGAAAACATGACTACGGTTCGTCAGAGACGACCTTATGTGAAAAACCCCTACAGTTTTCTTACAGTCATATCAGTTCTATTCAGGCTGATATATGATGCTTAGTGGTACTTTGTATTTGTGCCAGTGCCTTGGTTTGGTTGTGCCAAGGGTATGGAGCCTTTCATCCTGTTCTCTGTTTTGTTCAACTCGTTGATAGAATTTTTCTGTTTGCCGGTAGATCTCGACGTAGATCCGGTTTACGCCGGCTTGGTCGTGTAGGGCGTCTGTCGGTGTGTATCTTGATGCGCGTAGAATGACCCGCAGGCATCGGTTTTGAAGTCTTTGGAGTTGGTCGATGTTTGTTTTGGAAGCCGTTCCCCACACCTGGCATCCATAGAGGATGTAGGGAAGGATGACTGACTTGTATATTCTGATTTTTGTTTTGGTGGCTAGTTGTTGGCTGTAGAGAATAGGGAACAGATTGTTTAGTATCGCAGTGCCCTGTCTTCTTCTATCTAGGATATGCTTCCTGAACAGTAGTTTTTTGTCTATGGTGACTCCTAGGTATTTTGTGTCTGGGGACCAGTCGACTTCTTGTCCCATGATGGTCAGTTTCTTATTGATTTCTGGTCTCTTCCGTGTGAAATAAACGGCCGCACACTTTGTTGGGTTTATCTTGACCTTATTTATGCGACACCATTTCTCTAGTTGGTCCAGGCCGTGTTGCAGGTGGTTGATATTCAGATCGTGTCTCCTGCCCGTAGCGTATGCCGTTGTATCGTCCGCAAATTGCGCGATGTTTACATGCGGTGGTGTCGGTATGTCGTTAACGCCAATTGAGAAAAGTATTGGGGCCAGAACAGAGCCTTGCGGTATTCCGGCCGGTATCGCATGTGTTGAGGAGTTTTGCCCTTCCACTGACACGAAAAACCTTCTGTTTTCCAGGTAGCTTCCGATTAACTGAACGTAGCAATGTCGTATGGACGTCTGTGTTCTTAGCTTAGTGATTAGGTTGGCATGCCACACCTTGTCGTAGGCCTTCTCGATGTCCAAGAACACAGCCGCCGTCGACTTACTGTAATTGAATCCCCGTGACACGTCTTCAGTTAATCGGAGGAGCTGGCTTGCGCTTCCAACTCTGCTTTGGAAGCCAAACTGTTCTTTTCTAATTGTTTTTTTCCGCTTCCAAGGTGTCTTTGATCCGTTTAAGCAGTACTCGTTCCAGCACCTTGGATGCGGAGGGGAGTAGGCTTATTGGCCTGTAGTTAGATGGTATTCGTTTGTCTTTCCCTCGTTTTGGGATGGCCGTCACTTTGGCGATTTTCCATGAGTCTGGGAAGTGCCTTTGAATTAGGCATGCGTTGATTATTCTGGTTAGCAGCACAATTCCTTTTTTTGGTAATTTCTTCAGGTGTAGGTTGGAAATCTTGTCGGCTCCTGGGGCTTTGTTACTAGCCAATTTCTTAATTATCCTCCGGACCTCTCCTGGTGTAGTTAGCTCGGGCTCGTCCTCTGGATGTTCGCTCATGATGTTGCGTGCGGTATTTGTGATGTCGTCTGCCGTACGTGCTTCTGCTTCGGTCAGATCGTACTCTACTTCTCTGTGTTGGCTGGCGAAATATTCCGCCAGCACCTCTGCCTTGGCCACTGGGAGGAAGACTGGCCCTGCTGGCCCAGTTATTGCGATGTTCGGTTCCTTGGGCTCCTTAATTGCGCGCACTAGTTGCCATGCATCCCTGTTGTTCAGGGTGAGGGTTGTCATCCTGGTTTCCCATTTCTCTGCCCTGTGTTCTATCATGCGACCTCTCAATTCTGTTGATAGCTGTTTGTATCTTCTTTTATCTTGGGGGTCCCGGAATCTCTGCCATAACTTGCGGGCCGTGTTTCTTAGTTGCCGGATGTTTTCGATATCTGGCGGTAGGTCATCGATGACTGCTGGGCGGATTGTGGTGGTTGAAGCTCTCTTGTCTGCTTCCGCTACCACGGTGTTTAGGTGGTTTATGGCTTCCTCGATGTTTTCTTTTGTCCCCAAGTTAAAAGTCGTTCTTATTTGGTTGTGTACTATTCTACTGAACTGGTCCCAGTCCACTTCTTTGGATTTTCTCTCGGTTGTGTGGGGTAGGACCCAGTTCTTGATTTGTAACAGAACTGGTTGGTGGTCGGATGACAGGTCGTTGATTGTTGTAAGTTTTATCCGTCGAGTGATGTCCTTCGCTATGGCCATGTCAAGGACATCTGGTCGGTGACGTCTGTTGTGGGGGATGTGTGTGGCTGATTTTGGGCCAAGCACCTGTATGTTTCGCCTCTCTGCTAACGCCAGGAGCAAGTCTCCTTTTGTGTTGTTTATCCTCGAGTTCCAGGCTTGATTTTTGGAGTTCAGGTCTCCTCCAATAATCACCCTTCTACCTGTTGCTAGCAGTGCGTCGAGGTCCTGTTCGTAGAGGACTCTGTTGGGTGCTAGGTAAGCCGACACCAAAACAATGTGGCCCTCGACAGAGTTGATTTTAACTGCAGTGGCCTCCATGTCGCTTAGCTGGGGTGTCTGGATGGGTTCATGTGTTATCTTCTTGTTTATGATGATCGCCGTTCCTCCGCCCTGTTGGCCCTGCCTGTCGTTCCGATATATTGTGTGGCCCGCTATTTGGAACTTGTCCCTTGGGTTTAAGAAGGTTTCCGACAGTAAGACTATATCCAGATCGTGCCGTCTGATGAAGTCTTTGATTTCTAGTTTTTTGTTCCTTATGCTATTGGCGTTCCACATTGCGATTTTGATGTCTTTTTGTTGTCCTTGTGGTCTCGCCATCATTTCAGCAGTGTACATAACTCCTTTAATTAGAGCAAAGAGTTTTTCATTTTCGTCTTTGGCCTTGTTAATTTTTCCTACTATTTTGAGCATTTTGCTCAGGAAGGATTTTCCGGTTAGTAGGCTTTTGACATCGCGGTTCTTTGTGGAATGCCTGCAGTGGCTCTTGTGCTGTCCTCTTCTCCGTGTCTCCCTTTCCTGTTCTGGTTTTCCAGTGTTGTCATCCTTTACATTTTCGTCTGTTGTTTTGTCAGTGTGGGTTTCCTTTGGGGTTTTGCTGTTTATGGCTTGGTTTGTTGGCTGTTTTCTCTGCATGGGCTCCCTGTGGATTTTTGCCTTCGTTGTGTTCTTTATCTTGTTGGCTGCCTCACTGTAGCTGCCTGTCTCCGTACTGGTTGTTGCCTTTTGGTGATTGACGGGTCTTTGCTGTTTGGGATGGTTTTGTTGTTCTTTGTTCTTGTTGGTGGTTTTCCTCTTATCCCTTTCCCCTGGTTTTCCTGGGGGTTTTAGTGCTGCTTGAAAGACAGGGCAGCCGCGGTATGATGCGGGATGCTCGCCTTCGCAGTTGGCGCACTTTGCTTTTTCTGACGAGGGTAGTTTGCACTCTTTGCTGTCGTGCAACCCTGCGCACTTGACGCAGCGACTGGCTAGATGGCAGAAATTTTTTGTGTGCCCGAGCCTTTGGCATTTTACACACTGTGGTGGTCCGCTCTTTTGCTTGTATCGTTCCACTTGGATCATGGTGTAGAGTAGCGATACTTCAGTTGTAAATCCTTTCAGCATTTGTGTTTGGTTTCAGAGTCACTGAGAATGTAGCCATCGGGATAAGTTCCCTTGTTGCTACATCTCTTTTCTTGAATTGATGGACATATATCACTTCGTAACCCTTAGTTGTCAGTTCTGTTTTGATTTCCTCCTCTGTCACTGTTATTGGTAGTCCTTTGATGACTACTTGTACGGATCTTTCATCAGGGATTTGATGACTGAAGTGTTGGATATTTTTCTCCTTGAAGTTATCAGTTAGAATTCTGTGGTCTTCCTTATTCTCAGTGTAGTATCTGGCGGTGTTGCCCGCGTTTCTGATGATTAGTTTCCCTGTCATTTTCCTTTGTAGAGTTGCATTCAGCTGTGTATAGTTTTTCGGGGTTGGTATTACCACTGGGGGTATCCTCAACTTTGGTGGTGGGTGTGCCTCCTCGCGGCTTTGGCCCGTTTGTCCTGGTCTCTTCTGTTTCAGATCCCAGGATAGCGTAGCGGTTTTGGGTCGTTACGACGTCCGCTGTCTTGACATGTTTGGTTGCTAGTTGCCTGGCACTTTTTGCAATTAAGTGTATGCTGCCATTTACGGCACCATTCGGAAATAGCATCCAAATCAAGCTGAATTTCTAAGCAATCGTCAGAGCACCATATTTCCCTATAGATAACTGCATCGTCGGCAAACAGTCGCAACCAGCATTTAACGTTGTCACCCAGATCGTTTATAAAAATTAAGAAAAGAAGTGGTCCTATTATACTTCCTTGAGGAACGCTCGAAGTAACATCTAGCTTAGAAGAGGCTTCCCCGTTAACAACGACATACTGTGATCGACCAGTTAGAAAATCACGTATCCATTCGCAAATCCGATCCGATATACCGTATGAATATTCGGTTGTGTGGTACTCTTCATTTTTTACGGTCGTTTAAACCAATAATCTCTATATTTACAAACATGAGTTAATTAATTGATTGGATTGCATTAAGAGCATCGCAACTCCAGTTAGATAATAGATGGAACGGAAAGACTATGTGCACCAGCTTGGGGCGGTGAAGTGATTCCTAGAGTTACATCAGCAGCAGATGTTGGGTCTGAAGCGTAGAGGAGCGCTCGTAACATCACTGAGCTCGGCCTGGATGAGTCGTTCTTTCTCTGCGATGCTGTAACTCGCTTTCCGGTGGTAGCTCGTTACAGAACGCGGGCGTCCACTCTCCGGCCTAAACAACGCAACTTTCGCCTGGCGGTGGCCAATTACAGCGAGCGACGGACGAGTGCGAAAACCTAAGCATTCAGTCCAAGTCGACAGCTGGCTTCGACCTTACGAACATTCGATCAGCGATCGACATACACGAATCATAATGGCTCGAATGCAGAATCTTAGCATTCTGGCATAAGGTAATGATATTTAATATGATAAATCCGCACATACAACACCATCCCTGCTGAAAAATGTAAATAGTCGGCCCAGTGTACCGGAAAACGAATACATTAAATCGAAACATCCTTGACGAAGGCCCCTAGGTTGGTACCGAAATGTAGGTATTATTTAAAAAAAAAAAAAAAATAAATGCGGATTTAAACCTGAGTAGAAAGTGCAGTTTTACATAATCGCAGGGCCGGATATAGGATCTGTAGGACCCTAGGCTATAAATGTGCTACGGGCGCTTTTATATATATTCATTGAATTAATAAACCATTTAATACAAAATATTGGATAATGAAATGATAGTAAAAATATACGAGGATAACTTACTGAAGAATCGAAAGTTCATATTGATTGTAAGAACGATTACCATCCAATTTGCCCAAGTTTTTCTCCGAAATAAAAGCACTAAACTCAAAATACAGACTAAGGGTAGATGCAACACTATATTCTAGGGAAGTATGCTTTAATTTTTCAATAATTTTCATTTGTTTCCGAGAATAACTTGGAAAATTTTCTACTTACCGTACAAATGTAATAAACATAGTATCATTCATCATTTCAGGTGAGAAAGAGACGTAAAAAATGCACAAGAAAAATACACTTAAAAATGTGTACCGTGACACTAACATTTTTTTTTTTTTTTTTTTTTTTTTGCTTATGGTTTAACGCATCGTCGAAGTAGAAGTAACGGGAAGGATTTCGGCCATGGCTTTTCGGACGAACCATCCTGACATTCAAGTGCTATGATTTTGAGAAACCGTGGAAAACCGAAATCTGAGTTCCCGGACGAGGATTCGAACCTGCGTTCCCTCCAATGCAAGGACGGAGCGTTGCCGCTCGGTGCTACGGAGCTATTACTTGAGCGTTGCCTGTCATAACAAACTCTCTTATCCTTCAATGCCAGTTTAACCTTTGGAGTACTCCCCTATGTAAACATTTAAATAACACAGCAGAACAAATAACATTATCTAAGCAAAGTGAAAAAATTGTAATACCCGCATTATTTGAACACATGTAGGAGCGTTGATCGCTTACGAGGAATTGATGTTTTGTTGATAGTTTGATGTTAGAGGTTGGGTTGTTTGTACATGACATGATGTCCTATAATGGGATCAAAGACTGTGAAAAACTGCAGGGTGATATGGCCAGGGTATCTGACTGGGTCAGTCAACATGGAAAGAAAATAAATGTAAAAAAAAGACTGAGCGTATTGGGTATACAGATAAAAAACCAAAGACTGATTATTATTTTAAGGGGGAGGAGGCAGAACATTTGATAGTAAGCTCAACTGGGCAGGACACATTGGACAGGTGGTAGGAAAAGGTTGCAAAATTCTGCACTTGTTGGAGAGAGTGATGAGGGGATGCATGAGAGAAGTAAAGGAATTGGGTTCCAAAACTTTGGTCAGACCATTGCTTGAATATGGTAGTGTAGTATGGGACCCCCATTTTGGGTATCAAATACAGGAGTTAGATAGAGTGGAAAGAAGGGTTGCTAATTTATATTTGGAAAATATTGCAGAACACAATCAGTAACTAATATAATAAAATAGCTGGAATAGGATTCATTGCAAGACAGGAGGAGGGTGAAGAGGGTCATGGGAGTGTACAAGGCGTATGTTGGCGATGAGTAGGGTTCGGATCTTCAGAACAAATCATATTTTTTTCTGCCATCTTTTTGAGCTGAAATTCTGAGTTATACACTGATTCAACGTTTCTGATTGTATTTTATATAGCATAAATGCATATTCAGACCATTTTCCTAGTTTTTGTCATATTTCGATAATATTTATGGTCATACGCTCATATTTTGAGTTTTTTTAATAGTATCGGAAATTCACTAGACATAGATGAAAAGAAATTAAGATAATTATTCACAGAACTCTACTTTTGCTATACAGGTGGGGAGAGAGGGGGAGGAACTAATTTTCACTGCGGTCAGAAATCACCAGTCAAGAATTAAAGTTATACATTATTTCACTCTCTAAACACAATGTTCCGCCCGCCTATTAATCTCGACAATGCAGCAGCAGCATACCTGTGTTGATCCACGTCAATCAATATCTCAATGAAATATCCTCAGTCATCGTCAAATCTGCAGTGGATCAGTGAGTAGACCTACCGCCATACCGAAAATAAAATTTTCTAAAGTGCGAAGTTACGTAAGGGAATTAAGAGAGGAGTATTTTAGTACAGATGAAAGAGTGTAAATAAAGTGACTTCAACATAAAAAAAAAAAAAAATTCCCCAATGGTGTAGCGAGTGCACGGAAGCAAATTATGCTGTCTACATGAAAGTTACACTAGTAGATAAAATAAATGATGTATAATTGAGCTTTTTTTGATGTACAGTAAATTTATATGTTTGGTCATATTTTGTCATTTTTAGGTCATGTATACCCATTTTTGAGGTCATATTTGCCTGCATATTTCTCTATTTTTTGGTCATAAAGAAAGGCACTCGATTTCAGGCACAAGGGTGTAGGTAGATTCTCTTTTTAGGTAAGGGTGTCAGGGATTGGAATAAGTTACCTAGGGAAATGATGAATAATTTACCAAAAACGCTGAAAATTTTAAAATTAAACTTTGTGCTAGCCTTAAGTAGGCTAGTACAGAAAAGGAGAGAGATGGGTGTGTAGGTAAATTTCCACCGTAGCGTGAGCTCCATTTCAATTAAATTAAAAAAAAAAATTGACTCTGAGGCATATGCTCCTAGGGGAATACTTAACGTGATAAGAGTATACCGGGCAGTTATATACCGATACATGGATACTGAGTGTCCTGTCGAGCATGTTATCGCCGCCTTGGGTCGCAGTCGTCGCGACTTGCTAGTCGAGGCAGGCATAGCTGAGTCAGCTCTATGGAATGTGTGCTCCAGGTCACAACACACTACCTCGTTCCCTGGACCTATGGACACCGCGTTCGCAACCAAACGCTCTACCACGCTCGACTTTCCGTTGTTCCATTTTATGTATAATTTGATTCCGCGATGGGGAACACTGCACAAAACCAGGTGATGACATCACTCAGGATACAATTTGGTACAGCATTGCAGAAAATGTCGCGTATTTCCAAAATCGATTTATGTCGTCCGATGCTGTCAACCGAGGCGCAGAAGTGCGGTTTAAAACTGAGGAATACAGGGCTGCGAATCTCTTGAGCAAACTGAAATTTGTTTATGAACATCTATAGTCCACAAATCAATACTCTCAAATGTTTTCCTACTTTGAGATATCGTCCTATTTCTGTTTTGTTTGATTATATTTCACTAGCCTCTAAGCTCTTTTAAAATGACTGGTGAAAGGAATGATCTGGTAATTGATTGTGATTGACTAAATAAACAGAATTTTTGCTATGTAATGTTCATAACCTTATTTTGTAATGTTGCACATATTTCGGTTGTAGATAACACAGTGTTACAGATGAAACTTCTACTCAATTAATGATGTCAGAATTATGGAACCAATGAAATTAAAAATAAATCAGGTATCCCAAAACCTTATGCTATAGCGCGTGTTACTGGTTTTATGCCTGGGCCAGATATCATTCAGCTCAATAAATACGGAACTATATTAATGTGGTGATAGGCCATATTTCCGTAGTTGTTGAACAATAATTTTATAAATAATTCCGTAAAAAACAACTGTTTTGGTGAATTTTGTTTTTATTTGATTCCCCAGACGCGTTTCGAACTTGTGGTGTAGTGCATCTTCAATGGCTGTAAAGTGTTATTACATGTCTTGTTACAATAATTATGTACAGTACAACTGAAGTACAGTGTGTACATATGTATATATATATTTATTAAGAGTTGTACTGTAGATAACAACACATAGTGTAACAACACATGTAAAAACACTTTACAGACACTGAAGATGCCCTACAACACAAGGGCGAAACACGTCTGAGGAATCAAATCAAAACAAAATTCACCAAAACAGTTGTTTTTGACGAAATTACTTATAAAATTATAATACGGAGCTACTTCCGTCTGTATAATAATAAATCAAATCACTCGGTGCTTATGAAAGCAGCTTAAAGTATTTATAAAATTTAATTCATCTTGAATTATTCTGTAAAAAATTGTGTCAGTTGTCATTCTGGTTCTCCTGCATTTCGACCTAACCATAAGTTCTATTAGTATTGCTCCTCAAAAATCATAGCTTCTATTATCCTATACATTCACTGCATTGCGATCTAAATTTGACCCACTGGAAATATTTACATGTGTCTGATATAGTGGCATCAGTAATAAAAATCAACTAATAATTAATATAGTAGTTTAAACATAATACATATTTTTATTTCAGTGTATCGGCAATTCATTTCTTCGCGTATACTATAATTGTGAATTAAAATATCTACATCGAATATAAATATCTTGTAAGCCCTTCAAAAATGACGCGTTGATCGCAGTATTTTAGCGATTCATTTCTTGTCAAACTAGGTATCATTTTCATCAAATAATGGTCATAATCTTGAAAATGTTAACATTTTTTAGCTTACTGTAACAACAGAATCGCTGTACAAGAAGTGTAAGAAAAATCTATCTTGAACGATTTTTAATTGAGAAAAAACACTAATAATTAGTATGTCGATTTTTACGAAATACATATTTTTCTTTTAGTGCGCTGGCAGCTCATTTACTCGTGGATTCTCAGCAATGTAGAACTGTTACTACATAACGTGCATAACCTCGAACATCTCCGGTCGTTGTTGGTTGGGCAGCGGAGGCGGGAAGCATGACGTCAGAGTGTGACAGACATCGCTACATCGTGACCAAGCATAGCGTTTTATATAGATATATTAACATAACCCGCCAGTGTGGCTGCGTGCGTTACGGCGCCGCACACTAGATCGGGGAGATGCAATGGGACCAGGTACGAGTCCAGGACACTGTATACCGGCCGTCCTGACAGTGGTTTTCAAGAGGTTTTCCGCAATAACCTATTTCTGTTTTTTTTTTTTTTTTTTTTACTGCTTTACGCCTCGTCGACAGCTATGGTCATTAGAGGCGGGATGGGACTGGCGACAAGGAATGGGAAGGAACTCGGTCATGGCCTTTATGAAGGAAGAATCCCGGCATTCGCCTGGAGTGATTTGGAGAAACCATGGAAAACCCTAATCTGGATGCCCGGACGGGGATTCGAACCCGCGTCCTTCCGAATGCGAGGCCAGAACGTTAACCGTTCACCCACCACGCTCGGTCGCAATAACCTAGGTGAATTCTGGGTAGGTCCCAAACTTCGCCTAAAAAAATAAGCATTTCACAAATGAAAATACACTTACCACACACAGAACATGGTTTCATGTTTCGCAACCACAAATAGCGGGTCTGACTAATCCGACTGCATCATGGTTAGGGCACATGTCATCCCATTCTCATGACTGCACACTGGTCGCCTGGGGACATTTTTATTTTTTATTTTGTTACAACTTTTTCAGCCTAACATCTAGTATCTAAATTAGGCCATATTTACAATAACAATACGATTTAATTGTTACATAGATTTCCGCTACCTAGCGAAATCAAGTGAGTTAATGTTTACAGTTAGAGTACTGTTTTAAGTATAGGCGTTTCATTAAAGAAATTTAAATGCTTGACTACATGTAGGTTAAATTTTAATAAAACATAACCCCCTAATTAACCCACCACCACTATTTTATTACAAATTATACTGCGCTACTGCTAACTACAGAATAAAAGTCAGTTTTTTTAGGATAGATCTTCAGCGGGATCCACGTCCTCCGATTCCTTGAGGTCTGGCTCATCGGATGCGATTTCTGGAATGACCAAGACCGTTCAGTGTCTTCAGAGGGGTCGCCGCCGTCTTCCGGTTGCTGTGAATCCCAAATCCTGGTTGGGTCAATACGGTGCTGGGGAAGTGTATTACATCTCCTTTAGTCTATCAAATTACAGTTTATTTCCTCCTGTATAATTGCTTTTAAGGTTATGGTGAATCAAACGTAAACAGAATTTTTCTATTTGTTTTAAACATAGCGTATGAAAAGTTCCGTAACAGTCGGATAAAAACTGTGTGTTTGTACATTAATTTTTATGTATTAGATGCAGTATAAACTATACTTTCACTGCTGTCCAATCGTAACACGTCTTACTGATAACTGCAGATATACTATTAACATTAGCATGTTGGTATTGCGAACTCATAAGATTTTACACATCCAAAAAGCGTCCAACGCGCATGTCATAAGCGCAACATGTTATAGAATGTCGGTGACGGAAAGCCGAGAACGCATAGACTTACCCCCGTTCAAAGATCATATAACGCGCCTATAGAACTTTTCACTATTAAAAAAGAAAAAAAAAGTTCCATGGTTTTTGGCACTAAAGTTTTCATTAACAGACATCAGCAGAATTTTTGCGAATGTTACTAAGAGAATGCTACGCTAATTTCGTCCTCTAATATGCCTACCGAGAGTGGTGGTGTAACGGTTAGCGTTCTGGCCTCGCATTCGGGAGGACGGCGGTTCGAGTCCCCGTCCGGGCATCCAGATTTGGGTTTCCATGGTTTCCCAGAGTCCAGACAAATGCCGGGATGCTTCCTTCAAAACGCCATGGCCGAATTCCTTCCCATTCCTTGCCCCCCATCCTTTCCCGTCTGTTAAGAGACGTTAAGCAGTTTAAAAAAATCTAATATGCCCTGGTAACCTTCCGGAAAAGGATCTATGATATGATGCCTTGATAATTTACGCTAAGCGATCCGATACCTAATTTGAATGTGTTTCTACAGTAAAAGTGAAGTTAAATGCATGTTATGCTTTCTCATTTAAACTAACCTTACCATTGCAGCTAAGAAAATTAATTACTGTTGTTAGTATTAATACAGATTCAACCCCCAATATTCAATATTGATAAGACCCCAGTGAAATAATATTCCATGTCACATTATAAGATGAACAAATTCAATGAAATACACCAGCAAGTGCTGATATTTTGAAAACGAGCGTTTAGAATTGAAGGTAGTTGCCCGTGCTGTTGGTTGATGCGTACTTGTGACATCTTCAGAGACTCGCGTCGCAGTGTTACGTCACAGCGAAATACGCAACACTGGCTCCATGTGGTATGCAGGCGGCGTACTTACAGTAGGCCCTTACCGGAGTGTGCAGACACACTTTCTACACACCTAGACGCCAGCAATGGCACCCACACGCTGTTCCCAATACCAAGTCGTCACCAGCTACTCACACGCAAAATCATTTTTCGACTCACCCACAAGTTACTGAGCATTGCCACCTTTGAGGCATTCTATTGCAAGCTGTCCTGAATTCATGCCATGAAACTAAGTACTTAGTGCAGGTGAAAATCTTCTATGGACATGCTGATTAGTGTAAATGTATTCAAAGCAGCGCCCTTCTAGAGATAAGCTTAGTGTAGAGATCACCAAATTTATCGTACTCATCCGAGGACGGATCACCTCAGTAGTGTGGTATGCCGTCACTCCATGGCACTGCACAGAGGTTTAACCCAGAATTGGTGATTAGGAATAGTACACCACCACCTCTGCTACCCTGTCGGCCAAGTCCTTATGATGAAAATTTTGTCCAATATCCGGACTAAGGATTGCAATCCCGCACGGATCCCGCGGAATCCACGCGGGATTTGCACCAATCTCGCGGGATCCCGCGGGATCCGTGCGGGATTGGTACAAACAGTTTTTAACGCATATATTTAAAACATAGTTACTTAAAACGTTAATAAATTAAATAATAACTAAAGTAATAAATAATTTTTAATGTTAAATGATAAAAATTAACAGTTAATAATATTTTGATTGGTAAAATGACATTAAAACTTTTTAGCGTGTCTTAAGTGTATTTCGAGGTTTTACATTTTTGTTTATTAATCTAAACCAATTTTTAAATAAATAATGAAAATGGAAAATATTGAGTCTTAGGTCATATTATGTGCCTTACAATACATCACATAAGTTTAAAAATATGGTTTGCTTATAAAGGTCAAGTTACCAGAGTTTTTTTTTTTTTTAATTCTAAATAAACGTTCCATAACACCGAGGAAAGCATTCCATTTCACAAAGTGAAGTGAATATACTCTGCAAAGTGTAGACTTGGCTCAGAACAAGATCTCATACCTTTTTGTCACTGCACAAGCACGAGACTTGACCTTTTTTGCGTTATTCATTATTATATCTCCTGATTCCTTGATTGATCTTACAGTTGATTCAATGTTATTAAAAGAAACTACTCACCAACACGTAAACTGTCAAGTATTTCAGATTTACTTATGTGGCGTAACGATGTTTTTAGAGTGGAAATTATTATTTCTTAGTAAGATAGGAGACTTTCTCGGCGAATGATTGCAGTGAAGTCCTCATAGGTTGTATCTCCGGATTTCATTGCAAACACACGAAATTACACACGTGAGGATTACGGCGGAGGCAGCCTTCGAAGTATGGTGTTCCTACAACACAATTCGTCGACACACCCGTGAAAATTTCATTATAACTTTTTTTACCTTTAGTCGAAATAATAACAAGGAGAAGAGGGATTAATCGAAAGCCTGAGCGGCACATGCAAGCAGGTGGCTTTCGTTAAAGAAACGCATTGAGGCAGCGGCCAAAACAACAATAAGTCATAGGATATACAATTTCCTTTTGATAGCTGTTAAATAAATAGGTACGCGATCGTTAAAATTACGATAACATTAGTTTCACATCAACGAATAATCAAATTTTCAGCCGCAAATTAGGAAATTGTCACAATTACTTTACCTGCGAATACAGAAAATGGGAATAATGAAACCGTGAATAATATGCTGTAACCGTGTAGTTCAGATAACGTGTGCGACACTTAAAAAATAATTATATAGTTAGAAAATCGTACTAAATACGCACCATAACTCAAATTACAGAAATGTGTACCCGAAGCAAACGTAAATTTTGATGAATACTTAAAAGTGTATTTATTTACTTACAAATGACGAAGGTTGACAAAAACCAACGCTTGTTCACATGAGTCAAATGCCAACTGCTCTGGTACAGCAAACAGTGCAATACATCCGACAGAGACCGAGTGGGGCAGTGAGTCACGCAGACTGACACGCGTTTCCGCCGGATTTTGCGGATTGCGGATCGGCTTAATTTTGTGCGGGATCCGCCAGACTGTCTAATGATGCGGGATCCCGCGGGATTGCGCGATCCCGCTTTGCTGGATTGCAATCCCTAGTCCGGACTGAAACCAGCCAACACCGACTCAGCGCCGGACAGTCATCTCCAACGTCAAAATGCGAAATTGGTAGAGCTGCCCATAATATCGGCAATTTCTACCCAAAATCGGTAAATGTATATATAAAAAAATACAACCCCAATAACCAGTTTTCCACAAGCATATTGCGCACAAAGACGGAACGAATGGCAAGTGCACTGAAGTAAAAGGGTGGATCAAAAGGTAAGAAACGACGTAAAAACGTAACAATTAAATATTTGCATATTCCGCCATGGGAGAACGTAGCGAGACATCTCGGGATGCGATTGGAGTCTCTGACTGGGATCGGAACATGCGCGGGCGCCCGCATGCGCAGTAGAGAGCAGAGGTTCTTATCAAAAGCGGCGTCCAAATGATGCGGCAGTCCGTATGAGGACAGGATGGCGTACAGGTGGGGGATGTGTACTGTGAGACACTCCGACGCCTACGCAGGTCCATCAAGAACAAAAGACCGGGGCTGCTCACGGAGGGTGTGGTTCTGCTCCATGATAACGCGCGTCCACACGTCTCCAGAGTCACACACATGGAACTGGCCAAGTTCAAGTGGGAGACGTTGGACCATCCGTCCTACAGTCCGGACATGTCGCCCTGCGATTTCCATGTGTTTGGTCCACTGAAGAAACATCTGAAAGGGAAGCGCTTCAACTCGGACGACGTACTCGAGGACGCTGTGAAGGACTGGGTCTCGTCACGGCCACAGGAATTCTGGGAACAAGGAATCCTGCGGCTTGTTCATCAGTGGGATCGTTGTGCTCAGGCCTACGCTGTATATTTTGAATAAAGTCTACATTTGTACCCACCGTGTCGTTTCGTAACTTTTCATTTGATCACCCCTTGTATAATAATATAGGGAATTTCGTTTTGCAGCAATGTTACAACAGAGTTATTACACCCCATCAATACTGTTGACATATCAGTTGCAAATCCCATTAGATTATTTTCATATGGAATATCATTGCTTCTAAAAAAAGTTTACAATTCATCAGCATGTTCTAATGGAATAAGAGCTAACAAATAACCTTTAATGTGATGTTTTTTCGCATATCTCGTGACTAAGCACTAATGTTTGGTTGTGCTAAGATCACTGGACTCGTCGGCAATAAGCGAAAACTTAGTTTGGCGCAGATCTTCACATAAATTATCAAAACTTTCTTTACCTACAATCTGATCAATTATGCCGTGATTTTTCGTCGTCCAACATTTTATTTCTTCTGCAATTTTTAAATACGGACGGACGGACTGTATCAGTTTCAGCAGGTGCTCCATAATGGTAAATGGTAGATTATGTTTCGCGACAAATGAGGCTAATAATTTGTTAATTTGTGTAACATGATTTTTTAGTTTTTGTTACTGCAAATGACGATATATTTTCGATTTTATATGCATTGATTATACCGCATGTGTTTATAAAGAATTGTGTTTCTTGAGGTCGTCTTTCCTTGAGGTATTATTAATATCCTTATTACAATACTTCCAATAGGCATAGTTTGCGCTTTTACGAATTTTCTTCTTCCCATTCTCTTCTATAAAATTGTATGTTTTTTTTTTTACTCGCGCTTGTACTCGGTTCTTCGTCTGACGACATTTTGACTTAGTAACTCAGAGAAAGTAGTTTTCTAAGTGATGAAAACTAATGAACGAATAAAATATAATACTCGTTTATATAGACAAGCGAATTAGCTCAGGAATACCCTAAAAATGTCGAAAATGTAGGGCACACGGGTGTTCTCCAAAAGATAGCGGGAACATTCTGCAGTAGATAATACAGGAATTCCCCGCAAAATATAAATGAAAAGGGTTGCCAACATGAAAATGTAAAATCGGGAAAATTTCCTTTTATTCTCAGAAATCGTGGAAAAATCGTTACATTTCGGTAGTACAGACCCCATATCGGTAGAAATACCGAAAAATGGGTAGACTCGAGATCACCGGAGCCGAACACTATCACGGTGCCGCAACCAACTCAGCCAACGGGACTGAGTATTACGAACAACATATTGCGAGAAGAATTTGAACTTAACCCAAACTAAAAGAAGATAAAATTCATAAAGTGCAGTAGAAATGATAATTGTAACTACAGAAGATTTTAAAGAGACGTAGTACAAGAAGTAATAGGATTTTTTTTAATTTGTAAGGAAAATTACAAACGATGACAGAAGCAACAGAAATGGATTAATTTAAGTTAGTATTTATTTATTTGTCGTATGGCTAAGCAACTAATAAAATAAGAAATATATACAATGACAAGAACGTTGGTAGCGTTCACAAGCTAATGTCCAATTCTTCCAGCCATTCTTAGAAGGAACTTGTAGCTCCAAAAACATCTTCATATCGTCCACCATACTTCCTTAGAGGGCATTCCCTGATAATATGCTCCACACTCTGGGAAGGAGCACCGCAGTCACATGCAGGAGAATCCTGAAGACCCCACTTATACAGCATGGCGTTGCATTTCGCATGGCCTGTTCTGAGGCGATTTAGTTTGACCCACTGGTCTCTAGTTAGATGGAATCCTGGAAGTCCAGTTGTGGGATCTTTAATATCTGAATGTTTTACAGATGCGGAGTTCGAGCTTTGTCGCCATTTTTCCATGACATCAAAGACAAATACATCTTGCCATACCGGATTTTTGGATTTAAGACGAGTGGGTGGTAAGTTATTTAGAACCTCGTGGATTGGGAAATCCTGTGGATGATCAGGATGGTGTAGTTTTATCCACTCACATGCCGTTGCTTCTTGGCGTCTTATCTCTGGAGGTGGTATTTTGCTGATCAGGTGCAACCAGGGGACTGGGGTGGATTTTAGGGTGCCAGTTATTACTCTCATACACTCATTCAGGTGGACATCGATTTTTCTAGTGTGAGCACTACGTTGCCACACTGGAGCACAGTACTCAGCTACAGGGTAAACCATGGTGAGAGCGGTTGTTCTTAGTGTGTCCGCATCAGCTCCCCACGAAGTTTAAGATAGTATTAGGATACAACTGTACGCTTAACAACAATCCTTTATGAATGTGGTTTTCTTTCACAAAATAATAAAGCTATTCTTAGCAGCACTTTAAAGAAGAGAGTTCCACTTCTTCCTGTCACTACAACGCACTTTTCTATTGCCCTTTAGATGGATTGCAAACAATCATCTCATACATACAGTAAAATCATATACACATATAAGATACGGAGAAAATGCATTACTGAGGTACTAAACACGGATTAGCAGAAATGTAATACGAAATTAATAAAAAAAAGTTGGAAGTCTTTGAATAGGCTGAGATCAGGAGTGGGCAGATGCAAAGTGAACTTGGCAAGATGGGGCTATGCTGAGATCAATGATATCAAGTGCGACTGCGGTGAAGACCAGACTGTCCAGCACAGGCTCCAGTGTCGACTGTGGCCAGCATCCTGCTCGGCAGCTCATCTGTATGAGGCCTCAGAAAATGCACTGGAAGTGGCCAAGTACTGGTCCAGTATAATTTGATGATTGTGATTCTGTAACTGTATGTTTCTGATACGAAATAATAATAATAATAGAAAAAGTAAAAAATGTCATTGAGCACTTGCTGGCATCTCAAATTCACTATACACCAACTTTTCTATTTCACGAATTTTTCGTTAAATTTTTTCAGTGATGAATAAAATTGTTCACCATATCCCTGGATAATTTATACCAGTCGCAAACTTCTTTACTTACAAACGAAAATTTCTCTTATTGCTTAAATCAATATTGTTATCATAATCTCTTACTCTTCAACTAATACTCTTAATGTCTTTACCAGTATTCATAAAGGCCAATGTACGCCTTGTACACTCCCAGCACAGTTCTCGCCCACTTCCTGTCTTCCAAATAATTGAAATCCAGTAACTGATTGTGTTCCATGGTCATTTCCACAAGCAAATATAGCAGCCCTCCAACTCCTGATATTCATACCCATCATATTTATTTATTCATTTTCAAATAGCCTATGGCTAGTATAAATACATTACAACTTATTACAACAGAAGAGAAAAAACCAAAGGGTTAATTTCATTGAATCCTTTACAAGAAAATGTTAATTCTATCTCCTCTAGCCATTTTCACTTAAACTTGCAACAGTTCTGGTCCTTTTTATTTCTTCTGGTAATTTGCTATAAATTGTTAAACCTTTGTGCAACACTATTTTTTGTACTTTAGTATGTCGGTCGAATGGAAATGATCTGCCTACCTTGTCTTATAATTATGTATATCATTACTCTTTTGTTCCAGTTTTGACAAATATCTTTGTAACAATCCACTTTCCAACCGATATACAAAAGTCAATACATTTCTAATTATTTCCTTTTCAACACACGGCTATCCAAAGTCATTTAGCATTTTACTGACATTTTCAGTTCTTCTTTTATTTAGAACAGCCCTCATTCCCTTATAAAAATTATTTTGTAACTTCATAATTTCTCTTTTGCTCGCCATAATTAATAATGTGGAGCTGTAGCTTATGTGAGGCAGTGCAATAGCTATTTACCTGGTTTAGGTAAAATTTTTCTTAGTTTGTATACTAAATTATTTTTTTGCTACTTTTTATTTATGTAACAATCTACATGATCTATAATATTAAGCTTATTATTTATAACTACGCCAAGATATTTATAATTTTGAACTCAACTAATTTTAGTTACACTCATTACAACAGAATTCATTGCCTTTGCCTGTTCCGAAAAAAAAAAATTTCCCCACATTAACAAGTTTTTATTTAGCCATTAATTAACTAATTTTAAATCGTCATTAATCATCTCTATAATTTTTTCCAGATTTTCCCATGATAAACAATAATACATCATCTGCAAACATGTGAATTTTACAATTATTTACGGCAGATCATGAGTATACAGTACAATGTAAATAATAAGGGACCCAGTTTACTTCCTTGTGGAAATCCATGTTTCAATACTCTTTCTTCAGGCAATGGTCTGGCCATGGTTATATAATCTAATTCCGTCACTTCTGTAATACATTCCCTCATCATCCTCTCCAATAAATTAAGGGTTTTGAAATCTTGTACCAACTGCTTAATGCGTCCAGTCCAATTTAGTTTGCTATCAAATGTTGTGACAAAATATTTACACTTTCAACGACGTAATCAGTATTTTACATGACACAAAAACAGCAAACATTACTGGCGTACGTTTCTCAACAAGAAAATACAGTAACATAATAGTTTTGGCCGGTAGGTCGGGACCTGTGATGTCTAGCTCCCCGTGTACGACATGGCGACGCACTCCGTTCAGAAGTTGTCCTCCAGATATGGCGGCGGAGTCCTTGTACTTCCAGCGGCGTGTCGTGAATGGTGATGCTACACACAACAGCCCGTGACCTATCACAAACCACCTTCCCTCACCTCACAGGGCAACTCCAAACGGGATGTCAGAATGCTCGGTCATGGTATCGTAGTCTCCAGGAGTGCAGCCTAGAATGGAGAATTGTTTTTTGCTTTATATGTGATTATTGCAGGCCATTCCTTCCACAGTTACTTGTTAAACAAATTATTATTTAGTAAATACGCCAATACAACTGTTGTTGGATGTTCTTTATTTTTCGGATGCGTTTCGCCTCTCGTCGAGGTATCTTCAGCGTACAATGTTTTCTGTAATATGCGATTAGTTATAATTTGAAAAAAATGTTTTTGTTTTTTTGTTTTGTTTATATATAATGAAATTATTCTATCTATAGGATGCATAATATAACTTATATTTACATACCAGTTATGAATTATCATATAGAACGTTTGTTTACATTGGTGTAATAGGATAGAATTCGGTAGTGCGGGGCCAGCGAGCTGGCTTCACGTTTCAGGGATCGCCGGTTCGAGTCCGGCCCAGGGCATGGGTGTTTTTTTTTTTTTTTTTTTTTTACTTGTGGCTTTACGCCTCGTCAACGGCTAAGGTCATTAGAGGCGGGATGGGACTGGGGACAAGGAACGGGAAGGAATTTGGCCATGGACTTTTTGACGGAAGCATCCCGACTTTATCCTAGAGTGATTTGGGGAAACCATGGAAAACCCAAATCTGGATGCCCGAACGGGAATTGGAACCCGCGTTCTCCCGAATGCGAGGAGAGAACGTTAACCGCTCACCCACCACGCTCGGTCCTGTGTTGTTCTTTCACTTCCGATAATAATAATAATATTTAATCAAATTACAATTGACCACAGGCTCCGGTGGCAATTTCCCTACACACCCATCTTCCCCCTATCCTGCACCCACCTAAATTTTCCCTCTGCAAATTTTATCTTTAAATTCTTTCAACGTTTTTCGTAAATTAGTCATCATTTCCCTTGGTAACTTATTCCAATCCCTGACACCCTTACTCAAAAAGAGAATCTTCCTACACCCTTGTGCCTGAAATCGAGTGCCAGCTTGTGGTCATGGTCATCTTTTCCCTTCCATGCATTAGGCCTACATATAATTCTTACACCAATATCTTTCCATGCCTCATCGCTGTTATATGCCCTGTACACTCCCGTGACCCTCTTTACCCTCCTCCTGTCTTCTATTGAATCCCATTCCAGCTCTTTTATCATATCTGTCACTGATTGCATTCTGCGATAATTTCCAGATACAAATCTAGCAGCCCTTTTTTGCACACTCTCCAACTCCCGTATTTGATGCTCAAAATGTAGGTCCCATACTCCTATGAAGGAGTACATCCACCATGCTAATCACCTATGCCCAGAATCGCGTTTGACGTCATAGCAATAAAACTGTTGGAAATTGTGTAAAATAAGTACGTTTCAGAATCAATCACCAGATCTTAAAACACCGTTAACCATTTGGAAGGGTTGTAAATGTTGAATTCTAGATCAGGGGTAGCCAACCCGCGGCCGCCATGAACAGTTTTGCGGCCCGCGTGATTCATCACACTTTTACAAAATATATTTATTTTATGATAATGGCCAAAGTACTGAAAACCAAGTATCACAAAAAATACATTATTTGTGCATCCATATATTCAAAAATTAACGGTCGAAATTATGACAACAAATTAACTTTGATTTTAAAATAATTATCTTCCGAATATATGACACTTATTTCCTGTTATTTTTATGAGTTTACAGTCATGAGTTCGCAGAATAGTTAAATTATATTAGCTCCAAAAACCTTTCTACAGTGGGTATAAATCTAATTGGGGATATATATTTTTTTTTAAATGTTAGCAGTTATAATGTGACGATCGTTGCCTTTTTGACCGTATGTGCCTTTAACACAAAAATAAATATTAATTAATCTACAAAAACTCGTGAAAAAGCCATGCGAAGGTGTTCATACGGAAAAACAGGTTATGATAAATACAATCCTGCTTTTTGAAGCGTGTGACCTTATAATTTATTAATATACATAACGAAGGCTACTTCTATTGGGAATTGTGTTTTTATCGTTTGGAAAGGCACGGTTGGTGGTGTGAGATTAATGTGTGGTATGAGAATAGTTTTATCGCAGTGAATGAATTTAGTACTGATGATGTACTCGTCCACGTGAATTACCACAAGCCTTGCACCATTCATTAATTCCTGATTAGCATTAAGATTCTTGTATTTGGTATCTCGGAAACGACTCTAACCTCATCTCGTAGGAGTTTCAGGTACTTGTAAATCTTGTTAGTTAAGGATCTCTATGGTTAGGGAATGGAACTGCACACCTCAAAATGTCTAGGAAGTAAAACGATTAACTTTAATCAAACTTTACTAAAAAAATCTATAGATGCCGAGTGAATGGCAATTGTTGTGTATAGCACAGATACAAATTATAATGGGTGGCAGAGATATTATAAAATTACAATACGATGTTCTTTGAAATTTATATGTTGCTTTTGTTTATTTAAAATGACTAGTTCAAGAATTCATGTAAGGAGAAGTGTATCGGCTTTATCATCTGTAGCAGTTACTGTAACGAGGTGTCAACACTGCTTAAGAATGTTTTGACAGGAGATCACAAACAGCAAAGTTTATAGAAACTCAGAGAAAGTTGACACAAAATATATCAAGGAAATAAATAATAGTTATTCGTTATTGAGATTACACTTTACTTACAAACTTTTTCATAACGTTAAATTTTTCCGGCATCAATTAAAAAGATAACCATTAATATTTTCTAGAAGAGATTAAAGCCTCTAATTCCCTTCCCCACAGACAACTAGGAATGCTAAGCTCATTTTTCTGAGGCGAAAATTGAAGTACCCTATTATTTATTTACGAAATTACTTTCAATTACCCACTACGCTCGGTACTCAATTATGAGATTTTCAGTTGTTTTTTCCCGCGCTGAGACCACCGGAACACCTGCCCCAGCAGGTGGCTGGCTGCCTGGGACGGCGTGCGTCGTCATGGCAACCGGCTGCTGCGGATTGCCGCAGCTGCTAGGGGCAGCTGCGCGGTTTAATCGCACCTGGCTGGTTGACTGAGGGGCCAACGAGGGTAATGCTTCGCTCTACTCATCCTGTCACACAAAACGCATTCGTTAATGCTGTATCTCATTGGACCATCTGATAAATTAACTAGACAGATTAACCACGAAGTGAAAGTGTACTGGTAGTTCGTAGTAGAATATTAATCTGAATATATGCCATTTTTCCGTTGTTGTTCGACAATAGTGGTAGTGCTACCAGGTATGGGGGGGGGGGTCTATAATTTTAGGTGTAATCAGAAAAACTAAAGCGTTCTGGCTGTGCTAGAGATGAAGATAGAGTTAAGGGTCTATGAAAACCCCGCCGAGACAGGGATTCACCAGACCGTTACATATATACCACCGAGCGGTTCCAATCCCCGTCCGGGCATTCAGAATTGAGTTTTCCGTGGTTTCCCCAAATCACTCCAGGCGATTGCTGGGATGCTTCCTTCAAAAGGCCATGGCCGAATTCCTTCCCGTTCCTTGCCCCAATCCCATCCTACCTCTAATAACCTCGCTGTCGACGAGGCGTAAAGCCCAAGCAACCCAAAAAAAAACAGATATACTGTTAACAGTATATCTGTTAACATTAGGATTTCGTTTACATAAACTCATAACATTTTACCCATCCAAAAAGCGTCCAACGCGCATATTATAACCCCATATCATACGCACCACACTTCACAGCATGTCGGAAAGTCGTGAACTCAAAGATTTACCCCGGTCCATACATCGTATAGCGCGGCTGTACAAGTTTTCACTATTTAAGATTTTCCGCATTCCCGAGTTATTGCAACCTCTGAAGCTGTGTTTTACCCAAAAAACCATGGTAAAATTCCTTCCCATTCATTTCCCGCAATACTCTCCCGCCTCTCCGGCCTCCAATGATCAAACCTAAAATTATATGGAATGGTATTTTATGAAGCACTTATAATAAGCTAGAGTTTGTTTGAATATGATCTGGTAGGTTTGTTTTGCAATTTCCTGTAAATCAATGTATATAGACTTTTTTATGAAAATAAATTATTTAAAGGACATTTAATATGTTTAAGAACAGAATTCTGCAAGAGAATTGCTTAAATCTTCGTAATTCCAAGTATTAATACAAGTTACGATGTCTAAAGAACAATTTGCTACAGTTTAAAATGATTTCTGTGAATAATTTTGTGTTTAAGTATCTATAATTTCCACTTCTCACCATTTTGTATTGATTGTAAATGATTATGTATTAATTCTGATTGTTTTTGTTATGTTTCAATTGTTTAAGTATTGTTAATGTTCGAGAAATATCTGTCGGAATCCTTTGAAGTGTTCTAGAAATTTCGATGTAGTTTATAGAAATCGAACCTCCGAGACAGAGAAAAGGTTTTCACCGACTCAATTTACGACAGCCAAGGACTGTATTGTCTGTGGAAGAAGTGTTGTATACAATCGCTGGATTGTATGTATGCATGTCAACAGTATCGTTGGCGTCGTGTTTATGAAAATAAAAGCAAGTTAAACTGAATTGTATCGTGGACTAGTTATTTATCATATTAATTAAACCACGTACAATCTAATAACCTCGTCATAGACGAACGAGAAAACCTAAGAAGAAAATGTCCAATTCCTGATCCTGCAGCTTTACCATGTATCAGTTTTATACTCTGAGTGTGTGTAGAAGCTGCAAATATCTCTGTACCCTGTTGACTCTCTGCTGGCGGTTCAAGGACATGGTCCCCTACCCCACCCCCTTACGTTGCCTAGCTCTCCGAGCTCACCGCCGGGTAAGAAATTTGTCAGCAGGCACTCTTTCTCCTCAACATGTGAAGAATGACCTTGAGCCCCTTCTGTTAAATGAACGCACTATAGCAATTAAGTTCTACCACACATACATATCCTCGGTGGATATATAATGCCAGAACGGTAGACCATACCATCAATATATAACTGTGAGACGGAAGTCTTAAATTATTACGTCACCTATGAACTTCAAGTGTTCTGGCTTGTTTATTTATTAATCTATGACTCAATAATTGCATAGATAATTATAAACGAATAGAACAAAATTAACATTTAAAACTGAAAAAAAAAACTAAAATAATACGGATCTACACCTGACTGCTAGATTAGCTACCGAGTCTTGAATTTAACATAAATTACCAATCTCTTTGTTGGCTGTATGTTACCCAAAGGTTTTTTTTTTGTAAGTGAAAAACAATAAGTGGATTAATAATTAGTGTGACTGATTACTGATTGCTTTAGACTTTTTTTTATTTACTCTTCATTTATACAGCCTAATATGTTAGTGACTAAATCAGGCCCTACATAATAATTTTTACATTGTTGATTACATAGTGTTTTGAGATTTGTACAAAATATTTGCATGCAAGGAATTTGGCATACAGTTCCATAACACTTTGACTTACTATCTAATTAATTCTAGTAATATTACATTTGGTCTTGATTACAGGTACAGTTGTTTTAGACTGATTGCGCCTTTGTTCGCACCCTGAGGTTCGGCGCTGACGTGAATGTAACCCACAGCAACGCGTCTCGCCATTGCCCCTACCCGGCGGCGTGTCTGCAGCCCCGCGCGACATCGATTGCCGATACTGGCCCGTGACGTCACGGCTCCACGTGCCGCCGCATTGGCGCAACAGGTAGTGGCCGCCGCCGGGCATGCGACAAGCCGACAACTGTCTCGGAACACATTCGACACGACAGCCAACCTCAGACGCTACAAGAATGGTTTTTCATATCCTCAGCAGTAAATACAAAAAAAAAAATTGAGTGGGTCAGTGTGTACAGACGCGAGACGTTAAGTTTCTATGCTTTTATATATATATATATTTTTTATATTTTTGTTGTGTATTATTTTATGTTTATTTCTCGCTAGAGTGGATGAACTATTCTTTCTTTATTGCATTAGTATAGTCTATAGGAACCTTCTCCAAGTTATTCTCGTTAACAAATGTAAATTATTAAAAAGTTAAAGCATAATTCGCTAGACAATAGGGTATTGCATTGAGCCTTAGGCTGCATTTTGTGTTTAGACCTTTTATATCGCAGAACAACTTGATCAAAATTATCTGATAACCATTCTTACAAACAATAGGACGCGAGAGACATAAGTAAAATAATTTTTTTATTTTGAACAAGTAAAAACTACTGTTTAAATATTTACAGATAATATATTTCTTCATCTTCGATTATTCCCTTTAAAGAGAGCGACTGAACCTGAGTAGTCATGATGTTTTTTTCTTCCTCCTTTCTTCCCAAATTCTCTTCATACGCTCGCTGTGTTCTCTCTTGCGCTCTTCTGACCATTTGTTTCCTGTTCTTTTTTTGGTTTGTGTTTGTTTAGGTGTATGTTTCTTTATGATGTTTCTAAACTGTTCTCGGTTGTTTATGTTGTCTTGTGTGATCCCCAATTCTTTAAGGTCCTCTTCTGTTTCAGATATCCATTTAATCTTGTTTTTACTGGTGTTTACTATCTCGAAGATTTTTCTTGTGAGCCTGTTCTTGTTCATCCTGCTAATATGTCCATAAAATTTCATCCTTCTTTTTCTAAAGTTGTCAGTTATTGTTTCTATCTGTTTGTAGAGCTCTTTTGATGGCCTCTTTATCCAAATTCCTTCACGAAAACTGGTCCGAATATTTTCCTGAGAATTTTCCTTTCCTGCTTAATATATACTATATTTATTATTATTGTTTTAATGTTGATTTAATGTTAATATTGATTATTATTATTATTATTATTATTATTCTACTTCCGTTGTATTTGGCGAATTTGTTTCATATACTTTCGTAGTTAATGGCATATGGTAACTCAAACAGGAAATACATGTTCCTCATTTAGCATGATTCACTGTTTAATACGAGCAGCTGCCAGCATCAAAGTATAGTTAACTGCGCATACGCAGAACGTTGCGGCGCCTGCGCACTGATCGCGTAACTCTAACAAGTTTCTCCCTACTGCGCCCAAAGAAGTTTCATTTCAAAAATATAGTCCAGAGACAATAGTAAACTACTTCTGGTTAGATTAAGGATTCCGTGCTACCGAATGATATAAAAAGTCTTAACTGAATTTGAACAATTAACTAAAATTTACTAAGGTAAAAGTGCCTGTAGTCAATACCAAATAGAAGACTAAGAGGGTTAATAAAAAGAATGCTAACGTGAGGGCTTCGCGTATCGAAAAGAGTAGTCTGAATTAGAACAACAACTCAACTTCGAGATAGTCAAAGCATTGGCGTGCACAGAAGAGATGGAGTCAAATCGTTTAAAATATATCCCCTTATATAAAACGCTAACGTGGACTCTGGATACGTCGTCTATAGCTGCTACTGCTATTTACTAGAGAACGGCCAATCATCAACCACCATATTACATTTGTACCATCATCTTGCTTTTCATTTATTTACAGCTAGACGCAGACATTCATATAAGGAGAAGGAGATTCGATATTTACGCTATTTTATCCGTATCAGTTAGACGCAGAAATTCATGTAAGGAGAAGAGGATTCAATATCTACGCTATTGTATCTGTATCAGGTATCAAAACTAGGTTAAACCATAACCTAAGAATTTTTTTGGGCAGACGATAAGAAACAATTAAGTTTATTGAAAACTCAGAGAAACGTACGTAATCGCGCAATGTATCAGTCAAATAAATAACAGTCATCCGTTTTCGAAATTATAAAAATGCATTTATTTAAATAAAATCTAGCCAATCTAACCAGAAAAAGTTACTCATATCACGAAAGATATAATTAAAAATGATTTCAATTTATAATTCGCAATTCAACAACGATATTCTTGCATCCAAATAGCGGCGAGCAGAGACAGAAAATTAATGCGAGTCAATCATACGTTACAAAGTTACAATTGGTTCGTTAGTTTAAATTTACATGTTGCTTTTTTGTTTATTTATGACAACTAGATGCAAAAATTAATGCAAGGAGAAGAGTATTCCATGTTTGCGTTATTTTATCTGTGCCAGTTATAAGAACGAGGTTAAAACATAACCTAAGAATGTTTTTGGCAGATGATAAAAAACAATGAAGTTAATTAAAAACTGGAAGAAATTTTACACCAAATTTACGAATCGCGAAATGTATCACCGAGATAAATGACAATTATGCTTTCCGTCATTAAAGTGAAATGTATTTATTTAAATAAATCATAGTCAAATACTCCGATAATCTAACCACAGTATGGTACTCATATCACGAATATTTCATTAAAAATGGTCGATATTCGCTTTTTCATGCAATCTTTTCCAGAATAAATTCAGACTACCACCATAGGTGCTGCCTGTCGTTATTCATATGAGGGTAATAAAAGCTATGATTTTCGAATGCAATGTTAATGGAGGTTGGGGCTAAGTTGACCAGAATCGCAACTGACACATTTTGTTACAGCATAATTCGCTCTGAAATGAGTTTTACAAAACATTTAAACTGTTTTCATAAGCGCCATGTTACTGGAAGTATTATTTATTGCGGGGGAAAGAAGTTTCGTATTTATCGTGCTGAATTGTGCCTGGACCAGGAATAAAACTGATATTACATTGACAGCAAAAGTTTTTGTGGGATTCCTAATTTGTTTTCAATTTTATTGGTTCTATACTTCCATCGTCATTAATTCAGTAGAAGTTACTACTGTATCGCTATGTGAACTGCAAATGAAATATACAGAACATTACAAAATCCAGGCCGTTAGCATTATGTAATAACAATTCCATATAATTAACCAATTGCAAAAAAAAAATGAAATGCCAGGATATTGCATTCAAACCTTCATTTTTGACGGGCTCGAAGCTAGTATATATATAGAAAATAACCTAAATCAAGTTGTACTCTTCGACGGAGTGGACAGCGCCTGAATCGTTATGAAAGGCACTACACAAGCCTGTTGCGATGGGATGCCTGCATAACAGGCGCCGCTCGTAGCGATAACCTGCGGCCTACAAGTAAAGAGATGGTGAGGGATTTTGTTTCTTTGACGTGACTGTAAGACCAATGGGCTACAGTGAAACATCGGGTCTTATGTTCTTCTCATGGTGGGTCGTATGTTCCACAATACAATGATCTTCTTCTTCTCATGGTGTCTGTGATAGTGTGTGTTTACAGTGGTGTAGTGTGCTACATGAAATGAGAAATGAAATAACTGAGAGGGTGCTCGCCTATTCCTGCCTACTCTTCCGAAAGGCACCAAGTGCCCCCAGACTTAACGACCTCGAGTGACTGATGAATCACCAACAACAAAGCCGTATAAGGCCAAGTCCTGGTGATGAAAATTTTATCCTACCACCAGGACTGGAACCAGCTAGGGCCGTATCAACGCCGAACACCATCACGGCGCCACAACCAACGGAGACAACGGAGGGGGCAGACAATGATCGATTGCAAGAATTTAAGTACAGTTATTTTGCTTGCAAATAACGGGTCCTACAAGCTTTAGTCCAAAAATTTTTGAAAGTTTTTTTTAAATATTGTGCTGTTACATAATACTGAAATGCCTGAAGCGAAACTTCATTGCTTTCAATGTTGCTCAGCATATTGCAGATTGCAACAGCCCTCAAACCTAAACTTAAATGGAATTGTATTTTATGAAGCATTTGTAGTAAGCTACAGTTTGGTTGAATATGATCTTGTATGTTTGTTTTGCAATTTACTTTAAATCAATGTATATAGACTTTGTTTTATGAAAAGAAATTATTTAGAGGCCATTTAATTTGTTTAAGGACATAACTATGCAAGATAATTACTTAAATGTTTGTAATTCCAAATATTAATGCAAGTTACTATGTCTAAAGGACAATTTGCTACAGTTTAAAATGATTTCTGTGGATAATTTTGTGTTTAAGTATTTTTAATTTCCATTTCTGACCATTTAGTAAAGATTCTATACGATTATGTATTAATTCTGATTGTTTTTAATATGTTTTAATTGTTTAAGTATTGTTAATGTTCGAGATATATTTGTCGGAATCCTTTGTAGTGTTCTAGAAATTGCGATGGAGTTTATATAAAGAGATCATCCAAGACAGAGAAACAGTTTTTACCGACTCAATTTTAGACGGCCGAGGACTATATTGTCTGTGCAAGAAGTATTGTGTGCAATCATTGGATTGTATGTATTCATGTAAACAGTATCTTTGACGTCGTGCTTATGAAAATAAAAACAAGTTTGAATTGAACTGTATGGTGGACTGGTTATTTATCATGTTAATTAAACCATGAACCATCTAATAAGGTCATAAGGTAAATTGAATGAGAATTATTTGATTATACCTGTAAAAGAAACGTAATATTCGATACCATAATTTCGTAATACGTTGTTTTATTTTTGATCCCCACTACCTTTGTTGGAGAGGAATGTTCAACAATTATTTATTCAAATAGTTGGTTTACTTGTAGGGTTACCAAATTTTCGATCACTACCGAAGCAAGATTGGTTATGATCCAGGACACGTTTACGTTTTTCAGTTTTTCGTCTTGGATATTGGTGTTAATTGAGATAAAGTGTTTCCATTTTTTCTAATTAATTTTATCCACGTATTATATACACAAAGAAGAAATTCCTTCATACCCTACAACATGATGTTCCAACCAGCCACTGCCATATCGCTATTTAAAGGCAATTTATCTGGTTAGAAGATTCATTACCTGTTAGTTATTCCCAACAACCAATAGATGGCGTTATAGTACAGTCAAACCTCGTTGAAATAAATATGCAGCAGCAGGCTGAGTAAAAAAAAAAAAAAAAAGAACTGGTACTTGTATCAGTGTGTTCATGCGCAAGATATGAAACTTCTGTGTATTTTTCTGTGTATTTATCCTGTGTTTTTAAATGTTTGTTTCGCACTCGAGTTGACGAACAATGTTATCATTATTGTATTTGTACACAGAATATGAACTTTGTCGAAGTTACTGTCGTAAACAAATGAAACGTATTTAAATAAACAAAAAGAAACTACTAAACAAAAGGCAAGTATTAAACAAAAAATCAACTAAAAATACTGCTGCATGCATCAATAAAAACGTAACGAGAATTAACTCAAGAGGATCCAGCGAATACTCACTGTTCAACGTGTGCTGAAGTGACAGCGGACACTGTCGTAGCTGCTAGCATCGAAGTATCGTGAAGTGCGAATGCGCAGAACGTGAAGTGCGAATGCTCACTTAACGCGTAACGCTGAAAAAAAATTCCTGCCGCAGAGAAAGGAATTTTACTTCAAACGAGAACAGCTGTTATGCGTGTAGCTTGTGGGAAACTATCGCAAACCTTTGTTATTGAGATTCTTCGTAAAGCATGTTTGGATAGCACTTTTGTGTAACATTTGGTACAACTCGGTAGGTTATTGTTACATTTATTAAATGTAAGAAAATGTAATAACGTGTCGACATCAATTTGTCTAAAATTTGGTATCCCTTGGCACGTTATTGACATATTTATTAAATGTCAGCAAATATAAAACACTAGCAAAGTACCGCCCGTTGCTAGGGCACTGGATCTAAAATTTCTGATGTTTTATCCCGTTATATACGATTGCCGTGTTTTTTTTTTTTAATTTTGTCCATAAATTTTCCCAAGCACGCACACAATAACTCACCAAAGTTTCATCGCAATGGGAAGAATTGTATAGGAGCCCATAGAAGACAAACAAACCAACTAACAAACAAACAAACATTTTTACGTATTAGATATAAGTACGTATAATCTATACTTCCATTGCTTTCCAAGGGCAGCACTTCGTACAGATATACTGTTATTCCAGCATGTCGGTGACGGGAACTCATAGATTTACCAACATCAAAAAGTCGTCCGACCCACATATAGAAGTTTTCACTTCAAAAATAATTCTAGTTCAATTTTTTTATCACTAATTGTCAGATCGGAACCAATCCCCAACTCCAATAAATGTGAATTTTATGTGGTTTCAGAATATCACCATCCACTTTGTCCAATTTCCCCACGGTTCCCGAAATATTTGCAAAAAATGTAGTGTTGCAAGTGTTTTTCATAAACAAAATGTGAACAGTGTTTTTACATTTGATTCAAAATTTAAGTATGCAATATTTCATATAGATCTGATAAAAACTGCGGTTTATACAAACATGTATAAACATTAACTTTGTTGTAGGCCTTTTCCGCAGTTGTTGCTTAAATATTTTTGAATAAAAATCCGCCTTTTTATTATTAACTTTCATCTACCAGACACGTTTCGCCCCTATGGAGTGAGGCACCGTCAGTGGCTATAAATAACATAATATTTTGATTATATTTGTGTATGCGAATCTAGTACATTAATTATATACATATATTCATGCTGTAATATTGTAACATCTGTAGGTTGAGTCTGTTATAATTATTCTGTATATTGTTTTCATAGTATCTGTGTTCAAACATGTGCTAGCCACTACAATTTTTAGTAAGTAGAGTTTATGTACATAAAGCTTGTAACTATACAGATAATTTAGTATTAAGAAGTGAATTTATGTTTGAACACAGATACTATGTAAACAATATACAGAATAATTATAGCAGACTGAACCTACAGATGTTACAATATTACAGCATAAATATATGTATATAATTAATGTACTAGATTCGCATACACAAATATGATCAAAATATTAAGTTATTTATAGCCACTGACGGTGCCCCACTCCATAGGGGCGAAACGTGTCTGGTAGATGAAAGTTAATAATTAAAACAGTTGTTATAAGACGGATTTTTATTCAAAAATATGTATAAACACATCAATTTTTACATATATAAAGACGAATCCACAATATTTTGTGTAAACTTTGATGTCGGTATAATATTGTTATATTTATTCTGTCTTCAAAAATCTGAAGTCGATAGAGCCGTTATTTATGTTTGCAGAAACAACTCTAAGCTGCTGCCTGGTATCAATGAAATGAACTGACAGTGTTGTCAGTTGTTTAACAGAGCAGCACTGGCTGGCTGACTTCCAGGCAGGCACTGGAGTGTCCCTGTGTTGCGTACCGCACAGGCGCCGTGCCCGACTCGCTTATTGCTTTTGTCTCTAAATTCATAACGACACAAAAGCGAGAGTCTTCTCCCTCTTCTGTTTTTCTTTTCCGGCTTCCGCTCGAGTTCGACATGCAAATCGACTCCTGACACCCAATAGCGGTCCTCCCCCCTCCCCACCTCGGAAGAGCGTCTACATTCCGCGCCAAACGACCTTTATTGCCTCGAGCAACAAGTGGGTTGACAAGACCTCAACAGCTGTCGCCAGGACTTTGTCAACAGAATCGCTCTGTTTCCCCGAGAGGCTCTTAGCACTGCAACATACAGAGTACCTCTCCCCTCCAATTAATTCTAATTACCTCAAGTGCTACCTGTATTTCTTTCTCCGATTCAAAGAAGTAATGGAAGAACTCTATCTGGCTTGTATACGTAGACCTGGCGATAAGGGCTGTAGGTGAATAGGTCTTTTCTCCAGCTCTTTAAAATCTCTCCACTAGACATTAATTCTTTTCCTCGCATCTTTGTGGTACCTTTATATTCCGCATCAGTTGCTGCGTCCAGTGGTGTTATTCATATCTATTTTGACTCGTATTTATTTTTTCTTCTCACTCTACATTCTGAATCTGACAGATTATTTTATCATTTACTCCACAAAGTAATATTAAATCTACAGGGTGTATGTTAGGAGGTGATAGTATGCACCAAAGTAAGACAAAAGTGTCTAATAAATAGAGTTCGGATCTTTATGACCAAAAAATAGAGAAACATGCAGGCAAATATTACCTTAAAAACGGGTAAATATGACCTAAAAATGACAAAATATGACCAAACATTTAAATTTACTATACATAAAAACATGCTCAATTATACATAATTTATTTTATCTGGTAGTGTCGCTTTCATGTAGACAGCATAATTTGCTTCCGTGAACTCGCTGCACAGTTGGGAAATTAAATTTTAAATCTTTTGTTGAAGTCACTTTAACTTCAGATAATTTACGGAATAGAACACACATTTCACTGAATAGACAGATACAAAAAAAAAAAAAAAAAAAAAAAAAAAAAAAAAAAAATGTAACTGTTAAACATTAATAGTTATTGCAGAAGTCAAAAACGGAAATTTAACATGGAATGTGAAAACAAAACACACTTTGATCCCATTAACACTTAAAAGACAACAATCAGAGTAACCACAACTATTATAACAAAGAAGAGAGCGCGTGAAGTAGCGCTAGCAAAGAGAGCGAACGAGCGAGCTGTCTTTCTGGAATTCCAGAGCGGAGCGACCTAGTTCGTGAACTAAACACAGCGCTACTGCTCGCGAACTAAACTGAGCGGTATAGTTCGCGAACTAAACTGAGCTGTACCGTTCGCGAACTAAACTGAGCGGTATAGTTCGCGAACTAAACTGAGCGGTACCGTTCACGAACTAAATTGAGCGCTACCGTTCGCGAACTAAACTGAGCGGTACCGTTCGCGAACTAAACTGAGCATTCCCGGTCGCGAACTATTACCATACGCCGCTAGGATTACCAACATTTTTTAGGTTAATGGTAGAATGTTTTTTTAAAAAAATAACCTATAAAAATATTGTACACTTCAAAAATATAATTTTTTACGAAAGAGTAGAAAAGGACAAAGCATATGTTTTTTTACTAATTTATTTTTTAAGCTATATTTTTTTGCACTTCTTGCATCTTTAACAATTTTCTGTCTACAGTATAATTGTAATATGCTTTATCGCTTTCAGTTGTTAAATTAATGTCGATCAAAAGTTCATTTTTACTAATCAAGACAGTTTCAAAGAATGAGTGATTCCTTAGGGCGAAGGGCTGAGGCATGCATTGCCGTGGAAGGGCGTCACATTGCGAACCTGTTACTAACTCCGAAACTACGCGTTTGCGACCCAATGTTTATCAGACATTTCTGTCTTTTTTTGATGCATACTATCACTTCCTAAAATATCTTAATTTTTTTAACATCTTGTATATTGTTACAATCGATTCAATGTTTAATTGTATTTTTGTCTTTTCATTTTAAAAGTCAGTTGTTGAATAAAATTAAGGAAGAATTATAATAAACGTAACGTCCACAGACTGTTATTATTTTTTTTTATTTCGACCATAAAATTACGCCTTAATTTCCCAGCATCAATATCAGGTATTATTCCATTCTTTAAGTTGTCTCCCGTGACATCCAGGATGTGGTTTCGTGTTAAGTAGTGTAAAAACATCTATTCTTGTGGCGACAGTTACAACTGGACTTTTAACTTATTATCTTTTAGTACACTTATTTCCCAAACATTCGCTGAGTGCCCAATGAATTTCTTGCGCTACTGGTCGGTCATGTAGCGGTTATGTACTCCCTTCTTAACGTACAGGTCTATACCAAAAGTAGTAGGACTGATATTGTTTTTAAAAAATGATTGAAGATATCTTTACAATTCCTTAATCCTCTTCGAAATAGCACCCTTAGGCAGCTACACACCAAAAATTACGCTGCTGCCATTGGCCGTACGCCTTCTGGAAGTCAGTTTCGGGGACGCTGTTGAGAACCCTCGTCGATGCTGCTTCAACGTCCTGAATCAAGTCAAACCGCTGTCCCTTCAGCTGCCTTTTCATCCGTGGGAATATAAAAAAAAAGTCATTTGGAGGCAGATTGGGACTGTAGGTGGGGTGCAGCAACGTTGCAACGCCGAATCGGGCCAACAGTTGCCTTCTTCATCCTCCCGTCCAAAGAAGGCTCGCATGAGCAAATCAAAGATCAAGACAATGCTGATCGTGTTTTCTGACAATCGTGGGGTGATTCATAAGGAGTTCGTTTCCCCTGGGGAAGCTGTCAACTCGAACTTTTAAGTGCAAGTGCCAGCCCGCCTGTGAGACCGAGTGAATCGCGTCCGACCAGTCATCTCCGCCAACTGGACTCTGCATCACGACAATGCGCCCTGCCATGGCGCGCCGTCATGAGCCAACTGTTGAACCGAATCGACATTGCCGCGTTGCTGCAACCCGCCTACAGTCCTGATTTGGCTCCATCTGACTTTTCTTCCTCACACGGATGAAAAAGCAGCTGAAGGGACAGCGGTTTGACTCAATCCAGGACGTTGAAGCAGCATCGACGAGGGCTCTCAACAGCGTCCCCGAAACTGACTTCCAGAAGGCGTACGGCCAATGGCAGCAGCGTAATTTTGGTGTGTAGCTGCCTAAGGGTGCTATTTCGAAGAGAATTAAGGAATTGTAAAGATATCTTTAATATTTTTTTTTTAAATCAGTCCTACTACTTTTGGTATATACCATGTATATTCCTTCTGAGTATTCCAGTTTATACCCCTTCCCCATTTGAAGACTTACCAAATAAAGTTTATTTTTTAATTTATTTTTATGGCATTTGGCACTGTTAGACATACGGTCAGCTCAATGTGTTCTAATGAATACATATCATGTCAACGTTACTATAATACTCCGTATGGTAAGAACACAAGACGAATACAATACTTAACAAAAACCATCCCTGTCCTTGGGGGGGGGGGGGGGAGTCTCGAACCGGCGACCCTTGCAACTTGAGGCCAACTCTCTATCCTTTGCACCACCAGAGCCAACTCCAGTCCGATACCCCGCTTCATGTTGAAAGGTACAGCTGTTCCTACTTTCCTATTGTGAGCCACCATGTCTTGTGTTGAGAGGTGCATCTACTAGCAACCTACCAGTAGACTTAGTAGCATCTGATCGTGCAGATCAAGGGAGCGTCCATAAATCACGTAACACCATTATGGCCTTCTGTGAACACACCCCTTCCCCCACGTAGCCTAACTTGGCTTTTCCCACTCCCTTTCCCACGTAGCACGTAGCATTTCCCCTATTTTTTTTTTACTATGGCTTTACGCCTCGTCGACGGCTTAGGTCATTAGAGGCAGGATGGTACTGGGGACAAGGAACGGGAAAGAATTCAGCCATGGCCATTTTGAAGGAAGCATCACGGCATTCGCCTGGAGTGATTTGGGAAAACCATGGAAAACCCAAATCTGGATCCCGGACGCGGATTCTAACCGCCGATTTCCCTTATTGATTCCAGAAGACATTTTGTACTGTTTTCTCTTGTGAGACTATCGTAAATTACATACGGAGATAATTAAATGATGTAAATAAATATTCACATGCTGTTGTGTGATATGTATCTCATTTTAACTGTGACCAATAATATAAATGGAAAGCTACGTGGCCTGGTTGTGAAAAACTCCCCCCCCCCTCCCCACGTTGCCCAGTGTAGCTTTCCAATGAACCGCTCCCCCCTCGTAGACAGAGCCACGTAGTTTGTGGACACTCCCAAATGTTACGCCACGCTCAGTTAAAGCAGAGCCATTAAACGAAGTGGAAACGTGCAAGCCAATGCCGGTATGCATCGCCGACGTCAGAGGGCGCAATATCGGCGTATAATTGAGTTCTAACGTGGCACAATGAAACAGGTTTGTCGTCCATTGCAGTTTACAGAGCACGCTACTACGACAATGGTTCGTGTATGGAAACAGTGGGTAGAACAGGGTACTGGACCATACAATGTGACCACAGTGCGGAATGACCGCCGTCTTGTGCACATCGCCGTAACCGACAGGACAGCTTCGTCCACAGTGTTGGCTCGACCCTGGAGTACTGCAACGGGAGTGGTCATGTCTGCGTAGACGGTTCGACGTCGTCTGCTGGGTGCTGGTATAGAGATATGCATGCCATTGCGTCGGCTTCCATTAACCAGAAACCACTCACATCTCTGTCTGCAATGGGACTTAAATGCCGTTACTGGCGCGCTGAGTGGCAAGATCTAGTGTTTTCCGACGAATCCCGACTCGACTTGTCTACAGTGAAGACCACGTGTGTGTTAGACGCTATCGTGATGAACGCAATCAGGCAGACTGCATTTTTGAGCGGCATGGCGGAAAAACGCAAAGTAGTATGGTTTCAGGCACCATCATGTGACCTCACCTCCTATGTATTGCGGACAATCTGAACAGTAACCGCTGTACCACGGAGATTTTAGTCTTCGAGACACTGTCCCTCCTCCGGGCATTTCCACATGCCATATATGAGCAGGACAATGCCCGGCCACATGTAGTGACAAATGTGCGAGCCTTATTCGAAGAACGACGGGTACTACTGCTTCCCTTGCCTAATGTCTTTTCCATCGAACATGCCCGGGATGTGGTCGATCAGTATCTTTTTCGTTCTGTTCCTCCTGCATCCACTGTTTATTGTTTCTGGACGCGTCTACAAACCGAATGACAGTGTGTTTCACATTCGCATCTCTTTGATTTCATGCCACGACGTCTAGGGCCTCTGATTGCATCACATGGCAGCTTCACACTGTACTGAATTCCCACGGTCAGAGAGCGTGTATAGTTCTGTAATTGTTATCATTCGTATATTGTCACGTCCATGTGTGTTTCCCTATATTTCACCTTTCAGCCACAACTACCCTGCGCAAACTACTGGTGTTTGTGTGTGGTAGTAGCCTCTAGTCTCCCATCGTGCGCTATAGCTGTGGGGATGTGAGAGATATGGTGGCTGAAAGTGATAGACCTAAGATATTTTCATATTTTAACCAAAGTGTTCTGAAAAATGTTTTCAATCCTCTAGAATATACTAGAATGTTCTTTAATGTACTAAAATTTCCTTGAGTAATGGTCTAGATTACAACACCTATACAGCTAGTAATAATAACTAGTGATCGTCCAGGGGTCGAAATTCGACCGTAATTCATTATTTAGTTTGTTTCGTGAAAGAGTAATGATAATTATTTTAATTAATTTTTTTACTTTGTATTTACCGATGGTTCATTTGAATTTAGTCCATAATACAATGATTTAAAATATTCATTTTGACTCAAGGCCCATAAAACTGCTTTAGCTTTATGATAACACTAGATGACCCATGTGAAAATTTCACGAATAAAATGCGATGAATAGTGAGGTTGAATGCTTGTAATATAATGAAAAGTAGAACCATAATTTTGTAGAAAATATTTTTTTTTCAGTGTAATAGGTAAAAATCAAAATACTCACAACATATTACGAAACAGTTAGGAAAATTTAAAACACTCTGTATTTATGACAAACTGTAACTGGCCTTAAAAGAATAAAACCAACCTGAACAAAATGCACACAACATATCAACATTTCTGAAATATTTGTTGTTGTGCTAATAAAATGTGTACATTGGAATTGTACACAGTGTTTCCGTAACAGAAAAAAAACCGAAAAGCTACTTATTGAATAAAAAAAAGTTTCTAGACATCTCTGTGAAATCCGCTGCTGCAGTCTGGGGACTTGGCTCAGAACAATCTCATACGCGCTACCACTTTAAGCAACAAATTCCGAAAAATTATTTCTTAATTTATGATTTTACCTAGCTGGAGACCTTAATTTTTAAAACGATATGTCATTTATCGATTTCGGCTAGGTATGGAAGAAGATAAATGGCTTGTAATAATAATAAAAAAAGTTGTATAAATAATGTTGCCCTTTAAGGGTCGAAATCCAATTAATTCTTTTTATAAAATATTGTGTGAGCAAAGTAGCCACATTGGTCTTTAAAATGATACCTCATTTATCGATTTCGGTTAGTTATCAAGCGAGGTAGTAAAAAAAGTTTTGAGAAATGATATTTTTGCACCTTAAGGCGTGAATTTGGAGAAAGTTTTTATCTTAAAATATGATGTGACCATAGCGGATAATTTAATATTTAAATCGATACCTGATTTATTGATTTCGGTTAGGTATCAAGGAAAATAAATAGCTGGTGACAGTAAAATGCGTTGTAAAAAATATTAATAATGTTAGAATCTTGAAAAATTTCTTTCTTTAAAATGTGGTAACGGAACCGAAGACATTACAAAGACCTCAAACTTTTAAATGATACCACGTTTATCAATTTTGTTTAATTGTCAAGGGAGATAAATGGCTCGAGATACAAAAAACGCATTTTAGAAAAATCGACATTTTTGCCCTTTAAGGTTCGACTTACGAAAAATTCCTTTCTTAAAATATAATGTTACCACGGGGGAGACCTCAGTCTTTAAAATGATACCTCATTTATCTATATCGGTTAGATATTAAGGGAGATAAATCGCTCGTGACACAAAAATGCGTTATAGAAAAATTTTACTTTTTCCCTTTAAGGGTTAAATTCCAAAAACATTCTTTCTTAAAATATGATGTCACTAATCTGAGGCAATATTCCTCATAATCTTACTTCATTTATCGATTTTGGATAGGTATTCAGGGAGATAAATGGCCCGAGATACAAAAAACGCATTTTAGAAAAATAGACATTTTTGCCCTTTAAGGGTCAAATTACGAAAAATTCCTTTCTTAAAATGTAATGTTACCACGGCGGAGACCTCAGTCTTTAATATGATATCTCATTTATCTATATCGGTTGGATATCAAGGGAGATAAATAGCTCGTGACACAAAAATGCGTTATAGAAAAATTTATACTTTTTCCCTTTAACGGTTGAATTCCAAATACATTCTTTCTTAATATATGATGTCACAAAGCTGAGACATTACTCCTCATAATCCTACCTCATTTATCGATTTTGGTTAGATATCCAGGGAGATAAATGGCTCGAGATACAAAAAACGCATTTTAGAAAAAGTGACATTTTTGCCTTATAAGGGTCGAATTACGAAAAATTACTTTCTTAAAATATAATGTTACCATGGCGGAGACCTTATTCTTTAATATGATACCTCATTTATCTATATCGGTTAGATATTAAGGGAGATAAATCGCTCGTGACACAAAAATGCGTTATAGAAAAATTTATACTTTTTCCCTTTAAGGGTTGAATTCCAAATACATTCTTTCTTAAAATATGATGTCAGAAAGCTGAGACATTACTCCTTATAATCCTACCTCATTTATCGATTTTGGTTAGATATCCATGGAGATAAATGGCTCGAGATACAAAAAAAAGCATTTTAGAAAAAGTGACATTTTTGCCCTATAAGGGTCGAATTACGAAAAATTCATTTCTTAAAATATAATGTTACCATGTCGGAGACCTTATTCTTTAATATGATACCTCATTTATCTATATCGGTTAGATATTAAGGGAGATAAATCGCTCGTGACACAAAAACGCATTGCAAAAATATTGATACTTTTGCCCTTTAAGGGTCGAATTCCGAAAAATTTCTGGCTTAATATATGATGTCACTAAAACGGAGATCTTAATCTTTAAAACGATACTTCATAAAACGGTTTCAGGTAGGTATCCAGGGAGATAAATGACTCGTAACACAGAAAACAGCATTTTAGAAAAATTTACATTTTTGCCCTTTAAGGGTCGAATTCCGAAAACTTTCTTGCTTAAAATACGATTTAACCAAAGTGGAGACCATAAGCTTTAAAATGACACCTCATTAATTCATTTCGGTTAAGTATGATGGAAGATATAGGCTTGTGACAAAAAAATACCTTATAGAAATAATATATATGATGAAGTAAATGCATTCCTTCCCCTGATTCGAAATGTTTCGAATTTCAAAAACTGCATTGTAAATTTGAAACTATCAAAATTTCTTGGAATGACATTTAGTGTGCATTTAAATGTATCCATCAAAATAATTTCATCATTTTGTGTGTTCACTATTTAAATATGGTCTATTATCATTTTGAATTCCACGCAAATAGGTACTCCTCCTTTTTCGTCTCTCTCTTTCTCCGAGTTATCAAGGGATAATGGAAGGAGGTACAAATATGTGAATTAAAAAAAAAAAAATCGTAATGAAATTACTGAAATTCAAAAATTAAAAGTCCCTTAATCAAAATTTAACCTTTTAAATAATAAAAAGACCATATAGTATCTGGCAGAACCATTTCATTCCTTTTGGAAATTTTGCTTTTATAACTTCAAAGATTCTACTTTATGCGAGTCTTTTGTTTCACCAAAGACCACATAGTATCTCAATGCTGGGAATACACGCCAGATAGTTGGCTCCGATTTCACGTACACACACGTTCACGAATTTAATTGTTATTTAATAATGTATTTTTAACATGCATTAACTATGCTTATTATTATTATTTTTTTACTGTTGACCAAAGATCACAGACACTGACATAATCACCAAGTATCCTTGCCACTAAAAAAAATAATTGAATGTAAACAACGAATGTTTTATTTTATTTATTTTAATGTGTTTGTAACACATGTCATATATACATTTTAGCTTCCTTCTCACACTCCTCTGTTTGCGCAATATTCTTAAAAAGGGATCCGAAGTTTTTGCTTAGCGTATAAATATATAGATTTATATTTCGTGCGTGAATGGCTTTTGACAGGGCTTTCAGTGGCAGGTTGGTGATCTGGCACGGAGTAAAACAGGCTACTTTTTGCTCTCGAAATATTTAAGATTCTGTGGAAAAAACATATAAATCCTCAAAAGTTTTGATAAATACGAAGTCGTGGGCACCAGCTAGTCTCTGGAATAAATTTCATTTTAATGGCAGGTTTCCTTTCTTGATGTTGAAATATTCACAGACAGTAGTGTAAGTAAAGACGCAAGGCTAAACCAATAATAATCTGACACGGGTTATTTCCAAAGAAATCTGCTATCCTCCCTGAATTGCCTTATTTGCTCTGGTCCAGACAGTTTTCCCCTGGGAGTGTCGACGTTATTGTCGCCTGATGCCGCATTGTCTGATAATTGAGCGGAGCTATTTACAGGACCGCCTGTCTCTTCTGCAGTGAGGCACGGACTAATTAAAGCGCTGAAACGGTAATTAATAACCAGGCGACACGGCCCAGGCTGACAGCAGGGGTGCCAACCCTCGCTCCCAAAGTCAACGTCACAGCCAGTGCTGCCACCATCCCGGCGTAAACTAATTAAGAACGCAAACGGCAAAACTCTCTGTCAACATTGCCCTTTTAATCGCATTCGATTTTCGAATAACGCGCTGCAATTATTGCGAGACTCGAAATATTTATTCTGTCGCTTCAAATACCCACCGCAAATGTCCGTTCTACTGTTACAACAGGAGTTTGTGGGCGATACTAATAAGTAGCCGGGGTTATGTTTCTGTAGAGCTCTGCTAACAACCAGCCAATATTATTTATCCGTTTTAATTTGCGATTCAGATCGGCGGTTAATTGAATCGGGATAACAGAGGATTATTAGCTCGGTGGCGGTTTGTTAAATCCGGCAATAATGCTACCAGTCAAACCTCTCAATAAAGAACAAATATTTTAAAAGAAAATACTGGTGCCTGTATCGCTGTGTACACACGCAAAAAAAATAAACTTCTATGTATTTTTCCGCTTTGTGTATTTTCTTCTGTGTATTTATTTTTTAATTTATTTGTTGTTGCTTTTTTGATGTTGTATTTACAAAATAAATAAGAACTTCTTTCCGAGTTATTCTCGTAAAGCAATTAAAATTATAAAAAAATTTAAAGCAAACTTTGCTAGATTATAGAGTATTCCATCTAACCTTAGTCTGTATTCTGTAATTAGAGCTTTTAGATCGGAGAACGTCTTGGAAAAAATTATCTGATAATCAATCTTACAATCAATTTCCTTTGATAACTAGCTCCTTAGACCGTCAAAACTGATGGTTTCAACGCAGGTTTGTGACACATAACAAATATTTTTTGTTTTGTAAAATAAAATAACTCATCCCCATTCCCCACTGCTGTAAAGACGAATATCAATAAGCTTTTATTCCACGAACATTAATAAATTTCGTGTGTCCGATCAACGTGATTCCATATCTCTGTTCTTACTCTAACAGTGATGAGAGGATATAATGAAACCATCTACATCGGACGAATATATGTAAACAAAGAAACTGGGGCCTGTATCAGAGTGTACACTAGCAAGAAGTGACACTGTATTTTTCCTGAGTATTTTTTCTGTTTTATGTTTCTTTCAAAGTCGAGTGGACAAACGAAGATACTATATCGCATTTGTACAATAAATAGGGACTTTGTCCTAATTACTCTAGTAAACAAAAATAAATTATTAAAAAGTTACAGTACAATTTCCTGGGGTATACAGCAAGCCCACCCTATCCTAACCCCGCGGGCCACGAATAGGGATTGCAATCCAACAAAGCGGGATCCCGCAATCCCGCGGGATCCCGCATCATTAGACAGTCCGGCGGATCCCGCACAAAATTAAGCGGATCCGCAATCCGCAAAATGCGGATAAAAAGCGTGTCAGTGCGTGACTCGCTGCCCCACTCGGTCTCTATCGGATGTATTGCACTGTCTGCCTATACCCTTGCAGTTGGCATTTGGCGCGTGTGAATAAACGTTTGTTTTTGTCAACCTTCGTCATTCGTAAGTAAATAGGTACACTTTTATGTATACATTTTCGAGTACACATTTCTGTCATTTGAGTTATGTTGCGTATTTAGTACGATTTTGTAACTATATAATTACTTCCTATGTGTTGTAAACGTTATCTGAACTACAAAGTTAGAGCTTTTTATTCACGGTTTCATTATTACTATTTTCTGTATTTGCATATAAAGTTATTGTGACAATTTCCTTTTTTGCGACTGAAAATTTGATTATTCGTTGATAGGAAACTAATGTTATCCTAATTTTAATCGCATACCTATTTATTTAGCAGCTATCAAAAGGCAATTGTATATTCTTTGACTTATTGCTGTTTTGGCCGCTGCCTCAATGCGTTTCTTTGACGAAAGCCGCCTGTTTACATGTGCCACTCAGGGTGTAGATTAATACCTCTTCTCCTTGTTATTATTTCGACTAAAGGCAAAAAAAGTTATAATGAAGTTTTCACGGATGTATCGACGAATTGTGTTCTGGAACACCATACTTCGACGGCTGCCTCCGCCGTCTCCCTCACGTGTGAAATCCGGAGGTACAACCTATGAAAACTTCACTGCAATCATTCGCCGAGAAAGTCTCCTTTCTTACTAAAAAAAGTAATAATTTCCACTCTTAAAACGTCGTTACGCCACATATGTAAAATTGAAATACTTGAAAGTTTAAGTGTTGGTGAGTAGTTTCCTTTAATAACATCAACTGTAAGGTCAATCAAGGAATCAGGAGATATAATAATAAATCCCACAAAAAACAATTTTCGTAAAAAAAAAAAAAAAATAATAAAAAAACAAGTGTCGTGTTTGTGCAGTGACAAAAAGTTATGAGATCTTGTTCTGAGCCAAGTCTACACTTTACAGAGTATATTCACATCACTTTGTGAAATGGAATGCTTTCTCTCGGTGTTATGGAACGTCTATTTAGAATAAAAAAAATAAAAAAAAAACTCTGGTATTTGGCCATTAAGCAAACCATGTTTTTAAATTCATGTGATGTATTGTAAGGCACATAATATGATCTAACACTGAATATTTTCCATTTTTTATTATTTCTTTAAAAATTGGTTTAGATTAAAAAACAAAAATGTAAAACCTCGAAATGTACTTACGACATGCTAAAAACGTTTAATATACTATCATTTTTCCAATTAAAATATTGTTAACTATTAATTTTTATAATTTAACATTAAAATTGATTTATTAATTTAATTATTATTTAATTTATTAACGTTTTAAGTAACTATGTTTTAAATATATGCGTTAAAAAAAACTGTTTGCGCCAATCCCGCGGGATCCCGCGGGATTGGCGCAAATCCCGCGCGGATCCCGCGGGATTGAAAACACTGCGGGATTGCAATCCTTAGCCACGAAGTGTTCCGCCAGTGCATTTGAGTTTGCTCGCCAACAATAGCGGTCTAGGATATGCTAGCTCAAAAACCTCTGCAAAAGTCTCATTGATGCTTTTTACATTTTGGTAATAATTAAAAAAAAACCTCTGCAAAGGTCTCTTTGATTTTTTGTTTTTTTTTTTTACTTTTTGATTGTAATTAAACTGTGTTACCTGTATTATAATTAAATATCTATTGTAACTATAGGCAAAGTATTATGTGGCCCGCAGATTAGCGTAGAATCGAAATTGGTTGGGCAGCCTTGGTATAGAGCGGTGTTTTCTCAAAGAGGGATACGTGAACCCCTAGGGGTTCACCAGTTGAACGTAGGGGGTTCGCAACAAGATTTACGTTATGGCGGCTGACTGGGTTTTCCAGAGTGCATCAAGCCCGATGGTGAATTGAGACACAACACGAGTAAAATCGATCAACTTCCGACAAGAAACAAGCCAATCCGTCAAAGTAATTAATAACATCTTGCTTATGTGTCCATATTAATTTTTTTAGGTAAAAATCCTGTTTTTACAAAATCCGGTTTTTTAAGTGGGTTCGCCATTCTTTGGGAAATTTCATAGGCGTGCGTGGAGCTCTGATTTTGAGAAACCCTACTACAGAGTCTGCGTCTTCTTACTCCGTGAGAAATGCAGATTTCTGGCTCACAACTAAAATCATATTTTATACGTTAAAATAGCTCATTCCGTCTGCTGTAATGACGAATACTAATATTTCTCCTCACAAATAAAAGTTTTTATCATACGCTCATTAATACTTTCACAGCATCGTGGAATAACCGTGATAACATATTTCTTTTCTTACTGTAACAGCGATCAGAGAATATAATGAAACCATCTACCGGGTGTTTCAAAAATGACCGGTATATTTGAAAAATCAGTAAAAACTAAACGGACAGCGATAGAAATACACCGTTTGTTGCAATATGCTTGGGACAGCATTAAATTATCAGGCAGACAAACTTTCGATATTAGTTACAATTTTCAACAACAGATGGCGCTGCAGGCGATTTGAAAGATATAGAAGTAAACGCAGTCTGTGAGTTTGCCATTCTGTAAGTCGTCTTTCTGCTGTATGCGTGTGCTGTTCACAGATTGCAAGTTTGCTGTGAAAAAATGGGGGAAAATGTCGTACTTAAGATTTTTCCAGACTGCAGCGCCATCTGTTGTTGAAAAAACTAATTTCGAAAGTTTGTCTGCCTGAAAATTTACTGTTGTCCCATGTATAATGCAACAAACGGTGTCGTTCTATCGCTGCCCGTTCAGTTTTTGTTGATTTTTCAAATATACCGCTCATTTCTGAAACACCCTGTACATCAAGCGGATATATGTAAACAAGCAGCAACTAAAAAAAATATTTACACTTATTGACACCTGCATAGAAAGTGCAATGTTAACTCAAAACGAGGTAGCGAATATTCACTGTTTAAACATGGGCTTAAATGGCAGTGGGCAAAATCATACCCGCTCAAATGGCGTAATTCCGTGTTTCTCTCTCGATGCTTCTCCATGTCTCTCTAACATCGTGCAATACGCTCACTCGCCTTTGGGGGTGGTGTCCAGTAATGACGTGAGGTGTTTTTCCGGAATTCCGGACCCCTCCCCGTCTCTGGTGAGATCTGGTCGAAATCCCCCCCCTCTAAAATTACGTGAGATTTTGACGGAGACCTCCCCCCCCTCCCTAATAATCGACCTCGCAACCTTTTTTTATGTCTCATGCTTGTAAGGGTGGCTATACCCTACTTTTCGACAGAAATGCCCCCCCCCCCCCTAAAGTCGACTTTCGCGTCATTTGTAGACCTTTTAGACTTTTTTTTGCTCTATAGTCCTAAAAGAATTTCGAAACCTCACGTGAGATTTCTGTTGACCCCCCTCCCCCTTGGTGAGGTTTCGTGAGATTTCGCAGGACACCCCCCCCCCCTATTTCACCTCACGGAATTAATGGACGCCCCCTTACGATATCATGTTAATGTGGTGTTACGATGAATCCGAATGCTCCATAACACAATAATTTGTCAGTATTTATAACTACTGTTTTGGAAGGTGTTAAAGGGAAGTCTAAAGTGTACGAAGAATTATACGTGGGCAATGTAAAATAATAATAAAAACATGAATAATAGTGACTGTAAAAATACCTGCAAATTACTCAGTAATTTATGAATTAATTAATAACCCTGAATGCAGTCAATCTTACTGTAAGTTAAGAAGTCTGATAAATGATAATTACTCAGAATTAAAAAGTGGAGAGGTGGGTAGATACATTACACCAGAAAACATGAGTTCACCTCATAACCTGCTGTAAAAAACACAACTACAACAAATGAACGACGTTTCGGCAACAACTATCTTAATATCTATTTTTTAAAAAAATCTAGTCAGTCAGAGATAGAACAAACTGAAGCCTATTTTAAAGATTCTTAAACCTGCATGAACAAGACACGACAAGGAAATTATACCGGGAATAGCTGAATTATAGATACTTATCCACTATTATATAGCACAAGCACCGAGCGTGGTGGTGTAACGGCTAGCGTTCTGGCCTCGCATTAGGGAGGACGGCGGTTCGAATACCCGTCCGGGCATCCAGATTTGGGTTTTCCATGGTTTCCCAAATCACTCCAGGCATATGCCGGGATGCTTCCTTCAAAAGGCCATGGCCGAATTCGTTCACATTCTTGCCCCCCCCCCCCAATCCTTTCTCGTCTCTAAAGACCTCGCTGTTAGAGAGACATTAAGCAAATAAAAAAATATAGCACAAGCTTTCGCGCTGTTAAAAACAACGATTCTCTTGGTATGGACACAAGACTCTGATAGCGTTGGAAATCTATTCGGATCCACGACCCCTGTTCAGTCTACCGTTGTCCTCGAAGATTTGATGAAGGAGGTCAGAGGCTCGAATATTTCATTGGATGGCTTCGTGCATGTGTTGGATGGGATTCGGGCCAGCGGATCTTGCTGGTCAGGGAAGCAATTTCACGTGTATGGAGTGTTATAGTCTGTTCAAGTTCAACTGGCGACATCAAGGTGATATTCCCTCTAACTCCACTCCTCACGGCACCGCATACTCCCACCTGATGCAGGCATGTCTTTCCCCTCCTCATGTAGGGGTAAGGGCGG
>CM061918.1:117553886-117615174 GCA_031002005.1 Vandiemenella viatica
AGTTATTTTACTAGTGATTACGAACACTGCACTGTGCTGTACTGTTCATTTATTCCGAATGGCCACTCCGTTTTATTTAGTTTGTCACAGGTATACGTAATTACCAGTAGAACCCGCTGAAAATGTTTCTATAAAACGAAGTGAAACGCGTTCGGGATTTCAATAAATGCACAAAAATTCAATTGCTTTGGCATTATTTATTTATCAATATTATCAGCAATTGAGGAAAATGATCCACAACGTCCAGTTATATTCTATCTATATTGCATTAGTACAGTCAATAGGAACAGTGTCCAAGTTATTCTCGTAAACAAATGAGAATTATTAAAAAGTTAAAGCATAATTCACTAGATTTCAGAGTATTGTATGGAGCCTTAACCTTTTCAGTGTATAGATCTTTTATATCGCAGAACAACTTGAGCAAAATTATCTGATAACCGTTTTTAACCATCAGTAGGATGTCACATACATAAGTAAAATAATTTTTTTATTTTGAACAAATAAAAACTATTTATTGTGTAAATATTTACAGATAGTATATTGATTATTATTATTATTATTATTGTTGATATATGTTGATATTTATTACTATTATTATTATTATTATTCTACTGCCGTTCTATTTGGTGAATTTGTTTTATGTAGGGCCTACCTTTGTATTTAAAGGTATATGGTGACTCAAACAGGAAATACATGTTTCTCATTTAGTAATATTCACTGTTTATCATGAGTAGCTGCCTGCATCAAAGTATTGGTTACTGCACATGCGCAGAACGTTACGGAGCTTGCGCACTGAGCGCGTAACCCGTAACCCGCAACGTTTACAAGTTTCTCCCTACCGGGCCCAAAGAAGCTTCACTTCAAAAATATTGTCAGCCCAGAGACAATATTAAACTGCGTCTGGTTACATTACGAATTCCATGCTACCAAATCATATAAAAAGTCTTAACTGAATTTGAACAATTAACTAAAATTTACTAAGGTAATAAATAGTACATGTAGTCAACACCAAATAGAAGAATAAGAGGGGTTAGTAAAAAGAAGGCTAATGTGAGGGCTTCACGTATCTAAAAGAGTAGTTGGAATTAGAACAACAACTCAACTTCGAGATAGTCAAAACATTGGCATGCACAGAAGAGATGGAGTCATAACAGTTTAAAATATATCCCCTTATATAAAACGCTAACGTGGAGTCTGGATGCGTCGTCTATTGCTACTGCTATTTGCTAGAGAACGGCCAATCATCAACCACCATATTACATTCGTACCATCATCTTGCTTTTCGTTTATTTACAGCTAGACGCAGACATTCATATAAGGAGAAGGAGATTCAATATTTACGCTATTTTATCCGTATCAGTTAGACGCAGAAATTCATGTAAGGAGAAGGGATTCAATATTTACGCTATTGTATCTGTATCAGTTACCAAAACTAGGTTAAACCATAACCTAAGAATTTTTTTGGCAGACGATTAGAAACAATTAAGTTTATTAAAAACTCAGAGAAACGTACGTAATCGCGCAATGTATCAGTCAAATAAATAACAGTCATCCGTTTTCGAAATTATAAAAATGCATTTATTTAAATAAAATCTAACCAAATATTCTGATAATCTAACCAGATCATATCACGAAAGATATAATTAAAAATGATTTCAATTTATAATTCGCAATTCAACAACGATATTCTTGCATCCAAATAGCGGCGAGCAGAGATAGAAAATTAATGCGAGGCAATCATACGTTACAAAGTTACAATTGGTACGTTAGTTTAAATTTACATGTTGCTTTTTGTTTATTTATGACAACTAGATGCAAAAATTATTGCAAGGAGAAGAGTATTCCATGTTTGCGTTATTTTATCTGTACCAGTTATAAGAACGAGGTTAAAACATAACCTAAGAATGTTTTTGGCAGATGATAAAAAACAATGAAGTTAATTAAAAACTCGAAGAAATTTTACGAATCGCGAAATGTATCACCGAGATAAATGACCGTTATCCGTTTTTGAAATTATGCTTTCCGTCATTAAAGTAAAATGTATTTATTTAAATAAATCATAGTCAAATACTCCGATAATCTAACCACAGTATGGTACTCATATCACGAAGATTTCATTAAAAATGGTCGATATTCACTTTTTCATGCAATCTTTTCCAGAATAAATCCAGACTACCACCATAGGTGCTGCCTGTCGTTATTCATATGAGGGTAATAAAAGCTATGATTTTCGAATGCAATGTTAATGGAGGTTGGGGATAAGTTGACCAGAATCGCAACTGACACATTTTGTTACAGCATAATTGGCTCTGAATCCATTTAAACTGCTTTCATAAGCGCCATGTTACTGGAAGTATTATTTATTGCGGGGGAAAGAAGTTTCATATTTATCGTGCTGAATTGTGCCTGGACCAGGAATAAAACTGATATTACATTGACAGCAAAATTTTTTGTGGGATTCCTATTTTGTTTTTAATTTTATTGGTTCTATACTTCCATCGTCATTAATTCAGTAGAAGTTACTACTGTATCGCTATGTGAACTGCAAATGAAATATATAGAACATTACAAAATCCAGGTCATTAGCATTATGTAATAACAATTCCATATAATTAACCAATTGAAAAAAAAAATGAAATGCCAGGATATTGCATTCAAACCGTCATTTTTGACGAGCTCGAAGCTAGTATATATATAGAAAATAACCTAAATCAAATTGTACTCAATTTTTTATAAAGGTGAATAACACGCCAATGCAATTGAATTTTGTTTTATTTTGGTGTCGTACGCGTTTCGCTCTATATCAAGAGCATCATCAGCAACCTTTATAAAAAATTGATTAACTTGCAATTGAGGAAATGGCCCACAATATCCAGTCATTAATGAAGCCCTGCCAGGCATTTCCAGTGGACCTATACAACAAATACAAGAGGACACATCTAAAACTACACAAGACCATCCAGAGCATCAGATATAACAAAAATTGTAAAGCCAATAATGTTAAGCCTAATTATATAAATGTTAGTATTAAGTCTGTCTCAACATCAGCGGTTAAAGCTAAACAAGCTGCTGAGAAGCAGTGGTTACAAAACGAAATCAGCAGATGTCGCTGATGATGCTCTTGATATAGAGCGAAACGCGTACGACACCAAAATAAAACAAAATTCAATTGCATTGGCGTGTTATTCACCTTTATAAAAAATTGATTAACTTGCAATTGAGGAAATGGCCCACAATATCCAGTCATCAAATTGTACTCTTCGACCGAGTGGACAGCGCCTGAATCATTATGAAAGGAACAACACAAGCCTGTTGTGATGGGATGCCTGCATAGCAGGCGCCGCTTGTAGCGATTACCTGCGGCCTACAAGTAACGAGACGGTGAGGGACTTTGTTTCTTTGACGTGACTGTAAGAGCAATGGGCTACAGTGAAACATCGGGTCGTATGTTCCACAATACAATGATCTTCTTGGTGTCTGTGATAGTGTGTGTTTACAGTAGTGTAGTGTGCTACATGAAATGAGAAATGAAATAACTGAGAGGGTGCTCGCCTATTCCTGCCTACTCTTCCGAAAGGCACCCAGTGCCCCCAGACTTAACGACCTCGAGTGACTGATGAATCACCACCAACGAAGCCGTATAAGGCCAAATCCTGGTGATGAAAATTTTATTCCACCACCAGGACTGGAACCAGCTAGCCCCGTATCAACGCCGGACACCATCACGGCGCCGCAACCGACTGAGACAACGGAGGGGGCAGACAATGATCGGTTGCAAGAATTTAAGTAATTATTTTGCTTTCAAATAACGGGTCCTACAAGCTTTAGTCCAATAATTTTTGAAAGTTTTTTTAAAATATTGTGCTGTTACATAATACTGAAATGCCTGAAGCGAAACTTCATTTCAATGTTTCTCAGCATATTGCAGGTTCTAACAGCCCTCAAAACCTAAACATAAATGGAAGTGTATTTTATGAAGCATTTGTAGTAAGCTACAATTTGGTTGAATATGATCTTGCATGTTTGTTTTGCAATTTACTGTAAATCATATAGACTTTGTTTTATGAAAAGAAATTATTTAGAGGCCATTTAATTTGTTTAAGGACATAACTATGCAAGATAATTACTTAAATGTTTGTAATGCCAACTATTAATGCAAGTTACGATGTCTAAAGGACAATTTGCTACAGTTTAAAATGATTTCTGTGGATAATTTTGTGTTTAAGTATTTTTAATTTCCAATTCTGACCATTTTGTAAAGATTCTATATGATTATGTATTAATTCTGATTGTTTTTAATATGTTTTAATTGTTTAAGTATTGTTAATGTTCGAGAAATATCTGTCGGAACCCTTTGTAGTGTTCTAGAAATTTCGATGGAGTTTATATAAAGCAAACATCCGAGACAGAGAGCGGACTCAATTTACGACGGCTAGTGCTAGTGCTAGCCACTACAATTTTTAGTAAGTAGAGTTTATGTACATAAAGCTTGTAACTATACAGATAATTTAGTATTAAGAAGTGAATTTATGTTTGAACACAGATACTATTAAAACAATATATAGAATAATTATAGCAGACTGAACCTACAGATGTTACAATATTACAGCATGAATATATGTATATAATTAATGTACTAGATTCGCATACACAAATATGATCAAAATATTATGTTATTTATAGCCACTGACGGTGCCCCACTCCAGAAGGGCGAAACGCATCTGGTAGATAAAAGTTAATGATAAAAACAGTTGTTAGAAGACGGATTTTTATTCAAAAATATGTATAAACACATCCATTTTTACGTATATAAAGACGAATCGACCATACTTTGTGTAAACTTTGATGTCGGTATACTATTGTTATATTTATTCTGTCTTCATAAATCGGAAAGTCGATAGAGCCGTTATTTATGTTTGCAGAAACAACTCTAAGCTGCTGCCTGGTATCAATGAAATGAACTGACAATGTTGTCAGTTGTTTAACGGAGCAGCACTGGCTGGCTGACTTCCAGGCAGGCACTAGAGTGACCCTGTGTTGCATACCGCACAGGCGCCGTGCCCGACTCGCTTTTTGCCTTTGTCTCTAAATTCATAACGACACAAAAGAGAGAGTCTTCTCCCTCTTCTGTTTTTCTTTTCCGTCTTCCGCTCTAGTTCGACATGCAAATCGACTCCTGACACCCAATAGCGGTCCTCCCCCCTCCCCACCTCGGAAGAGCGTCTACATTCCGCGCCAAACGACCTTTATTGCCTCGAGCAACAAGTGGGTTGACAAGACCTCAACAGCTGTCGCCAGGACTTTGTCAACAGAATCGCTCTGTTTCCCCGAGAGGCTCTCAGCACTGCAACATACACAGTACCTCTCCCCTCTAATTAATTCTAATTACCTCAAGTGCTACCTATATTTCTTTCTCCGATTCAAAGAAGTAAGGGAAGAACTCTATCTGGCTTGTATACGTAGACCTGGCGATAAGGGCTGTAGGTGAATAGGTCTTTTCTCCAGCTATTTAAAACCTCTCCAGTAGACATTAATTCTTTTCGTCGCATCTTTGTGGTACCTTTATATTCGGCATCAGTTGCTGCGTCCAGTGGTGTTATTCATATCTATTTTGACTTGTATTTTTTTTTCTTCTTACTCTACATTCTGAATCTGACAGATTATTTTAGCATTTACTCCACAAAGTAATATTAAATCTACAGGGTGTATGTTAGGAGGTGATAGTATGCATCAAAGTAAGACAAAAATGTCTAATAAATAGAGTTCGGATCTTTATGACCAATAAAAAAGAGAAATATATAGGCAAATATAACCTTAAAAACGGGTAAATATGACCTAAAAATGACAAAATATGACCATACATTTAAATTTAGTATACATCAAAACATGCTCAATTATACTTCATTTATTTTATCTGGTAGTGTCGCTTTCAAGTAGACAGCATAATTTGCTTCCGTGAACTCGCTGCACAGTTGGGAAATTAAATTTTAAATCTTTTTGTTGAAGTCACTTTAACTTTAGATAATTTACGGCATAGAACTCTTTCATCTGTACTTAAATACTCCTTTGTAAATTCCCTTACACAACTGCATAACTTCGCACTTTCAAATAATTTTAGTTTCGGCATGGTGGTAGGTCTTCTCACTGATCCACTGCAGATTTAACGATGTGAGGATATTTCATTGAGATATTGATTGACGCGGATCGACACAGGCATGCTGCTGCTGCATTGTCGAGATTAAAAGGCGGGCGGAACATTACGTTTAGAGAGTGACAATAATGTATAATAGTCTTGTGTAGTTCGCGAACGAACTAGTTCGGAAGAGCGCTCCCACGAGCGAATTACGCGAACTAGTTCCCAGATCTCTCGCTCCTTAGTTCGTTAGTTCGTTCGATCCTTGCCCGAAGACCAACTTTTGTTTTAGTTTATTATCTAAAAGGTAACACAGTTCGCTGTGGACACATTTCACTGAATAGACAGATATAAAAAAAAAAACAATAAAAAATGTAACTGTTAAACATTAATAATTATTGCAGAAGTCAAAAACGGAAATTTAACATGGAATGTGAAAACAAAACACACTTTGATCCCATTAACACTTAAAAGACAACAATCAGAGTAACCACAACTATTATAACAAAGAAGAGAGCGCGTGAAGTAGCGCTAGCAAAGAGAGCGAACGAGCGAGCTGTCTTTCTGGAATTCCAGAGTGGAGCGACCTAGTTCGTGAACTAAACACAGCGCTACAGCTCGCGAACTAAACTAAGCGGTATAGTTCGCGAACTAAACTGAGCTGTACCGTTCGCGAACTAAATTGAGCGCTACCGCTCGCGAACTAAACTGAGCGGTACCGTTCACGAACTAAATTGAGCGCTACCGTTCGCGAACTAAACTGAGCGGTACCGTTAGCGAACTAAACTGAGCATTCCCGGTCGCGAACTATTACCATTCGCCGCTAGGATTACCAACATTTTTTAGGTTAATGGTAGAATGTGTTTTTAGAATAACCTATAAAAATATAGTACACTTCAAAAATATAATATTTTACGAAAGAGTAGAAAAGGACAAAGGATATGTTTTTTTACTAATTTATTTTTTAAGCTATATTTTTTTGCACTTCTTGCATCTTTAACAATTTTCTGTCTACAGTATAATTGTAATATGCTTTATCGCTTTCAGTTGTTAAATTAATGTCGATCAAAAGCTCATTTTTAATAATGAAATACTGCTCTTACTGTACTTTTACCTAGATTTCGTGTAATATTGTTATTTCAGAGTAAAGTTCGATCACTTTGATACTCATTTTTTCTCATAAATTTAGAACCTATAATACTGTCTCACAGCCATCAAATGAAACATCGTGTTTTAAATTTAATTTTTGGATTTTCTATAGCCAATTGCTTTCATTAAAATCTAACTATTTACTAAGATACTCCAGACTTTTATCAACGAATACTAGAGCATTGTTTTTAATATTATCACTTTCTGTGGAGAATTTTGCTTCTAATGACTTTTTCTTGTTTTCTTAACCAAAGAAAGAGTATCTTTTACATTTTTCTAGCGCTGATTTTAAAGCTGACATAATATAATACTTACCTCAGTCTGTTGGTTAACAGATTTGTGAAAGTTATGTAAAGAAATGACTTGCGAAATTCAAAAAGATTTTAACTTTTGTGTCTTCATCAGTTTCATTCGTCACCAAAATATTGTGAATGTGTGTTGGATTATCCTCCTCTACACTAATAAAAAAAATAGCTCAATGACTTTCGTTATTGTTACCACTTTCTCATTCAAGGGTCACTGTCATTTTTATATGTCTAATTGTTAGGTATCACATTGGAAGTATTACTGTTACTTTTCTTAATAATAGAGGTAATATTGTTTCTGTCATATAGTACTTAACTTGTAGCCAATAGTAGAATTATATTTTGTTCATGATTTCCAAAACTATATTCATATAAAAAAGCTGATTACTTATAAACGGGTATTTTAATTCATCAAAATAAACGCATTTATAATATTTTATAAGTAATGTTGTGTTGTGTTAGGGCGCGTCGACGGCGGGGTCATTAGCGCCTTTTATAAGTAATGTTTCTTCCATGAACTAATAAATAAATCCATTTAAAAAATTAATAATCTACGAATGCATGTAAAGTAAATAGTGAAAACAGCACAGTTATTCAGTTTACCCATTTGTGCAAAGGACAAGGAGCACTTTGGTTTATCGGCGGCAACTGATCATGCTAATGTCATTTGAAAGGGCTATAATTAAGCAATAACTTTTGTTAAGAAGGTCATATTAAATTCCATTTAGAAACGACAAAAAAATGATTATGTCCTAATAAAACTGACTTAAAAACAAAATAGCGCGTGCAGTAGCGGTAGCAAGGCGAGTGAACGCTCTGTTTCTCTGAATTCGAGACGCGAACTAACGAACTAAAAGAGCGAACTAGTTCGCGAGGGAGCTGCGAACTAAACTGAGCGCTCCACTTCGCGAACTATAATGCGCAAGTCTAATGTATAACTTTAATTCTTGACTGGTGAACTCTGACCACAGTGAATATTAGTTTTGTTTTTCTTCCCCAATGTATAGCAGAATTACATTTCTGTGAATAATTATCTTAATTTCTTCTCATTTATATCTAGAGAATATATCTGGTAATATTAAAAAAACTACCAGATTTTTCCTCAAAATATGACCATAATTACTATTGAGATATGACTGAAACTAGAGAAACTGCCTGAAAATGCATTTATATGCTATATAAAATACATTTAAATACAATCAGAATCGTTGAATCAGTGTTTAATTCAGCATTACAGCTCAAAAAGACGGCAGGAATAAAAAATATGACTTTTCCTAGAGGTCCGAATCCAACTAATAAATATTCGGTCGCAAACGCATACTTTCGGAGTTAACAACAGGTCCACAATGTGACGCCTGTCCGCGGCAATCCATGCCTCAGCCCTTCGCCCTAAGGAATTACTCATTTTGTGAAACTGTCTTGGTTGGTCCTGTACGTGATTACATACATTGAAGACGTACAGAACCATCAAGACAGTTTCAAAGAATGAGTGATTCCTTACGCCGAAGGGCTGAGGCATGCATTGCCGTGGAAGGGCGTCACATTGCGAACCTGTTACTAACTACGCGTTTGCGACCCAATGTTTATCAGACATTTCTGTCTTATTTTGATGCATACTATCACTTCCTAAAATATCTTGTATATTGATACAATCGATTCAATGTTTAATTGTATTTTTGTCTTTTCATTTTAAAAGTCAGTTGTTGAATAAAATTAAGGAATAATTATAATAAACGTAACGTCCACAGACTGTTATTATTATTTTTATTTCGACCATAAAATTACGCCTTAATTTCCCAGCATCAATATCAGGTATTATTCCATTCTTTAAGTTGTCTCCCGTGACATCCAGGACGTGGTTTCGTGTTAAGTAATGTAAAAACATTTATTCTTGTGGCGACAGTTCCAGCTGGACTTTTAACTTATTATCTTTTAGTACACTTATTTCCCAAACATTCGCTGAGTGCCCAATGCCTTTCTTGCGCTACTGGTCGGTCATATAGCGGTTATGTACTCCCTTCTTAACTTACAGGTCTATACCAAAAGTAGTAGGACTGATATTGTTTATAAAAAAATGATTGAAGATATATTTACAATTCCTTTATCCTCTTCGAAATAGCACCCTTAGGCAGCTACACACCAAAAATTACGCTGCTGCCATTGGCCGTACGCCTTCTGTAAGTCAGATTCGGGGACGCTGTTGAGAACCCTCGTCGATGCTGCTTCAACGTCCTGAATCGAGTCAAACCACCGCTGTCCCTTCAGCTGCCTTTTAATCCGTGGGAATATAAAAAAAAAAGTCAGTTGGAGCCAGATTGGGACTGTAGGCGGGGTGCAGCAACGTGGCAATGCCGAATCGGGCCAACAGTTTCCTTCCACGTCCTCCCGTCCAAAGAAGGCTCGCATGAGCAAATCAAAGATCAAGACAATGCTGATCGTGTTTTCTGACAATCGTGGGGTGATTCATAAGGAGTTCGTTTCCCCTGGGGAAGCTGTCAACTCGAACTTTTACCTGCAAGTGCCAGCCCGCCTGTGAGACCGAGCGAATCGCGTCCGACCAGTCATCAGCAACTGGACTCTGCATCACGACAATGCGCCGTGCCCAGGCGCGCCGTCATGAGGCAACTGTTGGCCCGAATCGACATTTCCGCGTTGTTGTACCCCGCCTACAGTCCTGATTTGGCTCCATCTGACTTTTCTTCCTCACACGGATGAAAAAGCAACTGAAGGAACAGCGGTTTGATTCAATCCAGGACGTTGAAGCAGCATCGACGAGGGCTCTCAACAGCGTCCCCGAAACTGACTTCCAGAAGGCGTACGGCCAATGGCAGCAGCGTAATTTTTGGTGTGTAGCTGCCTAAGGGTGCTATTTCGAAGAGGATTAAGGAATTGTAAAGATATCTTCAATATTTTTTTTTAAATCAGTCCTACTACTTTTGGTGTATACCATGTATATTCCTTCTGAGTATTCCAGTTTATACCCGTTCCCCATTAGAAGACTTAACAAATAAGTTTATTCTTATGGCATTTGGCACTGTTAGACATACGGTCATCTCAATGTGTTCTAATGTATACATATCATGTCAACGTTACTATAATACTCCGTATGGTAAGAACACAAGACGAATACAACACTTAACTAAAACCATCCATGTCCTGGGGGGGGGGGGGGTCTCGAACCGGTGACCCTTGCAACTTGAGGCCAACTCTCTACCCTTTGTACCACCAGAGCCAACTCCAGTCCGATACCCCGCTTCATGTTGAAAGGTACAGCTGTTCCTACTTGCCTATTGTGAGCCACCATGTCTTGTGTTGAGTGGTGCATCTACTAGCAACCTACCAGAAGACTTAGTAGCGCCCTTTTTATCTGATCGTGCAGATCAAGGGAGCGTCCATAAATCACGTAACACCATTATGGCCTTCTGTGAACACACCCCTTCCCCCACGTAGCCTAACTTGGCTTTTCCCCCTCCCTTTCCCACGTAGCACGTAGCATTTCCCCTATTTTTTTTTACTATGGCTTTACGCCTCGTCGACGGCTAAGGTAATTAGAGGCGGGATGGGACTGGGGACAAGGAACGGGAAAGAATTCTGCCATGGCCATTTTGAAGGAAGCATCACGGCATTCGCCTGGAGTGATTTGGGAAAACCATGGAAAACCCAAATCTGGTACCCGGACGCGGATTCGAACCGCCGATTTCCCTTATTGATTCCAGAAGACATTTTGTACTGTTTTCTCTTGTGAGACTATAGTAAATTACATACGGAGATAATTAAATGATGTAAATAAATATTCACATGCTGTTGTGTGATATGTATCTCATTTTAACTGTGACCAATAATATAAATTGAAAGCTACGTGGCCTGGCTGGGAAAAACTCCCCCCCCCCCCTCCCCACGTAGCCCAGTGTAGCTTTCCAATGAACCGCTCCCCCCTCCTAGACAGAGCCACGTAGTTTGTGGACACTCCCCAATGTTACGCCGCGCTCAATGAAAGAAGAGCCATTAAACGAAGTGGAAACGTGCAAGCCAATGCCGGTATGCATCGCTGACGTCAGAGGGCGCAATATCGGCGTATACTTGAGTTCTAACGTGGCACAATGAAACAGGTTTGTCGTCCATTGCGGTTTACAGAGCACGTTACTACGGCCGTGGTTCGTGTGTGAAAACAGTGGATAGAACAGGCTACTGGCCCATAAAATGTGACCACAGTGCGGAATGACCGCCGTATTGTACACATCGCCGTAACCGACAGGACAGCTTCGTCCAAAGTGTTGGCTCGACCCTGGAGTACTGCAACGGGAGTGGTCATGTCTGCGTAGACGGTTCGACGTCGTCTGCTGGGTGCTGGAATAGAGATATGCATGCCATTGCGTCGGCTTCCATTAACCAGAAACCACTCACATCTCTCTCTGCAATGGGGCTTCAATGCCGTTACTGGCGCGCTGAGTGGCAAGATCTAGTGTTTTCCGACGAATCCCGTCTCGACTTGTCCTACAGTGAAGACCACGTGTGTGTTAGACGCTATCGTGATGAACGCAATCAGGCAGACTGCATTGTTGAGCGGCATGGCGGACAAATGCCAAGTATTATGGTTTCAGGCACCAACATACAATCACACCTCCTATGTATTGCGGACAATCTGAACAGTAACCACTGTACCACGGAGATTTTAGTCTTCGAGACACTGTCCCTCCTCCGGGCATTTCCACATGCCATATATGAACAGGACAATGCCCGGCCACATGTAGTGACAAATGTGCGAGCCTTATTCGAAGAACGACGGGTACTACTGCTTCCCTTGCCTAATTTCTTTTCCATCGAACATGTCCGGGATGTGGTCGATCAGCATTTTTTTCGTTCTGTTCCTCCTGCATCCACTGTTTATTGTTTCTAGACGCGTCTACAAACCGAATGACAGTGCGTTTCACATTCGCATCTCCTTGATTTCATGACACGACGTCTAGGGCCTCTGATTGCATCACATGGCAGCTTCACACTGTACTGAATTCCCACGGTCAGAGGGCGTGTATAGTTCTGTAATTGTTATAATTCGTATATTGTCACGTCCATGTGTGTTTCCCTATATTTTACCTTTCAGCCACAACTACCCTGCGCAAACTACTGGTGTTTGTGTGTGGTAGTAGCCTCTAGTCTCCCATCGTGCGCTATAGCTGTGGGGAAGTGAGAGATATGGTGGCTGAAAGTGATAGACCTAAGATATTTTCATATTTTAACCAAAGTGTTCTAAAAAAATTTTCAATCCTCTAGAATATACTAGAATTTTCTTTAATGTACTAAAATTTCCTTGAGTAATGGTCTAGATTACAACACCTATACAGCTAGTAATAATAACTAGTGATCGCCCAGGGGTTGAAATTCGACCGTAATTCATTATTTAGTTTGTTTCGTGAAAGAGTAATGATAATTATTTTAATTAATTTTTTTACTTTGTATTTACCGATGGTTCATTTGAATTTAGTCCATAATACAATGATTTAAAATATTCATTTTGACTCAAGGCCCATAAAACTGCTTTAGCTTTATGATAACATGAAGTAAATGCATTCCTTCCCCTGATTCGAAATGTTTTGAATTTCAAAAACTGCATTGTAAATTTGAAACTATCAAAATTTCTTGGAATGACATTTAGTGTGCATTTAAATGTATCCATCAAAATAATTTCATCATTTTGTGTGATCACTATTTAAATATGGTCTATTATCATTTTGAATTCCACGCAAATAGGTACTCCTCCTTTTTCGTCTCTCTCTTTCTCCGAGTTATCAAGGGATAATGGAAGGAGGTACAAATATATGAATTTAAAAAAAAAAAAAAAAATTCGTAATGAAATTACTGAAATTCAAAAATTAAAAACCCCTTAATCAAAATGTAACCTTTTAAATAATAAAAAGACCATATAGTATCTGGCAGAACCATTTCATTCCTTTTGGAAATTTTCCTTTTATAACTTCAAAGATTCTACTTTATGCGAGTCTTTTGTTTCACCAAAGACCACATAGTATCTCAATGCTGGGAATACACGTCAGATAGTTGGCTCCGATTTCACGCAAACACACACGTTCACGAATTTAATTTTTATTTAATAATGTATTTTTAACATGTATTAACTATGCTTATTATATATATATATATTTTTTTTACTGTTGACCAAAGATCACAGACACTGGCATAATCACCAAGTATCCTTGCCACTAAAAAGAATAATTGAATGTAAACAACGAATGTTTTATTTTATTTATTTTAATGTATTTGTAACATATGCCATATATACATTTTAGCTTCCTGCACTTCTTCTCCATATAAACTTTAACTGTGCCAAATCTCACACTCCTCTGTTTGCGAAATATTCTTAAAAAGGGATCCGAAGTTTTTGCCTAGCGTATAAATATATAGATTTATATTTCGTGCGTGAAAGGTTGTTGACAGGGCGTTCAGTGGCAGGTTGGTGATTTGGCACGGAGTAAAACAGCCTACTTTTTACTCTCGAAATATTTAAGATTCCCTGGAAAAACATATAAATCCTCAAAAGTTTTGACAAACACGAAGTCGTGGGCACCAGCTAGTCTCTGGAATAAATTTCATTTTAATCGCAGGTTTTCTTTCTTGATGTTGTAATGTTCGCAGACAGTAGTGTAAGTAAAGACGCAAAGCTAAACCAATAATAAGCTGACACGGGTTATTTCCAATGAAATCTGCTATCCTCCCTGAATTGCCTTATTTGCTCTGGTCCAGACAGTTTTCCCCTGGGAGTGTCGACGTTATTGTCGCCTGATGCCGCATTGTCTGATAATTGAGCGGAGCTATTTACAGGACCACCTGTCTCTTCTGCAGTGAGGCACGGACTAATTAAAGCGCTGAAACGGTAATTAATAACCAGGCGACACGGCCCGGGCCGACAGCAGGGGTGCCAACCCTCGCGCCCAAAGTCAACGTCACAACCAGTGCTGCCACCATCCCGGCGTAAACTAATTAAGAACGCAAACGGCAAAACTCTCTGTCAACATTGCCCTTTTAATCGCATTCGATTTTCGAATAACACGCTGCAATTATTGCGTGACTCGAAATATTTATTCTGTCACTTCAAATACGCACCGCAAATGTCCGTTCTACGGTTGCAACAGGCGTTTGTGGGCGATACTAATAAGTAGCCGGAGTTATGTTTCTGTAGAGCTCTGCTAACAACCAGCCAATATTATTTATCCGTTTTAATTTGCGATTCAGATCGGCGGTTAATTGAATCGGGATAACAGAGGATTATTAGCTCGGTGGCGGTTTGTTAAATCCGGCAATAATGCTACCAGTACAACCTCTCAATAAAGAGCAAATATTAAAAAAAAAAAATGGTACCTGTATCACTGTGTACACACGCAAAAAAAATAAACTTCTACGTATTTTTCCGCTTTGTGTATTTTCTTCTGTGTATTTTTTTTTTTTTTACTTTTTTGATGTTGCATTTGCAAAATAAATACGTACTTCTTTCCGAGTTATTCTCGTAAAGAAATTAAAATTATATAAAAAAAATTAAGCACAGTTTGCTAGTATTCCATCAAGCCTTAGTCTGTATATTGTGTTTACAGCTTTTATATCGGAGGACGTCTTGGTAAAAATTATCTGATAACTGTTCTAACGATCAATTATCTTCGATAACTAGCTTCTTAGACTGTCAAAAATGATGGTTTCAACGCAGATTTCTGACACACAAAAAAAAGAAAAATTGTAAAATAAAATAACTCATTCCCACTGCTGTAAAAACGAATATCAACATTTCTGTAAAAAGTTTTTATTCCACGAACACTAATACATTTCCTGTATCCCATCAACGAGATTCCATACGTCTTTTCTTACTCTATCAGTGATGAGAGGATATATTGAAACCATCTACATCGGACGAATATATGTAAACAAAAAAACTGTAGCCTGTATCAGAGTGTACACTAGTAAGAAGTGACACTACTATGTATTTTTCCTGTGAATTTTTCCTGAGTATTTTTTCTGTTTTATGTTTCTTTCAAAGTCGAGTGGACAAACGAAGATACTATATCGCATTTGTACAATAAATAGGGACTTTATCCTAATTACTGTCGTAAACAAAAATAAATTATTAAAAAATTACAGTACAATTTCCTGGGGTATACAGCAAGGCCGCCCTACCCCAACCCCGCGGGCTACGAAGTGTTCCTCGCCAGTGCATTTGAGTTTGCTTGCCAACAATAGCAGTCTATGATATGCTAGCTCAAAAACCTCTGCAAAAGTCTCATTGATGCTTTTTACATTTTCGTAATAATTAAAAAAACCTCTACAAAGGTCTCTTTGATGTTTTTTTTACTTTTTGATTGTAATTAAACTGTGTTACCTGTGTTATAATTAAATATCTATTGTAACTATAGGCAAAGTATTATGTGGCCCGCAGATTAGCGTAGAATCGAAATTGGTTGGGCAGCCTTGGTATAGAGCGGTGTTTCTCAAAGAGGGATACGTGAACCCCTAGGGGTTCACCAGTTGAACGTAGGGGGTTCGCGACAAGATTTACGTTATGGCGGCTGACTGGGTTTTCCAGAGTGCATCGATGGTCAATTGAGACACAACACGAGTAAAATCGATCAACTTCCGACAAGAAACAAGCCAATCCGTCAAATTAATTAATAACATATTGCTTATGTGTCCATATTAATTTTTTAGGTAAAAATCCTGTTTTTACAATATCCAGTTTTTTAAGTGGGTTCGCCATTCTTTGGGAAATTTCATACGCGTACATGGAGTTCTGAGTTTGAGAAACCCTGCTACAGAGTCTGCGTCTTCTTACTCCGTGAGAAATGCAGATTTCTGGCTTACAACTAAAATCATATTTTATACGTTAAAATAGCTGCTGTAATGACGAATATTAATATTTCTCCTCACAAATAAAAGTTTTTATCATACGCTCATTAATACTTTTACAGTATCGCGGTATAAACGTGATTACATATTTCTTTTCTTACTGTAACACCGATCAGAGAATATAATGAAACCATCTACCGGGTGTTTCAAAAATGACCGGTGTATTTGAAAAATCAATAAAAAGTAAACGGGCAGCGATAGAAATACACCGTTTGTTGCAAAATGCTTGGGACAACAGTAAATTTTCAGGCAGACAAACTTTCGATATTAGTTACAATTTTCAACAACAGATGGCGCTGCAGGCGATTTGAAATATATAAAAGTAAACGCAGTCTGTGAGTTTGCCATTCTGTAAGTCGTCTTTCTGCTGTATGCGTGTGCTGTTCACAGATTGCAAGTTTGCTGTTAAAAAATGGGGGAAAATATCGTAGTTTAGATTTTTCCAGACTGCAGCGCCATCTGTTGTTGAAAAAACTAATTTCGAAAGTTTGTCTGCCTGAAAATTTACTGTTGTCCCAAGCATATTGCAACAAACGGTGTATTTCTATCGCTGCCCGTTCAGTTTTTTTTGATTTTTCGAATATACCGGTCATTTCTGAAACACCCTGTACATCAAGCGGATATATGTAAACAAGCAGCAACTAAAAAAAATATATACACTTTTAGACACATGCATAGAAAGTGCAATGTTAACTCAAAACGAGGTAGCGAATACTCACTGTTTAAACAAGGGCTTAAATGGCAGTGGGCAATATCATAGCAGCTCAAATGGTGTAATTCCGTGTTTCTCTCTCTATGCTTCTCCATGTCTCTCTAACATCGTGCAATACGCTCACTCGCCTTAGGGGGTGGTGTCCAGTAATGACGTGAGGTGTTTTTCCGGAATTCCGGACCCCTCCCCGTCTCTGGTGAGATCTGGTCGAAATTCCCCCCCTCTAAAATTACGTGAGATTTTGACGGAGACCTCCCCCCCTCCCTAATAATCGACCTCGCAACCTTTTTTTTATGTCTCATGCTTGTAAGGGTGGCTATACCCTACTTTTCGACAGAAATGCCCCCCCCCCCCCTAAAGTCGACTTTCGCGTCATTTGTAGACCTTTTAGACTTTTTTTGCTCTATAGTCCTAAAAGAATTTCGAAACCTCACGTGAGATTTCTGTTGACCCCCCTCCCCCTTGGTGAGGTTTCGTGAGATTTCGCAGGACACCCCCCCCCCTATTTCACCTCACGGAATTAATGGACGCCCCCTTACGATATCATGTTAATGTGGTGTTACGATGAATCCGAATGCTCCATAACACAATAATTTGTCAGTATTTATAACTACTGTTTTGGAAGGTGTTAAAGGGAAGTCTAAAGTGTACGAAGAATTATACGTGGGCAATGTAAAATAATAATAATAATAATAAAAACATGAATAATAGTGACTGTAAAAATACCTGCAAATTACTCAGTGATTTATGAATTAATTAATAACCCTGAATGCAGTCAATCTTAAGTTAAGGAGTCTGATTAATGATAATACTCAGAATTAAAAAGTGGAGAGGTGGTTAGATACATTACGCTAAAAAACATGAGTTCTTCTCATAACCTGCTGTAAAAACCACAACAACATCAACAACAAGAACAAATGAACGACGTTTTGTCAACAACTATCTTAATATGTATTTAAAAAAAAATCTAGTCAGACGGAGATTGAACAAACTGAAGCCTATTTTAAAGATTCTTAAACCTGCATGAACAAGACACGACAAGGAAATTAAACCGGCAACTGCTGAATTATAGATACTTATCCACTATTATATAGCACAAGCACCGAGCGTGGTGGTGTAACGGTTAGCGTTCTGGCCTCGCATTCGGGAGGACGGCGGTTCGAATCCCCGTCCGGGCATCCAGATTTGGGTTTTCCATGGTTTCCCAAATCACTCCAGGCAAATGCCGGGATGCTTCCTTCAAAAGGCCATGGCCGAATTCGATCCCATTCCTTGCCGCCCCATCCTTTCCCGTCTCTAAAGACCTCGCTGTTAGACAGACGTTAAGCAGATAAAAAAAATAGCACAAGCTTTCGCGCTGTTAAAAACAACGATTCTCTTGGTATGGATACAAGACTCTGCTAGCGTTGGAAATCCATTCGGATCCACGACCCCTGTTCAGTCTACCGTTGTCCTCGAAGATTTGATGGAGGAGGTCAGAGGCTCGAATATTTCATTGGATGGCTTCTCGCATGTGTTGGATGGGATTCAGGCCAGCTGATCTTGCTGGTCAGGGAAGCAATTTCACGTGTATGGAGTGTTATAGTCTGTTCAAGTTCAACTGGCGGCGCAAGGTCATATCATCTCTTACCCCGCTCCTCACGGCAGCGCCCACTCCCGTTGCCCACCCTCCTACCAGATGCAGGCATGTCTTTCCCCTCCTCATGTAGGGGTAAGGGCGGTGGAGTGGGGATACAGCAAGTTGACCTTGAACCGCCTCTGTTAGCTAAATGCGATATAATCCAACTAATCGGATGTAATTGCGAACAGATGATTCGTTCAAATGTCCTATTGGTAGTACGTGGTCGTCAAGGATATCACGGTAACGTTGACCTGTGGTTGACGAGGTCACACATACTAGGGGTCACTTTCCAGTTCAAGTAAACAATCCGCAGACGAAAATGCCACCTCCTCCAGCTTGAATACAGTGCAGGGAACAAGGAACGATCGCTTCATGGTGTCTGCGTCTTACCAGTACCCTGCCATCGCATGTGTACCAACGAGAATCTCGAGTCATCAGCATAGGCAACATTTTTCTTTATTTCAGCGGTCCCGTGGCCACGTTCCACTGTGATCTGTTAGGAGGAACAAGCAGCGAAAGGGGGTGGTGAAGAGGGAAGCGGAGCAAAGATAATATGACCTAGAGCCGCCAGCAGAGGGTGAACAGAGTGTAGTATCTTTGGAACGCTATAAATCTTCACACTTAGTCAAATCGTCTCTGTCCCTGTTTAAAAATTTTAAGTCCCTCCAAACTCAACAGAAGTTGTTTAAATTATTTATATCGATCCTGGTGTTAAATACAACTCAGGGTCGTATTTCATCAACGTCAGGTCACGCGACCATGATATTTTACCATAACAACACATTCTTTGTCCTAAAAACTCTGTTTTGTCAAAAAAGGCATTTTTTGTCCAAAACTCGGTATCACTTGGTCGTAACGTGTAACTCTAAAGTCTCATTTTATTTGTCCCTAAAAAACTCATTTTTTCTCTCTTTCAGAAACAACTCGGGACTTGGTGTTTAGTAATTTGGTTTGAAAAGATTTACAGATAATTTTTTCATGTCGCCAAGTGATTTTTAACTTTCACCTGAGTATGTAGTAAGCTCCTAAGACTTTTCAATGACGTAATTTCTTGAATGGCAACACCATCGATTAATTTTTTACCGTACATTTATTCCGTCAAAACACTCAGGAAAACATACATCAACAAAGTACCAGATAATTCAAGTGCTATAGCTTCGTATTAGCACTGTTACGAGCGAGGGTTTCCGCTCGCGATCTCGGGAGCTTAAACAGGCGTCATATACTATTCTAAGAGAACATCAAAAGAACCGCCAGACGTTTATGGAGCGCTGAAAATGAAGCAGTGTATTAATATCTCAGTGATATGTGCCACTGCTATCTAGAGGTTTGGCTCTGAGCTGTCTCAAACGCGCGACTTCAAGGGTCAAATTTCGTTCTTAATCATAATGTCACCTGAGTGGAGATCTTAGTCTTTTAAATAAAACTTCATTTATGTATTTCAGTTACGTTCAATTGAGATAAATGAATCGTAACAAACAAAAACAAAACAAAAAAACACGTTATGGAAATAATGATACTTTTGCCCCTTAATGGACGAATTCCAAAAAATTCCTTTTTTAAAATATGATGTGACAAAACTAGAGACCTTAATCTCTAAAATAATACCTCATTTCTCGATTTCGGTTCGATATGAAGCAAGATAAATTGCTCGTGACAAAATTTTTTTTTATAGAAATAACGATAATTTTGCCCTTTGTGGGTCAAATTCAGAAAAATTTCGTTTCTTAAAATATGATGTGACCACGGCGGAGGCCTTAATCATTAAATTGATACCTCATTTATCTATATCGGTTAGATATCAACGGAGATAAATGACTCATGACACAAAATCGCGTTGCAGAAATATTAATACTTTTGTCCTTTAAGGATTGAAATCCAAAAAATTCCTGTCTTAATATATGATGTCACCAAACTGGAGATCCTAATCTTGAAAATGATACTTCATTTAACGATTTCAGTTAGGTATCCAGGGAGATAAATGGCTCGTGACCAAAAAAAAACCACTTTTTAGAAATATTAACTTTTAGCCCTTTATGGGTCGAATTTGGAAAGAATTACTTTCTTGAAATATGATATTGTCAAAGTGGATACCTTAATTTTTAAAACGATACCTCATTTATCGAGTTCGGTTAGGTGTGAAGGGAGATATTGGCTTGTGAGGAAAAAAACCTATAGAAATAATATATACGATTGTATTCTACTTCTACTGGGTGTACTCCACAATCTACGAAAGAAGTACGTTTAAATACTCTTTTTTTTATCCAACACACATTCGCACTATACTCGTTGACTTTTTACATATATAAATAATATCCGAATGCAATGCTATCAGTAATCTAGAACCAATTTGAAATAAATTTGAAACAACCCATTCAATGTAACAGTTTCTTATGTGTTATTGAAGCTTTAAATATGCATAAACTGCAAATTGCTATTGAAGGTTTGCATGAAGAAATTAGTTGCATGGGAAACTCCTTGATGATAAAAGTTTTACTACTTTGTCAACATCTCAAAATATGGCTGTACATATTCATAAAAGTGTGGATTTTGCAAATAAATTTAAAATAATTTCTTTATCTGTAACTGCCATTTCTATATTCATTGGGAGAGTTTTTTCTATCACGAATGCAAAGTGAAGATTTGTTTTTTAATTTTGCTTTTGGCTTTACGCGTCGTCAACGTCGAGGTCATTAGAGGCGGGGAAGGAGGAGGCAAGAAACGGGAAGGAATTCGTCCATGATCTATTAAAGGAACCGTCTTGACATTCGCCTGCAGTGATTTGGCGAAACCAAAGAAAACCGAAATCTGGATGGCATGAAGGGGATTCGAACGCGAGTCCTTCCTAATGCGAGGCCAGCGCGTTATCACTCACCCATCATGCTCTATGAAAAGTTCAGAGATGAAAGAAACAAATCTTCGCTCACCTCAATAAAGCATGTGCTCACAATATATTTGAGTATAGACTGTATAGATTCTGTGGAAGTTCTTATGAAGATCAAGATTTTGTTGAATGCGTCAAACAGAAATAAAGAAACTTTACGGTAAAATAAACAAAATATACAGGATTCGATTCGATACAGTTCAAGGTTGTAACCCTAGTTATTTTCGTACAGTCTGATTATCACAAATGCCCATAAAGCTCTAGAAGTTACCGTCTAGATTCGAGAGAAGACAATGCTAGGAACTTGCATTCGGGAGGATGCGGGCTCGAATCCCCGTTCGGGCAACCAAATTTGGGCTTTCCATGATTTCCCCAAATCACTCCAGGCGAATGCCGGGATGCTTCCTTTAAAAGGCCATGGCCGAATTCATTCCTGTTCCTTGTCCCCAGTACTTTCCCGCCTCTAATGACCTCGACGTCGACGAGGTGAAAAGTAATAAGCAAAAAAAAGGGGAACTTGGCATTTCTCTGTACAAACGTGTTGCTAAGAGCCAGAGTGATTAAATTAAGTATATTCCCTAGCTGTTTGCTTGTCAGATCCAAACGCCAATAAATAAATAAACACATTAGTAGCGGCGCGATCTTGGCTGAGTTTGTTAACAGTCTCCGAGCTGTATTACTTCTGTTTGATGTCGCGAGCGGCGCGAGTAAGCTGCAAACACGAATAGCGCGCTAATTAATCAGTTTAACCTCTGCAATTAACTCTCCCAGTTTACAATCTGGGTAAATACACCAGTAGCCTCCACCCCCCCCAATTCCCAACGCAGCCCAGTTCCGACAACAAACGTATTCGACGAGCAATAAAATATGGTTATTTGATAGAGCCAAAACTGATTTTCGGTGAGCAGGGAAATCAAATTATTCAAACTAAATATAGGACACTTGCGTAGACTAAAGTTTGTGACTGACTGACCCCGGAGGCATAGGGGTAGCGTGCTGGCCACGCGTTGCAGGGGTCGCCGGTTCAAGTCCGGTCTCAGGCAGGGGTGGTTTTAATTAAGTGTTGTGTTTGTCGTGTGTCGTCTAAGCTAGGGACGTAACGGAACTCCGCATCCGCAAGTGCGAAACTTTCGCGTGAAATCCTACATCCGGTTTCGCATCCGCTATATTTATTGCGGATGTATAGCGGATGTTTTGTTTACATTGCGATATACACTGCGATATACACGGGGATTCGAACCGGCGTCGTCCAGAATGTAAGGCCACCTACTATCAAAGCTTCAACCTATGTTTCAATCAAAAAATTTTAAGTATGAGTGGGATTGTAATTTAGTGTTTTCGCAATCTGTTTTGTATTCCTTCCTCGGGACTTCAAACTAACGTCTTAGCATTTCTATGAAGCGATGATCATGACCACAAGTTGGCATTGGATTTCAGGCAAAGAGAGTGGAAACATTTTCTTTTTTGGGTAAGGAAGTCGGGGACTGGCATAAATTACCAAGGGAATTGATGAAGAATTTAGCAAATGAAGGAATTTAAAGTTGGAATTCGTAAAGGGCAACAGTAGGTGATGGAAGAAAATCATGGGAAGGTGTGAATGAATGATATAGCCAATGGATCGTGTGCGATCCTTCGTAATAGAAATTTAATTCGATGTATGTGGCTTACTGCTTTGTATTCCATTCTCTTATCTTTGATAAATGTTTTGAACGACTTAATATGGGCTTGGTGTATGGATTATATCGAAATTCCAATTTAAAAGCTTCCCACAAGCAGCAAAAATATGAGGCGTATTTTTTAAGTAAATACCGTTTTGTCACACCGCGGCTGCAGCGCTACGGTCGGCGTTCCGCGCATGCGCACTGGGTACCTGCATCTCTTGCCTACGCACTGACAACTTTACAGTCTAATTCTTCCTTGTTTACGTTGTTCACTGAGTGTGTAAGATGCCTCCAATAATCGTGAGTCCCGCCGACTGTGAAGTACGGGCTGTTATAAGATTTCTTTGTGCTAAAGGTCTAAAACCGATCGATATTCATCTTGAGATCTGTGCACTTTACGGACAAAACATTATGAGTGATGGAATGGTGAGAAAGTGGGTGAGAGCATTTAAAGATGGCCGCACAAATGTGCATGATGAACAACGGAGTGGGCGTCCTTCGGTCGTTAATGAAAGTTTGGTGCAGAAAGTTGACAATTAGGTGAGAGAAAACCGACGCTTTTCGATTTCCTCCTTGTGTGATGGCTTTCCCAATGTTTCTCGTAGTGTTTTGTATGGCATTGTGACCGAGCACTTGAATTACCGAAAATTGTGCTCACGTTGGGTACCGAAAATGTTAACGGATGTGCACAAAACCAAACGTTTAGGCAGTGCATTGACTTTCCTTGAGCGGTACCACAACGATGGTGATGATTTCTTAAGCCAAAATGTTACGGGCGATGAGACATGGGTGGCCTACGTCACACCTGAATCAAAGCAACAGTCCATGGAATGGCGGCATTCAGATTCACCCAAAAAAATGAAGTTCAAGCAAACGATTTCTGCCCGGAAAATCATGTGCACAGTTTTTCTGGGACAGAAAAGGAGTATTGCTTGTGGAATTTCTGCCTCGTAAAGAGACAATCAATGCAGTAGCTTATTGTGAGATATTGAACAATCAGCGCCGTTCAATCCAGAACAAAAGACGTGGCAAGTTGAGCAAGGGCATCGTTTTGCTGCATGACAATGCCCGTCCACATGTGGCTAATCAGACCCAAGATCTCATCACATCTTTTAGATGAGAAACTCTAGATCATCCTCCGTACAGCCCTGATCTGGCGCTCAGTGAATACCATCTGTTCATGTACTTGAAGAAACACCTGGGCGGTCAGCGTCTTGAAGACAATAACGAAGTCGAAACATTTGTGATGCAGTGGTTAACAAGTCAGGCGGCAGACTTCTATGAGGAGGGTTTTCAAAAACTGGTACAACGTTATGACAAGTGTCTCAATATTGAAGGGAATTATGTAGAAAAGTAGAGTAAGGTACAGGCTTTCATGTAAAAATAAAATTATTGATATATATTTTGCACGTCTTTTTTTTTAAATTTCAAAACGGAACTTACTTAAAAAACATGCCTCGTATATACGTATAACCTATCTACTCCCTAGCCTAACGTATGGACTAGAAGTTGCCACACTGGATAGAAGCAACAACAACATGATTCAAGCGATTGAAATGAAATTCTGGTAATATATCCAGCAGACTAGACGACATAAAATCAGGAATGAATCAGTTCCACTTCCATCAGAACACCTTAGGAGAATCAACACTGATCAAGCGTGGTGGGTGAGCGGATAGCGTTCTGGCCTCGCATTCGGGAGGACGGCGGTTCGAATCACCGTCCGGGCATCCAGATTTGGGTTTTACATGGTTTCCCCAAATCACTCCAGGCGAATGCCGGGATGCTTCCTTCAAAAAGGCCATGGCCGAAATCCTTCCCGTTCCTTGTACCCAGTCCAATCCAGCCTCTAATGACCTTAGGCGTAGAGCCATAGTAAAAAAAAAAGAAAAAGAATCAACACTGAAATGTTATGGTCACAGGAAGAGCATGGAACCAAGTAAACTATATAAGGCATATTTTGAAAACTCAGTAATTGATAAAATACCACGAGATAGTCGGATGAAGCAAGTACAAGAGGTTCTGGATAGTCCGGTCTATAGTTTGAGAAGATATTAGAAGAGAAGTGGAGGCAACATAGGACGGATCCGTTGAAATTGCAAATTGACGATAATGGTAGAGCCACCTTAGATATTACTACGCCAAATTCTGACACTAGACCCAAGGTAAAGTGTAACCTATAGAGGAGGCTAGCTTTTAATATTTACGAGGGGGGTAGTCATTAGAATTACAGTAACCTAATACATTAGATCTGCAAAACAGGTGCGATGTCCAAAATGGTAAAATGATCCCACTATTTTCACTGTGTGTCGGTTCATTAAGACGATCGAATAATAACTCCTGCAATGTACCAAGACAATTATTTAATATTTAATTAAAATTGCAATGAGCGCACGTTTCTTTGGCAATTTCCTTACACACCCATCTTACCCCTTTCCTGCACCCACCTACATTTGCCCTCTACAAATTTTTATTTTGAATTCTTTCAACGTTTTTTGGTAAATTAGTCACCATTTCTCTTGGTAACTTATTCCAATCCCTGACACTCTTACCTAGAAAGGAAAATCTTCTCACACCCCTGTGCTTGAAATCGAGTGCCAGTTTTGTAGTCATAGTCATCATTTCCCTGCCATGTATTACTTTTAATTCATACATCAATATCTTTGCATACCTCATTCCCAATATATTCACCTTGTACACTCCCATGACTCTCACCATACTCCTCCTGTCTAACAATGAATCCCATTCCAGCTCTTTTATTATATCTGTTACAGATAGTGTTCTGCGGTAATTTCCAGAAACAAATCTAGCAGCCCAACTCCTGTATTTATTTGATCCTCAAACTGTGGGCCCCATATAGTGTTGTAAAAAAACTCATGTTTTTTCTGACTTTGAAAAAAAATGAAAAAAAAAATAAAAAATCACGTTTTTTTTTCTGGGACATGCTTTTTTTCATAACTACTAAATCTTAAATTTGTAAGGCATTTATCATTTAATATGACTGTTTATACTAAGTACTGAACTTAATTTTTAAATCTACTATATTTTTCTGGTTCAGTAGATAAGAAATTACGAAAATATTGGCAACATTGAATGAAATTTTATTTTACGAACGGGGACTTCCCGAAGAGACTAGGTTCTGCAAGAAGGAATCCCCGTTCCCCGTTGTTTGGATTGATACTCGCTATTTGAACTAGTGCTGCCAGCCCTACGAAGTTATCTGTAGACCTACGGATCTTTTCAAAAAAAAATTAGAAATTTTTAAATTTATCTAAGGTTTTTTGCCTCTTTTTATTACTTATTGGGCTTTCCTTATATTCGTATACTTGTTAAACTCTCAGTGTATAGAGTGATACGAGTCATTAAAGTGTCAGTAATTATGAATCCTTTCCTTGTAACCGTTGGCGTAAACCAACGATTGAAAAAGAAATAAAGCTCCTATTTTGTATGATAATAGATTTAAATTCAAACTTAAAAGACCTTAATACAGAATTATCGGCGCAGTCTTTATGCATAGTGTGTACTTTGCTCACATTTTAAAATTGCAATCTTAAAACTCGTTGCGTACAATACAAGGAAAACCAGTAAAAGAAAATGTAATTATTTCTGAAGTTATGGATCTAGAGGAGACAGAAGAAGAAACAGAAAATTCCGACACAGACCGAACTAGTGTTGGCAGTGCTGATAATAACGAATGTGGTACTGACATAGAGGATGAATAAAAAATTATGTTACCTATATAGATACATTTATGAATCATTATGTGATTCAGTAAGATTTAAAACACACATGTAAAATGTAAATTTCGCAAATCAAACTATAGTTTATCAAATGTACTGTTTTCTGAAGAAAAAAAATTAAAAAACAAGGGAGCTAGGTTTTTCATGTTTTTTTTTTACAATTCAGATTTTTTTTTTTTTTTAAATTTGCAACACTAATCCCATACTACATTACCATATTCAAGCAATGGTATGACCAAAGTTTTGTAATCCAATTCCTTTACTTCTCTCATACATCCCCTCATCACTCTCTCCAACAAGTGCAGAATTTTGAAATCTTTTCCTACTACCTGTCCAATCATGGCACATATTGAAACGAGAATTTAACAATAACTGCAAGTGTCGTATTAGATTAAAGTTCATTCCGCTTATCAGTCACTCCATTGGTTTCAAACGAAGAGCAATCTTTCCTTATCCCAGCATAATATCAACGTAGCCTTTATAACCTATGCACTCATTTACCTACTTCGGATATTCTAATATTCTTGTTCTTCTAGACTCATTTCTTCCCCACATAACCAGTTCCACATATCTTAATACCATATATGACCCACCTTCCCTTCTCTTCTTTGTGCGAGACTTTTTCAGAAATATCTTTCCTGACCCATCATTTGCTTTCATTTCGTACTTTATCTGCCTACTTCATTTTATGCATGATTCAATTCAGTTTTTTTTTTACTGTATATTATCCCAGTAAGTTTTTTTAGATGCGTGTGATGTTAAACTTATTGTAAAATAGTTTTCATATTTGTCAGTTTGTTAATGAATCTTAAAATAATAGCTTAATTAAAACCTTTTGTTAAGTCTTATGTTTTATAACTTTTCGAATCGATTTTGAATACTCTCTCAGTTACGTTTACACCATGTACCTCAGCAATTCTGAGGGGATCTCATCAATTTTACTCCGTTATTTCTCTGTGGCCAAAAATTTTCTGCCACGTTTTTTTCCTTATAAGAAAGGTGCATGGAAGGGAAAAGATGACCATGGCCACAAGTTGGCACTCGATTTCAGGCGAAAGGGTGTGGGAAGATTTTCTTCCGTAAGTAAAGGAGTCAAGTATTGGAATAAATTACCAAGAGAGATGATGAATAATTTATGAAAAAACGCTGAAAAAATTTGAAGTTTAAATTTGTAGAGGGCAAAAATAGGAGAGCACAGGAAATTGGGGGGAATGGGTGTGTAGGAAAACTGCCACCGGAGCCTGCGCTCAATCGCAATCTAATTAAATTCCTTTGATTGTCTGTTGCTTCAATGTATTCCATTTTGCTTCAGTTGAATTTCATCACAGCTTTTTCCCTAGACACACGTTCACCGTCTCTGTGAATTTCTGCCTCAAGAGACTATGTTAATTCGCTTTCTTCAATTTTATTTGGCTTCTGTTGCTTCCTTGGTCTTTTAAATTTCAATCTGCACTTCAATACTTCCAAAATGTGGGATGGTTTTTTTTTAACTTATGGTTTTACGCCTCGCTGACGTCGAGTCATTAGAGGCGGGATGGGACTGGGGACAAGAAACGGGAAGGTTATTTGGCCATGGCATTTTGAAGGAAGCAACCCGGCATTCGCCTGGAATGATTTGGGGAAACCATGGAAAACCCAAATCTGGATGTCCGGACGGAGATTCAAACTGCCGTCCTCCCGAATGCGAGACCAGAGCGTTAACCACTCAACCACCACGCTCGGTTTGTGGGAAGAAAGTGACTGTTTACTCTGCATCAGATAAAGGATTGGATCACAATCTTTAGTTATCCCTTAAGAGACCGTCAAGAAAGCTGCCAAACCCCTTCGAACATAAACAATCAAAATATTGAGCCCAGTCATTAAAATACTATTTTTCAGAAATATACTAAACAATTACTACTTTCGATGCAGAAGACGATGTAAAGAAAGCTTTGTGTGAAAATGTAACCTAGAATGTGAAGAGATCAGTGCTGGGATGTTTTCACCTGTTTTACAGATTACGAAAAACCTACCTGGTGTAACTTAAAAATGAAATTAATTGAAAACAATTGAGATTTTAATTCACGCAACTTTTTTTTTGGTGTAACATGAATAAAGTACAGCGAAAATATGTGCTATCTACATGGGCGCCGGCAGGATTACTTTAAGGGAGGTGCATCCAGTTTTTTTTTTATATAAATATATATAACACTTATTATCTAAAGATACTAAATTTATTGACAAGATGTTGAACAAATTTGGACAAGAACCTAGGTGCCTTAAGTTATTATTCAAACAGTGAATTTAATAATAAAATGTTTGTTTATTAATCTTTTTCTGTGTGTTTTCTTTCATACCAGGGGGGTGCAAGTGCACCACCTTCCCGGCGCCCATGGCTATCTGTCGCCACCGCCCAAAATTCACGAAAGAGTTCCTGCTTTGCATTCACATCACGCGGTCTACTATTTCCTCAGCAGCCAACAGATGGCAGCACGGCACTGCTTTCTCTCAGGTAAATGCATCATCTCTGGTCAATCACTGAGGAAATGAATGTTTACAATCTACGTTATTTGCAGGATTATATTCGGTATTCACTGGGATGATAATTCAAAAATAGATTATTTGTGGACTGTCGCGATGTTATAAGAGTGAAAAAAGTTTAGCAAGTTGACAGTGACCATTTATGTGGTAGTTCTATCGCCCCTGCGTGCTTGACGTCGAGCGGCCGCGAGTGGAGGGGGGGAAGTGGCGTCCGCTGTGGAGCGAGCGTGCGCGCGGCGGCCATGTTGGGAGAAGCGAGCCAGCGTCTGTGTGTGTGACCAACCAGAGAGCTCGGCCGTGGTCGATCTGGCGCCCGACCTGTCAGCCAGTAGTGCTAAGTCGGCCGCCGTTGCGGTGTCTCGCTTGCCTGAGTGAGTGTGTGGGTCGGCGGCAGTCGCTACGCGGATAATAGCACCTCCCAAGGAGTGCTCCCGAACCGGGATTAACGTCGCGCGCGAGTGTTGTGCTGCAGTGCTAACAGTGCAAGTGGAATATCGCAGTATAGTGCACGCTGGCGTCCTTGTGATGGATATTTGCGGAACGCCCGGTGAGTTTTAACAGCTCTTTTTTTTTTTCTTCGGCGGAGCAATAAATGTGCTCGTGCAGCTGTCGGTGGTTACACGGTTGAGTTAATGATGCCGTAAACTGGAATATACTGATGGGGTAAAAAGGTGAGTGACGGTAAGGGGAGGGGGTTGGGGAAGGGGTACGGTGTTAGTGGAGGTATATATACACTGCAGGCCCGGAGGGGAGGTGCTCTAGTGTGGACTGGCTGAGGGGTGGGGGAGGGTGCGTGTGGAAGGGGAGGCAGCGGGAATCGATCAGCGAGAGAATGGGGACTGCCAAGCAAGCCGCTTACCGAGAAGGGCTTCCACGGAGTTTCGAGGGCAGATTTCTCCCGTTACAGGTGTGGGACAAACACGGCGGAAAGTCATATTTTGCCCCACTACACTGCTCTACTGAGTAATAACCACAGCTTGTGGTTTATGTATGAAGTGGTTTGCAGGAATTTTGTGGCCAAGACTTCTCAACACCCACTCAAAAGTTCTCCCCCCCCCCCCCCCCCCTCAACCCTTCCTCCACCTCTCTCTCTCTCTCTCTCTCTCTCTCTCTCTCTCTCTCTCTCCTACTCTTTTCTCCCTCGGTTGGTCGTACTCGTCACTCTTTACACTTCAACCTGTCATAATAAATCTCTCAGGATGATGTCTGTATTATTGCGCCGTAAAAGAGAGTGTCGGCGACACGAACTTTTTTTGAAATCTTGCCAGAGGCCAACCCATTCGCCGTATATGGGCGTCGTATAAAGCCGAGCTTGCATTAAAACGCCGAGAAATCTCTCAGGAGTCGTCATTGTGGGGGTCTCTTTGTTACTCGTTTGCTCCACTGCAGTCCTTGTTCTATTTGTGGACAACGTGGCGGTGCAGCATTTTATAGACTTCTGCCCGACCCTCACATTCCACAACCTCATTTCATCTGGGTACTGTAACAAAATTATTTGCTTGCTCAGATGAACGATACAGATTTCTAAATTACTAGTACCATTTCTTAAAATGATATAATTATTTGCGTATTTATAACAAGACTTTCACACCAGTTCCTTTTTATTTTTATTGATAATACAATAAAATGCTATAACGTGGGTGTAAATTGTGCATAGGACGTATAAAATAAGCCTCACACATTACATAATATAATTTAAAATATGACATACATCTGTAAATTTAGTTTCTGAAAGAGACGATCTTGGCTTTAAATTAGCATAAAAAACAGTTTTCGTATGTAGGTAATAAAATTGAGAGAAGGGCTGAGCCTAAATATATCTTTTATATTCCATTTTACCAGAAATAATGAAGTCGGAGTTAAAATATTTTTCGATGCTATATTAGTCTGTTAATTTGGATTAGTACGCCATAATCGATTATCAAAGATAATACATTTAAATTGCGGCCGTGAATGTGATTAATCTAATAAATAACATCGCCACGTTTAAATATATGGTAAAAATAAATAATACAGTGACAGGAACTAGAATGAAAATGTTTGTATTTAAACTCTCTGAAATTTCTAGTTATAATATTTGTATGTATTTATCTTTGGTTCAAGACAATCTTTGTAAGTTTTCAAACTTGCGAAGTAAGTAATCTGAATGAAAATATTGTATTTAATTAATGTTCACGGTGTTCGCCTCAGATCTTTTTATTATTGCGATTCAGAATGTAAGCAGGTTACAGATATTCATGTGTGTTGAACGCGTACTACTAACAAATTGACGAACGTCAAATGTAAACAATTAACTCTGGAATGCGGAGTTTTAATCTGTTGTTCCGGACAGATAAATACTCTTTGACTCATTAGCATTGTTGCTGTCGTTGACATATAATTCTGATTCAGTGAAATATGATTAAACTAATTTCACATATATCACAAGTGAGCACGAAAATTGTAGCGTTTGGTCATTTTTCCCCCTCGAGCCGTTTTAAAAACGCAGGCTCAGTTTAATTTGCGAACGTTTTTAGTTGGCTGAATGCTGTTCATTAACAATCTCGTTTATTTGCTCGTTTCTGTTTGCGCTGGATGATAAACTTCATCAACTTCTGTAGATTTATAGTCGTTGTGTTTACGATATAGATAAATGATTGTGGTTTAATGTAGAATATTTATGTTTCGAGATTTTAATGGGTTTAGACCAAATTTGGAATTTGCTTGCTCCAGTTCTCTTTGTTTTGGCCGTTTGGTTTTACAATTAATGTTTAATAACTGGGCAAATATTCAACAAAAGTCACGAAATTTGTGGCGAATTATGGAAAAAGGTGGTATTATTGATGAGAATTGGTTATTCTATCTCGCTTAGTATGATGAAGCCTGATAAGTTTCACATTGCAATAACATTACTTTTGCACGATGTTTCCTGATTATATTGTACAGATTGTAATCCTGTTTCCAGCCCATGTTTACTAACACCGGTTTTAACCGTTTTACGTAATTCAAATATTTACGCTGAATTTGGTATTTATGTAAACGACTTGACTGCTCTTTGTGGTAATAGCTGTGATGAGGGGTATTACCACCGCAACGGTTTTTATATCACTTAGCAGCTCTCGAGCAGGATATTACTGGTGTTAAAAGTTTTTTGTCAGAATGTTGTGTTATGGCCACACATTTCATCCAGTAGGAAAGATGGACGATTTTATTTACACTTAACGCCATCTGTGGATGAATACATTAGTTACATGGCGGCACATTTCCAGTTTCTTCCGTAAAAATTTGAGAGAACTGGTTCATTCGTAACAAGTAATAAATATCGGTTAAAAACCTTTGAAGAAACCTGCCGACGTTAAAATATTTAAAATGATTCAAACCCTTTATGGTGGTGAAGAAATGTGTCTTAAACACGTTTTTAAGTGGCAAGCAAAATTTAGTGGTGATAAAGAAAGTTATATCCACGAATATGGCAAAGTTGGGTCGGTGGGGTACAAAGGCCCCAGGTTCAAATCCCTGTAATCGCAAACCAACCGTCGTAATAGCAATTAGCTTTAAGAGATCATGACTCTAAAGAGGACACGTCACATATGACTGAAATTGGTTGTGGAAGAGGGGAAGGGGAAAGCAGAGATATACATACGCCAAGGACGCTTTCTCTCGGCATATTCTCAGAGGAAGCATTATAACACGTAACAACAGTTGCGGAGCGTCCATTAATTACGTGATGTTTTTTTTCTCGGAATTCCGGACCCCCTCCTCCCCCCTGTAAAATGACGTGAGATTTTGACAGAGAAGCCCCCCCCCCCCCTCCTACGAACGGACCTCGCAACTTTTTGAGACTTTTTTTTTTTTTAGGTCTCATGCTCCCAAGGGCGGTTATACCCCTCTAAAGTCGGTTTTTACCCCCCTAAAATCGACTTTCGCGTCATTTGAGGGGACTTTTTTTTTTTTTAATCTCTGCCATTCTACAAGAATTTCAAAAAACCTCACGTGAGATTTCCGTTGAATCCCGCTCTCCCGGTTGGTGAGGTTTCGGCGGAACCCCCCCCCCCCCCACCCCTCAAATTTCACATCACGTAATTAATGGCCGCCTCCTTGCTAGAGTAAAACGAAAAATACTTAAATTACGTCAGGTATGTTAAATTGCGATGGGGCGAATGCTCTGGTGCCAATTTAGCTACACACACACACACACACACACACACACACACACACACACACACCCACCCGTGTAGAGGTCGCCAATTGTAAAATTCAGATTTAGATTCATACTATTTATAATAAACACTCATAGCGAGAGGTGTAATGTGGCAAAGCATTAAAATGCGTTTCTTCGCGGTTGTCCAGAAAATCAGGATTTAAATATTCCGATGCGTTTAAATACATCCTACGTTAAGTATATTTGAAGGGGCGCAGCGAGCAAGCTCTCTGCTTCATATACCCGACGTCGCCGTATCGAATCTTACTGCGGGCAACTTTTTTTATTTAGTCAAATGTTTATACAGCAATCAGTTTCAACAATTGTGCAATAATATTTGTTTTAGATGCCGTTCTTCTTGTGTAGTCAGTCGTTGGATTCGTCTGTGGCGGTCCTCCATTCAGCTTTGTTCTCTGCCCTCTTCTTCATATCAGTTTCTCTCCTACAGCAAAAATATTCCATTATGTGCTGGACGTGTTTTAAGTATGGATATGGACCTTCCCGAATTTCAGTCTCCACTTCATTACTATCAAATTATGGTCAGAGTCTGTTGCTCGTGGGTACGCTTTACAGTCTAGAACTTGATTCCTGAATCTCTGTTTGACCATGATATAATCTAGCTGATATCTGCCTGTATCTCCAGGACGTTTCCAAGTGTATATCCTTCATGCATGGTTCTTAAACAATGTGTTTGTCACTATTAGCATATATCTTTCACAAAATTCTAACAACCTGCTTCCTCGCTCATTTTTCTCCTAGACCAAAATTTCGTATAGTATTCCCCTATTTTCCTTCTCCCACTATCGCATTCCAATCACCCATGATTATTAGATTTTCCTACCCCTTCACGTATTGGATTAATTCTTCAATTTTGGTGTATATTTTCTCTATTTCTCCTTCGTCTTCCTGTGACGTTGACATATACACTTGTACAAACGTGGTTGGGGCGGGCTTAGTTTCTAACCTCATCAAAATAATCCTTTCACTAAACTGTTCATAATAACTCACTTGTTTCCCTACTCTCTTATTCATTACAAATTCTACACCAGTGACTCCATTGACAGCTTGTGTGCTAATTATCCTGTGTTCCTCAGATCAGAAATCCTGTGCACCCTTCCATTTAATCCCAACAACATCTAACTTAAGTTGTTCCATCTCCCTTTTTAGATTTTCTAATCTACCTGCCCTATTCAGACTTCTACATTCCACGCTCAGACTTGTAGAATGTTTCTATCCATTCTGATGACTCCTCCCTGAGCAGTCCCCTCCCGGAGATCCGATTGGGGGACTATTTTACCTCCGGAATATTTTACCCAGGAAGAAGCCGTCATGATATTTGTAATTTGAGAGGATTACATGTCCACGGGATACCCTTTGGGTCTTTAATGCAGTGGTTTCCCATTGCCTTCTGCATCCCCATGCCGTTGATCATTTCTGATTCATCCGACGTTAGGGGCCGTTTCCAACCCCAAGGGAAAGAGGGTTCCCTGGACCACTCCCCGCTCTTCACGCCTCCTTTCGGAGGCCGTTGGCAAACAGTGGGTGATTCCTTATACCGGGAATCATTCTGTCTCCAGATCCTCGTCCGTGCAAACAGGGTGCATCACGTGAAGGAGAGGTTGATATTTGGTTGGAAAAAGCTAGTGTAGTCTCTCCCAAACCCTTACATCCCCAAGGAGGTATATTCAGTCTATTATTGGAGGAAGGATAGGCAGTTCCTTTCCTGCTTACCTAATGTAACTCGATAAAGGGGACCTACAGTTTAATCCGAACCACGGAAGCTTTGTGACGTAATTCACATAATATTAAAAGCGTCTTCATGTGTGGCATAAAAATCCTAACATAACACTTTTTTCTTAAGCCGAGTTGATTTGCAATATCTGGAAGTGATATCCTTCTGGCAATTTGCTAAATATTATTGGATATTGTAGCGCGTCATAAAATTTGTGTGTGTCGGGCACCCTTGTTCATCTATCGTCATGAGGGAAACGAAGCTTGAGCGACCGATGTAACAGTACATAGAATTAAACACGCTATTCGTCTGTCTGTCTCCATTCGGTTATTTTCAAAATTTCATGACAAAATGGATTATTTACTCCGAAAATTTTTATTTGTCGTTCCTATTCATACATAGTATTACCTTGTCAAATTTCTTAAAGAAAGGTTTAGCCGTTGAGTCGTGCGAACGTAACAGTCGGAGATACTTTTTCATTTATAATATTAGTGTTGATGTAGAAGTGTAAAGTGTTTGTGGTAAAGATAAAAACTCGAAAATTAAAATTAATGGAGAAACACTGGAGGAGGTACAAGAATTCTGCTGCCTAGGAAGCAAAATCACAAAAGATGGAAGAAGCAAGAATGATATAACATGCAGGATTGCACTAGCAAACATAGCGTTCAACAAAAAGAAACGAATGTTTACAACAAATAATATCAGCTGGACAACGAGGAAAAGACTATTAAAGGCTTATGTCTGGAGTATTTCCCTGTATGGATGTGAAACCTGGACAGTTGGTACAGAAGGGAAAAGAAGATTAATTTCGTTTGAGCAATGATGCTACAGAAGGATGCTAAAGATTAGCTGGAGGGACAAGATTACTAAAGAGGAAATTTCTGAGAAGGCAGAAGAGTATAACTCAATATGGAAGAGTATAAAAAACGCGGAGGAGAGTATTAATTGGACATATCTTAAAAGATGAGAGCTTACTAAAAACAAAAATGGAGGGAATGGTAGCAGGAAAGAGATATCTAGGAAGACCATGTTTTAAATACATCCAGCAGATAATGGAAGATGTTGGCTGCAGGAGATATGTAGATATGAAGAGGAGGGCTGAGAATAGAGTTGAATGGAAGACCGCCGCAGACCAATCCTAGGATTGACTACCGTAGAAAAAAAGAAGTGTAAATAGTGCGTTGACTTAACAGAGGAGGCTAAAAGTTACACTGCTCTATACCCACTCCACTGGCTTTGTCCCTACATGGGATGGGAAAAGTGTGCCCGCTTAAAAATGTACCACTCTGTTTCATGTAGACAGCGGTCTGCTCGGAGGGGTACGCCGCGGAAGGGGACGGTGAGGTGTAAAGAGAGAGAGGGGGGGGGAACATGACCTTGAACCGCCAGTTGAGGGTGAACAGAGTATAGATGTTACAGCAGGTGAGGAACACCGCCTCAATTACGTCGTCAGAAAAATATACACATGTTGAAAAATACGTTAGTCCCATGACACGAGTAAAAATAACCTACGGCTCTATTACTTCGTTTTGGTATAGTTAATGGTGTCACGCCTGATCCAATAAGTATAGTCTGCGGAACAGGTTTAGTGCAATGAAGCTACCGGGTAAAACAGGAAGATAAAACTCGCCCTTATCGGAGAGTTGACTCTTTGCCAATCTCCTTCGCTAACGTTTGTGTAACTGAATCCCTTCTGTCATCATTAAATCTACTACAAATAAGCGGCTGTAACTTGTGTTACTATCTTTGGAAACGTAGCTTAATTGATGTGCGAATGTAAATCTTACCGGTGTAATGATGCAATGTAATCTTCTTGGATGGTGACGTAGCAAAAAATGTTTCGACACCTGGTTCTGCCATCTTCATCAGGGACCAAGTAACTTCCGGGTGTTATAAGCTTGTTGCGACTGCCTAGACTGGCCTGACCTCTAGGAGGTACAGCAAGCATATAACACCTGGAAGATACCTGATGAAGACTGTAGAACCGGGTGTCGAAACGCTGTTTTTTTACTTCATCTGGCTGGATATCCGAGAAGATTACATCGTTCTTTAATTGTTTTCTCTCGTGTTCTTTTTATACCTCCAAGTTCGTTCTGTGCTGACTGTACTTCAACCACATTGTTGTCTTTTGCACAGTTTTTGACGCCGGAAATTGTTATACGTACAGTATTTGGCTGAGAAACGATTTGTTAGTATACCGTGGAAGGAAAAGATAATAGGAGGGGGAAAAACTCAAGATTATGTATGTTAAGTCATAACTTGCCTTGTGAAATGATGATATTGTGACTTGACGTTCTGAAGGACGCGGTTTCAAGTTCCTTATTTTGCTTATGGCTTTACCCCTAGTCGAAGTCATTAGAGGCGGGAAATAACTGAGGGCGAGGAACGGGAAGGAATTCTTCCATGGCCTTTTGAAGGGTCAATCGCGGCAATGGTCTGGAGTGTTTTGTGGAAGCCATGGAAAACACAAATCTGGATTGCCGGATTGGGAATCGAACCCGCGTCCTCCCTAATGCGAGGCCAGAGCGTTACCGCCCATTCACCATGTTCGGTTTCGGTTCCCGTTCGATGCGTCTAGCTTCAGATTTTCCTGGAATAGTTCAACAGTGTAGTAATAGATCTCTCCAAAGAATTTTACAGCCATAAAATGGTAATATATAAGGTAAAAACCACTGGAGTAGATGAAAAAGTGACTTGCTGGTTGGAGGAATTCTTATAAGGTAGAAAGCAAAGAGTTAGGATAGGAAACGCAGTATCAAAAAAGGCAAGAGTTAATATAGGAGAGCCACAGGGTAACGTATTGGGACCACTGTAGTTCGATGTTCTAATGAATGTGTTTTTTGGTTGAAGTCGGCAGTTAGATTGCAGATGACATAGTGTTATATCATTAGATTAAAACAGGAATGTACTACGAACAGCTATAAGAGGATCTGAACAGAATATCTAGCTTGGCAGTTAAACACGAATGAAAATAAACATCAAGAAGAGTCAGCTTATTAGGTGCCCGGAAAAAAAAGGGTAAGGATTTACTGTGATCATAAGATACGGAAGCAATTGCTTGTTGAAGATCTTAACTGTAGATATCTCGGCATAATATTTTGTGGTAAACTTAGTTGGGCAGGACAGATTGAAGTGGTAGTAGGAAAAGGTTACAAAATCCTTCACATATTGGACCGTGATGGGAGGATGTACCAGGGAAGTAACGCAATTGGGTTACGAAACCTTGGTCAGAGCACTGCTTGAATATGGTGGTGTGATCCGTATTGTGGATATCAAATTCAGGAGTTGGAGAGGGTACATAGGAGAGTAGATAGATTTGTTTGCGGAAATTACCTCAGAATGTAATCAGTAACTGATATGACTAAGGAGCTGTGTTGGGAGTCATTGGAGGGTAGAAGGAGGGTGAAGAGAGTGTCTGGACTATTCAAGGCTTATAAAGCGATAATGAATTGATGGATATTAGTAGAAGGATTAAGAGTGTTACTTGGAAGGAAAGAGATGACCATAATCATAAGCTGCATTTGAATTCGAGAGAAAGGGAGAGGGAAAATTTTATTTTGTAGGTAAGGGAGTCAGGGAATGGAATAAATTACAAAGGCAAATAATGAACATTTTACCAAAAACACTGTAGAGTTTAAAGTTGCAATTCGTAAGGGGTAGGGGGTGAAAAGTCATGACACGGGGTTGTGAGGTTGTAGTTACATTGCCACGGTAGCATGTGGGCTCAATCGTAATTGGAATTAAATTAATTAACTTAATATAGACGATAGCTAATTTCTTAGGAGTTCCTTTCGATCGGCTGTAATAGTACTCAGATCTGCTGGATATTAAATACCATTGAAGAAGCGTGGTTTGGAAGAAGACCGCAAGGAACAAAGGAAGATGTTGAGAACAGAGGATAATGGAGCTGTCCCTCATCAGAAATGGAGGATCTTCACTGACATTTGACTTTGCTGCTGTCACATTCCATGAGTCGTAGATTGGTTGATGTGATGCATCGAAGTTGCGGCTAGTAAAAGACTTGTTATCAGCTGTCTGGAAGATAATACGTGAGGTATGACAGAAGGCTGATGGTCATTAAGTTTGTAACGGTGCGATTACAAAAGAGAAAGTTCTTCAAACGGCTTAAGAGTTGAAAAACTAGAAAACTTCAAATGCAGTGTTGTATAACTATGTTGAAAAGTGAATTAACCACGACACGTTTCACTGCAAGAAAGGTGTTACAGGAACAAGCTTACTGAAGTAAATATAGGATATCGTGTCACATTTCGTAACAGGTAGATGAATGGTTGAATTGTTAATTGAACTCGACAAATGGCACACTAGCAAGAACATTAGAATGCCCAAGGCCTTAGGGGTATGTTGCAAGAGCTGTATAAAGTTTGAGATAGACGGAGTTCAATTTTAAATGATAATTTAATTCACCAACTCAGTGGGAACATGCTTCAGAGTAGAAGATAGGAACGAATATCTTCTTTTCCGTCGTCAGTCTCAAGTCTGATTTTATGTAATGACTCACTTTTCACTGTCTCTAGGTTATCTCTTACAACCTCGAGAAAAGAGCCAGTTTGAAGAAGAGAAATCTTTTAGTTTCAACTATTGAACTAATACTCTGAAGTTTGCTGGAGCACAGTACATAATGGAAACGAAGCGCAGATTTTGAAAATATCAGACAGAAGAAAAATTGATACGCTGGAAATGTTGTGCTGCAGCATGCCCAAAATTTTGTAGGAACAATATGAGCTTACAATATTTGGCAGGGATGACAACGAAAAAGAGTTAGTGCTATAAATAAATGAGGAAAAATGAAGTGCACTTACAGGAATGAAAAGCGGAAAAATCACCAAAGTCGAGAAGTTTCCTATCGAGTTGGTGAAAAGTGCACAGGGTATAATCGTAGAGGTGTTGATTTATTTGATAAAAGTGTTTAGTACCGAGCGTGGTGGGTGAGTGGCTAACGCTCAGGCCTCGCATTCGGGAGGACGTTGGTTCGAATACCCGTCCGGACATCCAGATTTGTGGTTTCCCCAGATCACTCCAGGTGAATGACGGGATGCTTCCTTCAAAAGGCCATGGCTGAATTCCTTTTCCCCAGTCCTATGTCGCCTCTAATGACCTCAACGTTGACGAGGCGTAAAGCCATAATCCCAAGTGTTTAGTTCTATAAAAACAAGAGAGAAATCCTCAGGAAGATAAAGGGTCCAAAACGAGGAGGTGAAAGATGGGAACGAAGATCAAACCTAGAGCTGTACTTGAGGACGATATCGAACTGGGAAGGGCAATATTCGCTGGGCACGATAAGAATGTGATACAACGACCTGAAGAACATGGAAGACAACGGAAAGGATGACAAGGAGGAAACGAACAAAATGGGTGGCTAAAATTACGAACGACTGGACCGAAGTGGAGATCAACATAAAAGGTTAGTAGAGCTAAAGAAATAAATGCACACCCACTAATACACCAGAGATAAACGGCAGAAATGGTTACAGTAACAGGATAGAAACCAATGGGGGAAACAAGTTAAGAGGATATTGAAAATCCCAGATGAACGATGAAGAAAAAAGAAGAAAGAACCGAAACCATGAAGAGGCTACCCGTTGTTCTATAAAGGTCGTAAACGAGGAAGTGGTAGCGGTGTTTAGTAGAATGAGACATCTCTAATGCATGAAAAGAAGCCCACGTTTCCTCTTTGTATAAGAAAGATTCTTACTCTAACAAGTGTTACCTCCAGAGTTGGGAGACTACATGAGAAAGTAATAAAAACAAGAACTGAAAAATAAATTTTTATTGGAGAACAGTTTGATTTAAAGCATTTGTAAGAAAGCTGTTGCATCTTTCTCATAATAAAGTGGGCTTGGTCTGTCTGTTTCTGTGCCCAGGCGTGAAGGGAAAACTGCTGAAGCAATCTGGATGGGGATTACGCGGTTTGAAAGCGTATAATGTAGATTAACATCTGCAGTATATATTATGACTTTACACGACAGGGGAACGGAGCAAGAAATGTTTTCCTCCGAGAACAGGTAGGCGCCACAGGTCACGCTGCATCTCAGATGAACACACCTTATTGAGATACCTACCAAAGATCACATTACAAAACAGATAAACACTCCACCTATTGGATTCTGTTAATATCGTTTTTTTGACTTCGTAACTTTGATTATATCTTCAGTTTTCTGAACTATACTGGACAAACATTAATCAAACCACTACATCAAACATTAACACATCAATAAGTGTAACGAAATTGTAGAGTTTAATTTACGGGAAAGTTCACAGATAGGCGCCACAGGTCACACTGCATCTCAGATGAATACACACTATCGAGATACCTACCAAAGATCACATTACAAAACAGATAAACACTCCACCCATTGGATTCTGTTAACATCGTTTTTTGACTGTGTAACTTTGATTATTTTTCAGTTTTCTGAAATATACTGGATAAACGTTAATCAAACCACTAGATCATACATTAACACATAAATAAGCGTAACGAAATTGTGGAATTTAATTTATCGGTAAAGTTCACAAAGATGCTACATTACAAACGTTTGTTTTGCTACTAGAAGAAAAACAAAAGACAAACACATCACGATGCATACCAAAGTAAGCGTGGTTGAAGAAATAAGAAGACGCACTTTATATATTTATCGATTTTGAGAGAGCACACAATCATACGGCATTCGCATGTAGTAACATCCGAAAACTGTGAGAAATGAAAATCGTCTGCTTGTAACAGAAAGACTAGGGATGCTTTTCAGTCATTCATTGGATATTATATGGATCTTATTACTGCTGCATACTTGCAGTTTTCTGTAGTGTTGCTATTATAGATCATCTTGCTAATTAATCTTTAGTTTGGACGCTTGCCATTAAGCGTGGCAGGTACAACTTTGCAAATTACCAGTTGACAGTTGGAATTACTCCTTCATTTATTTATAACTGTTGAAATGGTGTATCTAACAATCCGTCACCAAAGATATTAGTGCAAGCACAGAATTATTTAAAGACTTTTAACTAGAACAGGTAGTAGCATTAATGATATGTCTGCATAACAGTTACATAATAAGCTTGCAGGCTTACATCTGTACTAAAACTAACTACTAAAATGTTTACGCGCCAAACGGGTGACTTATGGTACGTGATGGAACATTGTAGAAGCGTTCGAAACTGTATGTAACCAAGAAATTAGACAATCCAACGATTGTTACAGAACATTGTACTAATTGAAAATACCGACGAAATCGTACCAAAAACTGATTTAAAATTCTTAGAGAAACTATTTCGGACCTTTCAAAAGAACTTATAATGAAATAAATAACTGAGCCAATCTACTCGCTTGAAAAACTCCATGAAGTTTCAACTAAATGTGGTCTCAAAATATCATCTGCTAAAACCCACCACATGGAAGGATCTTCGCGATACCAAGATGGACAACCCATGAATACGCTTTTTCACTATATCTATGAAGTAACTAAATTCAGATATCTAGCAGAAATTATTCAACCTACAGGACTAAATCGTGGAGCAAACAGTGAGCGTACATCTGAATTACAAAAAGCCTACAGAATCACCTGGAACAGATACATCAAAAAGTAAATATCCCGAAATTCCAAGTTAAGACAGTATAACACTGTAATCAAACCGGAGGCATTTTACGCAACGGAAACTTTGATTATTGGGGGCAGGTCATTGATTAAAGATATTGAAAAGCAAGAAAGGAAAATCTTTGGCCCAGTTTGTACAGGAGAAATCTGGATGAAAAAGGAATCACTTGAACTATGTCAGCACTCGGAATAAATTTCAGACATATTCAGGAAAAGGTGAATTAAATTCTTCGGCTAGATTATCAGAATGAATAACAACAGACTAACCAAAAGAATTATCAACATGACCATTACAATGAAAATCAAAAACAAGTGATTAATTGATATCGAAAAGGATCTCTAGGATTGGTATCACCGATGATATGATAGGGGGCAGATACAGATTTAGTAGCATGGTCAATAACCACCAGTTTGCCAACAAGCAGTGTATCAGAAGAAGGAACACCTGGGCGAAGAACGTAGGAGAGAGATCAGCGCGAGGATAAAAGAGGTTTTGGGAAAATAAGAAAAACACATCTGCTAAATAAGTTCATTCGCACTCCTCAGTTGAGAATAACGATATAAGATGAAAGAAGAACTGACCCAAGTAAAATACGAAGGTCTGGCCCTGCTCTCTTCCCCTAATCTTAATACAGGGCTAGTCAAAAAGATTGCAGTGATTTCAAAAAATTACTAAAGATTTATTATTCGACATATACTTACAAGATTACACAGATGTATAAACAAACAGTGAAAGTTTTTTCGAGTGCCTACAGAAGCTCAATATGTGCACCTTTAGTGACTCTGCACACATCAAGTCTATAATCGAGTTCTTCCCATACCCGATGCAGCATGTCTCTGTCAATGAGAGCAAATGCATTGGTGATGCGAACCCGCAGGTCTGGCAGATCAACTGGTACTGGTGGCACGAACACTGTGTCTTTTACGAAACCCCAAACAAAGAAGTCGCAGGGCGTTAGGTCAGGGGAACGAGGAGGCCATGAGATCAGCTGACGATCAGCATCCCCAACACGACCAATCCATCTGTTTGGAATCCTGGTGTTTAGGAAATTACGGACAGATAGAAAAAAATGGGGTGGAACACCGTCCTGCTGGAAAATGAAATCTTCACTGTCAGCTTCCAGAAGTGGCATGAGCCAATTCCGCAACATTTGCAGATAGGTTTTCCTGTGATCGTCAGCGCAAACCAATCTGTGACGGACAGACGGATAGCGTGTGTAAGTCATCGGTCGCTCAGGCTTTTGTTTTTCTTCATATAACTTACAGCTTTTTGTATCAAATTTCTAGCATAAAATTCTATGTACTCGCATACAAAGTCGCGAGTAACAGCTAACAATATTATAGATGCAAAAGTAGCTCTGTTTGTTACATTTTCACGACAAAGGAATCTTGATGAAATTTGACAAGGAAACGCTATGTATCATTAGGAAGGGCATATACTACTTTTTTCGGGATATGTAACGTATTTTGTAATTAAATTTTTAAAAAAATTAACCGAACGGTGACAGACAGACCTAGACAGACAGACAGACCTAGAAAGACAGACAGACATACCTAGACATACCTAGACAGACAGACAGACAGACAGACAGACAGACAGACAGCGGTCGCTCAATCTTTCTTTCTCTAGCAGTCAATTTATATACGGTTGGTACATAAATATTATGTACAGAGCCATTTTATGTAGTATTGATGTGGCTTTCGTCCAATTCCAGCAATAAAATTCTAAGTCCACGCGTGCGAAGTATCGGGTAACGGCTATTAAAATTTAATTTTGGAAGATCCATGAGAGGAAAAAATAAAATAAAAATATAAACAGCTCTGTTCCTATGATTTTTACCTGCCCAGCCAAAAGTGCTTTGCTAGTTTATCCCCGAGTTTACTTATTTATTTAGCGTATGATGCTACATGACAAATCCCCGAGTTAACAACACTTCTCAAATCCTGCTACTCGACGTCGCGGGCACGATTCGTGTTATATTAGTGTTAACCTAATTTAGCGAGTGCTTTGTTGTGTTACGTGCCGGACCGGGAATCGAAACCGGTTTCTGCCGAATACCGAGCCCAGCTGGACCGCTCTCCCCTCGTGCTCTCGTGTTACAGGATCGCGGCTCAGTTGTTAGCCTTCGCCGGGCGCCAGGATTTCATGTTTCTCCCACCTGCTATATTTACGGTTTCGGGGACTGCACGAATTTCCCCACCTACCTCAAAATGATACAAACCTGCTCAAATTTAGATTAACTACTTCTCTTCATGTCCTCTTCATGTTCCCCACTCTCATTTTATGGAAAATTTGCCACAAATTAAATTAAAAATGACATAATATGAGATGCTGCAAAATTGACAGGAAAATAATCTGTACAGAGATTATATCAAGCTAAACAGTTTCGTTTTTTCATGGGGTTTGCGGTTATTGAAATGTATCCTGGACCAAGAGGAAAAATATCTGAAAACTCGTTCTGCGGCAACCATCTCGGAAATATACCCTATTTGCTTACAAGGGGACATCCATTAATTACGTGAGGTGAAATAGGGGGGGGGTCCGGAGAAATCTCACCAGGGGGAAGGGGGGGGGTCTACGGAAATCTCACGTGAGATTTTGCATAAAATTTGGGGACAGTAGAGCCAAAAAAAAAGTTAGGGTGTGACCTAAAAAAAGTTTCCAGGGCGATTTGTAGGGGGGGTTTCTCACGGACCAGATCTCACCAGAGGGGGGGGGGGGTCCGGCCAGATCTCACGAAATCTCACCAGGGGGGGGGTCCAGAAATCCGGAAAAACACCTCACGTAATTTGTGGATGCCCCCCAACGGTAGCAGTGCATTGTCTCCGATTGCTAAAGTTGTTGCCCATTTTTTAGTTCCTTGTTCGACTCTATCACTATTGCGGCGCCCATAATGACGTGACGTCGATGCAATGTTTGATTTCAAGTGGTATTGCTCTCCGAAATCGCATATCAAATAATTTTACCATTCGCTGATGTCTTGTTCGACTCTCGGACAGATGGTAATACCAATCCAACATTCTAACCTCTCTGACCTTTTGGACTAACCTACACAAACCGCAAAGATATTGTCTGTTTTCCTCTTCCCATAGGTCCTAATTTGTTTGGACGAGCTTGGTTCAGAGAAAGAGTAATCGAATTCTTCTTTCTCACTTCACAGTCCTCAGTGAGTAATATACCGACCGAACCGTTACTCTCGAAGACTGGCACTGGTCAGTTATGATTGTACAGCTTCGTGGGGGATCATGTGCACCAGTTTTGTATAAACGGAAGTTTATAAACATAATGGCTACAAGAAAGCACTTCCGGTTGCGGTCTCATATTCAGCATGTCAGTTTGTGGATGGCTGTGAGTTCTAGCAGAGAGTGGAGTACAGTCCTGTTAGAGTTCAAAATGCTTTGACTCGGCGAAATGTTCAAGTATCTATTTATCCTCGAGTTCTTTGAGGCACCGAATTGCAGATCGGAAGGTGTCTGATTAGAATTTCAGTCTCGGCAGAGTATTTTACGGGCTGTTTACTTCTCCTTAACGTCTGCCAAAGCTTTGCTTTATTCATCTGAGTAAAATTGTAGATCCCCGTTATTACGATAGGATTACCGGGTTGGAGTACGGTACCAATGACAGGGGGGGTTGCGCTGCAAATTGAAATTTGTTACTAGACGGTGGTAACAAGATTTTCATGTCCAATACTGCAATACACATTTACTATCTTGGAGGTGTATTCCTGCTCCTCTATTACAAAGGCAGAAACGCAAGCTTTCAATGTTCTGTTTTTTAATTAAAATAAAAAAATAGTCTCTTATTTTCCGTTCTATCTTCTCAAAACCACAGTATCGTGTATAAATCTCTTTGTTCCTGAGTTGGACATTGCTTGCTCGTATGGTAAATAGTTTGGGACCTAACACGCATCCTTGTGGTAGCCCGTTTTTAAGCGTAAATAAGGCTCCAATAAAGAGGAGACTTGCTCGCCGTACAGTTTGCTATGATAAAGGGCTGAAAGAGCCGGGCAAAGCTGTCACAGGGATAATAAACACACAGCTGCAGAGTAATTTCCGGTCTCTTTAGGGCACCCTATTTACCACGAGCAGGCAAACGATGTAACGACAACACCAGTCGCCCGGTATCCACAACTTCGACATACTAATTTTCCAGCTCCGTTACTGGAGGTAACTATTTTAGAGCATCCCAGCTTTCGTATCCAACGTTATTCACTGGAATTCAGACAGTGAATAAATAAACATACGCGGCGATACAGGACGGCTACGCTTTTATGTTCAGTCTTCTCACTGCCAATCTATTTGGCCTGTGTTGTTACCGTATTTCGGTCTGCTCTTCATAATGTCGAATTGTGCTCAGGGTCTGTATCAGTTTTTTATGATCTAACTGCATATCTGATGTTTAGAAACTTCAGTTCAGTTGTATTGACACAATAAATGATACCAACCTTGTGAAAGGATAAACGTTCATGTAATCTGGAAATTGAGAATTACTTGGATTGGTTTTACATAATCTTTGTGGTTTTGTGTTGATTAGTTGTTTTGATTACTATACCGAGCGTGGTGGGTGAGCGGTTTAACGCTCTGGCCTCGCATTCCGGAGGACAGGTGTTCGAATTCCCGTCAGGGCATCCAGATTTTGGTTTTCCATGGTTTTCCAAAATTACTCCAGGCGAATGCCGGGATGCTTCATTCAAAAGACCATGGCCGAATTGCTTCCCGTTCCTGGCCCCAGTCCCATCCTGCCTCTAACGACCTCGATGTCGACGAGGCGTAAGTAAAAAAAAATGATTACTATATACCATGCGATAAGGAATTTTACTTTTCTCATTATGTATTCTGTGGAAGAATAAACGTTAAATTGTGAAACATGAAAATGGAACTAATCCTATACATTATTTCAAAAAGGTGTTTTTTTTTTGTGTGACAAGTGACTTATCTTGCTTCATACCTAACCGAAATCTATTAACGAGATATCATTTTAAAGATTAAAGTATCCTTTTTGGTAACATCATAAATTAAGGAAGCAATTTGTCGGAAGTGCAAAAGTATTAACTATCAAGGTCACGCGTATGAGACAGTTCAGAGCCAAGTCGCTAGGCACCGCTACCGTCGATAAGGATTGATCGCGTTACCGTTAGTTAGCAACAGCACATGTCACAGAGATATAACTGTGTGTTTTTCCCCCACGGTAAGGGGATGTCAATTTATTACGTGGGCTCTAATGGGGAAGGGGGGTTGACAGAAATCTCACGTGAACGTTTTACTGCAGACTGCCGCCCTTCGAAGAACAATAGAGAGAAAAAAAGTCTCCAAATCGACGATCTCGATCTCACGGGAAAACTTTCGTTTTTTGCTTTACAATTGTGTGGTTTTTACAGCAAGTATCTTTTCGGATAATTTTTCTGTCTAGGGAACATTTGTGTTTTGTTATACAATTCCTGTGTAAACAATACCGCTAGATAGCAATACAGCGCATCACAGAGAAGTGGATACTTTGTGTATTTTATTGGGCTTAGTTGTGTTCCGGTTCGATATTCATCGTATTTTATGCACGAAATTTTCGCACGGATCATAAAGAAATTATTTACGGTAGTAAGTAAATAATATCTCCCACAGCTAAGCAGTTTTCCTTGTTTTTAGATTAACTACTCGCGGAGTTCCCGGCGTTGCCCGGTATAGTTACCCGTACCCTATTTTTATTCCCGCAATGAGAAATATTTGTACAAAGATTCATAAAATTCGCGCCAACGTTTTTCGGAATTAAAGCAAACCTAGATTCACCCGCCCCCTACCAAGAAACGGGTGTGTTGAAGTTTATTTTCACGTACAATATTTTCATTCGTCCGAAAAGATTCATGTCTATCAAGCTTCGTTAATTTGGTTAAGAAATTGCATTACTACATTACTGAACTACGCTAGATTATGTTAGAAACTCACATTTGATTCAATTGCGAAGTGAATGGATATACTTTTTGTTTGAAACGCCAGATACTTAAACTCTGCAGATTCAGCCTTTATACAAATATCAAAAGTGAATCCAGAAAAATATTATCGTAAATAAATGATTTTATTCAAACAGAATAATGCTGATGGCCAGAGACAATATAGTTGAGGGCCTATTCCTAGAGATCGTGGTTAAAGAAAATCTCTGTTGTTTTTACGGCTATCTATGGTGTTTAAAACTTGAATATCCCTAATTAAAGGAAAGAATACTTCAAGTTTTATTCAGTGTGCAAAATAGTTATTATTGTAAAGTTATGTTATTGCTTTCATTAAAGGCTATAGTCAGAGACATTGTACTTGTGTGTTTAGTGCGAAGTATGCAACATCTAATCCTTCCATCTTTGGGATCTGTCACCATACTTTCAAAATTTTATTTAATGCTACTGCGTTATTTAACGTCGAAACATAAGACGTTCCAAACAACTGAATTGAGATTCTATGCATTAAAATAGTGAAAACCCCATAGAAATCTACTTTGTAGTTTCCGAGTTTTTATACAACCAATATATCCGGTTTTCGTTTTATATATATAGATTTCAGGCTATAATTTAAATCTTCGAAGTTATTCATTTAATAAACAGCTGCCCAGTAATCAAGTAGATTAACAGTAAACCGACACCTGTTCCCGAGACTCTTATCGACGGTGAGTAAATATGAATACAGTGACAGAGCAGTTGTTCGACATGGCGACCCTCACAGGACTGGCAAAACAAAAGAAGTCTAACAACTTGTATTGCGCGTGGGGGAGATAACATTGAGAGGTGATACAGATTTCTACCACTTGCCCTCAATAAATAATACTTGAAAAATGTTTAAGATTTTCGTTTTGAGTCACCCTTGTTTATCGTGTACGCTCCGACGCTCCAACAGGTGTTGGCCAGAACAGGACCTAATCCGGCCATTGTGTTATATCCACCCCTGTAATTGTTTCGCACGCGATTTGACCCCCTTTTCACCTTGCCTGGCGGCCTACATATTTCCACCCCTCTTCCCACTGCTTTATTTTTTTTTTGTACCCTCTGTGTACGTGTTGAATAATATTCATGCCGGTGGCCCATTTGTTTTGATTAACTGTGTGTGCTGCTACTATCGGAAACGGGCGCTAAATGCTCTTTTGATATCGCCGGCTTTTAATTCACTCTCTGTTGCGGTTCGCTGTGGAAATAATTCCGTTTGCTAAGTTGTTGCGGCTGACGCTTAATTGCCGCGAATTAATTTAATAAACTGGCTGCAAACACTTTGAACTCGCACCGACCGCGTCGCTTCAGGTTCGTCTATCCCAGTTTTCTACTTTAATATTAATCTTTCGACGAATCGTATATAAATTAGAACAAAAGAATAATGATGTACATAATTATAAGACAAGGCAGTCAAATCATTTCCATTCGACTTATAATAAAAGGGGTGAAGCACAGAAAACAGTGTTGCACAAAGGCTTAAAAATATTAACAAATTACCTGATGAAATAAAAAGGACCTGAACTGTTTCAATTTTAGAGATAAGCTGGGTAAATGGTGAGAGAAAAGAGATTGTAATATTTTCTTGTGAAGGATTCATTGAAGTTAACACCTTGTTTGTTTTTGTTTTTTCTCTTTTATTTTTAGTATGATGTATATATATATATATATATATATATATATATATATATTAGCCGCCATAGGCTATTTTAAAATAAATAAATAAATTGCGTTCATTTATCGATTCTTCCTTCCGTGTCCACAGTACGAAAAAATTACTATGCACGAACGATGGCGGCCCAGTTTAGCGAGGTTATACGCATGTACGTCATCGCTCTGCCAGTATCCAATCACATTCAGTAACAATCCAGAGCCCGTCGTGGTAACACGAGTGTTGAATGTGATGTTTTTGGGAAGTAGACGGTTGTAAATCAATGAGTATTGCAATAATTCCTGTTCTAAATAATGGAAGACAAGCAGCAAAAGCGTAAGGTTCTGCAAAGTCAAAGCAGAGAGCAAATTTTCAAAGTATATAAGCATTTTAAGTGCGAAACAGATGCCAGATGGCCGAACTGCGACGTTGTCAGAGCTCAGGAGAGAACTGATGAGGCTTGTAATATTAGCCTTAGAAGTGTACAGCGAATAGTTAAACGCGGTAACGTCGCATATTCTATGTCATTCCTATTTCTCTCTCTCTGCGCGACCCGCCATCGTTCGTGGGGCGCACTATAGTTCAGAATTAGTGTTTGGAGATTCCGACGAGATGTCTTGCTCCTGACTTAACTCTCAAGGTAGTATCTTCATACTTGTTTGTTTGACTGTGTATGAGTTAATTTTTGCTTATTTGTCTGAAACTGAATGATGGATAAACAACTGTGTGACATTTCGGCTGAAAGTTTGGTCATGAATTCTGGGATTGGCTGAAATAAATTTTTCATCTGTCACTGGATCCTTCGTTTCAGGTAATTTCTTCGACAACTTTTTGTACATGAGTTTTTTGGAAAAAAATTAATTCTGCGTTATAAAGCAATATATCTTCTTTATACCCCGTCCACTCCGAACTGGCGGTTCAAGGTTATATTCCCCTAGCCCCGCTACTCTCACCTCACCACCTCCTCCAGTCCCTACCTCTCCTAAATGAATGCTGTGTCCCCGAGATATATCTACACTGCACTTTAACTGTAAATTATTATTATCCGTTGGTCCTGGAGTGTTGGGGTCGTGTTGATAGTCTGGTAGTCCTACCTCTACCACTGCTGTGTTAATCGAGTTGTTTCAGTCAGCTTTGCGTTGCGGTCTCATTCGTTCTAGATATCGCTCACTTGCCGCACTCTTATCAAGTGTCGTTTGAGAGCCACTTCCAAGGACGCATACAATAGAGACAACAGATAAGTCACTCTGACCTGCATTAAATAACTGCGCTACACATATCGGATGGTTAGAGTATGAAATGCTCTTCAGTTGTAATAATTTTCACATGTATATATATAAAGATGAATGTATGTATGTTTGTTTGTTTGTTTTTTGTTTGAATGTTTGAATGTTTGTTTGTTTCGGATTTAATGTTAAACTGTAGGTATCACAAAGTTAGGGGTGCAATGCTAGGCAAATCTTAGGTAGTCTTGCAATTCTGTAGGTGTACACTTTTTTACGTCATATTGATCCCTCAGGGGTGATTCGCAGTCAGACTGTGTGTGATCTGCAGTATTAATACTATAAATCCGGAAGTAAGTATCTGTCTTTTGTTACGTTTTTACGACTAAATACCTGTACCGATATTGGCGGAATTTGACAAGAAAATCTGTAGGGAGGGCACAGGACATTTTTTTTTCGGTGTGATTAACAGTTGTAGTCACGTAATTTTGATACCTTATCGAATGATGACAGAGAGACGGATGTGTGTGTTAGTCTGTTATGTTACGTCGCTTGCTCAAGCTATGCTTCTCGCGCATTATGTTAATGTATAATTTGTTAGTAAATTTAGAGAAAAAACGTATTATTTAGTATAGATGTCGATTTTCTCTGTCCTATCACTTTGTGTCTGTTTAAATGTTTCTAGCACTAGTTTATTTCGCCTTCTTTTTTGACATGCCTTGCGTAAACTGGCCTAAGTTGTAGCTCTAGCAGAGCACGAGCAGCTAAAGTTATTAGAACCCAAGAATCGGATGCTCATGCTGAAGAAAGAAGAAAAGACCAAGCTGAAATAAAGCTGTCCTTAGTTACCATCGCTACCATCAACTTTCTATATTCAATTTTGGCAAGAAAATCTTAATCCACGCGTACGAAGTCACGGGTATCAGCCAGTATATACACTACAGGGCCTTCGCCGGGAAACGCTACTCTCTGTTAGCGCTACAAGGAAGAAACTGCTCCCGGCGAGCGAGCGGTCAGCTTCCGGCATTGTTCGACCATCGGCCGCGGACTATTTCATAATAATTACGCTTCATAAACTTGTATCTAATCCTAGGCCCCTGGTCTATTTCTGTAATTTTATGCACCACAATTGTTTTGTACGGCTTTAAGTGAACTAGCTTTGTTACTTTCCAAGATGACGTCTTAGATACGCCTGCCTGTTGCCCTAACTGACTTAATGAATTTTTGGGTGACTTCTAGTCGAAAAGCTATATCGTCAATTTTCTCCTCTGTGAGAATACGGTTGACCGACAGTCTCTTTTTGTTAAAAAATAAATCCGTTTCTCTTACTTTTTAACCAGACACAGAATTGTTGATTAGCTGGCAGTAAAGCGCCAGGATATTCGCGACGAAATTTACTGCGACACTTTTTAAACGACTTCTTCTTCACATATGTATCGTAGAGAAATATTCTTTGTTGCAAACTGTAACGTACCATAATTTTACTCACACTCAAACACGGTACAGATTAGTAAGAGTATGAAGCCCCAAACCAACCAAACCGCAAAGAAACGTTTATTCACAACACTGATTAATAAGAGACTGTAGTCACAAACTAGCTACAATGCAAAGAAACCGTTCTTAACAATGTAAGGGTCCCATTATACTGCGTCACTGCACTGTTGGGGCAGCGGAGGTGTTAAACAGTGCGGTGATTCACGGCGCCGTGTGGCGGGAGTTTCTGGACCCACTGTCCCAGCAAGTTGCCGACGGCAACAGACTGGGAGGGTAGCGTTTCCCGGCGAACGCCCTGTATATATATATATATATAATATATGCGTATAAAATTGGATGAGTAAAATCTTAAGAGTTCGCGTAGGTGTGACGTGTTGCGCGTATGATATTCATACTTTAGTTTTCACTTCTGTCGGCAGTGCCCAATTACTGCAATTTTTTTAATTTTTTTTCGTGAAAGCTCAGCGTTAAGACGTTGTCTCGCAATCCGACCAAAAAATAAATAACAATTGGAATACTAACAGCTTACCGAGCGGGACGTGTGAGCGGTAACGCTCTGGCCTCGCATTCGGGAGGACGCGGGTTCGAATCTACATGCAGTCATCCATATTTGTGTTTTCTATGGATTCCCCAAATTACCGAAGGCGAATGTCGGTATGGTTCCTGCAAAATGACTGAGACCGAAAAAGTCTAATTGCTTATATCGGCGATTCTCAAAAGGAAGTCCTCAGACAAAATACTAAAACTTTAAAAGTTCAAGATAAATGAGTAAAAATTGTTCAATTTCAATAGTTCAATTCAATTTTCTCAACTGTGTTACCGGAGGAATTCAAAACGGGCTTTTGGATTTGCAATAGAATATGTCTCAAATATTAATGTACGTAAAAAGAAAGGCCTATGTAGTTTATTGGTTCTTAGAATTATTTTGACATTTCACTGGTCTTCTGGTTGAAAAAGGCTGAGAAATGCTCGCTTATATTATTCGGCGAATTCCGCAAGGCTAAGTTTGGGTTGGATGCCCGTATATGGACTCCAATGTCCGGTTTTCGTAAAATTGCTAGGAGAGTAATTATTTAAAATAATTCATCATTCAGTAAATCTTTTTCGAAAAAAAGTCTTGTACGGCTTTTGATACAGAATTTAATGACTCGGACAATATGTTGGCTGAAAAAAAGTTGTTGAAATCCAATTTTTTTCAACTTATTTTTGTGATGTTAATAATATACCTAACCAAAGAAAGACAAAAGTGATGAAATGTAGCAGAAATGATACCAACACTAGTAGATTAAATATAAAAACAGGGTCACATGCGATAGGAGAAGTTGAATTTTGCTACTTAGGAAGTAAAATTACAACTGATGGTCGAAGCAGGAATGATGTTAAAAGCAGAATACCAGTAGCGAAAAGAGCCTTCATGAAAGACAGAAATCTTTTAGTTTCAAATATTGATCTAGGACTCAGAAAGAACTTTTTAAAACTCTACGTGTGAAGCACCGCACTTAAGGTATACCAGATAGAAAGAAAATTGAAGAATTGAAATGTGGTGCTTAGAAGGATGCTAAAAATTAAGTGGACTGATGAATTATGAAACGAACTAGTTTTGGAAATGATGGGCGAGGAAAGAAGTTTGTGGAAGAAGCTTACAGAAAGAAGAGACAGGCTGGTAGGTCATATTTTGAGACATGCTGGATTGGTTAATTTGTTAGTGGAGGGAACAGTCGAAGGTAAGAACTGTAGAGGAAGACAGAGATTAGAATATATGAAGCAGATAATTGAGGACGTGGGTTGTAAGGGGTATGTAGAAATGAAGAGGTTAGCACAGGATAGGAATGGATGGAGGATTGCATCAAACCAGTCGAGAGACTGATGACCAAAAAAAAAAGTAAGAAATTAGTTCTATAAATTAGTTGCCTGCAGTATTATTTTTAAAAGTTTAATGGTCCTCATGTTGATAAAGGTCGAGAAACGCAGGCTTATAGAAGACTATAGTAAATCGTTCTGTACGGTGGGCTGCGGTACGGTTTGGCTTTGCGGTGAGGTACGACCCCCGCGCAAAGTGCGAAGACAGAATTTGTCAGCGACGCAACAGGCTCTGCGCCGGTGGAGACATCTGGAGCCCTTGGGGCGGAATAACGAGGGATTGCTTCCTCAAAAGGAACGAACAGAGGGACATAAAAGCCTGTCAGATCTGCCGGCAGAATTACATCTGAGGCGTGCCGACCCCTTCCCTGAGCAAACTACCCAACCCAAGCTGGCGTCTTCAATGACGGTGCAGATTTCTCATATATGTGAATGACATTGTCCTGCTGCAAGTATCTATATATTAATACGCTAAGCGAAAACTTATGTTACATTTTTTAAGAATATTGCGCGCACGGAGAAGTGTGAGATTTGGCATAGTTAAAGATTATATGGAGAAGAAGTGAATGAAGCTAAAATCTATATAGAATGTGCGTTACAAATACATTAAATTAAGTAAAATAAAACGCTCGCTCACCTACGTAGTTCGCTCAGATGGCTGGTAGATGGCGCAGCTAGCGGCCATACTTGTCTTCTTTGGTGAAACAAAACAGTCGAAATTAATCTCTGAACTTATATAGAAGCAAGAAGCAACATTTCGAGGGCTGGTAGATAGCTCAGATAGCGGCCAGAATATTGGGCGAACGGAGGAACTTATAGAAATACAGAAACCAAAAATTATATATTTTACAATCCTTGGAATCGATATAAGCAGTCAGAGATAATCGATTGTTTCAGTTGTAAACAAATGCAAAGTTTGTCTCTGGTTTGCGACATCGGCTGCGCAGAACGAATTTCCCGTAAACTTTTTACTCTTGGTCCAGGCCGAATTTCAACCTAACCATGATCACTATGACAAAACGAACCTATTTCGGTTGATAGATCACTGTACCGATAATTTGTGTGTCATTTTTACAGTGCTGCTAACATTTCGCGGTTGAGGAGCATCCCATATTTCTTTTTTTGTTAATGGCATTTGGCAACGGAGGCCATACAGCCAGCTCAATGTAATTATTATACCTTTCAGTGTATAAGTCATCATCCAGTATATATATATACTGTATTGCATTTCTCGAATGTATGGACGCCACAGGACGGACAGGACATTCACACAGACACACACCACTTAAACATCCATGCCCGCGGCCGGATTCGAACCGGCGGCCTTCGGTACGCCATCCCATATTTCGGCATTTTTAATTTAATTCGTGGCGACTTTTCCGGAAAAGGAGAGTTCTCAGTTTTTGCTTCGTGTGACTATTTACGAGAAACGGAGAAAGAAGATTAAAACATTCCTGGTCCATAGTTAATACCCCTTTCACTGTCTTGACATTCCAAAGTCATAAAGTTAAGGAGTAGCTTCATGAAACCAGAGCCAAACATTTTTTGGACAAATAGTGTATAAAGAATCGCTGGAAAGTTGGATATTTGAATTCATGTCACATGAAGTTGACGGTCAGCCATGAGAAAAGTGTGTAACGAAAGCGCAATACCCGATCTCACAATTCTACAAAAATAGAATAGTTGTAATTCTAATAAAGCCATGTATAATAAGTCGTTTTAAAAGGGAAACTTGGCGGAATACAATAAGCAAATAAAACGAAAATCGATTTTTTCACCCAAAATCAGATTCCATATCCCCTTAACTAAAGTAGCAACCCCTATGGATGCAGCACTAGCTACTGCTAAATTGTCATCGCGAATCATATCCACGTTCTAACTTCACAACACGGACAACTCGTCAGAGCAAACGATTGGACGGTTACCTGTATCGTTCGATGCCTCGGCGAACTGCGTTTCGGTTCCTTCGTGTGTTGCCTCGTACTGATGTTTACCCCCCCCCCCCTTTAGCGACAATCCCCTGCAGTTTGGCTCACTACCGAGTCGGAGCCTTTATTTACGCGGCCGACTCTGCATTAAGCTGCGGAGACGTACGCGGCCCCTTGTTCCATTGTGGTCTTAGAGGAGCGCTAGAATTTGCCGTCGGTGGCCGCCAGACACCCGGATAATAACCGTTTGCTCCAAACGCGCGGGCCTAACTCGACTGCAAATTGCCGAATTAAGCTACGCAGCCCCGCCTAACGGCACGCCTCTCACTCACTCGCCACTGAGAATCTGCTGGCATACCGAGCGCTGACAGTGCGATTACCAACTCTAATAGGAGCGATCACGACACGACCATGGAACTGGCTTATTCAACGACTATCACCGATAAGTGAAGACATGGCCCGGGCGGAAAATTTCGCGAATATATACGATGAATAGAGAGACTGGTGGTTTGTAATATGGCGAAAGAAGAACCGAATCATATGTAGCAATTGTTTGTCAACTGAAGTAGGTACGTAGAAAACACAATGTCTTAGGAAACAATTAGAGAATACTTTTGGACACGTTAAACAGCTAGTGTTAATTTCCAACACGAAATATTACAATATACATGTAAATTATATATATATATATATATATATATATATATATATATATATATATGTATAAAAGATGAATGAATGAATGTATGTATGTATGTATGTATGTATGTATGTATGTATGTATGTTACAAATCCACAGTTTTCACCCGATCTCGATGAAACTTTGCACACTTATCCTTTGAAACAAGGAGAAAAATACTGTCTATATTTAGTTGCAACATTATCTGTATAAATAATACCTGTTGTCTTACAATTTCGAAAAATTACTGAACGGCGATAGACAGACGCGTTTGATGTAGATGTCTCTGTACTGTTTTTCCGTGTGGCGGTCAGGTAGCTCAGTGTTTAAAGCGCTTGCTTTCTGTTGTTTGGGTCGTGGTCTCCGGTTCAAATCTCCGTGGAGGAAAAAAGAGTTTTAAAACTTGTTTTTGATCGTAAGAGTCACGCCTGGGCTGTCGGTTATTCGGACTGAATGTTAAACTGTAGATATCACAATACGAGGCAAATCGTAGGTAGTCTTTCAATGCTGTAGGTGTACACTTTTTTTACGTTATATTGATCCCTCAGGGGTGATTCGTAGTCAGTGTGTGTGTGTGTGTGTGTGTGTGTGTGTGTGTGATCTGCAGTAATAATACTATAAATGCGGAAGTAAGTCTCTGACTTTTTGTTACGTTTTGACGAATAAATGCCTATACCGATATTGACGGAATTTGACAATAAAACCTGTATGGAGGGCACATGAATTTTTTTTTCTGTACGGTTAACAGTTTTAGTCACGAAATTTTGAAAACTTATCGAATGGTGACAGAGAAACAGATGTGTGTGTTAGTCTGTAATGTTACGCTACTTGCTCAAGCTGTGCTTCGCGCGCATTATGTTAGCGTATAATTTGTTAGTAAATTTTGCTTAGAGAAAAAGGTATTATTTACTATAGATGTCGATTTTCTCTGTCTTATTACTTAGTGTCTGCTTAAATGTTTCTGGCACCAGTTTATTTTGCCTTCTTTTTTGACATGCCTTGCGGGCGTAAACTGGCCTAAGTTGTAGCTATAGCTGAGCACAAGCAGCTAAAGTTATTAGAACCCAAGAATCGGATACTCAAGCTGAAGAAAGAAGAAAAGATCAAGCTGAAATAAAGCTGCCCTTAGTTAACACAGCCCCCCCCCCCCTCCCCGCCCCACATCTCCTCACCTTCGTTTGTTTTTCTGTTTTTAATTATGTTGGAAACTGATTCTCTTCAAGAGACAGGTTCGACGGTAGAATGATATAGTGACAGCTTTCCAGTCATATTATGCCGACTCGGTGTTGTTTGCGACCAATTCTTCGTTACCAACAATCTTCTGTATTCAATTATGGCAATGAAATTCTTAATCCACGCGTACGAAGTCGCGGGTATCAGCTAGTTATAAAATATTTTCATAAAAAAATTTAATTCCGAAATATTTACAATACAAAACCTCTTTGCACACAATGTTTGAAGTAAAATATTTTCCAAAAGAAACAAAAATATCCGAAAAACTCCTTACTCCAGGGAACACAGTTTATGAATATCTCTGTTATATATCGTGCTGCTATCTAGCGTTAATGCGATTACTCCTTATAGACGTCAGCGACGCCTAGCAACTTCACTTTGAACTATCGCGTACCCGTGACCTTGATACTTCATAATTATTACCATTTGCTGGTTTGATTTCGAAATATTCCTTTCGTAACGATTGTACTAAAGTGTAGAACCTGATCTTTAAAATGATACGTCATTCATCGATTTTGTTTTGGTATAACGTCACACACACACAAAAAAACCTTTAAGAAATAATATATTAATCTTTATTTTATTTTATTGTTCTTAGAAACGTTTCTAGAACAATTCAAACTACCACCATAGGTGATACCCATTATTTCTGACGGGCGTTTAAACTGGAGAAATAATATCAGGATACCGGGGGGGGGGGGGTCAGAAAAGTGACTTAGAAGACCGATCATCTCTGAATAGGATGCAGTACAAATCGGCAAAGACGCAGCAAACACCAATTCCCTCCACAAACACAACAGTTATGTCTTTTACGGCCTATATGACACCAACCTATTTGGGTCGAAATGACAGGAAAGATAAAATCAGAGAAATAAGGTGCCGCACTGATTCTTATATGAATTCTTTTTTCCCTCATACCATTAGGGATTGGAATGTACGACAAAGAGATTAGGTTTTGTGCTGAGCACCCTCTGCCACCCACAGTTTTGTGAATTGCAGAGTATATATGTAGATGTAGAATAATGATTACTATATAATTTTTGCTATCAATTCGCACAGAGCTAACTAAGTAAGTCATTCGTCGCGATCTTAATGGTGTTGGCGCTACGTATTAGCGATGTCCTATTTTGAGGTGTAAGCCATGTGTCAAGTTTGTGTCGATTTGTCAGAATAATTTAATTGGAGGCAGAAACTCAATATTTTGGATAAAAAGCAAAATGTGCCCACGTCGAAAAAAAATCGTGAATTTCCGTCATATCGATTCGTTATGATTCTTATAAAATCTATCTTTTACACACACACACACACACACACACACACACACACATACATAAAAATCAAGACGCAAAGTGGTTATTGCCCTCACTAAAACATCAGACAAAAATTTTTTCGGAAGTGATGATACAGGTGGCTTGTTCTTTCGTGTGTGGGTAAATTGAAATGCTTTTGTGTTCCATTTGTTCTTCTTTTCAGATTAGGAGTAAAATGTAATACCAGTTCCACTCTTCGTTTGAGCTTTTTTTTATGTTTTAGTTGCAGCTGTAATCTCGGTTCGTTTATTTTCATATTCTGTTGATTCTGTAATCAGAGAAGAACTCTTTGGTGGGTGTGAGAAATTCTCATCTGCCGTTTTTACTGCCGTCGTAAAACGTCGTTGGCGAAGATGATGTTAATGGACTGGTTACGACATTACATGCTAACGAGCTCATAAAGTCGAGTTACGCGTTGGAAGGACAGGTAAAATCGACCTTATGCCTTCATATTTAGATTGACCCGATGATGCGGTTATCACGCACGAAGTGATCGTAAATAAAATCTTTTAACTTGCAAAATAGTTCCTTAGTGATATTGTACGGTATTTTTTTTTTTCGTACATTCAAGCTTATTTCATTTTGTTGTCTATGATTTCTGTTTTACTAACGTACTGTAAAAAAGTGAAACATTAAATGGTGAACGTTTGTGATCCATGAAGTTAAGTTGTGAGCCTCCGCATTCATCTTAGTATCTCCGGCAAACTAGCTTTTCCTCCACAAACTAAAACACCGACTAGAAAGTATCTCCTTCCGAATTTATTGGCGGCATCGATGGAATCTGACAGAACGATGAGAAAAC
>CM061918.1:117616174-117677897 GCA_031002005.1 Vandiemenella viatica
TATATTATTCTGGTCAATAATTTTCAAGCATGTGATGTTAGGCTAATGGTGCGATAATTCTTACATTTCTCGGCTTGTGCTTTCTTTGGAAGTGTGAAGATTATATTTTTATTAAAATCAGTTGGAATTTCTCCTGTTTCATAACTTTTTGATATCGGCTTGAATAATCTTTCGATTCCTTCCTCTCCTAGGGATTTAAGAAGTTCTGCAGGGATCTCATCAATTCCAACTGCCTTATTTGCTTTCAAGTCATTCAGAGCTTTAATAAATTCTGTCCTCAAAACAGGATCTCCTAAGACATCAATGTCGACATCACCTTCCTTTTCCATTACACTATTGTTCAAGTCGTCCCCAACATACAGTTTCTCAATGTATTCTTTCCATCGGTTAGCTCTATCCTCTGAGCTTAAAAGAGGTTTCCCATCGGCAGCTTTAATGTTCATACCTCTTTTCTTCATTTCTCCAAAATTCTGTTCGATCTTTCTGTAGGCAACATCTACTTTACCTACGACCATTTCCTTTTCTACTTCTTCACACTTTGCATGTAGCCATTTTTCTTTTGCTATTTTGCATTCCATATTAATTTGATTTCTAAATTGCCTGCACAGCTCTCTTCCTGCTTCATCCTAAGCATTTTTGTACCTTCACCTCTGATCCATCAGCTCCAAAATTTCTTCTGTTATCCAAGGTTTTCGGGCAGCTTGTTCCCTAAAGCCTAATGTTTCTTTACCAGCTTTCATTATTTCGGTCTTTAATGCATTCCATTCGTCCTCGGTTGAACTCCTTTCAGAGTTATTTATTAGACCCAAGTCTACCATTTCTGCAAATTTTTCTCTCGTGCTAGATTGTTTCAGTTTATTCACTTCCAGTATGTTCTGCTTATACTGCTTCGTTATTCGCTTAAATTACAGCCTGCATCCATTATTATCAAATTATGGTCAGAGTCTATGTTTGCTCCTGGGTACGCTTTACAGTCTAGAACTTGATTCCTGAATCTCTGTTTGACCATGATATAATCTAGCTGATATCTACCTGTATCCCCAGGACGTTTCCAGGAGTATATTCTTCTTGCATGGTTCTTAAACAGTGTGTCTGCCACTACTAGCTTATATCTTTCACAAAATTATAGCAACCTGCTTCCTCGCTCATTTCTTTCTCCTAGACCAAAACTTCCTACAGTATTCCCCTCTTTTCCTTCTCCCACTATTGCATTCCAATCACCCATGATTATTAGATTTTCCTCCCCCTTCACATATTGGATTAATTCTTCAATTTCGCTATATATTTTTTCTATTTCTTCATAATCTTCCTGTGACGTTGGCATATACACCTTTACTAACGTGGTTGGGACGGGCTTAGTTTCTTACCTCATCAAAATAATCCTGTCACTAAACTGTTCATAATAACTAACCCGTTTCCCTACTTTCTTGTTCATTACAAATCCTACACCAGTGACTCCATTGACAGCTTGTGTGCTAATTATCCTGTGTTCCCCAGACCAGAAATCCTGTGCATCCTTCCATTTAATCTCACTAATACCAACAACATCTAACTTAAGTTGTTCCATCTCCCTTTTTAAGTTTTCTAACCTACCTGCCCTATTCAGACTTCTAACATTCCACGCTCCGACTCGTAGAATGTTTCTATCCATTCTGATGACTCCTCCCTGAGCAGTCCCCACCCGGAGATCCGATTGGGGGACTATTTTACCTCCGGAATATTTTACGCAGGAAGAAGCCATCATGATATATGTAATTTGAGAGGATTACATGTCCTCGGGATACCCTTAGGGTCTTTAATGCAGTGGTTTCCCGTTGCCTTCTGCATCCCCATGCCGTTGATCATTTCTGATTCATCCGCCTTTAGGGGCCGTTTCCAACCCCAAGGGCAAGAGGGTGCCCTGAACCGCTCCCCGCTCTTCCGCCCTCCTTTCAGAGGCCGTTGGCAAGCAGTGGGTGATTCCTTATACCGGGAATCTTTCAGTCGCCAGAGCCTCGTCCGTGCAAACAGGGTGCACCACGTGAAGGAGAGGTTGACATTTGGTTGGAAAAGACTAGTATAGCCTCTCCCAAACCCTTACACCCCAATTCAAGTTATATAGCTTCGTATTAGCACTGTTCCGAACGAGGTTTTCCGCTCGCGATCTCGGTAGCTTAAACAGTCGTCATAGACTATTCTAAGGGAACATCAAAAAACCGCCAGACGATTATGGAGCGCTGAAAATCGCTCCATCAGTAGAAATCCTACAAAAACAAATAAAAACTTACACAAAATTACTAGGAACTATATGATCCGTGCGATAATTTCGCGAATACAATGGATAGTGAGGTTGGTGGTTTGTAATACAATGAAAGAAGGACCGCCTAATTTATATCAATTGTTTATTTGTTTTGTGTAATAGCTACGTTACAAATGCCGACGCCAGTGAAGCAGTTTATTAATATTTCTGTCATATGTGCTACTGCTACCTAGAGGCTTGTCTCTTTTTTTTTTTCTTTTTTTTTTTAAAAAAAACTTCAATTTGTTCAGTGTACAAACACATGCATTCCCCTACCAGATATGACATAAATTTCATCAGAGTGGAACAAACTCCCAAGCATATCAACTATTAACAGAACACATAATGGATTATGCAGCGCTGGACCCAAAGCATGTACAGGAGAAGTGATGTTGACTTACGCAAGGTCGAAGTTGAAGTCCACTCTTCCCTTCTGGGAGACTGGGGACGAAGTTGTTGCGGAGATCGAATAAAGTCCGAATCAAAAGATACCTTCATCCGCTGGTCAGCTCTTGTTTCTCTCCCTCTTCTGATGTCGTGGCGAATCCACAAACGGTAGCCCTTTTCTTGTCATTCATTGGTCGAAAACATGAAAATATATTAGTGTCGTGTGAGTGGAGACTTTTCAGTCGAGAACAACTACAAGATACCTGATGAAGACGGCAGAGTCAGCTGTCGAAACGTCGTGTTTTTCACGACCATCCGGCTGGACACCCGAGAAGATTTTGTTATTTTATTGTCGTTCATTTATGAGGAATAATTTTTTTCAGTATTTAATTATGTAACCAGGTGTATCGACTCCGAGGTTTTTATTTTATTTCTTGTTTATTGCCTTGTTACTTTAGCTAGTGTTCTTTCTGTCTTTGGATAGCCTCCGAATTTTATTTTATATTTCGCAGTTTTCTTTAGACTTTATTGTTTTACTTTGAGCATTGATAGGTATTCTTCCAAAATCTGGGATATCTTTTGCAATATATCCTGTATTGATTGGCTTAGGATCCATACTAAACAATTGTATTTTTCTTGAGGGGTAATTTTGATATCCGGCTTTGCTAGAATTGTACTTAGTACTTCAATGGGCGGTCATACGCGCGACTTTAAGGGTCAAATTTCGTTCTTGATTATAATGTTACCTGACTTGAGATTTTAGACTTTTAAATAAAACCTCATTTATGGATTTCAGTTAGGTTCAAGGGAGATATATGGCCTATAAAAAAAAAAAAAAAAATTGGAAGTAATGACACTTTTGCCCCTTATTGGTCGAAATCCAAAAAAATCCTTTTTAAAAATTTAATGTAACAAACTAGAGACCTTAATCTCTAAAATAATACCTTATTTCTCGATTTCTGTTCGATATGAAGGAAGATAAATTGCACGTGACAAAAAAATATTTTATGGAAATAACGATAATTTTGCCCTTTGTGGTCGAATTCCGAAAAAATGCTTTCTTAAAATATGATGTGACCACGGCGGAGGCCTTAATCATTAAATTAATACCTCATTTATCTATATCGGTTAGATATCAAGGGAGATAAATGGCTCGTGACACAAATTCGCGTTACAGAAATATTGATACTTTTGTCCTTTAAGGATTGAATTCCAAAAAATTCCTGCCTTAATATATGATGTCACCAAACTGGAGATCCTAATCTTTAAAATGATACTTCATTTAACGATTTCAGTTAGGTATCCAGGGAGATAAATGGCTCGTGACCAAAAAAAAACCCCACTTTTTAGATATATTAACTTTTTAGCCCTTTAAGGGTCGAATTTGGAAAAAATTACTTTCTTGAAATATGATATTGTCAAAGTGGATACCTTAATTTTTAAAACGATACCTCATTTATCGAGTTCGGTTAGGTGTGAAGGGAGATATTGGCTTGTGAGGGAAAAAAACCTATAGAAATAATATATACGATTGTATTCTACTTCTACTGGGTGTACTCCACAATCTACGAAAGAAGTACGTTCAAATACTCTTTTTTTATCCAACACACATTCGCACTATACTCGTTGACTTTTTACGTATATAAATAATATCCGAATGCAATGCTATCAGTAATCTAGAACCAATTTGAAATAAATTTGAAACAACCCATTCAATGTAACAGTTTCTTATGTGTTATTGAAGCTTTAAATATGCATAAACTGCAAATTGCTATTGAAGGTTTGCATGAAGAAATTAGTTGCATGGGAAACTCCTTGATGATAAAAGTTTTACTACTTTGTCAACATCTCAAAATATGGCTGTACATATTCATAAAAGTGTGGATTTTGCAAATAAATTTAAAATAATTTCTTTTATCTGTAACTGCCATTTCTATATTCATTGGGAGAGTTTTTTTCTATCACGAATGCAAAGTGAAGATTTGTTTTTTAATTTTGCTTTTGGCTTTACGCGTCGTCAACGTCGAGGTCATTAGAGGCGAGGAAGGAGGAGGCAAGAAACGGGAAGGAATTCGTCCATGATCTATTAAAGGAACCATCTTGACATTCGCCTGCAGTGATTTGGCGAAACCAAAGAAAACCGAAATCTGGATGGCATGAAGGGGATTCGAACGCGAGTCCTTCCTAATACGAGGCCAGCGCGTTATCACTCACCCATCATGCTCTATGCAAAGAGGAGAGATAAAAGAAACAAATCTTCGCCCACCCCAATAAAGCATGAGTATACAATATATTTGAATATAGACTGTATAGATTCTGTGGAAGTTCTTATGAAGATCAAGATTTTGTTGAATGCGTCAAACAGAAATAAAGAAACTGTACGGTAAAACAAACAAAATATACAGGATTCGATTCGATACAGTTCAAGGTAGTAACCCTAGTTATTTTCGTACAGTCTGATTATCACAAATGCCCATAAAGGTCTAGAAGTTACCGTCTAGATTCGAGAGAAGACAATGCTAGGAACTTGCATTCGGGAGGATGCTGGCTCGAATCCCCGTTCGGGCAACCAAATTTGGGCTTTCCATGATTTCCCCAAATCACTCCAGGCGAATGCCGGGATGCTTCCTTTAAAAGGCCATGGCCGAATTCATTCCTGTTCCTTGTCCCCAGTACTTTCCCGCCTCTAATGACCTCGACGTCGAAGAGGTGAAAAGTAATAAGCAAAAAAAAAGGGGACTTGGCATTTCTCTGTACAAACGTGTCGCTAAGAGCCAGAGTGATTAAATTAAGTATATTCCCTAGCTGTTTGCTTGTCAGATCCAAACACCAATAAATAAATAAACACATTAGTAGCGGCGCGATCTTGGCTGAGTTTGTTAACAGTCTCCGAGCTGTATTACTTCTGTTTGATGTCGCGAGCGGCGCGAGTAAGCTGCAAACACGAATAGCGCGCTAATTAATCAGTTTAACCTCTGCAATTAACTCTCCCAGTTTACAACCTGGGTATATACACCAGTAGCCTCCACCTCCCCCAATTCCCAACGCAGCCCAGTTCCGACAACAAACGTATTCGACGAGCAATAAAATATGGTTATTTGACAGAGCCAAAACTGATTTGCGGTGAGCAGGGAAATAAAATTATTCAAACTAAATTTAGGACACTTGCGTAGACTAAAGTTAGTGACTGACTGACCCCGGAGGCAAAGGGGTAGCGTGCTAGCCACGCGTTGCAGGGGTCACCGGTTCAAGTCCGGTCTTAATACATTAGATCTGCAAAACAGGTGCGATGTCCAAAATGGTAAAATGATCCCACTATTTTCACTGTGTGTCAGTTCATTCAGCCGATCGAATAATAACTCCTGCAATGTACCAAGACAATTATTTAATATTTAATTAAAATTGCAATGAGCGCACGTTTCATTGGCAATTTCCTTACACACCCATCTTAACCCTTTCCTGCACCCACCTACATTTGCCCTCTACAAATTTTTATTTTGAATTCTTTCAAAGTTTTTGGTAAATTAGTCATCATTTCTCTTGGTAACTTATTCCAATCCCTGACACTCTTACCTAGAAAGGAAAATCTTCTCCCACCCTTGTGCCTGAAATCGAGTGCCAGTTTGTAGTCATAGTCATCATTTCCCTGCCATGTATTACTTTTAATTCATACATCAATATCTTTGCATACCTCATTCCCAATATATTCACCTTGTACACTCCCATGACCCTCTCCAACCTCCTCCTGTCTTCCAATGAATCCCATTCCAGCTCTTTTATTATATCTGTTACAGATAGTGTTCTGCGGTAATTTCCAGAAACAAATCTAGCAGCCCAACTCCTGTATTTGATCCTCAAGCTGTGAGTCCCATATAGTGTTGTAAAAAACATTTTTTTGACTTGAAAAAAACAAACTAAAAAAACTATGATAAAAAACACGTTTTTTTTCTGGGACACGTTTTTTTTCATAACTACTAAATCTTAAATTTGTAAGGCATTTATCATTTGATATGACTGTTTATACTATGTGCTGACCTTAATTTTTAAATCTACTATATATTTCTGGTTCAGTAGATAAGAAATTACGAAAATATTGGCAACATTGACTGAAGTTTTCTTTTACGAACGGGGACTTCCCGAAGAGACTAGGTTGCTAGAGAAGGAATCCCCGTTCCCTGTTGTTTGGATTGATACTCGCTATTTGAACTAGTGCTGCCAGCCCGTATGAATTTATCTGTAGACCTACGGATCTTTTTTAAAAAATAGGAATTTTAAATTTATCTAAGGTTTTTTGCCTCTTTTTATTACTTATTGGGCTTTCCTTATATTCGTATACTTGTTTAACTCTCAGTGTATAGTGATACTGAGTCATTAAATTGTCAGTAATTATGTATCGTTTCCTTGCAACTGTTGGCGTAAGCCAACGATTGAAAAGAAATAAAGCTCCTATTTTGTATGATAATAGATTTAAATTCAAACTTAAAAGAGCGCAATACAGAATTATCGGCGCAGTCTTCATGCACAGTGTGTACTTTGCTCACAATTTAAAATTGCAATCTCAAAATCTTTAGCGTACAATACAAGATCAACCAGTAAAAGAAAATGTAACTATTTCTGGAGTTATGGATCTAGAGTAGACAGAAGAAGAAACAGAAAATTCCAACACAAACCGAACTAGTGTTGGTGGTGCTGATTCTAGTGAATGTGGTACTGACATAGAGGATGAATAAAATTATGTTACCTATATAGATACATTTATGAATCATTATGTAAGACATTATATGATTCAGTAAGATTTAAAACACACATGTAAAATGTAATTTCGCAAATCAAACTATAATTTATCAAATATAGGTCTACTGTTTTCTGAAGGAATTTTTTTTAAAAAAAAAAAACAAGGGAGCTAGGTTTTTTCCATGTATTTTTTCACAAAGTTGATTTTTTTTTTTTTAATTTGCAACACTAGTCCCATTCTACATTACCATATTCAAGCAATGGTATGACCAAAGTTTTGTAACCCAATTCCTTTACTTCTCTCGTACATCCCCTCATCACTCTCTCCAACAAATGCAGAATTTTGAAATCTTTTCCTACTACCTGTCCAATCATGGCACATATTGAAACGAGAATTTAACTATAACTGCAAGTGTCGTATTAGATTAAACTTCATTCCGCTTATCAGTCACTCCATTGGTTTCAAACGAAGAGCAATCTTTCCTTATCCCAGCATAATATCAACGTAGCCTTTATAACCTATGCACTCATTTACCTACTTCGGATATTCTAATATTCTTGTTTTTCTAGACTCATTTCTTCCCCACATAACCAGTTCCGCATATCTTAATACCATATATGACCCACCTTCCCTTCTCTTCTTTGTGCGAGACTTTTTCAGAAATTTTTTTCCTGACCCATCATTTGCTTTCATTTCGTACTTTATCTGCCTACTTAATTTTAGGCATGATTCAATTCAGTTTTTTACTGTATATTATCCCTGTAAGTTTTTTAGTTGTGTGTGATGTCAAACTTATTGTAAAATAGTTTTCATATTTGTCAGTTTCTTAATGAATCTTAAAATAATAGCTTAACTAAAACCTTTTGTTAAGTCTTATGTTTTATAACTTTTCGAATCGATTTTGACTACTCTCTCAGTTACGTTTACACCATGTACCTCAGCAATTCTGAGGGGATCTCATCAATTTTACTCCGTTATTTCTCTGTGGCCAAAAATTTTCTGCCACGTTTTTTTCCTTATAAGAAAGGTGCATGGAAGGGAAAAGATGACCATGGCCACAAGTTGGCACTCGATTTCAGGCGAAAGGGTGTGGGAAGATTTTCTTCCGTAAGTAAAGGAGTCAAGTATTGGAATAAATTACCAAGAGAGATGATGAATAATTTTTGAAAAACGCTGAAAAAATTTGAAGTTGAAATTTGTAGAGGGCAAAAATAGGAGAGCACAGGAAATTGGGGGGAATGGGTGTGTAGGAAAACTGCCACCGGAGCCTGCGCTCAATCGCAATCTAATTAAATTCCTTTGATTGTCTGTTGCTTCAATGTATTCCATTTTGCTTCAGTTGAATTTCATCACAGCTTTTTCCCTAGACACACGTTCACCGTCTCTGTGAATTTCTGCCTCAAGAGACTATGTTAATTCGCTTTCTTCAATTTTATTTGGCTTCTGTTGCTTCCTTGGTCTTTTAAATTTCAATCTGCACTTCAATACTTCCAAAATGTGGGATGGTTTTTTTTTAACTTATGGTTTTACGCCTCGCTGACGTCGAGTCATTAGAGGCGGGATGGGACTGGGGACAAGAAACGGGAAGGTTATTTGGCCATGGCATTTTGAAGGAAGCAACCCGGCATTCGCCTGGAATGATTTGGGGAAACCATGGAAAACCCAAATCTGGATGTCCGGACGGAGATTCAAACTGCCGTCCTCCCGAATGCGAGACCAGAGCGTTAACCACTCAACCACCACGCTCGGTTTGTGGGAAGAAAGTGACTGTTTACTCTGCATCAGATAAAGGATTGGATCACAATCTTTTAGTTATCCCTTTAAGAGACCGTCAAGAAAGCTGCCAAACCCCTTCGAACATAAACAATCAAAATATTGAGCCCAGTCATTAAAATACTATTTTTCAGAAATATACTAAACAATTACTACTTTCGATGCAGAAGACGATGTAAAGAAAGCTTTGTGTGAAAATGTAACCTAGAATGTGAAGAGATCAGTGCTGGGATGTTTTCACCTGTTTTACAGATTACGAAAAACCTACCTGGTGTAACTTAAAAATGAAATTAATTGAAACAATTGAGATTTTAATTCACGCAACTTTTTTTTGGGTGTAACATGAATAAAGTACAGCGAAAATATGTGCTATCTACATGGGCGCCGGCAGGATTACTTTAAGGGAGGTGCATCAGTTTTTTTTTATACATTATATATAACACTTATTATCTAAAGATACTAAATTTATTGACAAGATGTTGAACAAATTTGGACAAGAACCTAGGTGCCTTAAGTTATTATTCAAACAGTGAATTTAATAATAAAATTTTTGTTTATTAATCTTTTTCTGTGTGTTTTCTTTCATACCAGGTGGGTGCAAGTGCACCACCTTCCCGGCGCCCATGGCTATCTGTCGCCACCGCCCAAAATTCACGAAAGAGTTCCTGCTTTGCATTCACATCACGCGGTCTACTATTTCCTCAGCAGCCAACAGATGGCAGCACGGCACTGCTTTCTCTCAGGTAAATGCATCATCTCTGGTCAATCACTGAGGAAATGAATGTTTACAATCTACGTTATTTGCAGGATTATATTCGGTATTCACTGGGATGATAATTCAAAAATAGATTATTTTGTGGACTGTCGCGATGTTATAAGAGTGAAAAAAGTTTAGCAAGTTGACAGTGACCATTTATGTGGTAGTTCTATCGCCCCTGCGTGCTTGACGTCGAGCGGCCGCGAGTGGAGGGGGGGAAGTGGCGTCCGCTGTGGAGCGAGCGTGCGCGCGGCGGCCATGTTGGGAGAAGCGAGCCAGCGTCTGTGTGTGTGACCAACCAGAGAGCTCGGCCGTGGTCGATCTGGCGCCCGACCTGTCAGCCAGTAGTGCTAAGTCGGCCGCCGTTGCGGTGTCTCGCTTGCTGAGTGAGTGTGTGGGTCGGCGGCAGTCGCTACGCGGATAATAGCACCTCCCAAGGAGTGCTCCCGAACCGGGATTAACGTCGCGCGCGAGTGTTGTGCTGCAGTGCTAACAGTGCAAGTGGAATATCGCAGTATAGTGCACGCTGGCGTCCTTGTGATGGATATTTGCGGAACGCCCGGTGAGTTTTAACAGCTCTTTTTTTTTTTCTTCGGCGGAGCAATAAATGTGCTCGTGCAGCTGTCGGTGGTTACACGGTTGAGTTAATGATGCCGTAAACTGGAATATACTGATGGGGGGGGTGAAAGAGGGGGTAAAAAGGTGAGTTACGTTAAGGGGAGGGGGTTGGGGAAGGGGTACGGTGTTAGTGGAGGTATATATACACTGCAGGCCCGGAGGGGAGGTGCTCTAGTGTGGACTGGCTGAGGGGTGGGGGGAGGGTGCGTGTGGAAGGGGAGGCAGCGGGAATCGATCAGCGAGAGAATGGGGACTGCCAAGCAAGCCGCTTACCGAGAAGGGCTTCGACGGAGTTTCGAGGGCAGATTTCTCCCGTTACAGGTGTGGGACAAACACGGCGGAAAGTCATATTTTGCCCTACTACACGGCTCCACTGAGTAATAACTACAGCTTGTGGTTTATGTATGAAGTGGTGAGCAGGAATCTTGTGGCCAAGACTTCTCAACACCCACTCAAAAGTTCTCCCTCCCCCCTACCCCCTCAACCCTTCCTCCACCTCTCTCTCTCTCTTTCTCCCCCTCTCCTACTCTTTTCTCCCTTGGTTGGTCGTTACTCGTCACTCTACACTTCAACCTGTCATAATAAATCTCTCAGGATGATGTCTGTATTATTGCGCCGTAAAAGAGAGTGGCGGCGACACGAATTTTTTTTTTTTTTTTTGAAATCTTGCCAGAGGCCAACCCATTCGCCGTATATGGGCGTCGTATAAAGCCGAGCTTGCATTAAAACGCCGAGAATCTCTCAGGAGTCGTCATTGTGCGGGTCTCTTTGTTACTCGTTTGCTCCACTGCAGTCCTTGTTCTATTTGTGGACACGTGGCGGTGCAGCATTTTATAGACTTCTGCCCGACCCTCACATTCCTCAACCTCATTTCATCTGGGTACTGTAACAAAATTATTTGCTTGCTCAGATGAACGGTACAGATTTCTAAATTACTAATACCATTTCTTAAAATGATATAATTATTTGCGTATTTATAACAAGACATTCACACAAGCTCCTTTTTATTTTTATCGATAATACAATAAAATGCTATAACGTGGGTGTAAATTACGCATAGGACGTATAAATAAGGCTCACACATTACATAATATAATTTAAAATATGACACATACATCTGTAAATGTAGTTTCTGAAAGAGACTATCTTGGCTTTAAATTAGCATAAAAAACAGTTTTCGTATGTAGGTAATAAAATTGAGAGAAGGGCTGAGCCTAAATATATCTTTTATATTCCAGTTTACCAGAAATAATGAAGTCGGAGTTAAAATATTTTTCGATGCTATATTAGTCTGTTAATTTGGATTAGTACGCCATAATCGATTATCAAAGATAATACATTTAAATTGCTGCCGTGAATGTGATTAATCTAATAAATAATATCGTCACGTTTAAATATATGGTAAAAATAAATAATACAGTGACACGAACTAGGATGAAAATGTTTGTATTTAAACCCTCTGAAATTTCTAGTTATAATATTTGTAAATATTTACCTTTGGTTCAAGACAATCTTTGTAAGTTTTCAAACATGTGAAGTAAGTAATCTGAATGAAAATATTGTATTTAATTAATGTTCACGGTGTTCGCCTCAGATCTTTTTATTATTGCGATTCAGAATGTAAGCAGGTCACAGATATTCATGTGTGTTGAACGCGTACTACTAACAAATTGACGAACGTCAAATGTAAACAATTAACTCTGGAATGCGGAGTTTTAATCTGTTGTTCCGGACAGATAAATACTCTTTGACTCATTAGCATTGTTGCTGTCGTTGACATATAATTCTGATTCAGTGAAATATGATTAAACTAATTTCACATATATCACAAGTGAGCACGAAAATTGTAGCGTTTGGTTATTTTTCCCCCTCGAGCCGTTTTAAAACGCAGGCTCAGTTTAATTTGCGAACGTTTTTAGTTGGCTGAATGCTGTTCATTAACAACTCGTTTTATTTGCTCGTTTCTGTTTGCACTGGATGATAAACTTCATCAACTTCTGTAGATTTATAGTCGTTGTGTTTACGATATAGATAAATGATTGTGGTGTAATGTAGAATATTTATATTTCGAGATTTTAATGGGTTTAGACCAAAATTTGGAATTTGCTTGGTCCAGTTTGAATCTCTTTGTTTTGGCCGTTTGGATTTACAATTAATGTTTAATAACTTGGCAAATATTCAACAAAAGTCACGAAATTTGTGGCAACTTATGGAAAAAGGTTTTATTATTGATGAGAATTGATTTTTCTACCTCGCTTAGTATGATGAAGCATGGTAAGTTTCACATTGCAATAACATTACTTTTTGCACGAGTTTTCTGATTATATTGTACAGATTGTAATCCCATTTCCAGCCCATGTTTACTAACACCGGTTTTAACCGTTTTACGTAATTCAAATATTTACGCTGAATTTGGTATTTATGTAAACGACTTGACTGCTCTTTGTGGTAATAGCTGTGATGAGGGGTATTACCACCGCAACGGTTTTTATATCACTTAGCCTCTCGAGCAGGATATTACTGGTGTTAAAAGTTTTTTGTCAGAATGTTGTGTTATGGCCACACATTTCATCCAGTAGGAAAGATGGACGATTTTATTTACACTTAACGCCATCTGTGGATGAATACATTAGTTACATGGCGGCACATTTCCAGTTTCTTCCGTAAAAGTTTGAGAGAACTGGTTCATTCGTAACAAGTAATAAATATCGGTTAAAGAAAATCCTTTGAAGAAATCTTCCGACGTTAAAATATTTAAAATGATTCAAACCCTTTATGGTGGTGAAGAAATGTGTCTTAAACACGTTTTTAAGTGGCAAGCAAAATTTCGTGGTGATAAGGAAAGTTATAATAGCAAGTACCTTTAAGAGATCATGAGTCCAAAGAGGACACGTCAAATATGAGTGAAATTGCTTGTGGAAGAGGGGAAGGGGAAAGCAGAGATATACATACGCCAAGGACGCTTTCTCTCGGCATATTCTCAGAGGAAGCATTATAACACGTAACAACAGTTGGGGAGCGTCCATTAATTACGTGAGGTGTTTTTCCGGAATTCCGGACCCCCTGCCCCCCCCCTGCCCCCCTGTAAAATGACGTGAGATTTTGACAGAGAAGCCCCCCCCCCCCCTCCTACGAACGGACCTCACAACTTAGGTCTCATGCTCCCAAGGATGGTTATACCTCTCTTCCCCCCCCCCCTCTAAAGTCGGTTTTTACCCCCCTAAAATCGACTTTCGCGTCATTTGGAGACATTTTTTTAGCTCTGCCATTCTACAAGAATTTCAAAACCTCACGTGAGATTTCCGTTGACCCCCCCCCCCTCTCACGCTTGGTGAGGTTTCGTGAGATTTCGGCGGAACCCCCACCCCCCAAATTTCACATCACGTAATTAATGGCCGCCTCCTTGCTAGAGTAAAACGAAAGATACTTAAATTACGTCCGGTATGTTAAATTGCGATGGGGCGAATGCTCCGGTGCCAATTTCGCTCTACACACACACACACACACACACACACACACACACACACACACACGTGCAGAGATCGCCAATTGTAAAATTCAGATTAGATTCATACTATTTATAATAAACACTCATAGCGAGAGGTGTAATGTGGCAAAGCAGTAAAATGCGTTTCTTCGCGGTTGTCCAGAAAATCGGCATTTAAATATTCCGATGCGTTTAAATACATCCTACGTTAAGTATATTTGAAGGAGCGCAGCGAGCAAGCGCTCTGCTTCATATACCCGACGTAGCCGGATCGAATCTTACTGCGGGCAACTTTTTTTATTTAGTCAAATGTTTATACAGCAATCAGTTTCAACAATTATGCAATAATAATCTTTTTAGATGCCGTTCTTCTTGTGTAGTCAATCCTTGGATTGGTCTGTGGCGGTCCTCCATTCTGCTTTGTTCTCTGCCCTGTTCTTCATATCAGTTTCTCTCCTACAGCAAAAATATTCCATTATGTGCTGGACGTGTTTTAAGTATGGATATGGACCTTCCCGAATTTCAGCCTCCACTTCATTACTATCAAATTATGGTCCGAGTCTATGTCTGCTCCTGGGTACGCTTTACAGTCTAGAACTTGATTCCTGAATCTCTGTTTGACCATGATATAATCTAGCTGATATCTGCCAGTATCCCCAGGACGTTTCCAGGTGTATATCCTTCTTGCATGGTTCTTAAACAGTGTGTTTGCCACTACTAGCTTATATCTTTCACAAAATTCTAACAACCCGCTTCCTCGCTCATTTCTTTCTCCTAGACCAAAATTTCGTACAGTATTCCCCTCTTTTCCTTCTCCCACTATCGCATTCCAATCACCCATGATTATTAGATTTTCCTCCCCCTTCAGGTATTGGATTAATTCTTCAATTTCGGTGTATATTTTCTCTATTTCTTCTTCATCTTCCTGTGACGTTGGCATATACACTTGTACTAACGTGGTTGGGGCGGGCTTAGTTTCTAACCTCATCAAAATAATCCTGTCACTAAACTGTTCATAATAACTCACTTGTTTCCCTACTCTCTTATTCATTACAGATCCTACACCAGTGACTCCATTGACAGCTTGTGTGCTAATTATCCTGTGTTCCCCAGACCAGAAATCTTGTGCGTCCTTCCATTTAATCTCACTAATCCCAACAACATCTAACTTAAGTTGTCCCATCTCCCTTTTTAAGTTTTCTAACCTACCTGCCCTATTCAGACTTCTAACATTCCACGCTCCGATTCGTAGAATGTTTCTATACATTCTGATGACTCCTCCCTGAGCAGTCCCCACCCGGAGATCCGATTGGGGGACTATTTTACCTCCGGAATATTTTACCCAGGAAGAAGCCATCATGATATATGTAATTTGAGAGGATTACATGTCCTCGGGATACCCTTTGGGTCTTTAATGCAGTGGTTTCCCGTTGCCTTCTGCATCCCCATTAGGGTGTCCCGAAAATATTTTTTTACGTTTTCCGTTACACAAGACCTCTTAAAATTTGCGTAATTGGTCGTAGATTACCAAAATGATTTTTAAAATAAAATAAAACTATGTCTTTAGGGTTCTACCAATCTTCAAAATTTTGAAAAATTGATGTTTTCATGGTGGTATTTCGCTATCTTTAATTTCTGCTCCTGGACTAAATATATACAAATATTTACTTTATTGTTCTATTTAGGTGTAATACAAACACGACGTTTCGATTTGCATGCAATGACACGATACCGGTGACTTTGAATTTGTTAGGTTTCAACCTTCAATTACCGTCAAGTTTCAATTTGTATCGAGGACATTGTTGGCTTGACTCGCGAGTGTTTTCTTCGTAGCCAAAGTAATTTTAATGCTTTATAGCATTAAAAGTAATGCATTTTTATTGTTTTACGTATATTTGCGATCGTTAGAGTGTTACAAGTGGATTTTGTGATTTTTTAAGGAATGCGATTGAGGCGTAGTGAGACTACTTGTGCTATATTAGGACCATACAAACAACGTGACGATCGGCAGCTACCAATTATAAGGGACGTCATTAAATTTATTTTATTTGTCAAGAACGACCTGAAATTGAACCATAATGAAAAAAGGATCCATTCAATTCAGGTATATATGCGATTGTTTCTGAAAAGATCACCATATTTGGACCAAAGCTTCGATTCCAATCTTAACTAAGGAACGAGTTATTCAATTACTGAAATCCTATTTCGAACAGTACTTAAATTTGAAAAGATACCCCAAAAGCAAACGAAATTATAGTTTTGAAAACAAACTGAAGTATTTTTTAGAGTCATCTGAGAAACTTTTCGACTTGGCTGCTGGTAAATGCACTTCATTTGAATCTTGTTCGTGTTTGAAACCTAAGAAAGTTCCCATCAATGAGAGAAGTTTTCTGTTGGATCAAAGAAATGACAGGAAAATGCCTGTAAGCAGTGTTGATAAGAAAGAAACGGCTAGATGAATGAAATAGCAGCAGAGACGAATTGAAGAGTCAATAAGGATAGCTAAAAAGTCATTTGAAAATGTTACTCAACTACGTGATTAAAGTATACGCTCTGATTTGGTTCTTAATCAAACAAAAGATGTCTTTTAAAGACGGAGTCAAACATCTTTTTCAATTTATTATGTACTCTCGATTTTTACCCGAAAATATTAGATCTGTTGTGGATTCTGTGATCAAAAGAAATGATTTTTTTTTGCGCACCCAGAAAACCTACTTGTCAATATGTTGTTTGATGATAGAGACCACATTCGGGAGCTGGCATTGCGAAGAATAATATAAGCGAGAGAAGCTGAAAGTAGCATTAAAAGCAGGGTATTTAAACCACCAAAAATTAACTTCTCTACTAAAGATTACACCAAAATTATTGTGTGGCACGAGTGTCAGGTTACAGCACCACCAGTTCTTAGAAATATTTCTAATGAGGACCTTCAAATCATGGCAAAAGATAAGAGCTTGGAAACTGTTGAGTTTCCTTGTCACACACAATTGGTGGAAAGAGGTGTGAAACTAGTGACAGAGGCCTCACAAAGTATAACTGACGCTACTTCAAGAGATGGTTTTATTAGAAACAGGTTGCAATCTCGGGTAATATCAAGATGGGGATACCGTCGCGGCCTCGCGTAGTAAACACATAGATCACGTAGTGTATATGACATCATTGTGACGTATTCAGTCTGCACGTTCCAACACAGAAACAGCTATAGATATGATCTGAAAATTGTATATCTGCAATATCGTGTGTTATGGTTACGTTTCACTTTGGTCCAGGCTGCATTATAACCGAAAAACATATTTATAAAATATGATTTCGTCAGTCATAATTTGACTTTATATTGTATGCAGTCTGGACCATACATCACAATGATGTCGTATACACCACGTGATCTGTGTGTTTACTATGCGAGGCCGCAGCGGTATCCCCATCTTGATATTACCCGCAAACTCAAGCAGAAATGCTAAATTTTGGACATAAAAATAAGTTTAAATTCTAAGTTTTTGTCATTAATTATGAGCTCTATTTTATTTATTTTGTTTTCTTGTGTTTTGTTTCATTAATTTTAATAATAAAATACCATTTAAACTTGATTTTTGTATTATTTTATGCATACGGTTTAAGTCTGTAAAAACATAAAATTTACAAAACTTCAAAGAGTGGTAGAGCCCTCAAGATGACACGCATTTCTAGTTTTTTAACCTTTTTCGTAATCTGTGTTAAATTACGCAAATTTTGATACCTCTTGCGATAATGTAGCTTGAATTTTTTTTTTAATCATACATCGACGGGACACCCTAATCCCCATGCCGTTGATCATTTCTGATTCATCCGCCTTTAGGGGCCGTTTCCAACCCCAAGGGCAAGAGGGTGCCCTGAACCGCTCCCCGCTCTTCCGCCCTCCTTTCGGAGGCCGTAGGCAAGAAGTGGATGATTCCTTATACGGGGAATCTTTCAATCGCCATAGCCTCGTCCGTGCAAACAGGGTGCACCACGTGAAGGAGAGGTTGACATTTGGTTGTAAAAGGCTAGTGTAATCTCTCCCAAACCCTTACACCCCCAAGGAGGTATATTCAGCCTAATATTGGAGGAAGGATAGGCAGTTCCTTTCCTGCTTACCTAATCTAACCCGATAAAGGGGAACTGCAGTTAATCCGAACCACAGAAGCTTTGTGACGTAATTCATATTGTATTAAAAGTGTCTTGATGTGTGGCATAAAAATCCTAATAGAACACTTTTTTTCTTACGCCGAGTTGATTTGCAATATCTGGAAGTGATATCCTTCTGGCAATTTGCTAAATATTATTGGATATTGTAGCGCGTCATAAAATTTGTGTGTGTCAGGCACACTTGTTAATCTATCGTCATGAGGGAAACAAAGACTAAGCGATTGATTTATCATTACATAGACTTAAATACGCTATTCGTCTGTCACCATTCGGTTATTTTCAAAATTAAAATTTCACGGCAAAATGGAGTATTTACTCCGAAAAAAAATTCTTTGTCGTTCCTAATCATACATAGTATTTATTACCTTGTCAAATTTCATCAAGAAAGGTTTAGCCGTTGTGTCATGGGGACCTAACAGTCAGTGATACTTTCGCATTTATAATGTTAGTGTAGATGTAGAAGTGTAAAGTGTATGTGGTAAAGATAAAAACTAGAAAATTAAAATTAATGGAGAAACACTGGAGGAGGTACAAGAATTCTGCTACCTAGGAAGCAAAATCACAAAAGATGGAACAAGCAAGAATGATATGAAATGCAGGATTGCACAAGCAAAAAATAGCGTTCAACAAATAGAAACGAATTTTTACAACAAATAACATGAGCTGGGCAACGAGGAAAAGACTATTAAAAGTTTATGTCTGGAGTGTTGCCCTGTATGGATGTGAAACCTGGACAGTTGGTACAGAAGGGAAAAGAAGATTAATTTCGTTTGAGCAATGGTGCTACAGGAGGATGTTAAAGATTAGCTAGAGGGACAAGATTACTAATGAGGAAATTGTTGAGAAGGCAGGAGAGTATAACTCAATATGGAAGAGTATAAAAACGCGGAGGACAATATTAATTGGACATATCTTAAGACATGAGAGCATACTAAAAGCAATGATGGAGGGAATGGTAGAAGGATAGAGATATCGAGGAAGAGCACGTTTAAAATACATCCAGCAGATAATGGAAGATGTTGGCTGCAGGAGATATAGAGGAGGGCAGAGAATAGAGCTGAATGGAAGACCACCTATCCCAGGATTGACTACCGTAGAAGTAGTGTAAATAGTGCGTTGACTTAACAGAGGCGGCTAAATGTCACACTGCTCTATACCCACTCCACTGGCTTTGTCCCTACATGGGACGAGAAAAGTGTGCCCGCTGAAAAATTTACCACTCGGTTTCATGGAGATTGCGGTGTGCTCGGAGGTGTAGGCCACGGAAGGGGACGGTGAAGTGGCGGAGGGAATATGACCTTGAACCGCCAGTTGAGGGTGAATAGGGTATAGATGTTGGGGGTGGTGTGGAGCACCGCCTCAATTACATCGTCAGAAAAATATACACATGTTGAAAAATACGTTAGTCCCATGACACGAGTAAAAATAACCACGGCTCTATTACTTCGTTTTGGTATAGTTAATGGTGTCACGCCTGATCCAATAAGTATAGTCTGCGGAACAGGTTTAGTGCAATGAAGCTACCGGGTAAAATAGGAAGATAAAACTCGCCCTTATCGGAGAGTTGACTCTTTGCCAATCTCCTTCGCTAACATATGTGTAACTGAATCCCTTCTGTCATCATTAAATCTACTGCAAATAAGCGGCTCTAACTTGTGTTACTATCTTTGGAAACGTTGCTTAATTGATGTGCGAATGGAAATCTTACCGGTGTAATGATGCAATGTAATCTTCTTGGATGGTGACGTAGCAAAAAATGTTTCGACACCTGGTTCTGCCATCTTCATCAGGGACCAAATAACTTCCGAGTGTTATAAGCTTGTTGCGACTGCCTAGACTGGCCTGACCTCTAGGAGGTACAGCAAGCATATAACACCTGGAAGATACCTGATGAAGACGGTAGAACCGGGTGTCGAAACGCTGTTTTTTCACAACATCATCTGGCTGGACATCCGAGAAGATTACATCGTTCTTTAATTGTTTTCTCTCGTATTCTTTTGATCCCTCCAAGTCCGTTTTGTGCTGACTGTACTTCAACCTCGGTGTTGTCTTTTGCACAGTTTTTGACGTCGGAAATTGTTATACGTACAGTATTTGGCTGAGAAACGATTTGTTAGTATACCGTGGAAGGAAAAGCTAATAGGAGGGGGAAAAAATCAAGATTATGTATGTTAAATCATAACTTGCCTTGTGAAATGATGATATTGTGACTTGCCGTTCTTAAGGACATGGTTTCGTTCCTTATTTTGCTTATGGCTTTACCCCTAGTCGAAGTCATTTGAGGCGGGAAATAACTGAGGGCGAGGAACGGGAAGGAATTCTTCGATGGACTTTTGAAGGGTCAGTCGCGGCAGTGGTCTGGAGTGTTTTGTGGAAGCCATGGAAAACCCAAATCTGGAATGCCGGATTGGGAATCGAACCCGCGTCCTCCCTAATGCGAGGCCAGAGCGTTACCGCCCATTCACCATGTTCGGTTTCGGTTCCCGTTCGATGCGTCTAGCTTCAGATTTTCCTGAAATAGATCAACAGTGTAGTAATAGATCTCTCCAAAGCATTTGACAGGCATAAAATGGTGATAGATAAGGTAAAAACTACTGGAGTGGATGAAAAAGTGACTTGCTGGTTGGAGGAATTCTTAAAAGGTAAAGCAAAGATTTGGGATAGGAAATACAGTATCAAAAGAGGTAATAGTTAATATAGGAGTGGCACAGGGTTATGTATTGGGACCACTGTTGTTCAATGTTCTAATGAATGTATTGATGGGTTAAAGTCGGAATTCAGATTGCAGATGACATAATGTTATTTCATATGATTAAAACAGGAGTGGATTGCGAATAGCTACAAAAAGATCTGAACAGGATATCTCGCTGGAATGAAAATAAATGCCAAGAAGAGTCGGCTTATTAGGTGCTCGGATAGAAAGGTAAGGATTTACTGTGATTATAGGATAGGGAAACAATTGCTTATTGAAGATCTTAACTGTAGATATCTCGGCATAACATTTTGTGGTAAACTTAGTTGGGCAGGACAGATTGAAGTGGTGGTAGGAAAAGGTTACAATATCCTTCACATATTGGACCGTGATGGGAAGATGTACCAAGCAAGTGACGCAATTGGGTTACTAAACCTTGGTTAGACCACTGCTTGAATGTGGTGGCGTGATCTGTATTGTGGGTATCAAATTTAGGAGTTGGAAAGGGTACCCAGGAGAGTAGATAGATTTGTTTTGCGGAAATTACCTCAGAATGTAATCAGTAACTGATATGACTAAGGAGCTGGGTTGGGAGTCATTGGAGGGTAGAAGAAGGATGAAGAGAACGTATGGACTGTTCAAGGCTTATAATAGCGATAATGCATTGATGGATATTAGTAGAAGGATTAAGAGTGTTACTTGGAAGGAAAGAGATGACCATAATCATAAGCTTCATTTGATTTCGAGAGAAAGGGAGAGGGAAAATTTTATTTTGTAGTTAAGGGAGCCAGGGATTGGGATAAATTACAAAGGCAAATAATGAACATTTTACCAAAAACACTGTAGAGTTTAAAGTTGCAATTCGTAAAGAATAGGGGTAGGTAGGGGGTGAAAAGACATGACATGGGGTTGTGAGGTTGTAGTTACATTGCCACGGTAGCATGTGGGCTCAATCGTAACTGAAATTAAATTAATTAACTTAATATAGGCGGTAGCTAATTTCTTAGGAGTTCGATTCGATCGGCTGCAATAGTACTCAGATCTGCTGGATATTAAATACCAGTGAAGAAGCGTGGTTTGGAAGAAGATCGCAAGGAACAAAGGAAGATGTTGAGAACAGAAAAGAATGGAGAACTGTTAGCTGTCCATCAGAAAACGACGATCTTCACTGACATCTGACTTTACTGCTGTCACATTCCATGAGTCGTAGATTGGTTGATGTGATGCATCGAAGTAGCGGCTAGTAGAAGAGTTATCAACTGTCTGGAAAAAATACGTGAGGTATGACAGAAGGCTTGGTCATTAAATTTGTGACGGTTCGCTTACAAAGGATAAGGTTCTTCTTGAAAAACTAGAAAACTTTAAATGCAGTATTGTAGAACTGTGTTGAAAAGTGAATTAACCACGAAGGAAAGGTGTTACAGAAACAAGATTACTGAAGTAAATACAGAATATCGTGTCGCATTTTGTAACAGATGTTGTAAGAGCTGTATTAAGTTTGAGATAGACGGAGTTCAAATTTGAATGATAATTTAACTCACCAACTCAGTGGGAACATGCTTCAGTTAAGAAGGTAGGCACGAATATCGTCTTTTCCGTCGTTATTGGTAAACATGCGTACTCCCACTTTCACTTTTGAGTGTAGTGAAATACTTCTTCCACCAACCTATTAGAGTCGGAAGGACAGGGAAGATAAAATTAGAGAAATAAGGTGCCAGACTGATTCTTATATGAATTCTTTTTTTCCCTCGTACCATTAGGGATTGGAATGCACAGCAAAGAGATTAGCTTTGGTGCTGAGCACCCTCTGCCACCCACAATTTTGTGAATTGCAGAGTATATATGTAGATGCAGATGTCAGTCTCACGTCTGATTTTATGTAATGACTCACTTTTCACTGTCTCTAGGTTATCTCTTACAACCTCGAGAAAAGAGCCTTTTTGAAGAAGAGAAATCTTTTAGTTTCAACTATTGAACTAAGACTCTGAAGTTTGCTGGAGCCCAGTACATAATGGAAACGAAGCGCAGATTTTGAAAATATCAGACAGAAGAAAAATTGAAACGCTAGAAATGTTGTGCTGCAGCATGCCCAAAATTTTGTAGGAACAATATGAGCTTACAATATTTGGCAGGGATAACAACGAAAAAGAGTTAGTGCTATAAATAAATGAGGAAAAATGAAGTGCACTTACAGGAATGAAAAGCGGAAAAATCACCAAAGTCGGGAAGTTTCCTATCGAGTTGGTGAAAAGTGCATAGGGTGTAATCGTAGAGGTGTTGATTTATTTGATAAGTGTTTAGTACCGAGCGTGGTGGGTGAGTGGCTAACGCTATGGCCTCGCATTCGGGAGGACGCTGGTTCGAATCCCCGTCCGGACATCCAGATTTGTGTTTTCCGTGGTTTCCCCAGATCACTCCAGGTGAATGACGGGATGCTTCCTTCAAAAGGCCATGGCCGAATTCCTTGTCCCCAGTCCAATCTCGCCTCTAATGACCTCGACGTCGACGAGGCGTAAAGCCATAATCCCAAGTTCCATTAAAACAAGAGAGAAATCTTCAGGAAGATAAAGGGTCCAAAACGAGGAGGTGAAAGATGGGAACGAAGATCAAAGCTAGAGCTGTACTTGAGGACGATATCGAACTGGGAAAGGCAATATTCGCTGGGCACGATCAGAATGTAATACAACGACCTGAAGAACATGGGAGACAACGGAAAGGATGACAAGGAGGAAACGAACAAAATGGGTGGCTAAAATTACGAACGACTGGACCGAAATGGAGACCAACATAAAAGGTTATTAGAGTTAAAGAAATAAATGCACACCCACTAATACACCAGAGATAAACGGCAGAAATGGTTACAGTAACAGGATAGAAACCAATGGGGGAAACGAGTTAAGAGGATATTGAAAATCCCAGATGAAGAGAAAAGAAGAAAGAACCGAAACTATGAAGAGGCTACCCGTGGTTCTATAAAGGTCGTAAACGAGGAAGTGGTAGCAGTGTTTAGTAGAATGAGACATCTCTAATGCATGAGAAAAAGCCCACGTTTCCTCTTTGTATAAGAAAGATTCTTACTCTAACAAGTGTTACCTCCAGAGTTGGGAGACTACATGAGAAAGTAATAAAAACAAGAACTGAAAAATAAATTTTTATTGGAGAACAGTTTGATTTAAAGCATTTGTAAGAAAGCTGTTGCATCTTTCTCATAATAAAGTGGGCTTGGTCTGTTTCTGTGCCCAGGCGTGAAGGGAAAACTGCTGAAGCAATCTGGATGGGGATTACGCGGTTTGAAAGCGTATAATGTAGATTAACATCTGCAGTATATATTATGACTTTACACGACAGGGGAACGGAGCAAGAAATGTTTTCCTCCGAGAACAGGTAGGCGCCACAGGTCACGCTGCATCTCAGATGAACACACCTTATTGAGATACCTACCAAAGATCACATTACAAAACAGATAAACACTCCACCTATTGGATTCTGTTAATATCGTTTTTTTGACTTCGTAACTTTGATTATATCTTCAGTTTTCTGAACTATACTGGACAAACATTAATCAAACCACTACATCAAACATTAACACATCAATAAGTGTAACGAAATTGTAGAGTTTAATTTACGGGAAAGTTCACAGATAGGCGCCACAGGTCACACTGCATCTCAGATGAATACACACTATCGAGATACCTACCAAAGATCACATTACAAAACAGATAAACACTCCACCCATTGGATTTTGTTAATATCGTTTTTTGACTGCGTAACTTTATTTGTCGGTTTTCTGAATTATACTGGATAAACGTTAATCAAACCACTAGATCATGCATTAACACATAAATAAGCGTAACGAAATTGTGGAATTTCATTTATCGATAAAGTTCACAAAGATGCTACATTACAAACGTTTACATTTTGCTACTAGAAGAAAAACAAAAGACAAACACATCACGATGCATACCAAAGTAAGCGTGGTTGAAGAAATAAGAAGACGCACTTTATATATTTATTGATTTTGAGAGAGCACACAATCATACGGCATTCGCATGTAGTAACATCGGAAACTGTGAGAAATGAAAATCGACTGCTTGTAACAGAAAGACCAGGGATGCTTTTCAGTCCTTCAGTGGATATTATATTGATCTTATTACTGCTGCATACTTGCAGTTTTCTGTAGTGTTGCTATTATAGATCATCTTGCTAATTAATCTTTAGTTTGGATGCTTGCCATTAAGCGTGGCAGGTACAACTTTGCAAATTACCAGTTGACAGTTGGAATTACTCCTTCATTTATTTATAACTGTTGAAATGGTGTATCTAACAATCCGTCACCAAAGATATTACTGCAAGCACAGAATTATTTAAAGACTTTTAACTAGAACAGGTAGTAGCATTAATGACATGTCTGCATAACAGTTTCAAAATAAGCTTGCAGGCTTACATCTCTACTAAAACTAACAACTAAAATGTTTACGCGCCAAAAAGGTGACTTTAGAAACGTGATGGAACATTGTAGAAGCGTTCGAAACTGTATGTAACCAAGAAATTAGACAATCCAACGATTGCTACAGAACATTGTACTAATTGAAAATACTGACGGAAATTGTACCAGAAACTGATTTAAAATTCTTAGAGAAACTATTTGGACCTTTTGAAACGATATTATCGCAGAATGCAATCAGTGACAGACTTGATAAAGGAGCTGGAATGGGATTCATTGCAAGACAGGAGGAGGATGAGGAGGGTAATGGGAGTGTACAGGGCGTATACTGGCGATGAGGCATGGAAAGATATTGCAGTAGGTATGAAAAGTAGTTCGTGGAAGGGAAAAGATGACCATGACCACAAGCTGGCACTCGATTTCAGGCACAAGGGTGTGGGAAGATTTTCTTTTTTAGGTAAGGGTGTCAGGGATTGGAATGAGTTACCAAGGGGAATGATGAATAACCTACCTAAAACGTTAAAAGAATTTAAAGTTAAAATTTGTAGAGGGCAAGTGTAGGTGAGTGTAGGATAGGGGGAAGTTGGGTGTGTAGGGAAATTGCCACCGGAGCGTGTGCTCCATTGCAATTAAATTATATTAAAACTTCTAATGAAATAAATAACTGAGCCAATCTACTCCCTTGAAAAACTCCATGAAGTTTCAACTAAATGCGGTCTCAAAATATCATATGCTAAAACCCACCACATGGATGAATCTTCGCGGTACCAAGATGGACAACCCATGAATACGCGATATCACGATATCTATGAAGTAACTAAATTCAGATATCTAGCAGAAATTATTCAACCTACAGGACTAAATCGTGGAGCAAACAAGGAGCGTATATCTGAATTACAAAAAGCCTACAGAATCACCTAGAACAGATACATCAAAAAGTAAATATCTCGAAATGCCAAGTTAAGACAGTATAACACTGTAATCAAACCAGAGGCATTATACGCAACGGAAACATTGATTATTGGGGGCAGGACATTGACTAAAGATATTGAAAAGCAAGAAAGGAAAATCTTTGGCCCAGTTTGTGCAGGAGAAATTTGGATGAAAAAGGAATCACTTGAACTATGTCAGCACTCGGAATAAATTTCAGACATATTAAGGAAAAGGTGAATTAAATTATTCGGCTAGATTATCAGAATGAATAACAACAGACTAACCAAAAGAATTATCAACCCGACCATTATAATGAAAATCAAAGAACAGATACATCAAAAAGTAAATATCCCGAAATGCCAAGTTAAGACAGTATAACACTGTAATCAAACCGGAGGCATTATACGCAACGGAAACTTTGATTATTGGGGGCAGGTAATTGATTAAAGATATTGAAAAGCAAGAAAGGAAAATCTTTGGCCCAGTTTGTACAGGAGAAATCTGGACGAAAAAGGAATCACTTGAACTGTGTCAGCACTCGGAATAAATTTCAGACATATTCAGGAAAAGGCGAATTAAATTCTTCGGCTAGATTTATCAGAATGAATAACAGACTAACCAAAAGAATTATCAACCTGACCATTACAATTAAAATCAAAAACAAGTGATTAATTGAAATCGAAAAGGATCTCTAGGAAATTGGCATCACCGATGATATGATAGGGGGCAGATACAGATTTAGTAACATGGTCAATAACCATCAGTTTGCCAACAAGCAGTGTATCAGAAGAAGGAACAGTTGGGCGGAAGAATGTAGGAGAGAGATCAGAACGAGGATAAAGAGATTTGGGGAAAATAAAAAAAAAAACACATCTGCTAAATGAATTCATTCGCGCTCCTCAGTTGAGCATAACGATATAAGAAGAAAGAAGAACTGACCCAAATAAAAGACAAGCGTCTGTCACTTCTCTCTTCCCCTAATCTTTATACAGGGCTAATCAAAAAGATTGCAGTGATTTCAGAAAATTACTACAAATTTATTATTTTACATATACTTACAAGATTACACAGATGTATAAACAAACAGTGAAAGTTTTTTTGAGTGTCTACAGATGCTCAATATGTGCACCTTTAGTGACTCTGCACACATCAAGTCTATAATCGAGTTCTTCCCATACCCGATGCAGTATGTCTCTGTCAATGAGAGCAAATGCATTGGTGATGCGAACCCGCAGGTTTGGCAGATCAACTGGTACTGGTGGCACGAACACTGTGTCTTTTACGAAACCCCAAACAAAGAAGTCGCAGGGCGTTAGGTCAGGGGAACGAGGAGGCCATGAGATCAGCTGACGATCAGCATCCCCAACACGACCAATCCATCTGTTTGTAATCCTGGTGTTTAGGAAATTACGGACAGATAGAAAAAAAATGGGGTGGAGCACCGTCCTGCTGGAAAATGAAATCTTCTCTGTCAGCTTCCAGAAGTGGCATGAGCCAATTCCGCAATATTTGCAGATAGGTTTTCCTGTGATCGTCAGCGCAAACCAATCTGTGACGGACAGACGGATAGCGTGTGTAAGTCATCGGTCGCTCAGGCTTTTCTTTTTCTTGGACACCTTTATATAACTTCAGCTTTTTGTATCAAATTTCTAGCATAAAATTCTACGTACTCGCATACAAAGTCGCGTGTAACAGCTAACAATATTATAGATGCAAAAGTAGCTCTGTTTGTTACATTTTCACGACAAAGGAATCTTGATGAAATTTGACAAGGAAACGGTATGTATCATTAGGAAGGGCATATACTACTTTTTTCGGGATATGTAACGTATTTTGTAATTAAATTTTAAAAAAATTAACCGAACGGTGACAGACAGACAGACAGATAGACAGACAGACTGCTAGACAGACAGACAGACAGACAGACAGACAGACAGACAGACAGATAGACAGACAGACAGACAGACATAGACAGACCTAGACAGATACCTAGACAAACAGACAGACAGACAGATCCAGACAAACAGACAGGCAGACAGATAGACAGACAGACAGATAGACAGACAGATAGACAGACGTAGACAGACCTAGACAGACAGACAGACAGACCTAGACAGACAGACATAGACATACCTAGACAGACAGACAGACAGCGGTCGCTCAATCTTTCTTTCTCTCGCAGTCAATTTATATACGGTTGGTACATAAATATTATGTACAGAGCCATTTTATGTAGTATTAATGTGGCTTTCGTCCAATTCCAGCAATTCTAAGTCCACGCGTACGAAGTATCGGGTAACGGCTATTAAAATTTATTTTTTGGAAGATCCATGAGAGTAAAAAATAAAATAAAAAAAATAAATAGCACTGTTCCTATGATTTTTACCTGCCCAGCCAAAAGTGCTTTGCTAGTTTATCCCCGAGTTTAGTTATTTATTTAGCGTATGATGTTACATGACAAATACCCGAATTAACAACACATCTGCCGGCCTTGGTAGCGTAGGGGCTAGAGTGCTAGCTCCGAGTACCGAAGGTCGCCGGTTCGAGTCCGGCCGAGGGCATGGGTGTTTAGTGTTGTGTCTGTGAATGTCTTGTCAGTGTTGTAGTGTCCTTGTGTCAATACTTGATAGCAACAAATCACATTGAGCTGGCTGTATGGCCCAGTAGCCGAATGCCATAAAAAAAAAATCTCAAATCCTGCTACTCGACGTCGCGGGCACGATTCGTGTTATATTAGTGTTAACCTAATTTAGCGAGTGCTTTGTTGTGTTACGTGCCGGACCGGGAATCGAAACCGGTTTGTGCCGAATACCGAGCCCAGCTGGACGCTCTCCCCTCGTGCTCTCGTGTTTCAGGATCGCGTCTCAGTTGTTAGCCTTCACCGGGCGCCAGGATTTCATGTTTCTCCCACCTGCTATATTTACTGTTTCGGGGACTGCACGAATTTCCCCACCTACCTCAAAATGGTACAAACCTGTTAAAATTTAGATTAACTATTTCTGTTTAATGTCCTCTCCACGTTCCCCACTCTCATTTTACAGAAAACTTGCCACAAATTAAATTAAAAATGACATAATATGAGATGCTGCAAAATTGACAGGAAAATAATCTGTACAGAGATTATATCAAGCTAAACAGTTTCGTTTTTTCATGGGGTTTGCGGTTATTGAAATGTATCCTGGACCAAGAGGAAAAATATCTGAAAACTCGTTCTGCGGCAACCATCTCGGAAATATACCCTATTTTTTGCTTACAAGGGGACATCCATTAATTACGTGAGGTGAAATAGGGGGGGGGGGGTCCGGAGAAATCTCACCAGGGGGAAGGGGGAGGGTCTACGGAAATCTCACATGAGATTTTGCATAAAATTTGGGGACAGTAGAGCCAAAAAAAAAGTTAGGGTGTGACCTAAAAAAAGTTTCCAGGGCGATTTGTAGGGGGGGGGGGGGTTCTCACGGACCAGATCTCACCAGAGGGGGGGGGGTCCTTCCAGATCTCACGAAATCTCACCAGGGGAGAGGCGGGGGGTCCAGAAATCCGGAAAAACACCTCAAGTAATTTGTGGATGCCCCCCAACGGTAGCAGTGCATTGTCTCCGATTGCTAAAGTTGTTACCCATTTTTTAGTTTCTTGTCCGACTTTATCACTCTTGCGGCACCCATAATAACGTGACGTCGATGCAATGTTTGATTTCAAGTGATATTGTACTCCGAAATCGCATATCAAATAATTTTACCATTCGTTGATGTCTTGTTCGACTCTCGGAAAGATGGTAATACCATTTCAGCCTTAAGTCGTTCTAACCTCTCTGACCTTTTGGACTAACCTACAAAAACTCCAAAGATATTGTCTGCTTTCCTCTTCCCAAAGACCCTAATTTGTTTGGACGAGGTTGGTTCAGAGAAAGAGTAATCGAATTCTTCTTTCCCATTCACAGTCCTCCGTAAGTCATATACCGACCGAACCGTTACTCTCGAAGACTGGCACTGGTCGTACAGCTTCGTTGGGGATCGTGCACCTGTATAAACGGAAGTTTATAAACACAAAGGCTACAAGAAAACACTTCCGGTTGCGGTCTCATATTCAGCATGTCAGTTTGTGGATGGCTGTGAGTTCTAGCACAGAGTGGAGTGCATTCCTGTTAGAGTTCAAAATTCTTTGACTCGGCGAAATGTTCAAGTATCTACTTATCCTCGAGTTCTTTGAGGCACCCAACTGCAGATCGGAAGGTGTCCGATTAGAATTTCGGTCTCGGCAGAAAGTTTTACGGGCTGTTTACCTCTCCTCAACGTCTGCTAAAGCTTTGCTTTATTCATCTGAGTAAAACTGTAGATCCCCGTTATTACGGTAAGATCACTGGGTTAGATTATGGTAACAACGGCAGGAGCGGGTTACGCTGCAAATTGAAATTGTTACTAGACGGTGGTAAAAAGCTTTTGGAATTTCATGTCCAATACTGCAATAAACATTTACTATCTGGGAGGTGTATTCCTGCTCCTCTATTACAAAGGCAGAAACGCAAGCTTTCAATGTTCTGTTTTTTAATTAAAATAAAAAAAATAATCTCTTATTTTCCGTTCTATCTTCTCAAAACCACAGTATCGTGTATAAATCTCTTTGTTCCTGAGTTGGACATTGCTTGCTCGTATGGTAAATAGTTTGGGACCTAACACGCATCCTTGTGGTAGCCCGTTTTTAAGCGTAAATAAGGCTCCAATAAAGAGGAGACTTACTCGCCGTACAGTTTGCTATGATAAAGGGCTGAAAGAGCCGGGCAAAGCTGTCACAGGGATAATAAACACACAGCTGCAGAGTAATTTCCGGTCTATTTAGGGCACCCTATTTACCACGAGCAGGCAAACGATGTAACGACAACACCAGTCGCCCGGTATCCACAACTTCGACATACTAATTTTCCAGCTCCGCTACTGGAGGTAACTATTTTAGAGCATCCCAGCTTTCGTATCCAACGTTATTCACTGGAATTCAGACAGTGAATAAATAAACATACGCGGCGATACAGGACGGCTACGCTTTTATGTTCAGTCTTCCTGCATCAAGTCTATTTGGCCTGTGTTGTTACCGTATTTCGGTCTGCTCTTCATAATGTCGAATTGTGCTCAGGGTCTGTATCAGTTTTTTTATGATCTAACTGCATATCTGATGTTTAGAAACTTCAGTTCAGTTGTATTGACACAATAAATGATACCAACCTTGTGAAAGGATAAACGTTCATGTAATCTGGAAATTGAGAATTACTTGGATTGGTTTTACATAATCTTTGTGGTTTTGTGTTGATTAGTTGTTTTGATTACTATACCGAGCGTGGTGGGTGAGCGGTTTAACGCTCTGGCCTCGCATTCCGGAGGACAGGTGTTCGAATTCCCGTCAGGGCATCCAGATTTTGGTTTTCCATGGTTTTCCAAAATTACTCCAGGCGAATGCCGGGATGCTTCATTCAAAAGACCATGGCCGAATTGCTTCCCGTTCCTGGCCCCAGTCCCATCCTGCCTCTAACGACCTCGATGTCGACGAGGCGTAAGTAAAAAAAATGATTATTATATACCATGCGATAAGGAATTTTACTTTTCTCATTATGTTTTCTGTGGAAGAACAAACGTTAAATTGTGAAACATGAAAATGGAACTAATCCTATACATTATTTCAAAAAGGTGTTTTTTTGTGTGTGACAAGTGACTTATCTTGCTTCATACCTAACCGAAATCTATTAATGAGATATCATTTTAAAGATTAAAGTCTCCTTTTTGGTAACATCATAAATTAGGGAAGCAATTTGTCGGAAGTGCAAAAGTATTAACTATCAAGGTCACGCGTATGAGACAGTTCAGAGCCAAGCCGCTAGTAACCGCTACCGTCTATAAGGATTGATCGCGTTACCGTTAGTTAGCAACAGCACATGTCACAGAGATATAACTGTGTGTTTTTCCCCCACGGTAAGGGGGTGTCAATTTATTACGTGAGCTCTAATGGGGAAGGGGGGTTGACAGAAATCTCACGTGAACGTTTTACTGCAGACTGCCGCTCTTCGAAGAACAAATAGAGAAAAAAAAAAAGTCTCCAAAACGACGAGCTCGATCTCCCGGGGAAACTTTCGTTTTTTGCTGTACGATTGTGTGGTTTTTACAGCAGGTATCTTTACGGATAATTTTTCTGTCTAGGGAACATTTGTGTTTTGTTATACAATTCCTGTGTAAACAATACCGCTAGATAGCAATACAGCGCATCACAGAGATGTGGATACTTTGTGTATTTTATTGGGATTAGTTGTGTTCCGGTTCGATATTCATCATATTTTATGCACGGAATTTTCGCACGGATCGTAAAGAAATAATTTACAGTAATACGTAAATAATATCTCCCACAGCTAAGCAGTTTTCCTTGTTTTTATATTAACTACTCGCGGCGTTCCCGGCGTTGCCCGGTATAGTTGGCGTAAATTTACCCGTACCCTATTTTCATTACCGCAATGAGAAACACTTGTACAAAGATTCATAAAATTCGCGCCAACGTTTTTCGGAATTAAAGCAAACCTAGATTCACCCGCCAACTACCAAGAAACGGGTGTGTTGAAATTTATTTTCATTCGTCCGAAAAGATTCATGTCTATCAAGCTTCGTTAATTTGGTTAAGAAATTGCATTACTACCTTACTGAACAACGCTAGATTATGTTAGAAACTCACATTTGATTCACTTGCGAAGCGAATGGATATACTTTTTGCTCGAAACGCCAGATACTTTAATTCCGCAGATTCTGCCTTTTATACAAATATCAAAAGCGAACCCAGAATAATAATATTGTAACCAGAAGACTAATGCTGATGACCAGAGACATTATCCAGAGAACATTTCTGTTGTTTTTACGGCCATCCATGGCGTTTAAAAATTGAATATCCCGAATTAAAGGAAAGAATACTTCAAGTTTTATTTAGTGTGCAAAATAGTTATTATTGGAAGGTTATCTTATTGCTTTATTAAAGGCTATGGTCAGAGACATTGTTGTTGCGTGTTTAGTGCGAAGTATGCAACATCTAATCCTTCCATCTTTGGGATCTGTCATCAGAATTTCATGTAACGCTACTGCGTTATTTAACGTTGAAACATAAGTAATGCCAAACAACTGAATTGAGATTCTAAGCTTTAAAACGGTGAAAACCTCATCGAAATCTGCTCCGTAGTTTCCGAGTTTTTATAACACCAATATATCCGGTTTTCATTTTAGAGGTATAGATTTCAGACTATAATGGAAATCTTCGAAGTTATTCATTTAATAAACAGCTTCTCTGTAAACAAGTAGATTAACAGTAAACCGACACCTGTTCCCGAGACTCTTATCGACGGTGAGTTAATATAAATACAGTGACAGAGCAGTTGTTCGACATGGCGACCCTCACAGGACTGGCAAAACAAAACAAGTCTAACAACTTGTATTGAGCGTGGGGGAGAATAACGTTGAGAGGTGACACAGATTTCTACCACTTGCCTTCAATAAATAATACTTGAAAAATGTTCAAGTTTTTCGTTTTGAGTCACCCTTGTGTATCTTGTACGCTCCGACGCTCCAACAGGTGTTGGCCACAACAGGACCTAATCCGGCCATTGTGTTATATCCACCCCTGTAATTGTTTCGCACGCGATTTGACCCCCTTTTCACCTTGCCTGGCGGCCTACATATTTCCACCCCTCTTCCCACTGCTTTATTTTTTTTTGTACCCTCTGTGTACGTGTTGAATAATATTCATGCCGGCGGCCCATTTGTTTTGATTAACTGTGTGTGCTGCTACTATCGGAAGCGGGCGCTAAATGCCCTTTTGATATCGCGGGCTTTTAATTCACTCTCTGTTGCGGTTCGCTGTGGAAATAATTCCGTTTGCTAAGTTGTTGCGGCTGACGCTTAATTGCCGCGAATTAATTTAATAAACTGGCTGCAAACACTTTGAACTCGCACCGACCGCGTCGCTTCAGGTTCGTCTATCCCAGTTTTCTACTGTTATATTAATCTTTCGACGAATCGTACATAAATTAGAACAAAAGAATAATGATGTACATAATAATAAGACAAGGCAGTCAAATCATTTCCATTGGACTTACAATAAAAGGGGTGAAACGCAGAAAACAGCGTTGCACAAAGGCTTAAAAATATTAACAAATTACCTGATGAAGTAAAAAGGACCTGAACTGTTTCAATTTTAGAGATAAGCTGGGTAAATGGTGAGAGAAAAGAGATTGTAATATTTTCTTGTGAAGGATTCATTGAAATTAACACCTTGTTTGTTTTTGTTTTTTATTTTTTATTTTTAATATGATATATATATATATATATATATATATATATATATATATATATATATATATATATATATTTTAGCCGCCATAGGCTATTTTAAAATAAATAAATAAATTGCGTTCATTTATCGATTCTTCCTTCCGTGTCCACAGTACGAAAAAATTACTATGCTATAGTGCGCGCCACGAACTCGCTCTGCCAGTAGCCAATCACATTCAGTAACAATCCAGAGCCCGTCGTGGTAACACAAGTGTTGAATGTGATGTTTTTGGGAAGTAGACGGTTGTAAATCAATGAGTATTGCAATAATTCCTGTTCTAAATAATGGAAGACAAGCAGCAAAAGCGTAAGGTTCTGCGAAGTCAAAGCAGAGAGCAAATTTTTTAAAGTATATAAGCATTTTAAATGCAAAACAGATGCCGGATGGCCGAACTGCGACGTTGCCAGAGCTCAGGAGAGAACTGATGAAGCATGTGATATTAGCCTTAGAAGTGTACAGCGAATAGTTAAACGCGGTAACGTCGCATATTCTATGTCATTCCTATTTCTCTCTCTCTGCGCGACCCGCCATCGTTCGTGGCGCGCACTATAGTTCAGAATTAGTGTTTGGAGATTCCGACGAGATGTCTTGCTCCTGACTTAACTCTCAAGGTAGTATCTTCATACTTGTTTGTTTGACTGTGTATGAGTTAATTTTTGCTTATTTGTCTGAAACTGAATGATGGATAAACAACTGTGTGACAATTTTTTTATAAAGGTGAATAACACGCCAATGCAATTGAATTTTGTTTTATTTTGGTGTCGTACGCGTTTCGCTCTATATCAAGAGCATCATCAGCGACATCTGTTAGATATTTATTCATTTATTTAGTTACATTTGATTTACAAAACAATATAAAGTTGAGGTGAAATTAAATCTACTTACATGTTACTTTTTTACTTTTTTCTCATGATCAGGGTTGGCTTCTGTGTGTATGTTTTGTAGAATTTGCTGAAGGTATGAAGCACTACACTGCACTGACCAAATTTCACATTGATACTATTGTTTACCGTTTTCAATACATGAGAAAGTAAACACCACGCCATGTTTTTCACAGGTCCATAGAGTGTGTGTTTGTTTATGCCACATTAAAAAAGAAATAAATATCCACAAAAAGACAACCATTTCAAATCCCCGCCTACCAACAAAGATAACACAAAGCAGACTGTAAAAACCAAGGACCTCTAAACACAATGAAACCTGAAACATAAACAAACACACACTCTATGGACCTGTGAAAAACATGGCGTGGTGTTTACTTTCTCATGTTTTGAAAACGGTAAACAATAGTATCAATGTGAAATTTGGTCAGTGCAGTGTAGTGCTTCATACCTTCAGCAAATTCTACAAAACATACACACAGAAGCCAACCCTGATCATGAGAAAAAAGTAAAAAAGTAACATGTAAGTAGATTTAATTTCACCTCAACTTTATATTGTTTTGTAAATCAAATGTAACTAAATAAATGAATAAATATCTAACAGATGTCGCTGATGATGCTCTTGATATAGAGCGAAACGCGTACGACACCAAAATAAAACAAAATTCAATTGCATTGGCGTGTTATTCACCTTTATAAAAAATTGATTAACTTGCAATTGAGGAAATGGCCCACAATATCCAGTCATTAACTGTGTGACATTTCGGCTGAAAGTTTGGTCATGAATTCTGGGATTGGCTAAAATAAATTTTTCATCTGTCACTGGATCCTTCGTTTCAGGTCATTTCTTCGACAACTTTTTGTACATGAGTTTTTTGGAAAAAAATTAATTCTGCGTTATAAAGCAATATATCTTCTTTATACCCCGTCCACTCCGAACTGGCGGTTCAAGGTCATATTCCCCTAGCCCCGCTACTCTCACCTCACCACCCCCTCCAGTCCCTACCTCCCCTAAATGACTGCTGTGTCCCCGAGATATATCTACACTGCACTTTAACTGTAAATAATTATTTTCCGTTGTTCCTAGGGTGTTGGAGTCGTGTTGACAGTCTGGTAGTCCTACCTCCACTACTGCTGTGTTAATCGAGTTGTTTCAGTCAGCTTTGCGTTGCGGTCTCATTCGTTCCAGATATCGCTCAGTTGCCGCACTCTTATCAAGTGTCGTTTGAGAGCCACTTCCAAGGACGCATACAATAGAGGCAACAGATAGTCACTCTGACCTGCATTAAATAACTGCGCTACACATATCGGTTGGTTAGAGTATGAAATGCTCTTCAGTTGTAATAAATTTCACATGTATATATATATATAAAGATGAATGTATGTATGTATGTTTGTTTGAATGTTTGTTTGTTTGAATGTTTGTTTGTTTGAATGTTGGTTTGTTGTTTGAATGTTGGTTTGTTTGTTTGAATGTTGGTTTGTTTGTTTGAATGTTGGTTTGTTTGTTTGAATGTTGGTTTGTTTGTTTGAATGTTGGTTTGTTTATTTGAATGTTGGTTAGTTTGTTTGAATGTTTGTTGGTTTGTTTGTTGATTTGTTTTAATGTTTGATTGTTTTGGATTTAATGTTAAACTGTAGGCACAAAGTTAGGGCTGCAATGCGAGACAAATCGCAGGTAGTCTTGCAATTCTGTAGGTGTACACTTCTTTACGTCGTATTGATCCCTCAGGTGTGATTCGCAGTCAGTGTGTGTGTGATCTGCAGTAATAATACTATTAATTTGGAAGTAAGTCTCTGTCTTTTGTTACGTTTTTACGACTAAATACCTGTACCAATATTGGCCGAATTTGACAAGAAAATCTGTAGGGAGGGCACAGGACTTTTTTTCCGGTATGATTAACAGTTGTAGTCACGTAATTTTGATAACTTATCGAATGATGACAGAGAGACTGATGTGTGTGTTTGTTATGTTACGTCGCTTGCTCAAGCTATGCTTCTCGCGCATTATGTTAATGTATAATTTGTTAATAAATTTAGAGAAAAAACGTATTATTTAGTGTAAATGTCGATTTTCTCTGGTCTATTACTTTGAGTCTGTTTAAATGTTTCTGGCACTAGTTTATTTTGCCTTCTTTTTTGACATGCCTTGCGGGCGTAAACTGGCCTAAGTTGTAGCTCTAGCAGAGCACGAGCAGCTAAAGTTATTAGAACCCAAGAATCTGATGCTCATGCTGAAGAAAGAAGAAAAGACCAAGCTGTCCTTAGCTAACCCTCCCCCCCTCCCCCCTCCACATCTCCTCACCTTCGTTTGTTTTTCTGTTTTTAAATATGTTGGAAATTGATTCTCTTCAAGAGACAGGTTCGATGGTAGAATTATATAGTGATGGCTTTGCGGTCATTTTTTTTTCGTGAAAGCTCAGCGTTAAGACGTTGTCCCGCAATCCGACCAAAACATAAATAACAATTGGAATACTAACAGCTTACCGAGAGTGACGTGTGAGCGGTAACGTTCTGGCCTCGCATTCGGGAGGACGCGGGTTCGAATCTACGTGCTGTCATCCATATTTGTGTTTTCTATGGTTTCCCCAAATTACCGAAGGCGAATGTCGGGATGGTTCCTGCAAAATGACTGACACCGAAAAAGTCTAATTATTTATATCGGCGATTCTCAAAAGGAAGTCCTCAGACAAAATACTAAAACTTTAAAAGATCAACATAAATTAGTAAAAATTGTTCAATTTCAATAGCTCAATTCAATTTTCTCAACTGTGTTACGGGAGGAATTGAAAACGGGCTTTTGGGTTTGCAATAGAATATGTCTCAAATGTTAATGTACGTAAAAAGAAAGGCCTATGTAGTTTAGTGGTCCGTAGAATTATTTTGACATTTCACTGGTCTACTGGTTGAAAAAGGCTGACAAATGCTCGCTTATATTATTCGGCGAATTCCGCAAGGCTAAGTTTGGGTTGGATGCCCCGCAACACGATAATATATATGGACTCCAATGTCCGGTTTTTGTAAAATTACTAGGAGAGTAATTATTTAAAATAAATAATCTTTCAGTAAATCTTTTTCGAAAAAAATTCTTACACGGCTTTTGATACAGAATTTAATGACTCGGACAATATGTTGGACGAAAAAAAATTATATCGAAATCCAATTTTTTTCAACTTATTTTTGTGATGTTAATAATATACCTAACCAAAGAAAGACAAAAGTGATTAAATGCAGCACAAATGATACCAACACTAGTAAATTAAATATAAAAACACGGTCAGATGCGATAGGAGAAGTTAGTGCTATTTTGGAAGTAAAATTACAACTGATGGTCGAAGCAGGAATGATGGTTAAAAGCAGAATAGCAGTAGCGAAAAGAGCCTCATGAAAAAGAGAAATCTTTTAGTTTCAAATATTGATCTAGAACTCGGAAAGAAGTTTTTAAAACTGTATGTGCGGAGCACCGCACTGTATGGCAGCGAAGCATGGACTATAGGAATATTAGACAGAAGGAAAATTGAAGCATTTGAAATGTGGTGCTATAGAAGGATGCTAAAAATTAAGTGGACAGATGAATTATGAAACGAACGAGTTTTGGAAATGATGTGTACGGAAAGAAGTTTGTGGAAGAAGCTCACAGAAACAAGAGACAGGCTGGTAGGTGATTTTGGGGGCATCCACAAATTACGTGAGGTGCTGACTCTCCCCTCCCCCCTGGTGAGATTTCGTGAGATCTGGCCGGCCCCCCCCCCTCTCTGGTGAGATCTGGTCCGTGAGAACCCCCCCTAGAAATCGCCCTGGAAACTTTTGTAGACTTTTTTTTTTAGATCACACCCTAAGTTTTTTGACGAAATACCCTCCTAAAATCGACTTTGGCGCAAATTGTAGACCTTTTTCTTCTCACGTGAGATTTCCGTAGACCCCCCCCCCCCTCCCGCCTGGTGAGATCTGGTGAGATTTCGCCGGACCCCCCCCCTATATCACCTCACGTAATTAATGGATGTCCCCTTTTTGAGATATTCAGGATTGGTTAATTTTGTTAGTGGAGGGAACAGTCTAAGGTAAGAACTGTAGAGGTAGACAGAGATTAGAATATATGAAGCAAATAATTGAGGACGTGGGTTATAAGAGGTATGTTAAGATGAAAGGGCTAGCGCAAGATAGGAAGGGATGGAGGATTGCATCAAACCAGTCGAGAGACTGATGACAGCAAAAAAAAAAAATCTGAAATTAGTTCTATAAATTAGTTGTCTGCAGTATTATTTTTAAAAGTTTAATGGTTCTCGTGTTGATAAAGGTCGAGAAACGCAGGCTTATAGAAGACTATAGTAAATCGTTCTGTTCGGTGGGCTGCGGTACGGTTTGGCTTTGAGGTGAGGTACGGCCCCCGCGCAAAGTGCGAAGACAGAATTTGTCAGCGACGCAACAGGCTCTGCGCCGGTGGAGACATCTGGAGCCCTTGGGGCGGAATAACGAGGGATTGCTTCCTCAAAAGGAACGAACAGAGGGACATAAAAGCCTGTCAGATCTGCCGGCAGAATTACATCTGAGGCGTGCCGACCCCTTCCCTGAGCAAACTACCCAGCCCAAGCTGGCGTCTTCAATGAAGGTCCAGATTTATCAGATATGTGAATGACATTGTCCCGCTGCAAGTATCTATATATTAATACGCTAAGCGAAAACTTGTGTTACATTTTTAAGAATATTGCGCGCACGGAGAAGTGTGAGATTTTGGTATAGTTAAAGATTATATGGAGAAGAAGTGGAGGAAGCTAAAATCTATATATAATATGCGCTACAAATACATTAAATTAAGTAAAATAAAACGCTCGCTCACCTACGTAGTTCGCTCAGATGGCTGGGAGATGGTGCAGCTAGCGGCCATACTTTGTCTTCTTTGGTGAAACAAAACAGTCGAAATTAATCTCTGAACTTATATAGAAGCAAGAAGCAACATTTCGAGGGCTGGTAGATAGCGCAGCTAGCGGCCAGAATATTGGGCGAACGGAGGAACTTAAAGAAATACAGAAAGCTAAAATTATATATTTTACAATCCTTGGAATGGATATAAGCAGTCGGAGATAATCGATTGTTTCAGTTGTAAACAAATGCACAGTTTGTCTCGGGTTTGCGACATGGGCTGCGCAGAACGAATTTCCCATAAACTTTTTACTCTTTGTCCAGGCCGAATTTCAACCTAACCATGATCACTATGACAAAACGAACCTATTTCGGTTGATATGATCACTGTACCGATAATTTTTGTGCCATTTTTACAGTGCTGCTAACATTTCGCGGTTGAGGAGCATCCCATATTTCGGCATTTTTAATTTAATTCGTGGCGACTTTTCCGGAAAAGGAGAGTGTTAAACGTGAAGAGGACACTATAAAGAAACAGTTAATCCAAATTTCAACAGGTCAGTAACAGTTTTTCACTGGTGGAGAATGTCCCACCCCACCCAAAAATATAATAAGCATAGTTAATACATGTTACAAATAGATTATTAAAATAAAAATTAATTTGCGAACGTGTGTGTCCTTGTGAAATACGAACGGAGCCAACGTTCTTACGTGAATTCCCCGCATTGAGACACTCTGTGGTCTTTGGTAAAACGAAAGACTCTGATAAAGTAGAGATTAATGTTTAAAGTTATGAAAGGAATACTTTGAAAAGAAATGTACTTTGGTTAAGTGTCTTTTTTTTTAATTTCAGTGATTTCATTAGAGAGAGAGAGAGAGAGAGAGAGAGAGAGAGAGACAAGAAATAAGGAATACTTATTTGCGTGAAAATCAAAATGATAATAGACCAAATTTAAATAGCGAACACACAAAATGACGAAATTATTTTGATAGATACATTTCAATGCGTGTTTCATAAAGCTAAAGCAGTTTTCCGGCCTAGATGAACCATCGATAAATACATTTCATCATTTGCTATGGTTAGATTAGAAGCTAAAATTTAGCATACAGTCACGCGTGGAGTGTATCGTTTTAATTTTATAGGTAATGCAGAGAATTACTAGATTATTACTCTTTCATGAAACAAACTAAACAACTTAATGAATTACGGTCGAATTTCGATCACTGGGCGATCACTAGTTATTATTATTATTATTATTATTATTATTGCAGCTATGTCAATCCTTTTTTCAGGATGTAGCCTCTTTAAGTCTAATGAGCTATATATTAGAATTTAATTCTACCTAGTTTTGTTGTAGTTCTCTCCAGGCTGATCGATCTTGAGCCACCCTCTTCCAGTTCACGCCTGTAACTCGACGTATATCCTTATCCTAGCGATCCGGTGGTCTTCCTCTTGCTCTTTTCAGGTTTCTCGGTATCCAATCCAGCACTACCGTAGTCCATCTTTCATCTCTTTTGCGAGCAATATGACCGGTCCATTGCCATTTTTGGGTCATGACTCTTTTTAAGATGTCTGTTACTTTAGTTATTGAACGATTGTGCACGGCCCTTTTCCTGTCTCTTCTTGTAAACCCTAGCATTGCTCTTTCCATACTTCGCTGGGCAGTTCTCAGTTTTTGCTTCGTGTGACTATTTACGAGAAACTGAGAAAGAAGATTAAAACATTCCTGGTCCATAGTTAATACCCCTTTCACAGTCTTAACATTCCAAAGTCATAAAGTTAAGGAGTAGCTTCATGAAACCAGAGACAAACATTTTTGGACAAATAGTGTATAAAGAATCGCTGGAAAGCGGGATATTTGAATTCATGTCACATGAAGTTGATGGTCAGCCATGAGAAAAGTGTGTAACGAAAGCGCAATACCCGATCTCACAATTCTACAAAAATAAAATAGTTTTTTTTTTTTAAAGTGGCATTTGGCTTCCTTACGCCATACAGCCAGCTCAAGTACGTGTTTATTTCATCCAGTGTTTTTCCAGTTTCTCTACGTGTATATATATCTTTCAAGTATTTCTAGACACACCACAGGACGCACAGGACATTCACATAGACACACAACATTTAAATACCCATGCCCTCGGCCGGACTCGAACCGGCGACCTTCGGTACGTGGGGCCAGTACTCTAGCCCCTACGCTACCGAGGCCGGCAATAAAATAGTTATAATTCTAATAAAGCCATGTATGATAAGTCGTTTTAAGGGGGAAACTTAGCGGAATATAATAAGCAAATAAAACGAAAATCGATTTTTTCACCCAAAATCCGATTCCGAATCCCCTTAACTATAGTAGCAATCCCTATGAATGCAGCACTAGCTACTGCTAAATTGTCATCGCGAATCATATCCACGTTCTAATGTTCACGACACAGTCAACTCGTCAGAGCAAACGATTGGACGGATACCTGTATCGTACGTTGCCTCGGCGAACTGCGTTCGTGCAACCAAAGTTCCTTCGTGCGTTGCCTCTTAGTGATGTGTACCCGCCTTTAGCGACACTCCGCTGCAGTTTGGCTCACTACCGAGTCGGCGCCTTTATTTACGCGGCCGACTCTGCATTAAGCTGCGGAGACGTACGCGGCCCCTTGTTCCATTGTGGTCTTAGAGGAGCGCTAGAATTTGCCGTCGGTGGCCGCCAGACACCCGGATAATAACCGTTTGCTCCAAACGCGCGGGCCTAACTCGACTGCAAATTGCCGAATTAAGCTACGCAGCCCCGCCTAACGGCACGCCTCTCACTCACTCGCCACTGAGAATCTGCTGGCATACCGAGCGCTGACAGTGCGATTACCAACTCTAATAGGAGCGATCACGACACGACCATGGAACTGGCTTATTCAACGACTATCACCGATAAGTGAAGACATGGCCCGGGCGGAAAATTTCACCAATATATACGATGAATAGAGACACTGGTGGTTTGTAATATGGCGAAAGAAGAACCGAATCATATGCAGCAATTGTTTGTCAACTGAAGTAGGTACGTAGCAAAACACAATGTCTTAGGAAACAATTAGAAAATACTTTTGGACACGTTAAACATGTGTATGGCATCAGCTAGTGTTAATTTCCAACACGAAACATTACAATTTACTTGTAAATCACATCTATATATATAAAGATACATGTAATGTAATGTATGTATGTATGTATGTATGTATGTATGTATGTACAGGGTGTCCAGAAAAGGACTCCCTGATTTAAAAATTAAATATCTCGAAAACAAAGATCGATAGAGGAATGCAGTAAACGGTATGCTTATTGTGACAGCTGTAAGAAGTGTATACAGCAGTGTGAAATAATAGTTACAAAAGCTGCTAACAGATGGCGCTGTACGCTGTACAGCTCATATCAGCATACATAAGTGAAATAATCGTATGAAAACAATCTTTGCAAACAATCACATCAACTCTTCCTTCGGTACGCTAACCTCCTTTCACGTTTCAATGGTGGAACTGATCGCCCTGAGCTTCGGATCACTATTTAGGCATTACGTATGGCGATTACAGCGCTATCTGTTAGCAGCTTTTGTAACTATTATTTCAAACTGCTTTATACACTACTTACAGCTGTCACGATAAACATACCGTTTACTGCATTCCTCTATCGATCTTTGTTTTCGAGATATTTAATTTTGAAATCAGGGAGTCCTTTTCTAGAGACCCTGTATGTAATGTAATGTAATGTATTGTAATGTTATGTATGTATGTATGTATGTGGACTTTTTTGCGCATATTTGCATGCATATTTTAGGTGTTTTAAGTGCATATATACCCGGGCCTTGTATGTTTGTATGTTCTTCATACAAATCCACAGGTTTCATCCGATCTCGATGAAACTTTGCACACTTATCTTTTGAAACAAATAGAAAAATACTGTCTACATTTGGTTGAAAAATTATCTGTATAAATAATACCTGTTGTCTTATAACTTCGAAAAATTACTGAGCGGCGATGTATAGGTCTCTGTACTGTTTTTCCGTGTAGCGGTCAGGTAGCTCAGTGGTTAAAGCGCTTGCTTTCTGTTGTTTGGGTCGTGGTCTCCGGTTCAAATCTACATGCAGGCAAAGATTTTTAAAAATTGTTTTTGATCGGAAGAGTCACGCCTGGGCCGTCGGTTATTCGGATTGAATGTTAAACTGTAGATATCACAAAGTTAGGGGTGCAATGCGAAGCAAATAGTAGGTAGCCTTGCAATGCTGTAGGTGTACACTTTTTTACGTTATAATGATCCATCAGGGGTGATTCGCAGTCAGTGTGTGTGTGTGATCTGCAGTAATAATAGTATAAATGCGGAATCAAGTCTCCGTCTTTTTGTTACCATTTGACGACTAAATGCCTATACAGATATTGACGGAATTTGATAAGAAAATCTATAGGAAGGGCACAAAACATTTTTTTTTCCGGTATAATTAACAGTTGTAGTCACGAAATTTTGAGAACTTATCGAATGGTGACAGAGAGACGGATGTGTGTGTTAGCCTGTAATGTTAGGTCGCTTGCTCAAGCTGTGCTTCTCGCGCATTATGTTAGTGTATAATTTGTTAGTAAATTTCGTTTAGAGAAAAAACGTATTATTTAGTATAGATGTCGATTTTCTCTGTCCTATTACTTTGTGTCTGCTTAAATGTTTCTGGCACCAGTTTATTTTGCCTTCTTTTTTGACATACCTGGCGGGCGTAAACTGGCCTAAGTTGTAGCTCTAGCAGAGCACGAGCAGCTAAAGTTATTAGAACCCAAGAATCGGATGCTCATGCCGAAGAAAGAAGAAAAGACCAAGCTGAAATAAAGCTGCCCTTAGTTAACACAGCCCCCCCTCCCCGCCCCACATCTCCTCACCTTCGTTTGTTTTTCTGTTTTTAATTATGTTGGAAATTGATTCTCTTTAAGAGACAGGTTCGATGGTAGAATGATATAGTGATGGGTTTCGTGTCATATTATGCCAACTCTGTGTTGTTTGGGACCAATACTTCGTTACCAACAACCTTCTATATTCAATTCTGGCAATGAAATTCTTAATCCACGCGTACGAAGTCGCGGGTATCAGCTAGTTATAAAATATTTTCATAAAAAATTTTAATTCCGAAATATTTTCATTACAAAATCTCTTTGCACACAATGTTTGAAGTAAAATATTTTCAAAAAGAAACAAAAATATTCGAAAAGCTCCTTACTCCAGGGAACACAGTTTATGAATATCTCTGTTATATATCGGGCTGCTATCTAGCGTTAATGCGATTACTCCTTATCGATGCAGGCGCAGCCTAGCAACTTCACTTTGAACTATCGCATACCCGTGACCTTGATACTTCATAATTGTTACCATTTGCTGGTTTTATTTCGAAATATTCCTTTCGTAACGATTGTACCAAAGTGTAGAACCTGATCTTTAAAATGATACGTCATTCGTCGATTTTGTTTTAGTATAACGTGAAATAGATGGTTCGTCACACACACACAAAAAAACCTTTTAGAAATAATATATTAATCGTTATTTTTTTTAGAGACTTTTCTAGAAAAAATTCAGACTATCACCATTAGGTGATACCCATTATTTCTGACGGGCGTTTAAACTGGAAAAAATAATATCAGTATACCGGGAAAACAAATTTCCTGTTTTAGGTCGCAATGCCACCAGGTTCGAAGAATACTTAAAATGACTTGGAGGGGGGGGGGGGCGGGTGTTGGCAGAAAAGAGACTTAGAAGACCGATCATCTCTGAGCAGGATGCTTAAACAAATGAGGTTCCAGTACAGCAAACACGCAGCAAACACCAATCCCCTCCACAAACACAACAATTATGTCTTTTACGGCCTATATGACACCAACCTATTTGGGTCGAAATGACAGGAAAGATAAATCAGAGAAATAAGGTGCCGCACTGATTCTTATATGAATTCTTTTTTCCCTCGTACCATTAGGGATTGGAATGCACAGCAAAGAGATTAGGTTTGGTACTGAGCACCCTCTGCCACCCACAGTTTTGTGAATTGCAGAGTATATATGTAGAATAATGATTACTATCTAATTTCTGCTATCAATTCGCACAGAGCTAACGAACTAAGTCATTCGTCGCGGTCTTAATGGTTTTGGCGCTACGTATTAGCGATGTCCTATTTTGAGGTGTAAGCCATATGTCCAGTTTGTGTCGATTTGTCAGAATAATTTAACTGGCAGCAGAAACTCAATATTTTGGATAAAAAGCAAAATGTGCCCACGTCGAAAAAAAATCGTAAATTTCCGTCATATCGATTCGTTATGATTCTTATAAAATCTATCTTTTTACACACACACACACACAAATCAAGACGCAAAGTGGTTATTGCCCTCACTAAAACCTCAGACAAAAATTTTTCGGTAGTGATGATACAGTTCGCTTGTTCTTTCGTGTGTGGGTAAAATGAAATACTTTTGTGTTCCATTTGTTCTTCTTTTCAGATTAGGAGTAAAATGTAATACCAGTTCCACTCTTCGTTTGAGCTTTTTTTTATGTTTTAGTTGCAGCTGTAATCTCGGTTCATTTATTTTCATCTTCTGTTGATTCTGTAATCAGAGAAGTCGTCTTTGGTGGGTGTGAGAAATTCTCATCTGCCGTTTTTACTGCCGTCATAAAACGTCGTTGGCGAAGATGATGTTAATGGACTGGTTACGGCATTACATGCTAACGAGCTCATAAAGTCGAGTTACGCGTTAGGAGGACAGGTAAAATCGACCTTATGCCTTAATATTTAGATTGACCCGATGATGCGGCTATTACGGACGAAGTGATCGTAAATAAGATCTTTTAACATGCAAAATAATTCCTTAGTGATATTGTACGGTATTTTTTTCATACATTAAAGCTTATTTCATTTTGTTATCTATGATTTCTGTTTTACTAACGTACTGTAAAAAAGTGAAACATTAAATAGTGAACGTTTGTGATCCATGAAGCTACGTTGGAAACCTCCGCATTCATATGAGTACCTGCGGCAAACTAGTTTTTCCTCCACAAACTAAAACACCGAATAGAAAGTATCTCCTTCCGAATTTATTGGCGGCATCAATGGAATCTGACAGATCGATGAGAAAACTTATCAACTGCATTCGGTGCTGCGAGAATACAGCATATTGGCGATGAAGTGTGGGTAGCTGTTGGTAGTAGAATTGGTAGATAGTAGTACATGGAAGGAAAGACCTGACCATGACCACAAGTTGCCACTTGATTTCAGGTATGCTTAACGTGACCATACATTTCGCTTTGGGCGGGACAGTCCCTCTTTCAGGCAATCTGTCCCGCAGTCTTCAGCGAAAGTAAAAATGTCCCGCTTTCGCAAACAAAACAACAATTTAATTTATGTATCTATTAAGGTTTAAAAGAGACGATGCGATTTTTGCAGCGCGGCGTTCGAGTCGGCGCATGGACCATTGCTGATGACTCAAAGATTTCAAATTTTTTTTATAAAGGTGAATAATACGCCAATGAAATTGAATTTTGTTTTATTTTTGTGCCATACGCGTTTCGCTCTATTTACAGAGCATCATAAGCGACATCTGTTTGGTATTTATACATTTAGTTAGTTACATTTGGTTTAAAATATATATACAGGGTGTTACGAAAAGGTACGGCCAAACTTTCAGGAAACATTCCTCACACACAAACAAAGAAAATATGTTATGTGGACATGTGTCCGGAAACGCTTACTTTCCATGTTAGAGCTCATTTTATTACTTCTCTTCAAATCACATTAAACATGGAATGGAAACACACAGCAACAGAACGTACCAGCGTGACTTCAAACACTTTGTTACAGGAAATGTTCAAAATGTCCTCCGTTAGCGAGGATACATGCATCCACCCTCCGTCGCATGGAATCCCTGATGCGCTGATGCAGCCCTGGAGAATGGCGTATTGTATCACAGCCGTCCACAATATGAGCTCTAACATGGAAAATAAGCGTTTCCGGACACATGTCCACATAACATATTTTCTTTGTTTGTGTGTGAGGAATGTTTCCTGAAAGTTTGGCCGTACCTTTTTGTAACACCCTGTATATATATATAAAGTTCAGGTGAAATTGAATTTACTTACATGTTACTTTTTTCTCGTATTGTTTTTTAAACCAAATGTAACTAACTAAATGTATAAATATCAAACAGATGTTGATGATGCTCTGTAAATAGAGCGAAACGTGTATGACACAGAAATAAAACAAAATTCAATTGCATAGGCGTGTTATTCACCTTTATAAACAATTGATTAACTCGGAATTGAGGAAATGGCCCACAATATCCAGTTATTACTCAAAGATTTATTATCAGCAGCCAAGATACGGAAATGTTCCACGAGTTGTCGCTTATTTCCAACTACGTCACAGATCAAAAAAATCACTTGCTGGGACGCTGAAAGTGTTGCTTTTGAAGACCGTTGGGCGGAATTATTTCAACACATCCGCGCTAACACTGTCAACTGTGCGAAGTTCCGTATAACTATGGAGTACGTTATATGTCTGCATAGAAGTATGCACCTGTCGAAAGAGTTTTTTCTCTAATAAATAAAATACGTATAAGTGACAAAACATATATTAATTACTTGAGATAAAATGGGGGGGGGTCAGTCCAAATCTCACCAATGGGGAAGGGGGGTCAAAAATTTCTACAAATGACGAGAAAGTCGATTGTAGGGGGGTATTTCGTCAAAAAGTGGGGGTGTAACCGCCTTTGGAAGGGTGACACCTAAAAAAGAAAGGGTTCAAAAAGTTGGAGGGCGATTTGTATGAGGTGGGGGGGGGGGGGGGGGGGCTCACGGACCAGATCTCACCAGAGGGGGGGGGGGTCCGGAAATCCGAAAAACACCACTTAATTAATGGTTGCCCCCTTAAGTGTCGCAGTATTGAAAGCCATTTTGATTACCAAGCCTAACATCAACGAAACACTTAGTGAGATCCATTCCTACTTGAAACCTAGGCCCGATATTTTGATTTGTTCCGTTGATAAATACAAAACAAGTAACTGCCTAGTGAAACGTTAGATGTCTGACACTAACAAGGGACACCTCTGACCTCGCACGGTCGGAACCGCACAAAAACATGCTTAGAATAACAAACCATCATAAACAAAAATGTGGTGTTTCGCACGCTGCAGTGTCAATATATACAGTAGGATATGTAAATTACATATGGAGGTAATTAAATTAAGGAAATAGACTCATTACGGGGCACGGGTTGAGGAGCACGCCACACCAACGAGGACTGGAGGATAGCCCAGACTGCGAATGTGGACAGATAGAGGACACTAACCATATTCTGAAGGAATGTAAATTTAATGCAATCGTCAGAGGGGGCTCAACAGCCAAATCGACCTTGACCAAGACGGCTGGAGATTAGAGGCGTTGAGTGCAGTGGAGAAATTTGCAGCTCTCTGCGCCTTTGCAAAAGAAGTCTTCGCTGGCAGAGATGTCAGATGCGGCCACCGTCAATAAGAAGAAGGAGAAGTGGAAGGCGAGGAAGACAAGAAGAAGAGGTGGAGTCACTGCTGGTTTGAACCCCTGGGCACGTGAACAGCGTCTTCCGGGTCACTATACGGTCGCCATGAAACGGCCGCGGCTGCGCCGCATCCACGCGCCACCCCGCGGGCACAGGACCATAGGCCGGTAGCTAAAGTCCGACCTCTCCGCGAGGAGGGGTAATTCTTCCGTGTCAGTTTCCTTGGCTGGGGCGTAGTTGGGTGGTCGATCCTGGGAGGGGTTGTGATGGAGTATGGTGAGTGTTAACTCGGGCTACTCCCGCCTGCAGCAGCCTCAACCAACCACAAGGAACTCCTAGACTTTACGGAGAGTGGTGGGTCGACGGTTAACGTTGTGACCTCGCAATCGGGAGGACGCGGTTTCGAATCCCCGTCCGGCCATCCAGATTTGGATTTTCCATGGTTTCCCCAAATAACTCCTGATGAATGCCGGGATGCTACCTACAAAAGACCATGACCGAATTCCTTCCAGTTTCATGTACCCACTCTTTTCCCACCTCTAATGATCTCGACGTCGACGAGTCGTAAAGCCATTAAAAAAAAAATACCAGACCTTATTCTAACGGTGACAAATAATATGAATGAAAGGCTCAGAAACTCCCCCCTTTTTTAGAGAGAGTCACGTTGTTTATGGACGCTCCCTTGCTAGTGGTGTTGCATTAATTACGTGAGGTGTTTGTCCTGTTCCTGACTCTTCCCTCACTCTGGAGACACTTCGCGAGATTGGCTGGACCCCCCACGCCTTCCTCTAAAATGACGTAAGAGTTGGACAGATACCCCCTCCCCCCTCCTAATCGACCTCGTAACTTTTTGAGACCTTTTTTTTTACGTCTCATACTTCCAAGGACGGTCTTACTCCCACTAAGGTCGGCTTTTGGACGGGATACCCACCTTATTCTACCGGTGACAAATAATATGAATGAAAGGCTACGTGGATTGGCTCGGAAACTCCCCCCCCCCTCTTTATTCATAGTGAGTCTCGTTGTTTATGGACGCTCCCTTGCTAGTGGTGTTGCCTAAGGGGTGTCCATTAATTACGTGAGGTGTTTATCCTGAATTCCTGACTCTTCCCCCCCTCTGGTGACACTTCGTGAGATGTGGCTGGACCCCCCGCCCCTTCCTCTAAAATGACGTAAGAGTTGGACAGATACCCCCTCCCCCCTACTAATCGACCTCGTAACTTTTTGAGACCTTTTTTTTTACGTCTCATGCTTCCAAGGACGGTTGTACCACCACTAAGGTCGGCTTCTGGACGGGATACCCCCTCCCCCCCCCCACCAAAGTAAATTTCGCGTCATTTGTAGATTTTTTTTTTTAGCTCTACAGTCCTATCTGAATTTCAAAACCTCACGTGAGGTTTCCGTTGACCCCGTCTCCCCCTTGGTGAGGTTTCTTGAGATTTCGCCGGACCCCACCCCCTCCCCTATTTGACCTCACGTAATTAACGGACGCCCCCTAACCTCGGTTCGCACCGTGCGCTGTAGGACGAGGGGGAACCGCATTCCTGTCCTGTCCTGTGTGTGCGCATAGCCCACAGGACCGTCAAGGACGCGCCGCCTCTCAGTCTACCACCACCACACGTCTCGCTAATACGGACTGCTTCGGCTATACAACTAGCGCTCATACCATAAAACATCCACAACCTGTTTTGTAGGGCTCGAACATCCTAGGTCAGCAGGTTAGCAGGTTTCGCACGGGAAACGGGTTGTGTAACACACAACTGGGCGAAGATGCGCTGCCTGAGTGTGGAAATATCCAAACCACTGATCACATTGTGACTGACTGCCCAAATACCAGTCTACCGGAGGCCTGACCACCCTGTATCAAGGTTCCTTCCGAAGGCAATAGCCGAATTCCTTCCCGTTCCTTGCTCCCAGTCCTTCCCCGCTTCTAATGACCTCGAGATAGGCATAAAGCAACAAGCAAAAATAAATGCCTCTGGCAACCACCCACCAGAATATAGCTTGAATCCCTCCACTTCCCCCCTCCCCTCCCCGTTATAGCCGGTGTAGACTACTACACGCAGCGTTTATCCTAAGATGCTATACTTTTGTTGCGTTTACTTAGGGGCCACCATAAATTACGTGAGGTGTTTTTCCGGATTTCCGGCCCCCCTTTTTCTGGAGAGATTTCATGAGATCTGGCCCGCCCCCCCCCCTCTCGTGAGATCTAGTCCGTGAGTCCTCCCCCCCACAAATCGCCCTCCAGTCCAACAATATTTCCAAAAATTGCACGTGAGATTTCCGTAGACCCCCCCCCCCCTTGGTGATTTTTCGCCGGACCCCCCCCCTATTTCACCTCATGTAATTTATGGACGCCCCCTTATTTTACTTTTGTGTCCGGACATCATAAGGGGACGTCAATTAATTACGTGAGATGTTTTTCCGGAATTCCGCTGCCCCCTCTGGTGAGAATTCCTGAAATCTGGTCCGACCCCTCTCTAAAATGGCGTCAGATTTTGACGGAGAAGCTCCCCCTCCTACTAATCTACCTCTTAACTTTATGACAGTTTTTTTTTGTCTCATGCTTCCAAGGGCGGCTGTACCCCCACTTTTCGACGAAATACCCCCCCCCCCCCAGTCAACTTTCGCGTCATTTGTAGACGTTTTTGGCTCTACAGTCCTACAAGAATTTCAAAACCTCACGTGAGATTTCCGTTGACCCCCGTTCCCCCTTGCTGAGGTTTCGTGAGATTTCACCGGCCCCCCCTCCCCCACACTATTTCAACCCACGTAATTAATCGACGACCCCTAAGCGTCTTGTCCCCCACCAGCTGCCTGCAATGTTCCAACTACACTGATGATCCAAAACATCATGACCACCTGTTTAATAGTGTGTTGGTACACCTTTGGAAAACATTACAGAAGCCATTCGGTGTGGCATGGATTCGACAAGTCCTTGGTACGTTTCCGGAGGTATCTGGCACCAGATGTCTGCGCACAGGTCACGCAATTTCCTTAAATTACGGACCGGTGGTTTGTGGGTGGTGAGCTGGCGCCAGATACCATCTCAGATGTGTTCTAGCAGGTTGAGATCAGACGAATTTTGTGGCCAAGAAGACATCAAGTGTGGCGCGATTCTGGCCTTATGACATGGAAAATTATCCTCGTGGAAGATCGCGCAAAAACTGTGAAACAAAAATGGATGGGGTTTGACAGCCTGAAAGCTTATGGTCTGGCTGAATAACTGGGTATACCTTATGATTCTACGTGATAGGGGTCACAGATCACACTGCTTCTCAGATGGACACTTCTTTACGATATGCCCACCAAAGATCACGCTACAACACAGATAAACACTCCACACTTTGGATTCTGCTAATAATACTTTTTACTGCCTAACTTTGGTTAATTATTTCATCAGTTTTCTGAAATATGATGCTTTTTTTGTATATATTATTTGGCCTTCGGTCCTGACGACCATATGGCCAGCATCAAATGTATACAGTTGCTGTACATACTTATCTATGATATATGCTTATATGTTATCTTCTGTACATCTTATTACATTACAGTTGTTGTACATACTTATCTATGATATATGCTTAAATGCTATTTTCTGTACATCTTATTACATTACAGGTCTCTTTGTGTTGCATTTAACTTTTGAAATTGATACATGGCAACTAGTTTTATCATACTCAATAAACTTTGTATATGGTGCTTTAGAATACAGGAAAAACGATAATAAAACCAGTACATCAAAGATTAACACTGCAATAAACTTAACGAAATTGTGGAATTTAATTTATATTTAACATTACATAGGAACTACATTACAAATGTTTATGCTTTGTTACTAGAAGAAAAACAAAAGGAAATCGGTTTACGCATACCAGAGTCCGCGCAGGTGAAATGGGGGGAAAATTTTAATATTTCATATCTAATCTGGTTGTAGGTCATTTTTCCGCAGATGCTGAGCAATTTATTTTTCAAATAAAATGCCGTCTACAAACAACTGTTGTGTTGGATTTTTTTTTTTAATTCCCAGCACCATATCTGCAATCTGCAGTATATAAATATATATATATAGTGTAACAATACATACATTTACAGCCAGTAAAGTGAGAAACACTTTTGGGGAATAGAAAAACGTTCCCCAGCAGTTGTATGCGGAAGGCATTTCATCTACAGAATCTAGCATTTAAATAAAGATAATAGTCACGAGTCGGCACTAGGTACTTAACTTTGGTTATAGTAAATGATTTTGGTTATAACTGGAGGTAGCGGAAGCCAATTGAAAAATTCACGACTGACCTATTTTAGTACGACAGCAAACAAATGTTATTAGCAGCAACAATCATGCCAAGGAATGACCGAGAAAATAAGAGAAATCTGGGCCAGAACCGATTCATTTCTATACTCAGTTTTTCCACGGGCGATTAAGGAATGGAATAATAAGGATTTATCGAACGAAAGGAGTAGTTCTCGATAAACCACTCCGACCATCCTGATCTGGATTTTCCATGGTTTTCCCATATCGCTCCAGGCGAATGCCGAGATAGTTCCTCAAAATATCCCATGGACACCTTCTGCCTTATCCCGTACATCCCTTCCCATGCAAACGGTTGCACATTAGGACAGACGTAATGCACCCTCCGCCACCAACTTTTAATGAATCGCGGAGTAGTAGTAATAATAGTAATAGCATTTCTTCAATTTTTTTTAAAAATATAGTAGGGTGGAATACAATTAATGAAACCAATACATCAAAGATTAACACTGCAGTAATGGTAACGAAATTCTGAGATTTAATTCATGGTGGTGATTACAAACGTTTATGCTTGGTTCAGTGGGCGAGTCTGTTTGACACCTGTCCGTTTGTAGTCGCTGTGGTCTTTACACATTTTCCCAGTGCCGTGTTAATGCTGTCAGGGCGCGGCGTTTTAATATGCATCGCTCCTGTCCGATTTCGCTGGCAGCAGTTGGTACCACTGCGAAGCTCATCCATATGTAACGCCGCGCTGCGAGGGAGGGCGCGGAAAAGCCGTGAAAAACTAATGCGGCCAAATCTCGGCTTAACATTCATGGCTACCACGCAGCCGCTTGTAATAACTGCCGCCGGAAGACGGCGCTCTAATCTTTACGTTGGTACCCCTGGATAGAGCCCCCTGCTACCCTTCAAAGCACGCATCACATCACACCTTAAGAGTACCTTAATGGGTCAAGCACGAAAAAATTAAAACAAACAAAATCAAAACACCACAAAGGATTACGCGGTAGTCATTATGTTGGAAGTGAAAATCTTTCTTGTTTGAGCACTTCTCAAAACAATGTTCATATTTTACAGCTCCCTACATTCTCGCGGTCTTTCGGTATTTCTTCTTTTTTCTGTTTTGGCCCACTTTGGAGCACTGGAAAGCAATTGCTTTACTGGTCCGCCTTTTCTTCTCTCAGATTTTTTTTTCACTGAGAATTGTTCTCCTTTCTAAGGATCTGGTGGTTTTACCCCTTTTTTTTTAAAAAATTAATGGCTTTCGACCATACATCCAAGTTCATTACATTTTATTTTATAACAATTTACATTCCACTTTTTTTTACATGTTATATGTACATAAGTTTACATTCTTGGAAAATGGAAAGAAATAAACTGCCGTTGGGCACTAAAATAAGATAGGAAAGGGAAAGATGACCCAACACTTACCACAGATGAAGGCAGGAGGGCGAGACGAACACGTAAAAACCACAAAAAAAAATTGCTTACCGAAATATTGTGCAATTCGTTTGTTTCCTATCTTATTTTAGTTTACATTCTTGGTAATGTAATATAATACGTCCATATGAAATCAGATATGTTATAACTCTTATCTATACAGTTCATTATATAACTACTGGGATTATTCGGACACTACAGTATAAACAAACACCATATATACATAATTCGTTGTCTTATCACCGAGCGTAGTGTGTGAACGGTTAACGTTCTGGCCTCGCATTTGGAAGGACGCGGGTTTGAATCCCCGTACGGGCATCCAGATTTGGGTTTTCCATCGTTTCCCCAAATCACTCCAGACGAATACCAGGATGCGTCCTTCAAAATGTCATGTCTAAATTCCTTCCCGTTCCTTGTCCCTAATCCCATCCCGCCTCTAATGACCTCGACGTCGACGAGGCATAAAGCCATAAGAAGAAACAAATTGGGTACTGCCGACAGATGTGAAAACTTAAATCAATGAATATCATACGCTCAACACGTCATACGAGGTGTGTACAAAAAGAATCCGAACTTTTGCTGTAATTACTTTATTGCTCATCATACTAACTTTTACACACTGTCCCCTTCAAAGTACTGTCCTTCATTATCAATACACCGTTGCCATCGTTTTTTCAAGTTTTGGAACGCCTCCTGGAATGCAATTTCTCCGATGGCGCGCAGTTCTCTCGTCGCATTGTCTTGAATTTCTTCTATGGTCTGGAAACGACGTCCTTTCAAAGTGTTTTTTCAGTTTTGGGAAGAGAGAAAAGTCTGCCGGAGCCAAGTCTGCAGAATAGGGTGGCTGAGGCACAACGGGAATGCGATGTTTTGCCAGATAATTCGTGACAAACAACGATACGTGAGCGGGTGCGTTGTCATGGTGCAACATCCACGACTGATTCTCCCACAGTTAAGGCCTTTCCCTACGCACAGCATCTCTCAATCATGTCAGAATTTTCTGGTAGACTTCATTGTTTACCGCTTGACCACGTGGTACAAATTCATTGTGCACAACTCCGTTGCAATCAAAAAACACGACCATCATCACCTTGATGTTCGACCGACTCATCCGCGCTTTCTTTGGTTGAGGAGATCCTTTCCCCACCCATTCTGATGACTGCCTCTTCGTTTCCACATCGTACCCATAAACCCATGTTTCATCGCCTGTAATGATGTTCTTGAGGAAGTTTTCGTCCTCATTTGCTTTTTCAAGCAACTCCTTAGAGATCCTAGCTCGATTCTCCTTCTGCTCGTCCGTCAACAAGCGCGGCACCAGTTTTGCACTGACACGATGCATTCCAAGTTTTACTCTCAGGATGTGATTGCAAGAGCCTACACTTGTGCCAGCTTCTTCAGCAACCTCACGGACAGTCAAACGGCGATTTTCACGAATCACAGTGCGAACCCTCTCAACATAGTGGTCGTCTGTTGATGTGGAGGGTCGACCAGATTTTGGATCGTCGGTAACCGAACTCCTGCCCTCCTTAAAGCGCTTAAACCATTCATAGCACTGTGTTTGGCTCATGCAGTCATCCCCGTGTGCTTGTTTAAGCATTTGAAGTGTCTCGGTTAGTTTAACACAAAATTTCACACAGACGCGTTGCTCCTCCAATTCTCGTTTTCTCACAAATCCGACGAGCACTCTGCGCACGACCTCTCTCAACCGGCTGTCACTCGTAAACTAATACAGCGACTGTAGTGCGACAAGAGGCGATCTCTTGCCGAGAGATGTCACTAGTGTGCACGGAAGTCGGAGAATTTTATCTGCAGCCATTGGCGCGCTATTTTAATTAGTTCGGTTTCTTTTTGTACACACCTCGTACTTATGACTATAGCTATACTAATTAATAATTCCATCTGGTCTTGATGACCTGGTGACAGGGATTCTATTGGCTGCGCATTACGCCCCTGTCAGCCACCTTACTTTAACTTTGAAGTACTACCAGGTACAGCGGACCTACAGCTTAGAGTGGAGTCCGAACCAGGAAAACGTTCTGGCGTACTTCACATTACACAGCAAGCTGTGCCAGAGGTGAAGGTCGGGTTTAGGGTCTATGAAAATCGCCGCCGAGAAAGGGATCCGAGCCGGGAGCATTTTGTTCTCCATTCAGACACCTTAACCACTGAGCCACCAGACCGCTACAGATGTACTGTTAACATTAGCATGTCGGTGACACGAACTCAAAAGATTTTACCCATCCAAAAATCGCCCAACACGCCTAAAGAAGTTTTCGCTTCATTAACTAATAATCTAACTTAGTCTACAACCGAATCTTCCACAAGAAAGGCCCATTCCCACGATCCCTTGTAGGAGAGGCGAGACAAGACGGGACCTCATAGCCGAAGTGTAGGGACGAGCGCGGGCCGCAGGTTAGCCCTCGCTTACCTCGCCGCCACCTCCTCACCACGTTGCCTAGTTTCGTTTGGCACAGAGCACTTTACAGCAACAGAAGGGATGCGCACCACTGCTGCAAACCGATGGCAACAGCGCACCGCTACGCACGCCTGTGATGTTTACCGACACAGAGTGGGTAGCTGCGTCTCGTCTCCGCTAGCAGAGGCGGCCCTGTTCCCATGGCGTGTGGTTGAGTATTCGTCGCGTCCCATCCCGTCCCGTCCCGCCTTCGTTACAAGGGATCGTGGGAATGCGCCTGTTGAAGATGTATCAAGTTACCCTGTCAGAGGCAAAAATGCCAATTCCTTTCCACAGGGGCCTACAGTTTAATGTGAAATCAGAACCACCCATCGTCCCAGCGTCGCTCATATAATCAGATACAACTAAAAATACAGCTCAGTGGTTGAGGCGCTTGCCTTCGAAAGTTCTCTGCTCCGGTCCCGAGTTGGAATCCCGGTAGGCGTGGGAATTTTGAGAGTTGTTTGATTGTACGAGCTACGCCAGGACGCTCCGTTGTTCGGATTCCACTTTACACTGTAGGTCCCCTCCACGGCCAACAACCCTAGCTGCAACACGATGTGTACACATCCACAGTAAAAATTCAAGCTAAACAAAGACTTAACGTGCTCCTAGTTGGTCCAAACGAACATACATACATAAATACAAATACTTACATATACTTATTTCTTTTTTTGTCATCAGTCTTTCGACTGGTTTGATGAAATCCTCCATCCCTTCCTATCCTGTGCTAACCTCTTCATTTCTACATACCCCTTACACCCACGTCCTCAATTATCTGTTTCATATATTCTAATCTCTGTCTTCCTCTACAGTTCTTACCTTCAACTGTTCCCTCCACTAACAAATTAACCAATCCAGCATGTCTCAAAATATGACCTACCAGCCTGTCTCTTCTTTCCGTAAGCTTCTTCAACAAACTTCTTCTCTCACCCATCATTTCCAAAACTCGTTCATTTCTTACTTTGTCTGTCCACTTAATTTTCAGCATTCTTCTGTAGCACCACATTTCAAATGCTTCAATTTTCTTTATTTCCGGTATTCCTAAAGTCCATGTTTCGCTACCATAAGTGCTGTGCTCAACACAAAGAGTTTTAAAAAGTTATTTCTAATTCCTAGATCAATATTTGAAACTAAAAGGTTTCTCTTTTTCATGAAGGCTCTTTTTGCTAGTGCTATTCTGCTTTTAACATCATTCCTGCTTCGGCGATCGGTTGTAATTTTACTTCCCAAGTAACAGAATTCACTTAATTCTCCTATTGCATCCGATCCTATTTTTATATTTAATCTGCTAGTATAGGTATCATTTCTGCTACTTTTCATCACTTTTGTTTTGCTTTGATTTATATTCAGTATTTTGTTCATGCCATTCAGTAACTTCTCAATATCCTCAGCCCTCTCTGCTAACAAGACAATGTCATCAGCAAATCGGAGCATACTGATTTTTTCTTCCTGAAAACTTTTGCCACATGGAAATTTTTCTTTTACTTTTTTCATTGCTTCTTCTACATACAAGTTGAATATTAACGGGGATAAACTACAACCTTGTCTCACACCCTTTTTAACTGATGCATGTCTCTCGTGATTCTCTATTTTTATTACAGCCACTTGATTCTTATATAGTTTATAGAGTATTCTTCTATCTCGATACTTTAGACCTGACTTCTTTAAAATTTTGAACATGTTGTCCCACCTAACATTATGAAAAGCTTTTTCTAAATCAACAAACGCCATAAAAGTTTTTCTTGATCCGCCCTTCAAGTATTAATCTTAAAGACAGAATTGCTTCCCTTTGTACCGCGAATTTTCCTAAACCCAAACTGATCTACACCTACTATCTCTTCTACAACCCTTTCCATCCTTCTGTATATTATTCTGGTCAGTAATTTTGAAGCATGTGATGTTAGATTAATGGTGCGATAATTCTCACATTTGTCGGCTTGTGCTTTCTTTGGAAGTGTGAAGATGATATTTTTATTAAAGTCAGTTGGAATTTATCCTGTTTCATAACTTTCTGATATCAGCTTATTTCTACATTATTATATTATCATTCGGTGAGTGGTCACGATACAGTGCGAAATATTCTCATGGGTCAGCCAGTTTGTGTAATCATTATTCATATTGTTACATTGCTTCAAATGTATTACTAACAAAGGCTTATTTTATCCACCAAGAAAAAGAATGTAGTGATGGTTCCTTCAAAAGGCAATGGCTGAATTCCTTCCCGTTCTTACCTCCAGTCCTTTTCCGCCTCTTACTGAGGTCTGCGACACGCAAAGGCCGAAAGGGGGGGGGGGGAATGCGTTATTCAATACAGCTCAACTGGTAGACAGCAGAGATTGAATTTTCTCTTACGACCTGCCATCAAAAGTACCGAAAACAGGGGCTACTTTGGGACAGCAGGGTTAATTTTGGGACACCTACGTTTTTCAAGTGTTTTAAATGTCCTACAGCCACCGGTTGCGAAGTATTATGCCTTTTGTTATGGCCACTCCAAGTTTTATTTGCTGCTATATGTCGGCAGTTTTTCAGAACTCTGTTTACCAACTTTTATGAAAGGCAGCCATTTTTAATTTGGGGACGATTTTCAAAGTGCCCTTTTGTTCTGCAAACTTTCGTGTGGGAAAGTAAACCTAGAAGTAGACGGGAGAAAAGTGAGTTACAACAAGAAATACATTCCTTAGTTACCGTTTTAGACAATAATCACACTACAGGGGTGTACGAGGTTTGTTCAAAAAGTAATGTGACTTTTTGAATTTCGCCGGATATGTATAGTCATTTTTCGTGTTTTTTTTATAATTTTGGTACAATCGTCCCACGCACATCTTCACAGTTTCAGCCAGTGGCGGATCCATGGGGGGGTGGGGGGGTCTGAAGCCCCCCCAAAAGCACCAAGGTCACCTCTGACGACATGGGTTTTGGGGACTTTTTTTTTTGCTCTACAGTTTTAATAAGGGCGGCAATCTATAATAATGAGATTTCTGCCGGCGAACCCCTCCTCCCCCGAGTCAAGCCTCCCCCCCCCCCCAACAAAGTCCTGGATCCGCCACTGATTTCAGCTATAGAGCATTCTTTGCATTGTTTGTGAGAGAAATAATTGTTAGACTTGTTTTGTGTGTTCGGCGATTTTCTACTGTCGAAAAAAAAAATGGATGAAAGAGTTTGCATCAAATTTTGTGTAAAAAAATGGAATTAATTGTTCCAAAACACATGAAATGTTGACAGGGGCATACAATGAATCTACTTTGATTAAAAAAATATATATATAAGTGGTACCAGCTCTTCCAAGATGGCCGAAAAGATTTCAGTGACGAACCTCGTTCTGGACGCCCCAGCAAGTCAACAACTGATGAAAACATTGAAGAAGTGAAGAAAATGTTGTTGGAGAGTCGTCGAATCACCATTAGAGAAGTAGCTGATGAAGACGGAATCTGGATTGGCTCGTGACATGTAATTTTTTTCGGATGTTTTTGGCATGAGGCAGTGTGTCAGTGAAGTTTGTTCCAAAACTGCTGAATTTTGGCGAGAAAAACAGTCGCATGAGCATCGCTCAGGAGCTGTTGAATGACGTCAAAGATAATCCTGAATTCCTCAAAAGGGTCATAACTGGTGATGAATCATGGGTATATGGTTATGACGTCGAAACCAAGGCCCAATCGGTCCAATGGAAGAGCCCAGAAGAGCTAAGGCCGAAAAAAAA
>CM061918.1:117678897-117725608 GCA_031002005.1 Vandiemenella viatica
TGTCCCTAATGCTTTCACTGAACCAGTTACTTAAAATCTCTGCCTTTTTCAAATCCTCAGTAACTTCTTCTCCATCCTTATCTATAAGTGTCTCTACATCCTCCCTTCCCCTCAGTTTCCTGATATAGCCATAGAAATTTTTAGATGCATCAGTCAATGGTCCCCCTGCACTGACAATACTTTTCATAAACCCATCTTTAGCCATTTTCTTTGCTGTTATTAAGTCCTTGTTTAGTTGTTTTAATATTCCCTACTACCCTGCTGTCTCTTAACTCTGTTATGTTCTTTTCTTACCAACCTCTTTAACCTCCTCACTTCCCTATTATAGTACATAGGTTCTCTACTTCTCTTTATTTTTTGCTTTGGAATAAATTTTTCTTCCCCCTTTCTTATTATCTCCTTGAACTCTTCCCACCTTGACTCTACTGTACCTGAGCCTTCCTTCCATTTGCTGAATTGTTCTCTGAAATATCTCCTCAAATTTGAAACCTGTGCCTTTTTATAATTGTACCTATTTCCCCCTTCAATTTTGGCTGCTGGTTTACTGAATCCTCTAATATCCATCAGAACTGCTTCATGATCACTTATTCCTTCAGTTACTTGATACCTCAAAAGGTTTTCATCGGGCTTAATTAGAAATATATCCAAAATATTTTGTCCCCTAGTGTTTTGCTCAACCACTTGTGTAAATCCTCCTTCCCTTATTAAGATATTTGCAAATCTTTGTTCCCTTGTGTTATTTATCTTATTCCCTTCCCAGTTTACACCTGGTAAATTTAAATCCCCGCCGATGATGATCATTCTATTCTCACCTCTGAAATCTGAGTATGAATTTAATTTCTCCCCAAGCTCCTCTTAGTTCCTTTTATGCAGCTGGTATAGTTTGTTCTATTTTATCAATTCATGAACAATGATGAATGAGGTAAGGAGAATGTTTTTAGTAACACCTCAAGAAGAAAGGGATTCCTAACTGTACCTGAGAAACAGGTTTTACCGAATAATTGATCATTTCAGCAGTGGGCAATGTCTACATTTCATTCAGAATGTTTACAATTAAAAAAGTACATAACGCAAATATCAGTCGTGTTCATTATAATTTTAACGTTAGTTTATTAGGAAAAAACAGTACAAAATGATAGGGTTAAAAGCTACGTGCAACGGAAAAGAGGGGGGGGGATTTTGAGGCAAATGCCAAGTCAGGATACATGGAGGAGAACAGGTGAGTTCAAGGGAGGCTAAAATCGAGCACGTAGTTTATGGACGCTCCCTTACAATAAATAATTATAACTTCTTGAATTTTTGCCAAATTCTTGAGAAAACGACAGACTGTTGGTACTTCACAAATGCCGACTACCAAAAATAAATTTAATTTTTGTTTATTGAAAATAATGCTTACTACAGAAAGGCTTGTTGCTAATCAATACTCTTGGCTTTGATTAAACCAAAATGATGCTTTCCATACTGTCCAGTTCTGTACGGATTACATGAAGCTACGTTACATATGCCCCCCACACGCTGAACTGAATGATACTGCCTAAGGTATGGGGGATGCCACACTGTTCTCTTAATATTTCCGCGCCCAGCGGCAAAACTTAAATCGTATCTTCTGGAACTGGTAAGCTAACCCAATCATCAGTAACTCGGTGAACGAAACAATTTAGCAAACTTTTCACACAATACTCTGTTAATATCAAATACAGTGGGGGATCTAAGAATTTTCTGAGACGGAGCAAAAACGTGAGATTGCTGCCCCTTCAAACATCAACTTGCCACCCGGGGCAGTATTGAGCTGTTCTTTGATTTGTCGCCCCCCCCCCTCCTGATGGTTGGCGCTCGGGACAAAAATAGGTGGCCACCACACGTTTTTGCCATTTGCCGCCCCCCCCCCAAAGTTAGAGAAGAAGGAAGAGAAGACAGAACGAGAGATGAGAAGAAGAGTGAGCAGGAGGAGGAGGAGGAGGAGGAGAAGAAGAAGAAGAAGAAGAAGAGAGAAGAAAGGGCGAAGATAAGAAGAAAGGGCGAGATAAGAAGAAAGGACGAAAGAAGAAGAGAGTAAAATACAATGCAAATAATAAGAACAAATATGAAAAGTGGAGTGGCGAGAAGAGAGGAAGAGATGAAAAAAGAAGAAAAGACGAGAGAGGAAAAAACGGGAAAAGAGGAGAGAAGAAGGGAGCAAAGAGAAGTAAGAGAAGTAGAGAAGAAAATAAGAGAGAGAAGAAGAGTTAGGAACTCACAAATTGTAATTACTGCATTAGTGTACGCTGAGAATGTAGTTTTCTAGCACACAAAGTCTGTTTACAAGTTATAGCGAAGTTTTCAGAAACATTTCGGAACAGGTAGTAAATATTATGTGATTAAGAGCTGTAAGCCTACTTACCGGCCGATTACGTATGAGAAAAAAAGACTTAAAATAAGACGAGGCAGACGGCGACATACTCACCTGCAACAGAGAGAAAACATGGTATTGTAAGAGGCAAAAAACAAATACAATACTCTTAAAAACAAGAAACATTATGCTTTCAGTAATGCAGCATCAAGAAACAATTTATTGAGACCACAAAGGAGGAAGATTTCAGCTTGGTATGTACGGCGCAGCGCAGAGACGAAATTTTAAATGAACAAGACGAACATTTCTTGGAAATCATGGGCGAAGAAAGCAGTATCAGCAGTTGTTTTACACAAATAACAGACAGCATGCTTTGTCACTTTTTAATACATACAAGATTGGTTAATTTCTAAGAGAAGACTGTAATTGCAAGTAAATAAAGGAAAAGAACTATGTACAGCGTACAGTATAAGTAGAATTTCAAGAACTGCGAGAATGCCCCGTGAACTCACAGGTGATTTCACTGTCGATACCCTCTGATTAATCATTTAAATACTACAGCATAGTTTCGTATATATCAAAATGGCGTTAGTTATGCAAGATGAAAAACTGGTCATACTCGTAATTTGAAACACACTTAACGGGATTGTTTCCAGACAATGGGCTCAAGTATGGAAAAAGTAGTGCCAGTTTTCATCAGCTTTACTTAAATAGGAACACTATAAGTTCACACAAACTTTAAAAAAAGCCAATAAACAGAGCACACGCGCAATTTTCAAATTTGCAGCTCGTTCGGCTAATACGTTAACACACTGAAAAGACAGACAGGAAGACACACACTGAAAAGACGGACGAAGACGGCGACTGGACCGACGAAGACGGCGACTGGACCGACGGAGACGGCGACAGGACCGACGAAGACGGAGACTGGACCGACGAAGACGGAGACTGGACCGACGAAGACGGCGACAGGACCGACGAAGACGGAGACTGGACCGACGAAACGGCGACTGGACCGACGAAGACGGCGACAGGACCGACGAAGACGGAGACTGGACCGACGAAGACGGCGACAGGACCGACGAAGACGGAGACTGGACCGACGAAGACGGAGACTGGACCGACGAAGACGGCGACTGGACCGACGAAGACGGCGACTGGACCGACGAAGACGGCGACGGGACCGACGAAGACGGCGACAGGACCGACGAAGACGGCGACAGGACCGACGAAGACGGAGACTGGACCGACGGAGACTGGACCGACGGAGACTGGACCGACGGAGACTGGACCGACGAAGACGGCGACAGGACCGACGAAGACGGAGACTGGACCGACGAACACGGCGACGGGACCGACAAAACGGCGACTGGACCGACGAAGACGGCGACTGGACCGACGAAGACGGCGACTGGACCGACGAAGACGGCGACTGGACCGACGAAGACGGCGACTGGACCGACGAAGACGACAAGACGCACGAGAAGGATAATGACCGACAGGTAACGGCAAGGCAAAAAAGAAATACAGGGCAGACAAGAAACTCAAGGAAGAATAGAAAGACACATACAAGAGACACACAGAGGAACGACAACATTAGGACTGTATATGTGTGTCCAGATTTGAAATCCCCATAGCAAACAGTTCAGAGGGGTGGGAATACGTAATTCCTCAAGCAATGGCTTGCGGATAAACTAAACCGGGTCGGGGATGTTGGCCCCTGGAGGTTAGCTAACAGCCCCCGGCGTTAATAAAGCCCGTGGGCGTTAGCGGTCACTCCACCCCTCCCTGACCCGCCGGGCCCTGATTGGTGGTTATGGCGCACGCAATTCGGATAACGGAGGCGCGACCAATTCGATTACCGCTATTAACCGCTGTCGATAGGATCGATTAGTTGTGGGCGGGGTGCCTTCACATAGGTCGCAGTGACGTGAAATAAGATGTGGCGCTGCATCGCATAGAGAGCAGAATACCTTTGGTACAAAGACTCATCTCCCAAACACAATTTTGATGATCCCACCGAGTAACGTTGATAGGATTGTTTTGTGATCCACTATTGGGGTATCGATGTTCAGAACTAGTCAAGGAAGGAACTGAATGTAAGCTTTTTTCCATCTTTTCTTTTCCACTGAAAAAAAAAAAAAATCACTCGAATTGTGAATTTTAGGACATTTTTACCATCCAGTCTATCCCAAAAGGTGTTTTAATCACTTTAGGTCACTTCAAAATCGAAAGTATTCTTCGAGTTTTGCGTAACGAACCCTAATGGCAGGGGCGTAGCTACTATGGGGCTAGGCGGTGCAGTGCACCGTGGCCCTCACGCTCAGGGGGCCCCCAAGCATACTTGAGGGCCCCTAAGCGCACACCTCTAGGGGCCCTCAAGTGCAGTTTAGAGGGCCCACGAGCCTTCACGGCAAACTGGCGACCTTTTTTTTTTTAGCTCTACCGTCGTCTAAGAGGCCCCTGAGAACACAGGAAACACAGGAGCCCCTCACTAAGGGCCCTCGCTGCTAAGGGGGGGGGGGCCAACCACTGCTCAGGGGCCCCTAAAGAACAATTCCATGGCCCCCATCCTCAGTTCAGGGGGCCCCTACCAGCACACAAAGCAAAAAAAAGGTCGCCCGTCTGGCCTGAGGGCCCAAAATATTTATTTTGCACCGGGGCCCTTGTTGACCTAGCTACGCCACTGCCTAAGGGTCAAAAAGAGGTAAAATTCGTTCCCAAAACTGCATTCTTTGCCACTTGTTGACTATACTCAATGTTTTTTTTGGGTTTAAAATCGACGTTAAGAGATGTGGGCGTTTATAAATACTTTTTGATAATATATTCGTTACCTGTGAACTATGTACATCATCTGACTTAATTGGATGATGATACGTTGCTCTCGTCATTTGTGGCGCTGCAGTCTGGAAAAATCTAAAGTTCAAAGGAATAAACCATTTTTTTCACAGCAAACTTGCAATCTGTGTACAGCACACGCTTACAGCAGAAAGACGACTTATAGAAGTAAACGCAGACTGTGAGTTCGACATTCTGTATCTTTCAAATAGCCTGCAGTGCCATCTGTTGTTGAAAATTGTAACTAATTTCGAAAGTTTGTCTGCCTGAAAATTTACTGTTGTCCCAAGCAAATTGCAACAAACGGTGTATTTCTATCGCTGCCCGTTTAGTTTTTAATGATTTTTCAAATATACCGGTCATTTTTTAAATAGCCGGTATTAATTATAAGTACACTGAGTAACTGTGTTTTTGTTTGTCACTTGCTTTGTAGTATTGTTGGAGTTCCACAGCCTGTAGCTTGTTTAGTAACCGGAGTAGTGCAGTGTTGTTATCTAAGTTGTGTAAGCTGGGCAGCACAGCTGTGCAGGTAGCGATTGTTGATTTGGCGCCTGTTATGTAGCAGGCCAGGGCGCGAGCAGTTGGTGTGTCATGCCACTTGGAGGTGGTTGTATGCCGCGACCGCAGCCTCTTCGCACACTAGCTAAAATAGCTTGTCTCAAAAGTGTCTTAGAAGTTGTGTCACTGAATAATATTTCTACAAGAGCAGGGAGTTTTTCATTTCGAGACTACGACAAAATACCTCTCAATTTGTTTATCCGAGCTGACGGCTTGCATGTGTTGATAGGAGAATTTGGGCCGGTCTGCTCTAAATAACACGTCGTCATCCAATGTCAGGATAGTTTACCTATGGCTACCAGTTCAGGATAAACTGACATTTGGGTGAACCTGTCAGGATAAGCTCACTTCTGCCACGGCATCTAGAGGATCTGACTGCATTATGCGGTGGCTTCACCGTACTGAATTCTCACGGCCAGAATACATGTGTAGATCTCTAAGTCTCATCATTTACGTATTGTCACGTCCCTAATCCCGGGAATAAATTTCATTGTAATCACAAATCTCCTTCATGATGCCACAACTTTCACAAACAGTAGCGTAAATTTCTGAGAAGACGTGATTAACAAGAATGCGGAGGATAAAGAATGAGAAGATTAGGAACCAGTGAAAGAAGAAAATTTGCCAAGAGCACCATTTCCTAACCAGTGGGTCCGATAACAAAATAAAAATAAAATTAATAATTACGAAAACATAAATGAAGGCTTGAGAACACACGAAGTCTGGCTCCATTGTGGGAGATACGACTCGAGCTATTAAATGACATTCCTAGAATAACCAATAATATAATTATTATTTTATGCAAATAGACCTATAAAGTTCAAGCAAAACTTAATTATTCTCTGTCTGAGTATCTTTTGCCATCCAGTATTCTCGCATCCGTTTACTGAAGGTGAGTTTTCTCTCTTCTGTCCAAGTTGCACCGGTCTTATTGGCTTTGGATTCTGGCATGACTACCCAGCCGTGTATTTTTTGTCTGAAGATTTAGCGTTCTAGGATTTTTGATCTCTTGACATTTCCTTTTTCCAGGTCTTATATTAGTTGATCCAACTAGCTGTTTGGTATTTTGAATGGTTGCATTCATCATCATCATCATCATCATCATCATCATCATCATGATCATCATCATCATTATTATTAAGGAGCCTGCCGGTGAAAAAGGTTTGGATAGGCTGGTAAGTGGATAGAAAAGGCAAGATTCGAATAAGATTGCGAAGAATACTGGGCTGTGTAATAGCTCTCAAACCTAAACTTAAACGGAATGGTATTTTATGAAGCACTTATAGTAAGCTAGATTTTGATTGAATATGATCTGGTAGGTTTGTTTTGAAATTTTCTGTAAATCAATGATTATAGGCTTTGTTTTTATGAAAAGAAATTATTTAAAGACCATTTAATATGTTTAGGAACAGAATTGTGCAAGAGAATTGATTAAATGTTCATAATTCCAAGTATTAATGCAAGTTACGATGTTTAAAGAAAAATTTGCTACAGTATAAAATGATTTCTGTGAATAATTTTGTGTTTAAGTATCTTTAATTTCCATTCCTGACCATTTTGTAATGATTGTAAGTGATTATGTATTAATTCTGATTGTTTTTAATATGTTTCAATTGTTTAAGTATTGTTAATGTTCGGGAAATATCTGTCAGAATCTTTTGAAGTGTTCTAGAAATTTCTATGTAGCTTATATATAGCAAACATCCGAGACAGATAAACAGTCTTCACAGATTCAATTTACGACGGCCAAGGACTGTATTGTCTGTGGAAGAAGTGTTGTATACAATCGCTGGATTGTACGTATGCATGTAAACAGTATCGTTGACGTCGTGTTTATGGAAATAAAAGCAAGTTAAACTGAATTGTATCTTGGACTAGTTATTTATCATATTAATTAAACCACGAACAATCTAACAGTTGGTTTTACGCCTCGTCGACGTCGAGGTCATTAGAAGCGGTAAAGGACTGACTAACAAAGAACGTGAAGGAATTCGGCCATGGCCTTTTTCAGGGAACCATGGCGGCATTCGCCTGAAGTGATTTGGAATAACCGTGGAAAACCAAAATATGGCAGGCCGGAAGGGGATTACCGTTCACCCACCACGCACGGTTTGTAGAATAACGAGAAATAAACTTAAATTAATAAGGTAAACTGCCTAGAAGGAGATGAAGGGATGCGAAGGAGGAGATGGGAGATATGGACCAAGGAGAAGAAAATGAAGACACTTACGTTGAAAGCAGACCCCCCGCCCTCCCCCATTGACTACAAAACTATCCGGATGTTTGTTTGTTAGTATGTTCGCAGAACATAAACGAAAATGGCGTCATGTTCGAGTGGCATATCATGTTGCCACATGGCTACCTGCTGTATTATTTACAGCGACATGAAGTATTACTTCGCTGTGAGTCAGTTGTGTAAAATCTTCTAGGGCTTTCCACCGGGTTAGCGCACAACGATTGGTCCCAACGCACGTGACTTGACGTCACCTGGCAACGAAAGGCCTTATAAGCGGGGACACTTCCGACATCCGACACTTCGCCTGAAGATGGAGCCGGAGGCAGGCTCCGAAACGTCGCTGTGTATTTTTACTGACGCGCTATCCCGGTGGAAAGCCCTAGAAGATTTTACGCAACGTGAAGTATTACTTGTAAGGAAGAGCAGTGGCGTGGATTTTTAGAGGCAATTTAGGCATCGAGCCCCACTCGAGGCGTTTCCACCAGGACACACTGAGTCGCCTAGTTTCTGCCTTGAGGGTTCACTGTCCCACTGCCCAGTCGGCCCGCTGGCCGGAAGTTCGAGCGGCTGGATGTTGGGCCGCTTTAAGGCCTCCCACGCGCCTTACGCTAAGGTCCTCCAGCTACCAGCAGCCTGTCCAGGCAACTCAAGGCGGGTTTACACTGTTCACTTTTCATAATACTTACGGATGAATCACTCGCAGTGAAATGAAAGTGATCTGCGCAAAGAGAGAATCATCCATTTTTTTTAGTTGTCATCAGTCTTTCGACAGGCTTGATGCAATCCTATCTTATGCTAACCTCTTCATTTCTACAAACCCCTTACAACCCACGTCCTCAATTATCTGCTTCATATTTTCTAATCTCTGTCTTCCTCTACAGTTCTTACCTTCGACCGTTCCCTCCACCAACAAATTAACCAATCCTTCATGTCTCAAAATATGACCTACCAGCCTGTCTCTTCTTTCTGTAAGCTTCTTCCACAAACTTCTTTTCTCACCAATCATTTCCAAAACTCGTTCATTTCGTACTTTGTCTGTCCACTTAATTTTCAGCATTCTTCTGTAGTACCACATTTCAAATGCTTCAATTTTCTTTCTGTCTGGTATTTCTGAAGTCCATGTTTCACTACCATAAAGTGCTGTGCTCCACACGTAGAGTTTTTTAAAAAAAATTCTAATTCCTAGATCAATATTTGAAACTAATAGATTTCTCTTTTCCATGAAGGCACTATTGCTAGTGCTATTCTTCTTTTAACATCATTCCTCCTTCGGCAATCGGTTGTAATTTTGCTTCCCAAGTAGCAGAATTCACTCACATCTCCTATTGCATCCGAACATATTTTTATACTTAATCTACTGTGATTGGTATCGTTTCTGCTACATTTAACCACTTTTGTCTTGCTTTGATTTATATTCAGTCCAAAAAGATCCTTCAGTATTTTGTTCATGATACTCAGTAACTTCTCAATATCCTCGGCCCTTTCTGCTAACAAGACAATGTCGTCAGGAAATCGTAGCATACCGATTTTTTCTTTCTGAACACTTGTGCCACATGAAAATTTTTCTCTTACTTCATTTATTGCTTCTTCCACATACAAGTTGAATAATAACGGGGATAGACTACAGCCTTGTCTCACACCCTTTTTAACTGATGCATGTCTCTCGTGATTCTCTACTTTTATTATAGCCACTTGATTCTTCGACTTCGTTCCAGGCCCAGCATCCAACCTCACTCTGGTTTCGGCTCTTCGGTAAGAATGGTTTTGGATATGATTCAAAATTAAGTGCATGCGCAATCCGCAAAATCGATCCCGGCATTCCCTGGAGTGATTTGAGGAAACCATGGAAAACCCAAATATGCATGCGCGGACGGGGATTCGAGCCGTCGCCCTCTCGGAATGCGAGACCGGAGCGTTACCGCTAACACACCACGGTCGGTTTCCACGATAACATTATCCGCAGTTAAAGCAAGATCCTTCTTTTGGGCGGTCGTGAAGCAATATTAGGTTACGTTTCCAAGCAAAATTACATTGAAATATCCACAGACAACGATAAATAAAGAACAAGTTTTCAACGGTATGAACCGGTGGTTGTAACGGAAGTTCTGCAACTTTTAATGACACACATGTTGCAGTCTAAGTTTAAGATACGCGGCGAGTTGGCTGTTCCGTAGCCTCTGGCGAATATCCAGCGGTCGTATATCAATTTGTGGAGAACTGTGTCACTTATTCCGCGTTTAACGGGACATTCTCCCCAGGAGGACGATAACGACTCCGATCTTTGTAGCAAACGCGGGCTCTACAGGAGAAAAGCACTTACAACCAAACGAAGGCTAAAGTGGTTAAATGTAGGAGAAATGATAGCAGTAATCGAACATTAACTATAAAAATAAGATGCAACAAGACAAGCAAGTGAAAAGTGCTACTTAGGAAGCAGGAAGGAATTTTTTTGCCTTTTTTTTTTTTTGCTGTCGTCAGTCTTTCGACTGGTTTGATGCAATCCTCCATCCCTTCCTATCTTGTGCTAAAATCTTCATCTCTACAACCCACGTCCTAAATTATCTGTTTCATATATTCTAATCTCTGTCTTCCTCTACAGTTCTTACCTTCGGCTGTTCCCTCCACTAACAAATTAACCAATCCAGCATGTCTCAAAATATGACCTACCAGCCTGTCTCTTCTTTCTGTAAGCTTCTTCCAGAAACTTCTTTCCTCACCCATCATTTCCAAAACCCGTTCATTTCGTAATTTCTCGCTCCGCTTAATTTTCAGCGTTCTTCTGTAGCACCACATTTCAAATGTTTTAAGTATCCAAACATTTTTCCTAATTGTTTCCTAATATGTTTTAGGTATTATGTTGCATCCCTACCACACTGAACAAATAAAGAATTGCTACAAATAAGGCGGATCTTCCTTCATCCAAGGCGTAATCCACAAACTACGTCACATGATTTTCACGCTGTTTGGAGCCCCCCTCCCCCCCCCCCTTGTCACAGTTGGTCACATTTGTGTGACCCCCTCCCCTCGTGTGGCATCACATATTTTGACATTTTAATTTTCACCATTATTAAATTAAAACAGCACCTACCAAATTATTTATATAATTATATTTTTAAAATTTTCATAAAATCAACATAAATAATACATTTTAGATAATTGACAAAACCTAACAAATCAAATGATTGGTACAAAATTTAATCATCTTGTGTTAATTTTTTCCCCCTTATTGCTTTACGCCTCGTTGACGGCTAAGGTCATTAGGGGTGGGATGGGACTGGGGACAAGGAACGGGAAGGAATTCAGCCATGGCCTTTTTAAAGGAAGCATCCCGGCATTCGCCTGGAGTGATTTGAGGAAACCATGGCAAACCCAAATCTGGATGCCCGGACGGGGATTCGAACCCACGTCGTCCCGAATGTGAGGCCACATGTGTCGATGGGCTTTGAACCAATTCCTTTATATTATTTATGACTGGCATAGCAGTCACTCAATTCTCGAATTGAATAATGCTAGGAACATTCTATGTGTCAATATCATCTTCATCCAACCATATAGCATCCTCATTGTTTATAGAATAGGCTAAAGAACTTCCTTCTCACGTGTAGCTGCAATTCTTTGTGGACGAATCTTCGTGATGAGCAAAACCTCTTGTTGCCTCTTGTGTGCTTGCTTGTGTTGGTTAGTGGGTTTGTGTGATGAAAGATATACAAGGGGTGATCAAATGAAAAGGTACGAAACGACGTAAAAACGTAACAGTTAAATATTTGCATATTCCGCCATGGGAGAACGGAGCGAGACATCTCGGGATGCGATTGGAGTCTCTGACTGGGATCGGAGCATGCGCGGGCGCCCACATGCGCAGTAGAGAGCAGAGGCTCTTATCAAAAGCGGCGTCCAGATGATGCGGCAGTCCGTATGAGGAAAGGATGGCGTACAGGTGGGTGATGTGTACTGTGAGACACTCCGACGCCTACGCAGGTCCATCAAGAACAAAAGACCGGGGCTGCTCACGGAGGGTGTGGTTCTGCTCCATGATAACGCGCGTCCACACGTCTCCAGAGTCACACACATCGAACTGGCCAAGTTCAAGTGGGAGACGTTGGACCAGTCCGGACATGTCGCCCTGCGATTTCCATGTGTTTGGTCCACTGAAGAAACACCTGAAAGGGAAGCGCTACAACTCGGACGACGTACTCGAGGACGCTGTGAAGGACTGGGTCTCGTCACGGCCACAGGAATTCTGGGAACAAGGAATCCTGCGGCTTGTTCATCAGTGGGATCGTTGTGCTCAGGCCTATGGTGTATATTTTGAATAAAGTCTACATTTGTACCCACCGTGTCGTTTCGTACCTTTTCATTTTATCACGCCTTGTACACCCCAGATGCCACTCGATCGTTTATATAAGTACGCGGAAGTTCATATTTTGTCAAACCCTCAAAGGCGGTATTGGCCTTTTAGCGTGTGTCAAGGGAGCGTCCATAAACCACGTAGCTCCATTTTGGCTTCCCCCCCTCCCCTCCTCACGTAGGCCACCTGACTTTTGACTCTGCCCCCCACCCCGACCCCCCCCGCGTAGCACGTAGCTTCTTCCATATTGATTCCAGAAGACATTTTGTACTGTTTTTTTTCTTATCAGACTATCTTAAATTACGAACGGAGATATTTAGATGACGGAAAATGGTATTCATATGCTTTTGTGTGTTCTGAACCTCATTTTAACTGCGACAAATAATATCAATGGAAAGCTACGTATCTTGGCTCGGAAACACTCCCTCCCTCCCCTTTTTTCCACGTGGCACAGCGTAAGCTTCCAGCCAACACCTCCCCACGTTTTTAGACCAAGCCACGTAGTTTATGAACGCTCCAAAGGAGGTCGACGTGCGACACCGTAGGTACAGCGAGCGTGAACTCGCACGGTCGCCAGGTGACAAAAGGTTATACAAATTATACATGTGACGTCACAGAGCTTATGACTCGTCCCCTCCTCCCTTGTCACCTCCTCTATGCCCCTTAAGGTGTGTCGGAATTTATGGATGGTCCCTTTTTACAAACCACCAACATCACTTTTTTATCCGCGAAATGTTCTCACGGGTCATCTGGTAGTATATGACTGTTCCCGCACGCCGTCTATTAGGGCTGGGTTGGTTGTTTAGCCTCCCCTGCAGCCCAGCTGTTAGCCTCAACCCGTTGCGGGTGGCGAGGCGGCATATTTTAGTAATTATGCAAATGCCGGCGTCGGCCGTTCACAAGGCCCGCTTGTAAATCCGCGCCGTCTCCCTGTAGCCTGTGCTAATTAGCTTCTCTGGCGGCGTCTAAATTAAAAACACACAGGCGCGACTACACGTCCAGTAGAGATATCTACTCGCTTCGAAACGACTACAGGTGGTGTTTTTGACACAGCACGGATATACAAAACTACTTCACAAATCTGGTTGTGGGCCATATTATCAAGGACCTCGCTGGATGCTCCTTTCAGATAATGCTGACTGCAACTTAATTAATTAGTGCTTTAATTAACACCTTACTGTAGCCCCCTCGCCATGTGACTTTACCTTTCACCAAACGGTAATTTATTTATTTATCTTATGACCGTAGCAGATTCAGTATGCAAGATTTCATCAAAATCTTTAGAGACTTCTGTGAGAAATTAATTTTACGTATATATAAGAGTTGCTCATATGATAGTATTAGATTGGGTAGATTAGATATATTATCTACTGTATAATTTCGTAAAGTCACTCATCCACTCGCCTCGATAGCTATTGGCTGGAAAACGGTGTCACGTGTCAGCCTTCGCTCGCAAAACAGCGACCAGAGATACCATTAGAAGGAATTCGTGGTTATGTCGACAATTTAATAGCTAAGCAGCTGCTACCAAATTAATTGCCATAATACATTCATTAAGTTTGCTTTTCGTAGCGTTTCATAGTTTAAAAAAATATCGATAAATTTTGCTGTTGAAAAAATGTGGATCTGCTTTTCAGTAACTTCAGTAACTAATGAAAGCAACTTTTAAAAAAACTTTTAAAAAATTAAATTACTCACAGTCTCTGCTGTAACCATGAATGCCAACTGTAATTCCGCCTTAGGATAAATTTCCATTTTAATTAAAACTTTCACTAATGTACTTGCTTGACCAAAGTTTATGCATTACGATTTATTTGCTTTTTACGTATTTTACTGACAACTTTAGTTAATGACCTTTGTTCACGTTCGCTGTACGTGAGTTATTAGGTTATTTTAAGTGTACATCAGACCAAATCTGTTACCGAATCGAGTATTATGGCAATTCATTTCTTCGGAGTTGCTCGACTGTTTAATAATATGGAATGTGTATTAAGTTCTCTGGCCTTTACAGATACTATGACCAATGATTACATTATGAGTCTTTGCCCAGTCTCAATAAAATAAAAATAACGTGATGCTTTCGAAGCAAACAGGAATTTTTTTAATTTTGCTAAGTGAACTTTAAGGGTCAAATACAAGTCAAGTTTGTACTTAAGCAATTATTTGATTGCGCTATCGTCCCTGTTCGTGTTTAATACCTACCTCTATTAATGCTTCTGAGTCCTTCAAGTTCAGAGACTTTATTCACCCTTAAACACAGGTAAAGGTTATATTTGGTCAAATCAGGTCAACCTCTTACAATCTTTCATCCTATAAACTGAAACTATTCTAGACCCGTGACGATACGCAAAAAACAGTCACGGGCTTACACTAGAAATCGATAATACGTTTCACACTAATAACTTCTTTACAATAAATTATAGTTACAATTCAAAATTGACATAGCGCAGCCAATGTAATGCTTCATTTGAAATACACTGATCGGCCAAAACATTATGACCACCTGCTTATTAGTGTGTTGGTCCATCTTTGGAGCTCAATACAGCAGCGATTCGGCGTGGCATGGATTCGAAAAGTCCTTGTTAGGTTTCCGGAGTTGTCTGGCACCAGATGTCAACGCACAGGTCACGCAATCCCCTTAAATTACGGGCCGGTGGTTTGTGGGCGCGGCGGCTGGGAACGAGCATCTCGGAAACGGCGAGGCTGGTCGGCTGAGCAGTGAGTATCTATGCAGAGTGGTTGAAGGACGGTGAATCCACTACTGGGTGACAAGGTGATGGACGTCCACACCTCATCACAGAACGTGGAGGTCGGCGGCTTGCCCGCTCTGTAAAGCGTGATAGGGGGCGATCTGTGGCAGATCTGACAGCATAGTGGACAATCGAAGGTCACGTGACGAATGGTTTGTTCCTCCTCACCACAGTCGCAATTCGGTGAATCTCCCATTCACCATGTGTTAAGAGCAGCCCAGGTCTTGCGAGGAAGGTCGAGTCCCTCTAGTGCTTGTTGACTGTTAAACAGGGAGTGCCATTCTGGTGGAGCTGAGGCTATCCACTCCAATCTCCACGCCTCTCTTCCACCAAAGGGCAATGATTAAATACTTCAATGAAATAACGAGATTGATGACACACTTTCCATCTAGCAGGTTTTATTTCGGCGAAAACCTTGTAACAAAACACGGATCGGCATCAAAGTTCGTCCAGAGAAATTAAAGCACATTAAAAAAACTCGGGCGAATAAAACCAGTTGAACTACTCTTAAAACTAATCCTGGAAATAAAAAAAAAAAAAACAACAACAACAAAACACAACACACAAACAACAACAAAAACAACAAAAACAAAACAAAACAACAACAACAAAAAACACCAACAACAACAAAACAACAAAAACAACAATTATCTATAACTTCTGTCAACTACTGTTTCTGCTCGCCGTTTCCGCGATGTTAAATAAGCGCCAGAGAAACATCGAGAGGACAATGATGAGTGCCAAACGATCATCCGCAAATAGTCGGAAATACTACACAATGTACAAACAAATTAACTACTTATTAGAAGACGTGGTGACAGTCCTGCTGTGTCGTCTTCACAACTCGTGGACTCTACGAGAGTGATACGGGGGAGTGCACGAGGCCGGCACGTGCTACACACGTGCAGTCCTTCCGTCTGGTCGCTATCGCTGCACAGGAGCCCCGCGGAAACACAAATAAGTACGCGACGGGCACTCTACTAGTCCCGTAGTCAACAACAACCACCGAAAATACGCAAACAGAAGTCTTTGCCGCGTGCTTTAATAAAAAAAAAAAATGGACTAATGCCTTTATGATCGGGGAGTAGAGCGAAAACGTCTTCGGCCGTCATCGGCTAGCCGAACATAGCCGAGCAGCCCGACAGATCATGACCAAGTTGCCCTTAAACACAAATAACGATTTTCATTTTATTTTTAAACATATTACTATCATCAACAAAAAATAACACTTTCATCACAGGCCTGCTGATACGTTTCGAGCAGTGGAGTAACAATGGACCCCTCCGGCCGGTCATAGGGGCCCCCTCCGGTTGGGAGCCCGTGGCATTTTGCCCGTCCTGCCACCCTACTGCTGCGCCACTGGTTTCGGGGGAAACAGCTAATTATTTTAAACGATATTTATAGACACAGAATAAACTGAACATCTTCAGCCATCGTTGGCTAGCCGAACAGGTACGTAACACACATCAAGACCAGGACCAGGACAATCTTTTCCAGTGAAAACTTCTATAGGTGCGTTAAAGGTGATGTTTGGACGGCGTTAATCTACGAGTTCGGGACTTCCCGTCACCGACATGCTGTGACGTGTTGCGCTTATCACATACGCGTTGGACGCCTTTTGGAGGGCTAAAATTTTATGAGTTCGCGTCACCAACATGGTAATGTTAACAGCAGTATATCTGTAGCAATGAGTATGACGTGTTACACTTGGACAACAGTGAAAATATAGATTAAACTTTTATCTAATATATACAAGTAAATTATTTTTTTTGCCAATGTTCTTCATGCAAACACACAGTTTTTATCCGATTTTGATGGAACTTTGCACAGGTATACTTTAAAACAAATATAAAAACACTGCTTACGTTTGATTTGAAAAATCTTATACTCTCTCCTCGTTTCTACCCTCATCTTAATTTCTGTCAACTTTGTTCATACAAACCAACAGTTTTTATCAGATTTGATAGTACTTAGCACACGTATACTGCAAAACAAGGCGGTCTGGTAGCTCAGTGGTTAAGACGCTTACTTCCGAAAGTTCTCTCTCTCCGGTCGCGGGTTCAAATCCCGTGGTGAGCAGGAATTTTTAAAAGTTCTGTTTGATTATATGAGATACGCCGGCACGTTCCATGCGCGCATGTCTGTCCCTCTGTCTCTCTCCATCCATCCATCTATCTCTCTATCCGTCCATCTCTCTCTCTCTATCCGTCCGTCTCTGTCTCTCTCTCTGTGTGTGTCTGTGTCTCTCTCTCTCTCTCTCTGTGTGTGTGTGTGTGTGTGTGTGTGTGTGTCTGTCTCTCCGTCTATCTCTCTTAACATCAATCTTGCAAAGAATTTCGTTCAGGCCCATCAAAAACCACAAATATTCTAATAACTTCTATGGATGATACGCTGACCGGATCGGGCTTCTCAAGGTAACTGAAGGTATTAAGCTGGACAAGTTATGATTCTTCCGCCTGATGGCGCCATCCCTTCGCCCAAAAAATCCCCATGGCCACTTTGCCCGGCTCTTCCCTACATAACTGAACTGAAAATTCCGTTGTTATCATGACCGGGGAAATCACAGTTTGGCCCAGAACCTGACTAACCTGCTAGAATCTTACCTCCGATTTTTGCTTCATGACGTTCTTCTTTAGAATAAGCCATTTCTTTTACCAAGACATCTAATAGAGAGTTGAATATTGGCTTACGAGAGGATATGTTAGTTTTCAAGCCCAGTTGTTTAAAGGGTATTAGGGTAAAATAACGATTCCAAAAAAATTTTATACTACGCCCCCCTTCTGTCCAAAGAAAACTTCTCACGACTCCATCCCCCCCCCCCCCAGCCACAATTTTATTCTTAAAAAGGTATAAGCCTACTTCTCAATGACATCTCAGACGAAACTACGTATGTGATGTTAGAATAAAGGTTTTCAGTTCTAAGAGGCGATGAAGGAGATATAGTACTTCCGACGGTATAGAGCTAGGGCAGGGTTGCCCAACCCTACCTAGGCAGGCGTACCACGAAGTGTCCTGCCAACGCATTTGAAATTGCCCGCCAACAGCAGCGGTCTACAATATGCTAACTCAAAAACTTCCTCAAAGTTTTTTTTTATTGTATTTAAAAACCACTGCAAATGATATTTTCGATTACAATTAAACTGTGTAACGTATATCTTTATTTTATTTAAATATCCGTTGTAAGTATAGGCAAGTATTAGTTGGCCCGCAAGTTAACATAGAATCGAAATTTTGGAACATCTCCAAAATTGGTCGTGCAGCCTTGGAGTAGGGTATCGTCCACATGGGCCGCATCCCCCCCCCCCCACCCCCCGTAAGGTTCTTTATGTTTTAGAAAATATGAAAATGTACTTTATCCAATTAAATATACTACTTTTACTTACGTTTCTGGCGTCAGATTAGTTCAAATAGTATCTTTATTTTTCCCTTTATGTCCGTCGCTGGTTTTCTTTCGATAACACCGCTGAAATAACACTACTATTAAAGAATCATACCAAATGTACTTTTAGAATCAACTCCATTCTCTTTATTATAACTTCAATATGAAATAAAAAATCTTCCACTATTTTTCAAATGACAATCAATTACCAATTACAACTTTCATGTTATCGTTAACTTTATCATTATACTAATCTTCTTCCCTTGGGCTTAAATTCTCCATTACAAATCCTGCCAGGATTTTTTACAGCTTCTCCATTAAGGCGCGTTCCCACGATCCCTCGTAACGAAGGCGAGACGAGACGGGACCTCATTAGCCGAAGTGCAGGGACGACCGCGGGCCGCAGGTTAGTCCTAGCTTAACTTGCCGCCACCTCCCCACCACGTTGCCTAGTGTCGTTAGGCACAGAGCACTTTACAGCAACAGAAGGGGTGTGCACCGCTGCAGCAAACCGATGGCAACAGCGCACCGCTACACACGCCTGTGATGTTTACCGACTCAGAGTGGGTAGCTGCGTCTCGTCCCTGCTAGCAGAGGCGGCCCTGTTCCCATGGCGTGTGGTTGAGTATTCGTCCTGTCCCGTCTCGCCTCTCTTACAAGGGATCGTGGGAATGATCCTTTAAGCTTTTCTCGTCCTCACCTTCTCACATTTCATTTTTTCTTCAACTCCTTTCTTTCTTCAACTGTTCTTTTCACCAAAGATTTCGTATGCCTCTCTAGAAATTCTGTGACCTTGGAAACTTAATGTCAGTATTTATAATCATAACTACTAAAAAAGTTTGTTTTACTAATATTAAAAAAAATCACAAATGTTGAGGTTTTGAGGTTGTGTACCTCTCTCCCCCCCCCCCCCCCCGACATATCTTCACTCCCTCCACGGGACCTACTGGGTAAAATCTTATTCCTATGAGAAGGAAGCTCTGCCTACGACAGCAGAGAAGATAACCGTCGCAACTGATAAGATTGCTCCAAACGCTAGTCAGTGGAGGTAATAAATCTGATGCGATTTTGTAATCAGATCCACTGATAAGCTAACCGTAAAAACTGGCGAAGTCTTGACGTGTCGAGAGCGTTAATGCACACAGACTGTACTGGAGCGAACTGTTCCATAGCTGGTCCAGTAGTGCAAGGAAAATTATGTACTCAAGCGGTCTATTTGTTTTCAATTCGATGTGTCTGAATATATTATTAACAAAAGCTTCGCGAGATATACGCCGCTTCTTCAAGCGTTTCGAGCACGATCTCATGGTCTTCTTCAGGGCCGACACCTACAACTGAATCTACTGCAGCATGACTTAATATAACAGGAGTGTCGTGTACCTTGTTTATTCATTTCGTATCAAAACTGTTGCTTTTACAACAGTTATAAACACAAACATAGGTGTTAAGAACGCCAGAACGATAGAAAGAAAAGGGAAAAAAGATTGCAGTCAACATCAATCAATTCACATTATACAGGGTCCGGCAATAAAACCTCCCACATTTCACGTAGCCGGCGTGCGGGTTGTAGTGAGGATACTGATGTGGAATGTGTTTTGTTTTAAAGAGGTGTACCTGCCATTTTCAGTGTGCGCCATGTCGTGGCTTGGTGAGCATCGTGCGTTTGTTGTGGACGAATTTATTCGTAACAGTTGTTCTCAGATTTTCGGAGACGATTCGAACTTGGCCTACATGATCGTGTCCCGGATAGAAAAACTATTCAACTGTGGGTGTCAAACTTTAGAGAGACAGGTTCAGCACTAAAAAAAAAAAACCTACAGGCCGTCCTCGGACTGCAACAACGCCGGAAAATTTGGCGCGTGTGAGTGTGTCTATGCAACATTCACCAATCTTTGGGGACTCTTAAAGCCTATAGCGTACAAACATCGTCCCACAACACTGCAAGCACTTAAAGAGGCCATTACCCAAGAATTGGCAGCCATTCCAAGAGAAATGACGCGAAAATGTATGGAGAACTTTCTAGATAGACTTTGTCAATGTGTAAACAATGGAGGGCAGATATAATTTTTAAAACCAAATAATTAAAAATGGCAAAGTATGTATTTTTTCTAAATAAAAATAATTATTCTCTATCATATTTAGTTTTTATGTGACAACACATTAAAATGAGGGAGGTTTTATTGCCGGACCCTGTAGATGACCGAAAGTTGTACAGCGTTGCCACTAGCGTCAAGGAGGACTTCTACAGTGCAGGTTGCTGGGCACCAGGGACAATTGCATAGATGCTGGACGTTCTGTTCTGCCCCACATTCACACGTAGTATTAGGATCTTCGATATAACGCGTTCTTGCTAGGTTATCCTTGGTGTTGCCTACACCAATTCTCACCCTGTACAGTGCTCTCCATGTCCGGCGCCTCTGCAGTCGATAACCACTGATCTACACGAGTCAATGTTGCTCGCCACAGATTGGGTCGGACTACTTTGGGCGATACATCTAATGCTGACTTCCCACGGGCAGTGGTTTTCTAGGCCGCGCCATGCAGCCCAATTGTACGGATCAGCACGCGCCACCTCGCGGCCGCCTCCCCACCACGTTGCCTAGTGTCGTTTCAGCTACCCGGGCGTTTGATGTTTACCAACTGGGCGACGGAGAGAGGCGCCATCCCTGCCGTTTTTTGTTAATCTGTTATCATTCATTCTATAGATACGTCCAAAAAACCGCAATATCATATTTCTTATTTATTCTTTTACTAATGGCTTTACGCCTCGTCGACGGCTAAGGTCATTAGAGGCGGGATGGGACCGGGGACAAGGAACGGGAAGGAATTCGGCCATGGTCTTTTTGAAAGAAGCATCCCGGCATTCGCTTGGAGTGATTTGGAGAAACCGTGGATAACCCAAATCTGGATGACCTGACAGGGATTCGAACCTGCGTCCTTCCGAATGCGAGGCCAGAACGTTAACCGTTCACCCACCACGCTCGGTTTATTTATTCTGTTATATTTTCTATGTTCTGATATAATTCCTTATTACTTCTTAACTTCCTTAGTTCTGTTTTAACTGGGCCCAAGATTTTTCTCACGATTCTTCTTTCTACCAATTCCAATTTATCCAATCTATAGGTCAAAACTAGACACTGACTAGCACATAGACATTCTGGTTTAACGACCGAGTTGTAGTGTCTTATTAGGACCGAGCGTGGTGGGTGAACGGCTAACGCTCTGGTCTCGCATTCCGGAGGACGCGGGTTCGAATCCACGTCAGGTCATCCAGATTTGGGTTTTCCATGGTTTCCCCAAATCACTCGAGGCCAATGCCAGTATGCTTTCTTCAAAAAGGCCACGGCCGAATTCCTTCCCGTTCCTTGTCCCCAGTCCCATCCCACCTGTAATGACCTTAGCCGTCGACGAGGCGTAAAGCCATAAGTAAAAAAAAATAGTAGTGCCTTATTTTAAGATTTCAGAAAAGCACTTTTTGTTATAAAATTTTTTTGTGATACCATACGCTCTTTCCATCCTATGTATACTATTTCGTTAATAAAACAATTTCCTTTTCTACTATGTGTCTATTTATTATTGCTCTAGATATTTTATTTTGGGTCCAGAAGCCCTACATTCGTTTTGACTGGGCCTGTTTACGGTCTATTGTCCAAGTTGTACCGCGTCTTACTTTGGGTTGTTCGCCTCTGTTTGTCCCATGCCTCAGTAACTTCTTCCGAAAGAGATCTCTATCAAAAGCGTCTTCGGATTTTAATCCCAACAAATCAAGGTAGTCTTTGATATTTAAAAACCAGGGCATTACGGTTTTGTATTTCGAATCAAAGAAATTAAAGGTTTTTAGTCAGTCTGTTTTCCTACATTCTTTTGAGTTGACCATAAAATCGTGCCCGTCTTTTGCGGATTCTTTAATTAATTTTCTCTACTTTGCCGTAGTAAACTTTTTTATTGGAGCTCTTTTCTCCAATTCTTCCAAGAGTAATTTACCAGCATTCAGGAACAATGTTCCGGCTGCATACAAAATTACCAGCTTCAGTTCTGTTTGATAATCAACAGCATCTGGATCAGATTCCCACCCCTGGCCTCTCCAACGCTTCCTGTCCATCCACCATCTTTCATCGTTCACTGTCAGACAATTTCCTGCTTCCTCAAAAAACTTTTTAACACCTTTCTCCCATCTGTTCCCCGGTTTTCCTCCGGGCCTTTTACCTTTAAGCTCCATGTACAGCATATTCGGCATTCTCTCCCACATGACATTATCACTGTAATCTTGATTTCTCAATTCTTCCTTATACCAGTTCCTCCTTGATCGTCTACCTGATTTTTCCATTCCTCATTCTGTCCCTTCTGGTTACTCCTACTCTACTCTTCCGAAACTTCATTTCAGTAGCTTGTACTCTTTCGTCCCTTTCCTTCATTATCCTTGTTTCCGATCCATACGTCAAAAATGGCAGGAAGCAGGTTTTATAGATCGCTTCCTTCGTTACATTTTTGTGGCATATCGCTACTCCATACCAGGCCTGTAACTCATTCTAAAAATCCATATGCCTCTTTATTTCCATCCAGTTTCCTCCATTTTCTTCAATCCAGGTTCCCAAATATTTGCTCTCCTCCAAGTGATATGACTGTATCTGTCCTGATCTTTCTTGTTGTAATTACTACTTCAGTCTATCTTGCAGAGATCTTACTGCCACACAGCCAGCTTTTCCTGCACTTCTCATAATTCACTATTTCATAATTACGTATCTTAGTACTGTACTTAGCGAAAGACCTTTCTTGTTGTAGTTTTGTATACAATTTGCCTTTGTATTTCCCTTGCGGAATAACTTCTTTTTACAGGTATACTAGCCTCAAAGTCCATGAAAAATGACGGATGAAAGGAATGCTCTGGCAACTGATTGCGACTGACTAAATAAATATAATTGTTACGTAATGCTCATAACCTTATTTTGCAATTTGTACATATTTCGGTTGCAGATTACACAGCGATTTTTTTTTTTTTGCTGAATTAATAATGCCAAAATTAGGGAACCAATTACACTAAAAATATTATTAGGACTCCTGAAACCTTGTGCTGTAGCACGTGACATTGGTTTTATCCGTGGTCCAGGTTTCATTCAGCACGATAAATACGTAACTACTTTTATCCGTATGAAATTATAACTTCGGTAACTCGCCGCTTATTCCTCTTCTTCTGGTCCCTATCCGTTCCGGATGTCGGCAACCATCTTGGCTGTCCCGTCTTTGCTGGTTGATGCTCGGATTAACTCCGAAGTTGTCTTGGAGGTCCGTATTCTTAGATTTTTTAACCAAGAAGTTCTTCTTCTACCAGCACTTCTCTTTCCTGGTATTTTCCCCTGGAGAACAGACTGCTGGAGTTCATAACGGCTACTATTCCTCATGATGTGGCCAAGGTACTGAAGCTTCCGTGTTTTTATGGTGGTCAGTATTTCAATATCTTTTTTCATTTTGCGGAGCACTTCCACATTTGTGGTGTGGCCTGTCCATGGTATTCTCAACATTCTTCGATATAGCCACATTTCAAAAGCTTCTAACCTTTTACTGATAGTTTCTGTTACTGTCCACGTTTCAACGCCATACAGGAGGACAGAGAACATATAGCAGCGCGGGAGTCTCATCTTCGTGGTAATCGATAAATTACGACTTTTAAAAAGGTTATTCATTATATTGAAAGTAGCCCTGGCTTTACCAATACACGACTTTACTTCATCAGATGGATCCCATTTGTTATTTACTGTGGTGTCAAGATACTTATGAAAGCTTATGAAAGCGGCTTAAATTAGTTACAAAACTGAAATCTTTGTGAATTATTCTATAAAAAATTGTTTCAGTTGTCATTCTGGTCCCGTCTGCATTTCGACATAACCACAACTTCTTCTAATATTGCTGTTAAAAATCATAGCTTCTATTATCCGTGTACGGTTAAATTCACTGTATCGCGATCTAAATTTGACCCACAGGAAATTTTAACATATGTCTGATATAGTGACATCACTAATAATTAATATATTAATTTAAACGTAGTACATACTTTTATCCTAGTATTTCGGCAAAACTTTTCTTCGAGTATATTAAAATACTGTATCTATGCCGGATATAAATATCTTGTAAGCCCGTCAAGAATTACGTACTGAACGCAGTATTATAGCAATTCGTTTCTTCACTATTTATAACTTTCTACATCTACATCTACATATATAGTATGCAATTCACAAAATTGTGGGTGGCAGAGGGTGCTCAGCACCAAAGCTAATCTCTTTGTTGTGCATTCCAATCCCTAATGGTACGAGGGAAAAAAGAATTCTTATAAGAATCAGTGCGGCACCTTATTTCTCTAATCTTATCTTTCCTGTCATTCCGGCTCAAATAGGTTGGTGGACGAAGTATCTCACTACACTCGTGAGTGAAAGTGGGAGTACGCATGTTTTCCAATAAGTTTAAACGAAACGTGCGTCGTCTATCTACCAGAGACTCCCAGCCTAGTTTACTAATCAGTTCTGTGACGCTTTGATAAGGACTGTAGCAAGCGGCCACGAATCGAGCGGCTCTTCTCTGTACTTTCTCTATACTTTCGATCAACCCCTTACGAAACGGATCCCAAATGGCACAACAATAGTCCAAATGTGGACGCACAAGAGATTTGAACGCTATCTCCTTTGTTTGTTCATTACAATTTTTCAAGATTCTACCTATGAATCGCAGTCTAGAGTTAGCTCTACCTACTAACGAATTAATGTGTATGTCCCATTTCATGTTCCTTTGTACTGTTACTCCCACATATTTCATAGAATCGACCATATCAATAACTGAATTGTTTAACTCGTATTTCTGAACAATTGGATTCTTTTTGTTAGTTATGTTCGTTGTCTTGCACTTTTTACAATTTAGCGTATGTTGCCACTCAGCGCACCATGCCAAAATAAATCCAGATCACGCTGAATTTCTAAGCAATCGGCCAAATTCCTTACTTCCCTATAAATAACCGCATCATCAGCAAACATTCTAAAAAGGCTTTTCACTTTGTCTCCGAGATCGTTTATAAAAATTAAGAAAAGAAGTGGTCCTATTACACTTCCTTGAGGTACCCCCGATGTAACATCTAGATTAGAAGAACTTTCTCCTTCAACGACGACATACTGCGACCGACCAGTTAGAAAATCCTTTATCCATTCACAAAGCTGATCCGATATTCCGTACGCTCGTAGCTTCGCTAAAAGGCGGCTGTGTGGCACAGAGTCAAAGGCTTTCTGAAAATCTAAAAAATGGCACTTTCATCAAATAACGCTCATTTTTTGAAGATCATGTAATGTAGATATTTCTTAGCTTACTATAACAGCAGTATCGCTGTACAGAAAGTATAAGAAAAACCCACATAGAACGAATTCTAATTAAGAAAAAGCAACTAATAATTCTAGCGTGATAAGTACAAGGAGTATAAGTCACAATTTTCTTGCTATCAATTTCTTTTTACTATAAATTCATGACTGTCATCTGAATATATGTATTAACGGTATAAGTCAGTGATGAATATTTTTTCGTAACAATTCAACATTGAACCTGTTAGTATAAATCAATTCACAATTTATACGGTTTGTTAAAGGAATACAATTAAAGTTATACAATAATAATGACTTATACTCGTTGTAATTATCACGATAGAATTAATATGTCGATTATTTACGAAATACATACTTCTCTCTTGGTGTGTTGCCAACTCATTTACTCGCGGATGGTCAGCAAAATAGAACTGTTGTTTTTAAATGCGTATAACCTCGAACATCTCCGGTCGTTGTTGGTTGGGAAGTGGAGGCGGGAAGCGTGACGTCAGAGTGTGACAGACATCGCTACATCGTGACCAAGCATAGCGTTTTATATAGATAGTATATCCTGCTGGGCCATTGACTATCACGCCTGATGGCCACATGCATGTTGTAACCACCCACTACGGCCTAGCGTGCAGTGTCCACAAGGACGCCCAGCGTACGTCACAAGACTGCTGATTGAGAATCGCTTCACACCTGTGGACGCCCAAGGCCTCACCCACAGAACACTACGAACCAGCTGTCACCTCACCAGTAGCCCGTGTCACTGTACACCATACAGCGGGACAAACACACAGTCTCTAAATCGGTGTCAACCACTGACGGAAATAGAGGAATAGTTTAACAGAAGATAAACTGCGTTGGCACTACTGCATTTACAATCACAACAACACATTTAAACATGCTGTGTGTAGCCAGAAGTAAAGGTTTGTAAATAAACACTTGGCGGAATATTCCACTGCAACATTAAAAACACAAGTCTGTAAAAGTGTTACTTGTGTAACAGGCATGTGAAAGTTCATCAAATGCTATTCCACACCGCCACGTGAAGATTATCATTCGTGGGTTGGTCTGGGATTGTTTGGCAGACAGACGACGTCGTTTTCGTTTGAATTTGCTGGAGAATATGCGAAAATCTTTAAGTTACGAGTGCAACGAAATACTTCTTCCGCCAACCCATTTATGACAAGAGGGATAAGATTAGAGAAATAAGATGCCGTACTGATTCATTTATCTATTCCTTCTTTCCTCGATCCGTTCGGGATTGGAATGCGCAGAATTAGGATTGGTGCTAGCACCCTCTGCCACCCACAGTATTTGTGATTTGCAGAGTATAGATGTAGATGTAGATTATCATTAGGTACGGATCTTTAAGACAAGTCGTATTTTTTTCCAGCCTTCTTTATCAGCTGTAATGCTGAATTAAACGCTTCTGACAGTATTTAAATGTATTTTATATAGCATATAAATGCAATTTGAGCCATTTTCCAAGTTTTTGTCATATTACGATGGAATTTATAGTCATATGGTCATATGTTGAAGAAAAATCTGGTAATTTTTTAATAGTATCCGGAATTCACTAATAGTTATAGATGAGAAGAAATTAAGATAATAATTCACCAAGCTATACTTCCATATACAGTAGAACTCCAATTATCGGAATTAATTGGGACCGGACCCCATTCGGATAGTCGGATTTTTTTTCTGGAAAAGGGTATATTTTAATTAATTATTGCATGTATGTTGAAAATGTCTTCTTTTCCAAGAGATTTTGGGTCATTTTCCACTACAGGGATGAAAATTTCGCCGTGCCACTCGGTAAACAAAGCTGCATTCATCCGAACTTTGGGTTTGTTTTTATAAATCAGGGGAAATCTTTTCGCAGTACGTTTCGGTCTTAATTGAAAAAGCGGAGCTCGGATAATTGGAGTTCTACTATACTACTACTATACAGGCATGGTGTTTGCGGATGGTGTGGCAGTATGGGATCAAACTGAAGAAGTAATGCAAAACAAATTGAAAATGTGGAATAAATTGAAAATGTGGAATTAATTGAAAATGTGGAATAATAAGTTTGAAGAATATGGAATGAAATTGAACAAAAAAAAACAAAACAAAAAAAAAAACCGTAGCACTAAAAATAAGCCGAAAGAATACAGACTGTCATATAAAATTACAAGACCACCAAATTGAAGCTGTTGACCATCTTAGCTACCTGGGGAGCATAATTGCTAGTAACAGTAGAAGTGAGTTAGAAATAATGAATAGAGTAAACAAAGGAGCCAACTTCTACAATACCGTGTGGGGCTTATTATGGGACATGAAGGTTCCCAGAAGAACAAAAATTGTCTTGTATGAATCATATCTCATTCCTACTCTCACATATGCTTTGGAAACATGCACACTAACATCAAGGGAACTTAGCAAGATCCAAGCATGTTAAATGAAGTTTCTTAGAACGGCCCTCCAGAAAACTAGACTTGACCAAAGAATGATGAAATTAGATCAAACCTAGAGCTAAGGGAATCCATGGAAGAGAGACTTAGATCATCAAGATTTAAGTGGTTTGGGCATGTCAAGAGAATAACTAGTACAAGACTACCAAAAACGTAATTGGAAAAAAAGATAGTGGGCAAAACACCAGTGGAAAGACCAAGAAGAAGATGGACAGACCAACTGAAGGAGGACATAGAGAGAAGAGGCTGGAACTGGGAATATATCACGGACAGAGAGACTTTTCTGGATAAGAGACAGTGGAAAACGATCGTATACAACAACCAAGGCTCATAAACCACACCCGGGAAACTGGAGATGGTTCCCAACGATAATGATGATGATACTTCCATCAAACATTGGAGGAAAAATAAAACTAATTATCACTGAATTGGTCAGAATTCATCAATCAAGATTTAAAGTTATACATTATTGTCACTCTCTAAATAATTTTCCGCCCGCCTTTTAATCTCGACAATGCAGCAGCAGCATGCCTGTGTCGATCCGCGTCAATCAATGTCTCAGTGCGCCAATACTTTTTGAAAATAATTCTCAGTCATTGTTAAATCTGCAATGGATCTATGAGTACCACCATGCCCAAACAAAATTTTCTGAAAGTCCGAAGCTACAGAATTAAGTAAAGGAATTTGGAGAAGAGTATTTTAGTACAGACGAAAAAGTTCTATTCTCTAAATTATATGAAATTAAAGTGACTTCAACAAAGCGATTTAAAATTTAATTTCCCAATGGTGTAATAAGTGAGTGGAACCTGCTGTTTACATGAAAGCGACACTACTAGATAAAATAAATGAGGTATATTGTGCATGTTTTGATGTACAGTAAATTTTAATGTTTGGTCATAACATTTTGTTATTTTTGGGTCATATTTGGATGTATATTTACTAACTTTTTTGGTGATAAAAATCTTAACCCTAATTTTAACCATAACTGCAAGTACAGTGTGATCATATTTCTATTGAATCTAATAATTGTAATGATTCACATGTGAAATCATACGTGTACAGCCTCTGATGACGGCCCACACCCTAACGCCGAAACGCATCTGGAAAAATAGACTCTCGCAGTAAGTTAGTGTTGCACATTGGTTCTACTGCAGAGTGGTATGGCGATGGTTTTTAGGTCACATTACAGGAAACTTACAGCTTTCTGTATCCAATTCTAGCCATAACAGATAGAATAATGATAGGATAAGCCATAGGGGTGGCGATTCTTTGCGAAAAAGATCGATTCTTGAATCGATTCGAATCGAAAATCGATGTCTAAAAGATCGATTTTCTAAAAATCGACCTTTTTCCGATTTGGTTTTACGTGTTCGTATTTTCAAAATAATTCCAATCATGGAAAACAAAAAAGACACTATAATAATCGATCTTTTATCATTTTTGAACTAATTAAAAAAAATTACAACTAAATCATTGTATCAGGTATACAATAACACATTTATTTCACAAATTTGTTGGTTACATAAAGTTTTGAAATGATATAGTTTACAGTTCCCAGTGTTTAATGTCCAAGCTTTTCAGGAACAACAGTCTGTCCAGTCTAGAGGTGGGCAAAGTGACTCACTAAAAAGAGCGGTGTTCATTTGATCACTCTACGAAAAGAACTAGTTCTTTTGAACGGTTCACTAGCTCACTTCACTTGCTCAGTTATATTTGAGATCTTTTTTTTTAGGTCCCACCCCACAGAATCCGGTTACACCCCCACTTTTCGATGAAAATACCCCCCTTAAATCGACTTTGATGCAATTAGTAGATTAGTAGATTAGTAGACGAAGCCCACGTGAACAAGCTCTTCTTGTTCTTCGGAATTAGCCAACTTATGACCGACTCACCTAGAAGAACTACCGTTCACTTTTTAGTGAGCGACTGCTCACTCGCTCTTTTAAAAGAATTGCTCTAAGGAACTGATTCACTCGCGAACGACCCATCTCTAGTCCATTCTACTAGGATCCAAGCGGTTCCACTCATCACTTGCGATGTTGCCGGCAATAATAATAAAAAAAGGCGCTCGCATGGTACTGATGATACCACTGTACAGATATACTTCTTGGCTGTTGATTAAACGTGATGATGATTTTTTTTTTATTTTTTTATTTTTTTTATATTTTTTTTTTATTTTTTTGTTCTTACCAGTAAAGTATAGGATCATACTTCAGGTGCACAACTGGTTGCGATAAATAGTGTTTCTATTCTTCGTTTAAACCCTGACTTTGATGTACAAGTGCATGATATATAGGAAGTGCTTTTTCATATTCGATTTTCACGGGTGGAATATTGATTCGCTGGATCGATTCAGTATTATAAATCGATTCAGTATTATAAATCGATTCAAAAAAATCGATTTAAAAAATCGATTCAAAAAATCGATTTGAAAAAAAATCGATTCAAAAAAATCGATTTTTTGGTCCAAATGATTGATTTTTCGATTAATCGATCTCAGGTCGCCATCCCTAATAAGCCATTCACGAAGAACCGAAATAAATACATCCGTTCGTTCGGTAGACAGAGTGGTTTAGGCTTATCAGCAGGACACTTTGAGAGGTGACTAAGATGTTGATGAGGTGTGTACGCCACATGTTGGGTAACAACATTCCACCTGCGGTAAGGTGTCGGGTTTCTGTGGCTGCGCCGATATTGGAGTCGCCGTCCTTTATAGAACTTTAAAAGGCTCTGCAACTCTCTCTTCACAAACAACTTAGGGAGTGTCCATAAACTACGTGGCCCGGTCTAAAAGGTCTAGGGGGTTGGCTGGAAGGCTACGCGGTGCTTTGTGGGGGGAGGGTTTCCGAGCCAGCTCACGTAGCTTTCCATTCATATCATTTTTCACAGTTAAATAAACTACAGAACACATAATATGAGAATATTTATTTCCTTCATTTAATTATTTATGTATGTAATTTAGTTTCAAATATTGATCTAAGAATTAGAAAGAACATTTTTAAACTCTATGTGTGGACTACAGCACTTTATGGTAGCGAAACATGTACTTTAGGAATAGCGGAAAGAAAGAAAATTGAAGTATTTTAAATGTGGTGCTATAGAAGAATTCTGAAAATTAAGTGGACTGACAAAGTAAGAAATGAACGAGTTTTAGAAATGATGGGTGAAGAAAGAAGTTTGTGGAAGAAGCTTACAGAAGGAAGAGACAGGCTGGTAGGTCATATTTTGAGACATGCTGGATTGGTTAATTTGTTGGTGGAGGGAACAGTCGAAGGTAAGAATTGTAGAGGAAGACAGAGATTAGAATATATGAAGCAGATAATTGAGGACGTGGGTTGTAAGGGGTTTGTAGAAATGAAGAGGTTAGCACAGGAAAGGAAGGGATGGAGAAGCTCAAAACAGGCCAAAATGGAGCTACGTGGTTTATGGATGATCCCTTTATGGCACAGTTGCAAGAATCCATATAACTGGATGGCGTAGTTCTATAAGCTCATTCGAAATGTTTTATTTTTTTGGCCTAGTCATTGGAATCGGGAGAGAATTGGGAACAAGGTACGGAAAGGAATTCAGCCACGGCCTTTTGAAGGAATCGTCCCGCATTCGCCGGAAGCGATTTAAAGAAACCATGCAAGCCTATATCTGGATGACCGGACGGGGTTTTGAACCCGCGTCCTCCCGAATGCGAGACCAGAGCATGACCGCTCACCCGCCACGCTGTGGGTCATGGGTTCGAATCCCCGACTGGCCATCCAGATTTGGGGGTTTTCCACGGTCTCCCCAATCACTCCAGGTGAATGCATGGATGGTTCCTTCAAAAGGCCATACCCTATTTGCTATCCGTTCCTTGCACCCAGTCGTTTCACGCCTCTATTGATCTAGACGTCGACAAGGCGAAAAGGCATAAGGAGGGTGATGGGGAGACGGCGAAGACGGCCCATAACCCAACCTTCCCCTCTGACACAGCTTGATGTGTAATGGGAAGTACGCCAGAACGCTTCCATGGTTCGGATTACAAGTAAACTGTAGGTCCCCTGTACCTGGTACCACTACCGGGTCAGGTTAAGGCGGCTAACACGGGGGCGAAATGCGCAGGTACTAGTAACCCTGTCAACAGGTCATTACGACCACACGGAATTATTATTATTTAGTATATCTGTAGCTAAAAGCATGAAGTGTTTCGCATATGATATTCATAGTTTTAAGTTTTCATCTCTGTCGGCAGTCCCCAATGAAAGCCAGTTGTTTTTCTGTGTGTTATTTTTTTATGTTTTTGGTATTTCCTTCTCACTAGAGTGGACCAAAGATATTACGTTTATTGCATTGGTGCGGTAAATAGGAAGTTTGTCCAAGCCACTCTGGTTAACAAACGAAAAATTATTAAAAAGTTAAAGCAGAATCTGTCAGATTATAGAATATTACGAGGCGCGTCCAAAAAGTAAGTTCCGTTTGGTAATAAAATGAAATTGTACACAGATACAGAAGAAATTTTTATTGCACAAAATTCTACAACTCTTAAACTACTTTTCCACAAAACTGCCGAAATTTTGCAGGCATTTGTCATAGCGTGGCACCAGGTTTTGTATACCTTCTTCATAGAAATCTGCCGCCTGTGTCTTCAACCAGTTGGAAACAGTTTCTTTCAGCTCGTCATCATTGGTGAAGTGATGACCACCAAGGAAAGACTTGAGATGTAAGAACAGATGAAAGTCTTGCCAGTTCTTCTGTAACCAAAGGTGGACGCCCACTTCGTTCTTCATCGTGCACATCACTACGCCCGCCATTGAACTGTAGGACCCATCTTCTCACCATCGATCCACTCATCGCATTTGGTCCGTAAACATCGCAAATTTGCCGATAAATTTCACTTGGTTTCACTTTCCTCGCATTCAGAAACCGAATCACAGACCTGATTTCACAGGCGGCGGGATTTTCAATCAACGCCGACATTTCAAACAAGCACAACAAAGCGTACGTAACTGACAGCAATCTCCAAATGGCGCACGTTCTTCCCCTTGATACACATCGTCTACAGCACATGTGCGGAACTGCAATCGCAGCGCTGCAGCGGAGATAAATTGAAACGGAACTTACTTTCTGGACGCGCCTCGTACATTAAGTCTAAGTCTGTATTTTGTGTTTATAGCTTCTGTATCGGATAACATATTTGACAAAATTATCTAATAGCCGTTCTTACAATCGATGTGTGTGTGTGTGTGTGTGTACCAAGAACTATTGCGTACGGACGCACATGCGACCGTTTCCAGCATGTCAGGTGGCGCTAAACTAAATACTGTAATATAAACTCGTCTACTTTACATGTAAAATCACTCTCGGCGCAAACATTTAAATTACTGACACGATTATTAAATTAAACCACGAAAAAGGATGCGCATTTACATGCAGCTGCTAAAGGTCATGTATGAGTGGTAATTTTATGGCACTAAATAGACTATAATTAACAGCTGCCGCATATCATTACTGACGAAAAAGCAGAAATTATTACCCATTTATCGTCTTCGAGTTAAGCATAGTGGTTGTCACTTCAATAACACTATTTTATGATTAATTTTTTCCGCGTGTTGTCAAGTGTCGCTACAACCTTCAGCAACTTTTTTACATCATTTCGGTGGCTGGCGTGTTGGAATTACAAGACTGTTACATTAATCATATTAATCTCTCTGGGGGTTTTTTTTTTTTTTTTTTTTTTACTTGTGGCTTTACGCCTCGTCGACGTCATGGTCATTAGAGGCGGGATGGGAGTGGGGACAAGGAATGGGAAGGACTTCGGCCATGGCCTTTTGAAGGAAGCATCCCGGCATTCGCCTGAGTGATTTGGGGAAACCATGGAAAACCCGAATCTGGATGCCCGGACGGAGATTCGAACCGGCGTCCTCCCGAATGCGAGGCCAGAGCGTTAGCCACTCACCCACCACGCTCGGTAATCACTGTGTTAATTATTTAAGTTGTAAGATCGAAGTTTTCCGCGGAGTTGTGAATAAATAAATTCTGGAGCCTGCAGCCGCTTAAAAAGGTCACACTTGTTGGTCGTTTCGAAGGAGTTTATCTCAGCTCTCATTTTCAACCATAGATGTCACTTACTAACTCCTTGTTTACACGCTGCCAACTCAGTGCGGCCCACACCCGGCTATCAAAATGCTGAAACAGCTTCGCCTCGGTAATGAGCAGAAGAGTGGATGACGTCATCACAGTGGGTTGGCTTTTATCTTCCTCCGTTTCCACGGCAGCGTGTAAAGAAACAGCTATTCAGTGACATCTATGGTTGAAAATGAGGGTTGAAATAGACGCCTTCGAAACGTTCCACAAGCGTGACTTCTTTACGCGGCCGGAAGCCCGAGAAGATTTTATTTAATGATTTAAGTTGTTTGCGGGTGACAAAACAGTTGCAGGGTGATTTGGACAAATCATCTAGCTGGGTAGTGGATCGTGGATGAACATTAAATGATAAGAAAAGTCAGCTTATTACGTACACAGATAAAAGAAACTAATAGGTTTATTAAAAAATACAGGAAGGGCAAGGAATTACTTCTTGAAGACATAAAATATAAATACCTTGCCTAACATTTGATAATAACTGGGCAGGAAACATTAGACAGGTAGTAGGAAAAGGTTTCTAATTCCTTCTTTTATAGGAGAGTGATGACGGGATTTTTTTTTTGCTTGGGCTTTACGGTTCGTCGTCATTAGAGGCGGGATGGGATGGGTGACAAGGAACGGGCAGGAATTCAGCCATGGTCTTTTGAAGGAAGCATCCTGGCATTCGCCTGGAGTGATTTGGGAAACCATGGAAAAACCCAAATCTGGATGCCCGCGTCCTCCAGAATGATGACGGGACGTATGAGAGAAGTGAGAAAATTAGGTTACAAAACTTTGGTCAGACCATTGGTTTAATATGGTGGTGGAGTATAGAACCCACATTTTGATTATCAAATAAAGGCGTTGGAGGAGGTTCAAAGAGGAGCTATTAGATTTGTCTCTGGAAATTACCACAGAACATAATCAGTAACCTATATGATGGAGCTGGGATGGGGTTCAATGGAAGACAGGAGGAGGGTGAAGAAGGTCATGGGAGTTTACAAGTCGTATATGGGTAATGAGGCATGGAAAGATATTGCTGTAAGAATTAGGAGTAATGCATGGAAGGGGAAAGATGACCATGACCACAAGCCGGCACTCGATTTCAGGTACAAGGGTGTAGCAAAATTCTCGTCGTAGGTAATGGGGTCAGGGTTTAGAATAAGTTACCAAGCGAAATGATGAATAATTTACCAAAAACGCTGAAAGAATTTAAAGTTGAAATATGTACAAGCAAAGGTAGGCGAGTACAGGAAAGTGAAAGATGGGAGTTAATCGCAATTAAATTAATTAGTGAACTACTGGAATACAGTGGTAAAACAAGCTAGTACTAATCTATAATTCATACAATATGCACCAAATGTACAACGACGTCAAAAGCATCTGTTAATACGCAAACTGAAGAAGTCATAGAACAAGTTAACGTCACAATTACTTGGGAGCCGAGATAATTGACAGTAAAAATTTGTAAAAGATATCTCTGGATATTCGATATTGTCAGACAATCTACAGTAAAAATACGTAAACAACCAGCCACGCCAGTCTCCAGCAGATTCGGTAAACGGCCTCTGAAGAAGACCTAAGCCCTGGTAGAAACGTCGGGAAGGAGTATTTGAACGCGGCGTTAATCCCGTAAGCAATTTATATTGATAAAAATTTGTGTCAAACAATAAAAAAAAGAAGCGAACAATTAAGGCACGGAGGATATCAGGCTAATCTCAAACAGAACAGTAAAAAAATGACAGTAGTCAGAAAAGATAGATTATATAAAGAGACAATAAGAGTTATGTTATAAATGAATGTAATCTTTCTCGGCGTTGTTTATTTATAAATGTTTCTCGGGAAACAAACCGAGTGATGTTGTTATTAATGCACAATATTTCGGCGACTTTATTCTCCGTCGCCATCTTCAGATGCAGTTTCAAGTCTTGAAGTCAGCCTTGAGCGTGTTGTTTGTAAACTGGCATGGCAACGACAGATGTTGTTATGTTGCCTAGCAGCATCTCAGATGTCATTAGACGCCCGCGGAACACAAAAAGCAGAGCGTTGGTGATGAGCAGCCTCAATTACAGGAATCCATGCATCACTTATCTGGAATCCACAATCCCTGTTTACCAAATCAGACGCGAGGCGAATTTCAAATGCTTCTTTGATGACGCTGTCCCAGAAGCCTCTCGCATGTGTCAACACCTTAGTCGCTTCGAAATCGAAACCATGTCCTTCTGTCAAACTATGTTCCGCCACTGCTGATTTATCTTTTTGCCCCAGGCGAACATGTCGGGCGTGTTCCAAACAACGTTGTTGTACGCACCGTATGGTCTGACCGATGTATTTCTTTCCACATTCACGCGACATGTTCGCCTGGGGAAAAAAGATAAATCAGCAGTGGCGGAACATAGTTTGACAGAAGGACATGGTTTCGATTTCGAAGCGACTAAGGTGTTGACACATGCGAGAGGCTTCTGGGACAGCGTCATTAAAGAAGCATTTGAAATTCGCCTCGCGTCTGATTTGGTAAACAGGGATTGTGGATTCCAGATAAGTGATGCATGGATTCCTGTAATTGAGGCTGCTCATCACCAACGCTCTGCTTTTTGTGTTCCGCGGGCGTCTAATGACATCTGAGATGCTGCTAGGCAACATAACAACATCTGTCGTTGCCATGCCAGTTTACAAACAACACGCTCAAGGCTGACTTCAAGACTTGCAACTGCATCTGAAGATGGCGACGGAGAATAAAGTCGCCGAAATATTGTGCATTAATAACAACATCACTCGGTTTGTTTCCCGAGAAACATTTATATAAAAAAAAAAGAGTTATGTTCTGTGTACGGCACTGAAGCAAGGGATCGCACGATAAAATAAAAAGAAGTATTAAAGAAGGATGAAATGGAAATATTACTTGCAATAACAGAAAAAACCGTGAAGGATAAGATAAGGAATAAAGATAAATGATCTAAATGTACAGTGCAGTAAATAAGCAGATTGGTAAAAGCATAAAAAAGGGAATATTGGACAGACAGTATGGATGAAAAAAGAATGGTGAAAAAAGCGAGTGACCCCTCTCAGTGAAAACAGAGGAGAAAGGAGAAGTCTGTAAATATTGATCGAACTAGTGTTTTTAGCAGACGAGTTAAAGAGAAGCAAAAAATAAACAACCTGTATCCTGCAAACAAGAAGATATAATGAAAGGAATAAATTCTGAGGTCTGAGCATCGACTAGGCGAGCAACAGGTGATCTATTGAATCTACAGCAATATTATAATTCATTAGGCCCACTAATGCACAATGTCCAGGCCCGTCTCCTATAGAAATCAAAGATCGCATGATGGACAGAAGAGAAACCTGCTGTTTTCAGTCTTGCAACTAGTGTTGCCCAAAATCGGTCTTGGTCTTGCAGTCTTGGTCTTGGTCTTGCATTTTTGCAAGACCAAGAGCAAGACCAAGACCGCCTAATTTTAGCAAGACTAAGAGCAAGACTGACTGTGCAAGATTTAAGCAAGAACAAGACCGAAGCCTGCAAGACTCTTGCGTCTTGCAGTTAGGACTTTTTTTTATATATACTTTCTATACAAAATAAGTTTTTGGGTGCTTAGAATGGACACGAATACATTATGCTGATCTGTTCTGTGTGGTTTTAAAACACAAAGTGATTAAATATGTCGTCACCCATTTAATAAATATTGTAGACACTTTTAATACACTTCAAACGTGAAAATTTTTTCTACAATAGTAATCGAATAATATAAAAAGCGTGCAATAAGATTTATGTACTGTTTAGGAGCCCGAATATAATAATATATGAGAGAACTGTTTAAATAAATAAATTGCTATATTGACTATTGCATCACAATATATTTTTGCAAATATTCATTTACATGTAAAGAATATATAGTATTTGCACAATTTTAACTCGAGGAGTAAACTCCAGAGTCAGTGGACCGGACAGGCTTAATTTAAATTATACAAGATTTATTAAAGAACATAGCATTACACTGTGAAACTGACAGTAACACACAAGAAGAGCAGTATGAATACTATGAAGATGAAACTGAGGAAGATGAAGAATATACGCCAAATATTGCTGACTCACGTACAGCTATAACAAAATTATGCAGTATTTGCAGTAAAATAAAAAGAAGTGAAATATTGAAGAGGAAGTTTCAGTCTGCTTGTGAAGCAGCTGGCGTGCCATCAAATCTGAATCCCATATTAGACTGTCCAACGAGATGGAATTCCACACATGATATGATTGGATTTGGTTTAACAGTGAGAACTGGCATAAACATATTGTGCACTTCTGTCACCGAATTGAATGATTTTCAAATCACAGATAGTGAATGGCAAATACTAGAAAAAATACATAAGTTTCTAATAAACTTTAAACTTCTATCAACGAAACTTGGCGGAGAAAAATATGTTACATTACCGCTAGTCATTGTATCATTCAATCTCTTGCTCGATAAAATTGAATCCATGGTAAAACAACTAGATGAGAAACCAAATCGATCCGAAGTGGATGAAAGGCTCATTATGGGTTTCCAAGCAGCTAGAGACAAAATGCTTAAACATTATAAGAAAAGCAACTGGATTTATTGTACCTCTTTGATTTTAGACCCAAGGCATAAGGCTCAAACTTTTGACATGACATTTTGGGGCAAGCAAATTAAAACAGAAAAATTAATGAACTTTATGAAGAATATAAAAGTCTACACTTAGTGAATAAATCTCTAGAATCACCAAGAAATGAACAGAAAGTATGTGAATATGATGAAGATGAAGACGTAATAGACTTTGATAAACTGTATGCATGTCCCTCGACGTCATCTGGATCTGGATCTTGTCTTCAAGGCTTAGTTATTGAAGAGTTGGAGGAGTACCTATGTAAACCCAGAGCCGCCAGCTCAGAAGACATTTTAGAGTGGTGGAGGACGCATGAGACAGAGTATCCGGTTTTATCGAAGATGGCCCGTGATTTTCTATCAATACCTGCAACTTCAGTACCTGCTGAGAGATTATTTTCTAAAGCATCATTAGTAATTAGAAAACATAGAAATAGGTTAAGCGATGAGTCAGCCAGATGGTTACTTTGTATTAATTCTTGGTCAAAAGAATTAATATAAAGTAACAGTAATGTCAGCTATTGTGTACTGTTCTGTAATTTCATTTGTGTTGTATTTTTATTGAAATAAATGGTAAATTCAGTAAATTGTATAATTATTTTATTCCATTTCATATAAGGTGAGGGTCTATCAATCTCTTTCTAGACAGATAATGTTCTTTAAAATACAGTCAAGTTAATGTCATTAATTTGTTTTCTATATGCTTAAACCATGTTTTAGTACATTGAAGATTATTAAATGTAAACGTTTATTAAGAAACAGACTGACTCCCGCGGGACACAGTTGATAGCTCAGTTGGTTAGTTAGAGCATCGCCACTGATCGCTTAGGTCGTGGGTTCAAACCCCAACCGGTGTCAGTTGATTTTTTGAATTTCTCATGAAATGTTTAGACATTTATTAATTTGGTTGGTCTTTACCATGGCTATGTTAATTCAAGCTCAAAATGTACCTATTCTGTTGCGTTGTTCTAATATCTAAAGTAACGTTTAATAAATAGCGACAGGCTAATAGGTAATTGCAAGACTTGCGAGACTCTTGCTGCAAGACCAAGACCAAGACCAAGACTGGGAGTGCAATACCAAGACCAAGACCAAGACCAGGTGTATTGATGCAAGACCAAGACCAAGACTGGCCAAGTCTCGTCTTGTTCTTGCATTTGGGCAACACTACTTGCAACTGGTTTGATGGAATCCTTCATCTCTTCCTACCTAAACTCTGTGCTAAACTCTTCATCTCAACATACCCTCACACAACCCACATCTTATCTGCTTCATATATTCTAATCTCTGTCTTCCTCTAGAGTTCTTACCTTCGACTATTCCCTCAACTAACAAGTTAACCAATCCAGCATGTCTCAAAATATGACCTACGATCCTGTCTCTTTTTTCTGCAAGATTCTTTTGCAAAGTTCTTTCTTCGCCCATAATTCATGTTCATTTCGTACTTTATCTGACCATTTAATTTTCAGCATCCGTCTATAGCACCCTATTTCAAAGGCATTCAATGGCTTTTGACAGAATGAGCCATAAGTATCAAAACAAGTGGAAGTAAAAATGGGAGTACCACAGGGTAGCGTATTTGGACCATTGCTATTCATTAGAATAACTGTGTTCATTGTTTACTATCACAACTTTCTTTGTTTGCAGATGACATAATGCTATATAAAAGGATCAAAAGGGTCGAGGACTGTAAACAGCTGCAGGGTGAACTGGACAGGATATCTAGTTGGGTTGATAAACATGGGACGAAGATAAATGCAACGAAGAGTCAGCTTATTAGATACACAAATAAGAAACTAAAGGTTGATTACGATTATAAGGTGGGGAAAAAATTGAGACTTCAAATGTAAAAATCTTGCCATTACATTTGATAACAAGCTTAACTGGGCAGGACACATTGGACAGATGGTGGAAAAGGTTTTAAAATTCTGCACTTGTTGGAGAGAGTGATGAGGGGATGTACGAGAGAAATAAAGGAATTTGGTTACAAAACTTTGGTCAGACCATTGCTCGAATATGGTAGTGTAGTATGGGACCCACATTTTGCGTATCAAATACAGGAGTTGGTGAGGGTGCAAAAAAAAGGGCTGCTAGATTTGTTTCTGGAAATTACCACAGAATGCAATCAGTAACAGATATGATAAAAGATATGAAATGGGATTCATTTGAAGAAATGAGGAAGGTGAAGAGGATCACGGGAGTGTACAAGGAGTATATTGGTGATGAGGCATGGAAAGATATTGGTGTAAGAATTAAAAGTAGGCCTAATGAATGGAAGGGAAAAGATGGACCATGATCACAAGCTGGCACTCGATTTCAGGCACAAGGGTGTGGGAAGATTCTCTTGTTTAGGTAAGGGTGTCAGGGATTGGAATAAGTTACCAAGAGACGGGATGAACAATTTACCAAACACGTTGAAAGAATTTAAAGCTAAAATTTGCAGAGGGCAAATGTAGGTGGGTGCAGGAAAGGGATAAGATGGGTGTATAGGAAAATTTCCATCGGGACGTGTGTTCCATCGCAATTTAATAAAATATTAAAGGCTTCAATTTTCCTTCTTTATGCGATTCCTAACGTCCACCATAAAGTGTTGTGTTCCGTACAGATTTTTTCAAGTTTTCTTTCTGAGTCCTAGGTGAATATTTGAAACTAAAATATTTCTCTTTTTCAAGAGGGTTCTTTTCGCTAGTGCTATTCTGCTTTTAACGTCATTCCTGCTTCGGCCATCAGTGGTAATTTTACTTGGTAACTTACAGAATTCACTTACATCTTCTATCGCTTCCGATCCTATTTTGATATTTGATGCACTGCCATCGTTACCATTTCTTCTACATTTCACCACTCGTTTTGCTTTGTTTTATATTTAGTCCAAAATCTTCCTTCAGCATTTTGTTCATGCCATTCAGTGACCTCAATTTCCTCAGCCCTCTCTGCTAACAGGACAATGTCATCAGCATCAGAGCGTTTTGATTTTTTTTTTTTTTTCTCCTTGAACTCTTACGCCATATTCGAATTTTTCTTTTACTTACTTTATTGCTTCCTCCATATATACGTTGACTATTAGTAGTAATAACACTATAACCCTCTCATATATCTTTTAACTAATGTTTGTCTCTCGCGATTCCCTACTATATTATATTTTTTTATTATTTTATTCGTTTAGGCCAACTAGGACCACGTTAAGCCTTTGCGCATTTGGCAGCGATTCTCTACTTTTATTTCATTTTTATGTTTTTCTTGCGAATTAAGAAATTAGTAGCGGCGATAAAAAAACTGACAATTTTAATAAGTCTTGGAACTCCTAGGCTGGTATCAGGGGAAGCGCCAGCTATTCCGTATACTACTAACAGTTTAGCCTGGGCATTAGCCCCGACACACAAAACACTTTCTGCATTAAAAACTAATTTCAAGCTTTTAAAACGAGAGCAGAAGCGAACGCACGCACACACACATTTACATATGCAAATGGGAGATGCTCCATGAAAGCGTAATGTTCAAAGTCGTTACTCCGTTAAAACAGTTTATGTAATTGATATTAAAAAAACAGTGCTCGTCGTTAGAATATGAATCTCTTTCTCACCGAAACGGATTTGCATTTCCGCACTGGGGTGCGATTTACGGCTGTCACTCTTTGCGTCTCGAGCATTTTTCCTCTCTGGGAAGCAATTTAGTTTTCTGCTAACATTTCGCCGGCGCGGGCAGGTGTGCAAGATGAGGAGTTTACCTTTTATTATTTTGAAGGAGCAATTATTACGCAGAAGAAAGCAAAAAATAAATGCTATCTACCAAGTAAAGTTTCTTTCCGCTAATTTTCACTTCCGACGTTTCTGCAACTATTAGAAAGTTAGGTTTTCGTTCTCTGTATATATTTATTTATTTCGTATGGCAGAAATACAAAAACAGTAACTACATTAACTTACAATAAATATAACTATTAATACAGACTGATGTCCAACGATTGCAGCCATTCTATTCCTTCTGTGGTTGCTTGATGAATATGATGCTTTGTACCACTTAATCTCCTGAGAGGGCATTCCATGGTGATGTGGTGAATGGTTTGCTCATAGTTACCGCAGTCACAAGAAGGATTCTCTGTCATTCCCCACTTGTACATCCAGTAGTTGCATCTACCGTGGCCTGTTCTCACTCGGTTCAGTGCCGTCCAGGTTTTCCTACGAAGCTTGAATCCAGGAGGTTGTCGTGTAGGGTCTTGGATTATCTCCTGTTTGTCGGGGTTGGAATTTGTCCACTCAGCGCACCATGCTTCGCCTATGTTGACATTATTTTGGACCAACTCTTGACCAAACTTCCATGTTGAATATCTATATTTTAGTCTATTACAAAGAAGTTTGAATATTATACACTAGAAGGAGCAAACGGCGCTAGTGTTCCTTCGCAAATTGAACAATGCGCTCGCCGCCATACTGAGGGCAACTGGTAGCTTTCAGTGTTTACTTTTGTATAGTTGAGACTTATCGACATGATCGCGTGCTCGTATATTTTTGGTTTACAAGTGTTTTCTACAATGGTAAAGTCTTGCGTTGCATATAACTACACCAACTGTGCTACAAGAGGCACAAATTTGTCGTTTCACAAGTAAGCATTAAATAAGTTCAGAATCTTCTACTATCTTAACGCCTGGATGTGATCTAACCTGCTGATCACATGTTTAATACTTTCTTTCGATACAGATTTCCGCTCCGATATTTGAATAAATTGAGGGAGAGGTTAGCTAACACACGCCGGATCCTAAAAATCATGTTATCCCACTTTTGAAGAAAATGACTGATATATTTATCAGGCTGAGATTTATCATGCTGCAAAAATGCACAATAAAAAGCAGAAAGTGTCAATCAGACAGAAATTAAACAAAACTGTGTTGTTTTATAATGAATAAAAGAAGTAGACAAGTTAATTTCTTGTATTTACATCCGTAATATTCTCGTACGAATCGTATGATTGTTATTAATTTCGTAATTTTATTCTCCAGATATTGCACTGTGGTATAAAATTAATGTAGACATTGGCACCTTGCCAGCTAAACAGTCTCTGGAGTATACAAAAATAGGGGGAAAAATAGAATGGAAAGTGACTTTGTTATACAAGGTTATAATTTAAAACCCGGGGATGCACTTGAATTCAAATAGTATGTAATATGAAAAAGGCACTTCAATATATTTTGTTGGCCTTTACAAAATTTGATTAGCAAGGAGTATCATGCTTAGATTTCCTGGACCCGTGAGCTGAGTTGCTAAGTCTTTAGAAGTGAAAGATTTTGGTATAACAATGAACAAAAAAGATAAAAATAGTCACAATAGAAAAGCTAAACCTTTCCTTCTTCGGTTTCCTTCATACTGAAAGAACTACTCGGTCATATTCTTCATTTCAATATGATGAATGCCAGATTCTGTCTTTGAACTGATCAGAAAATTATTGCTCAACTTCAGAAGAAAACATAGTTTGAGCTCTGACTTCTTAAAATTGTGAACCGGTATTTCATCAGTTTTCCTTCATTACATTTATAAATACGTCACTATAATTGAAATGTTAACATCTTTCCGGATCAGTTAATTTAGCCTACTTGAAGATGGAGAAAAAAATTAACATTGCTCAGAATGAAGAAAATAAGTCCGAAAGTTAATTATACTCAGCGAAAATTCTATAATTAACGTCATTCCATCTTCTTTGAGCAAGTGAAGACCCTTAACAGTATAAAATTTTCCATTCTACAGTGGTTTGTTATATGACTGTACGAGGGTCTCAAAGTTCCCGCAATCTCTTGCCCCTAAAATGGCGGCAGCAGCCGGCTTCAATTTGCTAAGAATTCTGGTCGCCTTTCACATACGATAGGAGGGGCCCGGTCTATTAGGAGCTTTGTGTGTGCAGTTCTGGTGAAATGGAAGTTGTGGATAACTTAAGCATTTCTGCCATTCCTTTTTTAAAGCCGCTTGTCTCTGGAGGCTTGGTGGGGGGGGGGGGGGGTTAGAGAGTACAGGCAGCCAGTCTGTAGGTGTAGATTTAACAGTTCCAGATATTGTTCTCATTGTGTCATTTAGCTGAATTTCGATCTTTTATGTGTGACTGCTGTTTAGCCATACTGGACTGCAGTATTCAGCAGTTGAGTATACCAGAGCAAGAGCTGATTTTCTGAGAGCTGTGCCATATGCTCCCCAACCCGTTCCTGAAAGTTTGTGAAGGATGTTATTTCGAGTTTTTACTTTTGCCGCTGTTTTATGGATATGCTCCTTATATGTTAATGACCGGTCAAGAACCACACCTAGATATTTTGGATGAGGATTGTATTTAAGCAATTGGTCTCTGAATTTTATTTGATGTCTATAGTGGGCTTTTCTATTGTTTAGGTGGAATGAGCTGACCTCTGTCTTATTTATATTCAGTTTCAGGCGCCAAGTGTATATATTAAACTAGCTGACTTAAAATTTTATTGTTAGAATTCGATATAGAAACTGAAAGTTACGTAAAACGTGTTCCAAAAAGCATGGAGTAGGCATAATATGAATGGGAAGCAGTCACCATAATATTCTACTATTGAACCTGTCTCATACAGAGAACCAGTTCGAAACAGGTTTAAAAACAGCAACAAAAAAAAAAGGGGCGGGGGAGGGGGGGAGATTGACTGCGGGAGACTACCTACCACAGTTTCTGCGGCAGATTTTTGTTTGTGATTTTAAATTATATCACTTTCTGGCGACATTTTAAGTCAATATCATTTTGTAGCTGGCGTTTCTCGTTTTGATATCCTTTGCTAGGCTGGCGCCTGGCAATCATTCATAAATTCACTTCTTTTCTCATTAAAAGTTGTCTCTAGATGGAATTTATAAATGCATCACATACAAAATGACTGCGAGAAAACCTTTCCTGACCGACTGATATATAACATTACAGAGCTTCAGAAACACTTTTCCTCTTTTACCGTTGGGTTAGTTTTCAAATTTAATGACAAAATATGTTGTATATGACCCAAAAAAAGCGTCTTTCGTCCTACATAAAGATATATAATATTTGCTTGTCAAATTTCATTACGATCGGTTAAGACAGAGCTACTTTCGAGAAGACGTAGATTATCTTTATTTAGAAAAAAATAAATGTACATAAAGCTACGTCAAAATAAGCCACTTTAATACGAAGAGGAAGTATTTTACATAAATATTACCCTAGTTCATGGACAGCGTAATTCAATATAGAAAAATTAACAAATAGTTATCATAAAACTACGTGGAAATTAGGGATTTTATTGAGAATATTCTAGATAATGCTATCAAAATTTAGTATTGATATTAAACCGAAACTTTGGTTAGAGTTCTATCCGTATTAATGTACAATTTAATGTAGTACCGTTGTAACATTCACCGTTAATCACAATTTACATGAGTGTTTATGTTTGATGTAGTGGTTTGCTTTACGTTTTCCATAAGATGTGTGTGAGAAAAGTAATGACATTGGTAACACTGCAGGCTATCTGGCTACGCTGTGTCTACCGGTCTGTGCTAGACGGATTTGCCCATCCCTTCCACATGATCACTCCGAGTTTCAACTTCGATCAGCCAATAAATTATTTTTGACAGCGCCATCAGTGAAGTTGTGTGTCACGAAAATGGAGAATCGGAATTTGGAGCAACGTTGTTCAATCAAGTTTAGTGTTAAACTTGGGGAATCCGTGGTTGCGACCTTTAAAAAGTTGAAACAGGTCTATGGGGAACATTGTTTATCATTATCAACAGCATAAGTTTTCCTCTGGCAG
>CM061918.1:117726608-117860127 GCA_031002005.1 Vandiemenella viatica
AAAAAAAATACCAAACCTTATTCTAACGGTGACAAATGATATGAATGAAAGGCTACGTGGCTTTGCTCGGAAACTTCCCCCCCTTTTTTTATAGTGAGTCACATTGTTTATGGACGCTGCCCTTGCTAGTGGTGTTGCTTAAGGGGTGTCCATTAATTACGTGAGGTGTTTTTCCGGAATACCGGACCTGTCCCCTCCCCCCCTGGTGAGACTTCGTGAGATCTGCCTGGATACCCCCCCCCCCACCCCTCTAAAATGACGTGGGAGTTTAACGGATAACCCCTCACCTCCCTACTAATCGACCTCGTAACTTTTTGAGACCTTATTTTTTTTGTTTTTTTTTTTTACGCGTCATGCTTCCAAGAACGTTTGTACCCCCACTAAGGTCGGCTTTTGGACGGGATACCCTTCCACCCCCCAAAGTAAATTTCGCGTCATTTGTAGATTTTTTTAACACTACAGTCCTATCTGAATTTCAAAACCTCACGTGAGGTTTCCGTTGACCCCGTCTCCCCCTTGGTGAGGTTTCATGAGATTTCGCCGTACCCCACCCCCTCCCCTATTTGACCTCACGTAATTAACGGACGCCCCCTAACCTCGGTTCGCACCGTGCGCTGTAGGACGAGGTGGAACCGCATTCCTGTCCTGTCCTGTGTGTGCGCATAGCCCACAGGACCGTCAAGGTCACTCCGCCTCCGAGTCTACCACCACCACACGCCTCGCTAATACGACCTGCTTCGGCTATACAACTAGCGCCCATACCATAAAACATCCACAACCTGTTTCGTAGGGCTCGAACATCCTAGGTCAGCGGGTTAGCAGGTTTCGCTCGGCAAGCTGGTTGTGTAACACACACTGGGGACTCCGCGAAGATGCGCTGTCTGAGTGTGGAAATATCCAAACCACTTAACACATTGTGACGGACTGCCCAAACATAGGCTGGTTTCACACCAAGCCAGTCTCTACAAGTCAATCCAGTCACGTCTAGGCCCGTCAAGTGCAAGCCCGTCCAGTCCAGTCCAGTCAATACAAGTCAGCTGTAGCAAAATTTTTGTGATGGAGGTTGAGCTGCTTAAATTTATTGTTTTGCGACGGATAGACCGCCGAAAAAAAAAAATCAATGTGTCGATTGTGTGTTCATCCAATCAAATTAAGAAGAGATATGTATGGCGTATTTATTCATTTGTTTCCGGACTTGGTGAACGATCCGTTAAAGTTTTATAATTATTTTCCAATTAAATATGATTCGTAGTGCCTGTGTTTTGCATAGTTACATTCTTCGAAATGAAGAGGATAATGCATTCGAAAAGCGATTTCTGGACGAGATGAGAGAAGTGAATGAGCTTCACCCTATCCCACCAACTTCTGAAAGAAGAGATAGTTGTGAAGCCATCATAATCAGGGAAACATTAACTAACTATTTCATCTCGCCAATAGGATCTGTGCCTTGGAAAAATGATCAAATTCATTGTTCAAGTACCGACATATATCACCTCGTTACATCTAATTTTTATTTGTTACTTAATCAATTAAAAAACAGGAACGAATTAGAGTAATAATTGCAAAAAATAAAATTTACAATATAAATAACTGACCAGATGTTTTCAATTGATCAATTTAATTCCAAATGGCAGCAATTAAATCTCTGTTGCGGTGATTCGGATGCTTACCATCATAGATCTCCTTTCCTTCTCTAACCAGTTCGATTAATTTCTCAACATCCATTTTTAGAGGGTTATGAAAAAAATTACACTTTGCACAAAGTCGGTAACAATGAGACTGGACTGGACTGGGCGCTCCAGAATCAAGGCAGGTTGGGTCCCCCCCTCCACTCGACGGGACTGGCTTAAGTCGGACTGGACTGAGACGTTACCTGTGTGAATGTACAAAGGGGAGTAGGTATGTTGGATTTTCCTGTTGACTCAGCTGGACGCTATTGACGGGACTGGACGGGCTTGACGCTACTGGACGCGTTTGGTGTGAAAGCACCCGAGGTCTGACCACCCTGTATCAAGGTTCCTTCCGAAGGCAATGGCCGAATTCCTTGCTCCCAGTCCTTGCCCTCTTCTAATGACCTCGAGATAGGCATAAAGCAACAAGCAAAAATAAATGCCTCTGGCAACCACCCACCAGAATATAGCTTGAATCCCTCCACTTCCCCCCTCCCCTCCCCGTTATAGCCGGTGTAGACTACTACACGCAGCGTTTATCCAAAGATGCTATACTTTTGTTGCGTTTACTTAGGGGGCATCCATAAATTACGTGAGGTGTTTTTCCGGATTTCCGGCCCCCCTTTTTCTGGAGAGATTTCGTGAGATCTGGCCCGCCCCCCCCCCTCTCGTGAGATCTAGTCCGTGAGCCCCCTCCCCCACAAATCGCCCTCCAGTCCAACAATATTTCAAAAAATCCCACGTGAGATTTCCGTATACACCCCCCCCCCCCCCCGTTGGTGAGTTTTCGCCGGACCCCCCTCCCCTATTTCACTTCACGTTATTAATGCGTCTTGTCCCCCACCAGCTGTCTGCAATATTCCAACTACACTGATGAACCAAAACATCATGACCACCTGTTTGATAGTGTGTTGGTACATCTTTGGAACGCAATACAGAAGCGATTCTGTGTGGCATGGATTCGACAAGTCCTTGGTACGTTCCCGCAGGTATCTGGCGCCAGATGTCTGCGCACAGGTCACGCAATTCCCCTAAATTACGAGCCGATGGTTTGTGTGCGGTGAGCTGGCGCCAGATAGCGTGTCAGATGTATTCTAACTGGTTAAGTTGACACGAATTTTGTGACCAAGAAGACGTCAACTGTGGCGCGACTTTGGCCTTATGACATGGAAAATTATCCTCCTGGAAGATCGCGCAAAAACTGTAAAACCAAAATGGTTGGGGTTTGACAGCCTGAAAGCTTGGGTCTAGCTGAATAACTGGGTGTATCATATGAGTCTACGTGATAGGTGTCACAGATCACACTGCTTCTCAGATGGACACTTCTTTACGATATGCCCACCAAAGATCACGCTACAACGCAGATAAACACTCCACACTTTGGATTCTGCTAATAATACTTTTTACTGCCTAACTTTGGTTAATTATTTCATCAGTTTTCTGAAATATGGTGCTTTTTTTGTATATATTATTTGGCCTTCGGTCCTGACGACCATATGGCCAGCATCAAATGTATACAGTTGCTGTACATACTTATCTATGATATATGCTTATATGTTATCTTCTGTACATCTTATTACATTACAGTTGTTGTACATACTTATCTATGATATATGCTTAAATGCTATTTTCTGTACATCTTATTACATTACAGGTCTCTTTGTGTTGCATTTAACTTTTGAAATTGATACATGGCAACTAGTTTTATCATACTCAATAATATTTGTATATGGTGCTTTAGAATACAGGAAAAACGATAATAAAACCAGTACATCAAAGATTAACACTGCAATAAACTTAACGAAATTGTGGAATTTAATTTCTATTTAACATTACATAGGAACTACATTACAAATGTTTATGCTTTGTTACTAGAAGAAAAACAAAAGGAAATCGGTTTACGCATACCAGAGTCCGCGCAGGTGAAATGGGGGGAAAATTTTAATATTTCATATCTAATCTGGTTGTAGGTCATTTTTCCGCAGATGCTGAGCAATTTATTTTTCAAATAAAATGCCGTCTACAAACAACTGTTGTGTTGGATTTTTTTTTTTAATTCCCAGCACCATATCTGCAATCTGCAGTATATAAATATATATATATAGTGTAACAATACATACATTTACAGCCAGTAAAGTGAGAAACACTTTTGGGGAATAGAAAAAACGTTCCCCACAGCAGTTGTATGCGGAAGGCATTTCATCTACAGAATCTAGCATTTAAATAAAGATAATAGTCACGAGTCGGCACTAGGTACTTAACTTTGGTTATAGTAAATGATTTTGGTTATAACTGGAGGTAGCGGAAGCCAATTGAAAAATTCACGACTGACCTATTTTAGTACGACAGCAAACAAATGTTATTAGCAGCAACAATCATATCAAGGAATGACCGAGAAAATAAGATAAGAGAAATCTGGGCCATAACCGATTCATTTCTATACTCAGTTTTTCCACGGGCAATTAAGGAATGGAATAATAAGGATTTATCGAACGAAAGGAGTAGTTCTCGATAAACCACTCCGGCCATCCTGATCTGGATTTTCCATGGTTTTCCCATATCGCTCCAGGCGAATGCCGAGATAGTTCCTCAAAATATCCCATGGACACCTTCTGCCTTATCCCGTACATCCCTTCCCATGCAAACGGTTTGCACATTAGGACAGATGTAATGCACCCTCCACCACCAACTTTTAGTGACTCGTGTAGTAAATAGTAGTAACAGCATTTCTTTTTTTTCTTTAAATATAGTAGGGTAGAGTACAATTAATGAAACCACTACATCAAAGATTAACAGTGCAGTAATGGTAACGAAATTGTGAGATTTAATTCATGGTGTTGATTGCAAACGTTTATGCTTGGTTCAGTGGGCGAGTCTGTTTGACACCTGTCCGTTTCTAGCGAGTCCGGTCTTTACACATTTTCCCAGTGCCGTGTTAATGCTGTGCGGGCGTGGCGTTTTAATATGCATCGCTCCTGTCCGATTTCGCTGGCAGCAGTTGGTACCACTGCGAAGCTCATCCATATGTAACGCCGCGCTGCGAGGGAGGGCGCGGAAAAGCCGTGAAAAACTAATGCGGCCAAATCTCGGCTTAACATTCATGGCTACCACGCAGCCGCTTGTAATAACTGCCTCCGGAAGACGGCGCTCTAATCTTTACGTTGGTACCCCTGGATAGAGCCCCGTGCTACCCCTCAAAGCACGCATCACATCACACCTTAAGAACACCCTAATGGGTTAAGCACAAAAAAAAAAAAACAAAACACCACATAGCATTACGCGGTAGTCATTATATTGGAAGTGAAAATCCTTATTGTTTGAGCACTTCTCAACACAATGTTCATATTTTACAGCTCTACATTCTCACGCTCTTTCCGTTTTTTTTTTCTATTTTGGCCCACTTCGGAGCACTGGAAAGCTTACTGGTCCGCCTTTTCTTCTCTCAGATTTTTTTTTTTCATTCTTTCACTGAGATTTGTCCTCCTTTCTAAGGATCTGGTGGTTTTACCCCCTTCTTTTTAAAAAAATTAATGGCTTTCGACCATACAGCCAAGTTCTTTACATTTTATTTTACAATTTACATTCCACTTTTTTTACATGTTATATGTACATCAGTTTACATTCTTGGATAATGGAAAGAAATAAACTGCCGTTGGGCACTAAAATAAGATAGGAAAGGGAAAGATGACCCATCACTTACCACAGATGAAGGCAGGAGGGCGAGACGAACAAGTAAAAAACAAACAAATTGCTTACCGAAATATTGTGCAATTTGTTTGTTTCCTATCTTATTTTAGTTTACATTCTTGGTAATGTAATATAATACGTCCATATGAAATCAGATATGTTATAACTCTTATCTATACAGTTCATTATATAACTGCAGGGATTATTCGGACACTACAGTATAAACAAACACCATATATACATAATTCGTTGTCTTATCACCGAGCGTGGTGGGTGAACGGTTAGCGCTCTGGCCTCGCATTCGGGAGGACGGCGGTTCGAATCCCCGTCCGGGCATCCAGATTTGGGTTTTCCATGGTTTCCCCAAATCACTCCAGGCAAATGCCGGGATGCTTCCTTCAAAAGGCCATGGCCGAATTCCTTCCCATTCCTTGCCTCCCCCCCCCCCCAATCCTTTCCCGTCTCTAAAGACCTCGCTGTTAGAGAGACGTTAAGCAGATAAAAAAAAACAAGCTAAACAAAGGCTTAACGTGATCCTAGTTGGTCCAAACGAACATGCATACATACATACAAATACTTACATATACTTATTTCTACATTATTATATTATCATTCGGTGACTGGTCACGATACAGTGCGAAATATTCTCATGGGTCAGCCAGTTTGTATAATCATTATTCATATTGTTATATTGCTTCAAATGTATTATTAACAGAGGCTTATTTTATCCACCAAGAAAAAGAATGTAGTGATGGTTCCTTCAAAAGGCAATGGCTGAATTCCTTCCCGTTCTTACCTCCAGTGCTTTTCCGCCTCGTAAGGGGGCATCCACAAATTACGTGAGGTGTTTTTCCGGATTTCTGGACCCCCCCTCCCCCCTGGTGAGATTTCGTGAGATCTGGCCGGACCCCCCCCCCCCTCTGGAGAGATTTCGTGAGATCTGGCCGGACCCCCCCCCCCCTCTGGTGAGATTTCGTGAGATCTGGCCGGACCCCCCCCCCTCTGGTGAGATTTCGTGAGATCTGGCCGGACCCCCCCCCCTCTGGTGAGATTTCGTGAGATCTGGCCGGACCCCCCCCCCCCTCTGGTGAGATTTCGTGAGATCTGGCCGGACCCCCCCCCCCCCTCTGGTGAGATTTCGTGAGATCTGGCCGGACCCCCCCTCCCCCTCTGGTGAGATTTCGTGAGATCTGGCCGGACCCCCCCCCCCCCCCTCTGGTGAGATTTCGTGAGATCTGGCCGGACCCCCCCCCCCTCTGGTGAGATTTCGTGAGATCTGGCCGGACCCCCCCCCCCCCCTCTGGTGAGATTTCGTGAGATCTGGCCGGACCCCCCCCCCCTCTGGTGAGATCTGGTCCGTGAGAACCCCCCCCTAGAAATCGCCCTCGAAACTTTTGTAGACTTTTTTTTTTTTTTTTTGCGTCACACCCTAACTTTTTTGACGAAATACCCTCCTAAAATCGACTTTGGCGCAAATTGTAGACCTTTTTTTTGGCTCTACTGTCCCCAAATATTTCGCAAAATCTCAAGTGAGATTTCCGTAGACCCCCCCCCTCCCCCCTGGTGAGATTTCGCCAGACTTCCCCCCCCCCTATTTCACCTCACGTAATTTATGGATGCCCCCTAATGAGGTCTGCGAGATGCAAAGGCCGAAGAAAAAGCACCAAGGTCACCTCTGATCACATGGATTTTGGGGACTTTTTTTTGCTCTATAGTTTTAATAAGGGCGGCAATCTGGAATAATGAGATTTCTGTCAGCGAACCCCTCCTCTCCCGAGTCAAGCCCCCCCCCCCCCCCCCCCAAACAAAGTCCTGGATTCGCCACTGGTTTCAGTTATACAGCATTCTTTGCATTGTTTGTGAGAGAAATAATTGTTAGACTTGTTTTGTGTGTTCGGCGATTTTCTGCTGTCTGTCGAAAAAAAAAATGGATCAAAGAGTTTGCATCAATTTTTGTGTAAAAAAATGGAATTAAGTGCACCAAAACACATGAAATGTTGACAGGGGCATACAGTGAATCTACTTTGATTAAAAATAATAATATATAAGTGGTACCAGCTCTTCCAAGATGGCCGAAAAGATTTCAGTGACGAACCTCGTTCTGGACGCCCCAGCATGTCAACAACTGATGAAAACATTGAAGAAGTGAAGAAAATGTTGTTGGAGAGTCGTCGAATCACCATTAGAGAAGTAGCTGATGAAGACGGAATCTGGATTGGCTCGTGACATGTAATTTTTTCTGATGTTTTTGGCATGAGGCAGTGTGTCAGCGAAGTTTGTTCCGAAACTGCTGAATTTTGGCGAGAAAAACCGTCGCATGAGCATCGCTCAGGAGCTGTTGAATGACGTCAAAGATAATCCTGAATTCCTCAAAAGAGTCATACCTGGTGATGAATCATGGGTATATGGTTATGACGTCGAAACCAAGGCCCAATCGGTCAAATGGAAGAGCCCAGAAGAGCTAAGACCGAAAAAAAACACGCCAAGTTCTATCCAGTGTCAAGGTTTTGCTCACGGGCCCAATTATTATTGTGACGAAAAACAGCTTCTTGTGGTAAATAGTCAAAGTAGTACTGTCGATAGAAGGTGGTCAAAACGTTCGATTGTCAGGGCCCGCGAGCTAGCCTCTCCACTGCCGTGGCGGGCTGACGGAAGCAGATTGTGTTGCGTGGCAGTGTACGCTACTGGCTGTGCTGTGATAAGACCAGCAGCTGATAACAGGTGCCCCGGCGTCTATTGTTTCAATCTACTCTCACACGTCACTAAGCTGCCGCAATCGGAACGCAGTTCAAACATTGATGGATATACAGAGTGAGGCATTTAAAACTGTTTGTCGGTATATTTGGCAAAATACAAATCGGATTAAAAAAAAAGTTGTAATAAAAGTTATTCACCTCGAAGAGGGACATCCATTAACATAACGCTCGACCCCCCTGCACCACCCCCGGGGGGCGGGAGAGGGTGTGAATTTGAAATCTTAAATATTAACCCCTATTTTTTATTGCAGATTTGGATTCTCCGTGAAAAAATATGTATCTTTTGTATAAAACATTTTTTCTTTTCATGATGGATGGCGCTGTAATCGGAAAAATGAAACTGAGTTGAAGATTGTTGCAAAACTGTAATATCTCATCATGAGTTGGCCATATTGCGCAACCTGCGGAATATCGTTACCCGTAAATATTTAGTTAATTCAATACTGAAAAACGATAACTTGTCCACATTCGGAGCACAAACAAAATACTTTGGTTTTACAAACCTTCAAAAGTAAAACACCGAGGGTGGTGGGTGAGCGGTAACGTACTGGCTTCGCTTTGGGAAGACGCGGGTTCAAATTCCCGTCGGTGCATCTACATTTGGATTTTCCACAGTTTCTCCAAATCACTCCAGACGAATGCCGGGATGCTTCCTACCAGAAGGCCATGGCCGAATGCCTTCCCATTCCTTGACCCCAGTCCTTTCCCGGCTCTAATGACCTCGACGTCGATGAGGCATAAACCCATAAGCAAGGGAAAAAAAAACAGAAATCAATTTATTTCAATCATTAACACTCCATTCGATCGTTGTATCAATGTGAATAATACACTCAGAAAAATAGACATATATGCTTTTCTTTTTTCACTTATTGTTGTTATTCACTTATCAGCGTTCTATCACATATTCGAACAGTGTGTTTGTTTTGTTTTTGTTTTGTTTTTAGGAGTTTTTTTTTAGGAGTTTTTGATTTTAGGAGTTTTTGATTTTAGGAGGTTCTTGATGTTTTAGGAGTTTTTGATTTTTTTAGGATTTGTTTCTTGATTCTTAGGATTTTTTTTGGTTTATTAGGATTGTTTTGTTTTAGGATTGATTGTTTTGTTTTTAGGAGTGTTTTGTCTTTAGGAGTTTTTTTGATTTTTGAGTTTTTTTATTTTTGGAGTTTTTTGATTTTTTATTATTTTTTTTTTTATTTTTTGATTTTATTTAGGAGTTTTTGATTTTAGAGTTTTTGTTTTTAGAGTTTTTTGTTTTTAGAGTTTTTGTGTTTTTAAGTTTTTTGTTTTTAGGATGTTTTTGTTGTTTTTAGGATTTTTTTGTTTTTAGGAGTTATTTTGTTTTAGGTTTTTTCATTTTAAAGTTTGTAGCTCGGCCACTGAAACGAATCTTATGAAACAGCTCTCATTGTTTTCCGGGACGGTTTCTTCAGATGTCTGTGGCCGAATTCCTTCCCGTTCCTTGCTACCCTTCCTTAACCGGCTCTAAAGAGATATGCTTCTCGCTAGATTTCTATTGTTATTCTTACTGACTAGTTACATTCAAACAAAATACTTCCTTGTGAACGGTGATTTTCCCGGCGTATAAATACAACATAAGTCTTCACGGGTTTCAGCCGGATATTTTCATACGTTTACCTGATTATGACAATACGGGACGTTGTCGAAACGTTGTTATCGTTTTATTAAAATATCCGGCTGCAAACCCGTGTATACAATGCTGCAAAATACTTCCAATTTCGTTCACTTTTCGCCGGTATATTATTAGTAATAAAACTGAACCAATAGACAAGACGTGGATGATCTTCAGTAGATGTGGGGCCACGTTTAACTTCTACCGCCCATTTCTGCGCTGTTGAAAATGAAGGTACAGACGCCTTATAAGCTGTTAGCAGTACGGGATGAAATTCTGTTGGCAACAAACGCTCGTAAACTGATAATATTATGACTACGCGGTATTGCAGTTTATCCGTTTCAACGAAACAGACTTTAAGATGCCGAACAAAGAAAACAACTTCACAGATCCAGATAAGATTAGCTTTGAAGCACGGAGGAGTTGGTGTAAACTTCTTGGCCTTCGCTGATGATACAGCAAATCTCTCAGCAAATATAGAGTCTGCATTCCAACAACACAACCTTCTGAAATAAATGGCAGGAAAGGTCGTACTTCGGATCTCTCTTGAGAAGACTAAATACACGGCCAGGTTTAAGGATTCATCCACAGTACTAAACAAAGTGGATGGAAAAATCAACAAAGTCAATAAATTTAAATATCTAGGTTAAGCAATTACGATTGAAGGACTTGATAGGGAAGCAAACGGATCAAGAAAACTAGAATTAGCAAACCGACTGACTAAAGATACATATGCATTCGGGAGGACGCGGGTTCGAATCCTCGTCCGGGCATTCAGATTTGGGTTTTTCATGGTTTTCCCAAATCACTCCAGGCGAATGCCGGGATGCTTCCTTCAGAAAGGCCATGGCCGAATTCCTTCCCGTTCCTTGTCCCCAGTACCATCCCGCCTCTAAGGACCTCGACGTCGACGAGGCGTAAAGCCACAAGTAAAAATAAAAATAATAAAAAAATCGAGCAATAACAAAATCTAGTCATTGTGTACGAAGTCGCCAGCTAGTTTTAACTAAACTGGCATTAGTTAAAAAAAAAAACTACTTCGGGGGTGAAGTTGAAACTTGACGTGTGTTATCGCAACACGTCTACCAACATCACAGAATAAAAATTACTAAGAAAAGGAAAAAAATAGATGTAAAAAAAAATTGCTTCCGTAGCGTGTGCTACATCGCAATGAAGTGTATGGTGGATGGATTGTAATTGGTTGGACAGCCTGGCGAGTGTATCCTCTGCCACTGTGCGAGGCAGCCTGCAGCTGGGTTGGCTCATATAAGCCGCTGTGAATGGAGCCGGCCCCAGGGGTGTACAAACAGCGCTCAGTCGAGGTGCTTCGGCTGACCTTGTTAACGCGACCCTGTGGACTCCACGTGTAGTGCGACCCACCAAAGTCTCAAACACTGTGCCCCCCCCCCCTCTGTAGGCAACATCCCTGAACTGTAGACAGACGAATGCGTCGGCAAGTGTGTTTGGTCGTCGTTATACGTAATTCGTCTAGGGCAGTGTTTTTTAACCGGGGTGTCGCTATGTCTTGCTCCGGTGGTATGTAAAAAGCGAGAGTTGTAGGTCTTTAAATACAATAATAATACAAATTTTTTTGTGAGAAGGCTCTGCCTGTTTATTTTTTTAATAAGTTGTCGAGTCGTGGTTGTATTATTGAGACGCAAATAAGGGAGCGTCCATAAACTACGTGACTCGATCTAGAAAAGGGGGGGTTGTCTGGAAAGCTACGCTGGGCTACGTGATGGTGAGGGGGTGGGGGGTTTCCGAGCCAGGCCACGTTGCTTTGCATTCATATTATTTGTCTGTGTTAAAATGAGGTACAGAACACTCAACAGCATGTAAATATTTATTTCCCCCATTTATCTCCGTATGTGATTTACGATATTCTGACAAGAGGAAACCGTACAAAATGTCCTCCGGGATCAATAGGCAAAGAAAGCTACGTCTACGTGGGGGAGGGGGGGGGGGTTAGTGGCAAAAGCCACGTCGGGCTTCGTGGGGGAGGCGGCCAAAACAGAATACGTGGTTTATGGACGCTCCCTAACCAAATTATTTTTAATCGGAGCCTATTTCTCTTCTTTCTACCATATTTCAGGCAGTTGTCATAGTCTATTTTTTGTGTTGTGTTTTTGTGTTTTTGGCGTTTTTGGTGTTTTTGTGTGTTTTTGTGTTTTTGGTGTATTTTTTTGTGTTTTTTTGTTTTTTGTTTTTTTTGTTTTTGTTTTTTTATTTGCTTGTAGCGGATATGGAAGGCTGCGCAGATCTTTTAACAATTCAATATTATTCTCGCTCGCTGGCGTTCTCGGACAATTGATTACAGTGAACGAAAACAAACTGTACCTATGTGGTCGTTGACCACACGTTCTCGCCTCCCGCGCCGCCACCGCAACAAAGAATATATCACTGCCAGCAGAGTGCCTGCGAATACCTCGCACAGCATTTGATTTCTCGATCAGTAGGTACAGGCTCAATAAAAGAAAATTAATCGTGAAAATCTTACAAACAGAGACAAAGTTACTTTCGCACTAGCTGTTACTTGCGACTTTGTGCCTGTGGACTTAAAACTTTATTCCTACAGCTCCATAAAATCGACATTTAAAAAAAAAAAAAAAAAAAAAAAAAAAAAAAAAAAAAAAAAAAAAGTTGGAGGTTCGTGACGACCTGGGCTAATCCAAGGTGTCACTTGGTGTTAAAGGTATCAGAATGCCTTTCCGGCGAAGAGGAAGCGGTTTTGAATGAATCATACTCAAACCGACTGCGATACAAACAAAGCCTGAGCAACCGATATAACATACAGAAACTTACACACGCTATCTGTCTGTCACCGCTCGGTTAGTTTTCAAAATTTCATAACATAATACACTAATCAGCCAAAACATTATGTCCACCTACATACTACCATATTGACCCAATTTTCTAACGCTATAATGCAGCGATTCGGCTTAACATGGATTCTATAAGTCCTTGGTAGGCTTACAGAGGTATCTGACACCAGATATCTACGCACAGGTCACCAAATTCCATTAAATTACGGGGCAGCGGTTTGTGGGCGCGGCACCTGAGAACGAGCATCTCGGAAACGGAGAGGCTGGTCGGCTGTTCGCGTGCTACTGTAGTGGGCATCTATGGAAAGTGTTTGAAGGACAGTGAAACCACGAATAGGCAGCAATGTGGTGGACACCCTTGCCACATCACAGAACATGGAGGTCGGACAAGAATCTCGATTCTGCCACAGATCACCCCATATCCAGCTTTACAAAGCGGGTAAACCTCCGACCTCCACGTTCTGTTATGTGGCGTGTGTGTCCACCACTTTGTCGCCTACTCGTGGTTTCACCGTCCTCCAAACACTTAACATAGATGCTCACTACAGCAGCACGCGAACAGCCAACCAGCCTCTCCGTTACCGAGATGCTCGTTCCCAGCCGCCGCGCCCACAAACCGCTGACCCGTAATTTACGGAAATTTCGTGACCTATGCGTAGAAATTAGGTGTCGGATACCTCTGGAAGCCTACCATGGACTCGTAGAATCCATGCTACGCCGTATCGCAGCTGTATTGCGTTAGAAAAATGGGCCGATATTCTAGTAAGTAGGTGGTCATAATGTTTTTTTAAAATGGCATTTGGCCTTTTAGCCATTCAGCCAGCAACTGTGTTTCTTTGTTTCTCAATTGTGTCTGTACATTCTTCTTGTATTATTGAGGATTACAAGTGACAGGACAACACAGGACAAACACAACACTTAATTAAAACCACCCATGCCCTGGGCCGGACTCGAACCGGCGACCCCTGCAACGTGAAGCCAGCTCGCTAGCCCCGCGCTACCGTGGTCGGCATCATAATGTTTTGGTTGATCAGTGTATGTTGTTTATCCCAAAGTATCCTATATCATTATTCCTAATGATACATAGTATTTCCTTATCAAATTTCATCAAGACTGGTTTAGCAGTTTAGTCGTTAAAACGGAATACGCAGACAGTTGTTTTAGCATTAGTGTAGATTCCCGGCAGAAATGTTTCAGGCAGTTGGAACGCCGAGTCGTTCGTTCCACTTGTTGGAGGTGTTAGCCAAGTGCCGGAACACTTTGTGTCGACAGCAGCAGGAAATGAAAGCGGCAGAAGGCACGTACGCTTCTTTAACACCTCGTCAGTTGGCTATCCGAACTCTGCCAACTTCTACGTAAGGACATCTCCCGCAAGGTGGAATGCGCTTTGTTGCTGTATTTATCACTAATCCGCCCTGTTATTCCGTATGGCTTACTGCTGCTCCTTCCAAACTGTTAAGGGTACGATACTCCCAAAACAAATTATTTTGGATTGTTTTAAAGGCAACGTGACCGAGAGTGGTGGTGTAACGGTTAGCGTTCTGGCGTCGCATTCGGGAGGACGCGGGTTCGAATTCCCGTCCGGGAATCCAGATTTGGGTTTTCCAAGGTTTCCAAAATCACTCCAGGAAAAATGCCGGGATGCTTCCTTCAAAAGGACATGGCCGAATTCCTACCCATTCCTTGCCCCCATCCTTTCCCGTCTCTAATGATCTCGCTGTTAAGAGACGTTAAGCAGTTTTAAAAAAAGCAACGTGGTGTATTTTATTTATTTATCAATCTTGTTTCATGGATACCTGCTGAGGAAAGACCTCTGGGATATGAAACATGTCATGGTTAATACACGTACATACAATATGAGTCATAATCATAGTAGAAAACAACTAAACATTCCAAAGACAAATAAAGAGAATAACAATAAACATTAATTTTTACAACTGAATTTTGCAAAAGTCATATTGAATACAATTAATTATTTTGTTAAAATTGTTGAATGGAGTAGGAGGAGTTGCCAATAAGATAATCTCTCAGTTTTTCTTTAAATATATCTTTATTATCTGCAAACTGTTTTATACTCTTGGGATGTTTATTAAACAGATGTATCCAGAAAAATTAAATCCTCTTTGTACTAATGACAGAGATGTTTGTGTTTTGTGCAAGTTATTTATGTTTCTGGTATTGAAATTGTGAACCTGTGAGTTAGATGTAAACAGGTTAAAACGTTCTATGACAAAGCACATGAGAGACTATATATACTGAGAAGTCATTGTAAGAATATTAATTTTTTTTAAAAGTCGTGTGCAAGAAGTTCTTGGTTTTACCGTACACAACTTCCTAATAGCTCTTTTCTGTGCTATGAAAACTTTTTTACTTTGTGAAGAGTTTCCCCAAAAAATTATGCCATATGATATAACTGAATGAAAATATGAGGAGTACACCTGTTTCGTTAGTTCTAGATGTGCTGTTAGAGAAAGTGTTGGTATTGCAAACGTGGAACTACTTAACTTCTTCAGTAATTAAGTTATATGTTCGTGCCAGCAGAGTTTCTCATCTAATTTAATACCAAGGAATTTTATACTCTTTGTTTCTAAGATTGTATTATTTTTGTAGATCCACAGAGAAACTAGGCTAAGATTTGAGAAGTACGTCATCATTTTACCTTTACTGGATACGGAATAGAAAACTGTCTGATCAAAACAGTAACAAAGAAATGTGACGCTATGTGAATCTATAGCCGCGGAGAATCCTCCGAATTATCTTTAAGATCAAATATGTGGTGAGAGACATTGCTGTTTCTAAAAATTCTTCTCAACTGTTCAGGCGGATAAGCTTTGTCTCGCATCACGTTTCGGCATGTATCTTCCCCACCTTCATCAGGTGAAGCTGTAGGTCGAAGTTGTTACTGCGACAAAAGTCACCTGATGATGGTATCGAAGGTACCTGTTGAAACGTCGTGCGTGGAAAAACTTGTCCAGAAGAATTTTTAGAAGCTGTAATGACTAGATTCTCATTGCGTTGTTTGTTAGGACAGTACCGAGTGTTGTTATGAGGAAAATACGTACCATAAACGTTCCACATCATGACATTCATATTGAATGTTAATAAATTAATGCACACACGTTTTATCTGTATCTCTGTGGTGTGTCCTGCTTCTATATAGCGGTAATGTGATTACACCTTACCAACGCCAGCGAAGCGTAGCATTTTTTTTTTTTTTTTGGTAGCAATAATTGTTTATTTGTGAACTGAAATATATAGAGGTAATATGATCTTGGCCAGTGCGAAAATTTTGATATGTGGTATTGCTATCTAGCGGAATGCAAACACTATTTATCGACGCCAGTTAATCCTAACGGCTTGACTCTGAACTATCGCATACTCGTAACATCCATTGTTTATAATTTTGCCATTTATGAGTTGAATTTCGAAAAATTCCTTTTTTAATTAATGATGTTACAAAGGTGGAGACCTTAACCTTTAAAATGATACCTCATTTTTCAGTTCCGGTTAAATATGAAGGGAGAAAAATGGCTCATTAAAAATAATATACAGGGTGATTTACGAAGATATGCAAATATTTTAATATGTTATTCTACAAGTAAAACTAAAGAAAATCGTTCATGTAAACATAGGTCCGCAAATGTTTAGTTATGGCTAATAAAAGATTTTGCCTGAAATTTAGCAACCTTGCTAATATGAAACCATCGCAAAACTGTACGAGGTTACAGTAAAGCACAATTTCCATTTATTTTGTTGTTATTGATCTGGTGAATGTAATAAAACAAGTCCCAGACGTGTATCTGCAGTAGTTTTCCAGAAATTCCAGAGAAGCAAAGAAATAATTTGTGAAAAAATTGTAATTTATTAACTAATTGGCCATTTTTTTTATATATATAATTCCAGACAATTGCACAAAATTTTCTACAGAAGTTGTAGAGAATTTAATTTTGTAAAATTATGGTAATGAAGTTAACAAAAACAATATGAATGTGTCAGGTAATCTGCTTTTATTAATACCATAGCTTAGTGTTAAGGAAGTTGTACAGTGTACATACGATTTCACAATACATTCACAATAAATGTTCAAAATTACTATCTGAAATTTACTTGTATAAACTCTGGAATTTCTGGAAAACTACTGCAGACACAGGTTTGGGATTTGTTTTATTACATTCACCAGATCAATAACAACAAAATAAATGGAAATCGTGCTTTGCTGTAACCTCTTACAGTTTTGCGATGGCTTCATATTAGCGAGGTTGCTAAAATTCAGGAAAAATCTATTATTAGCCGTAACTCCGTAACTAAACATTTGCAGACCTATGTTTTTATAAACGTTTATCTTTAGTTTTACTTGTAGAATAACATATTAAAATATTTGAATATCTTCGTGAATCACCCTGTATATGATAAAGTACAAGTCTACGAAAAATCTAACGAGTAGGCTACATCTTTCATCTACGTGGACAAAATCTCTGGCAGAAGCTAGCTGCAGAAAAATAAGATGTGGATGTATTCTCTCAAGAAGAGAACGTGGGATGAGAAAGTAGTAAGGTCTGTGGTAATAAAAGATAAGGAGCGAGATGGAAGAGATGGATCGTGTGCAAACAAGCATAAACTTTGACACACTGGAGGAAGTAGAGAGAGTGAAATCTCTACATATATAAATCTGTAAGCTGGCTATGTCTGCTGTTCCTTTTTTAACACACAACGCAAAAACTACCGAACCGATTTTCATGTGGTATTCACATTATGAAAGATTATGGTCTAGCTTAAAATCTGCGATATATCGTATCATTTTACGCGACCGAGAGAAGGAGCACGATGGGATAATATATTTGTAAACGTAACAGATAGGAACCACAGAATCACACTGCATCTAACATAAACACTCCTTACTAAACCTCAAAAGATTCCCACTAAAGATCAAACTACATCACAGATAAACGCACCACGCTGTTAATATTGTTTTTCACTTGTAATTTTGGTTATTTATGTCTTCAGTTTTCTGAAATACAGTACGTTAGAATATACGAAGTGTGTGAGAAAAGTAGTGATTTTTTACTTACCAAAGTTTCTACTCTTTTCAAACAACAATACTATCCCCTTCAAAGTAGTTTCCTTGGGCGCTATACACCGGCGGAGTCGTTGTTTCCACTCTTGGTAGCAGCGCTGGAAAGCTTCAACTGGTAGGGCTATTAACTGGTCGGTCACAGTCTTTTTGAATGTTCTCCAGAATTCCAAAATGAAGTCCTTTTATGACAAGTTTCAATTGCGGGAAAAGGAAAAAGTCAGAAGGACTTAAAACAGGTGAATAGGGAGGTTGAGGAACAACAGAAATGCGATTTGAGGTAAAAAATTCACGTTTCTTCGATTGTCCTTCTGTTGAGTTCTGATTTTTTTTCACCATTTTAGCAAAAACCTTTCGCATGTCCAAATCGTCTATCAAAATTTGATGTAAGGTGAAAGGGTTTAAATTTAACTGTTCACTTATCACCCTTATTGCTAAACGGCGATCTGATCTCACAAGAGCCCTCACACGCTCAACATTTTCGTAAGTTTTTGAAGTTGGTCTCCCTTCAACGTGTTCTCCGCTTTCCAAAAATGATTTGTGCCAGCGGAAAATTTGTGCCTGTTTCAACTTTTCAAAGGTCGCACTCGCGGATTCCCCAAGTTTAACACAAAATTTGATTGAAGAACGTTGCTCTAAATTTCGATTCTCCATTTTCGTAACACACAACTTCACTGATGGCGCTGTCAAAAATAATTTATTGGCTGAACGGAGTTGAAACTCGGACTGATCATGTGGAAGGGATGGGCAAATCCGTCTAGCACAGACCGGTTGACACAGCGTAGCCAGATCGCCTGCAGTGTTACCAATGCCATTACTTTTCTCACACACCTCTTATGGAAAACGTAAAGCATACCACTACATCAAACAGAAACACCCATGTAAATTGTGATATTAACGGTGAATGTTACAACGGTACTACATTATTACGGACAGAAATCTAACCAAAGTTTTGGTTTAATATCAATACTAAATTTTGATAGCATTATCTAGAATATTCCTCTTCTCATTAAAGTACCTAATTTCCACGTAGTTTTATGATAGCTATTTGTTAATTTTTCTGTATTTAATTACGCTGTCCATGAACTAGGGTAATATTTATGTAAAATACTTCCTCTTCGTATTAAAATGACTTATTTTGACGTAGCTTTATGTACATTTATTTTTTCTAAATAAAGATAATCTACATCTTCTCGAAAGTAGCTCTGTCTTAACCGATCGTAATGAAATTTGACAAGCAAATATTATATATCTTTATGTAGGACGAAAGACGCTTTTTTTGGGTCATAAACAACATATTTTGTCATTAAATTTGAAAACTAACCCAACGGTAAAAGTGTCTGAAGCTCTGTAATGTTATATATCAGTCGGTCAGGAAAGGTTTTCTCGCAGTCATTTTGTATGTGAAGCATTTACTTTTAATTATATAAGAAGTGAATTTATGAATGACTGCCAGGCGCCAGCCTAGTAAAGGATAACAAAACGAGTAACGCCAGCTACAAAATGATATTGACTTAAAATGTCGCCAGAAAGTGATATAATTTAAAATCACAAACAAAAATCTGCCGCAGAAACTGTGGTAGGTAGTCTCCCGCAGTCAATCTCCCCCCCCCCCATCCCCCGCCCCTTTTTTTTGTTGCTGTTTTTAAACCTGTTTCGAATTGGTTCTCTGTATGAGACAGGTTCAATAGTAGAATATTATGGTGACTGCTTCCCATTCATATTATGCCTAATCCATGCTTTTTGGAACACGTTTTACGTAACTTTCAGTTTCTATATCGAATTCTAACAATAAAATTTTAAGTCCGCGCGTACGTAGTCGCGGTTATCAGCTAGTTTAATATATACACTTGGCGCCTGAAACTGAATATAAATAAGACAGAGGTCAGCTCATTCCACCTATACAATAGATAGACCTCAAATAAAATTCGGAGACCAATTGCTTAAATACAATCCTCATCCAAAATATCTAGGTGTGGTTCTTGACCGGTCATTAACATATAAGGAGCATATCCATAAAACAGCGGCAAAAGTAAAAACTCGAAATAGCATCCTTCACAAACTTTCAGGAACGGGTTGGGGAGCACATGGCACAGCTCTCAGAAAATCAGCTCTTGCTCTGGTATACTCAACTGCTGAATACTGCAGTCCAGTATGGCTAAATAGCAGTCACACAAAAAAGATTGACGTTCAACTAAATGACACAATGAGAACAATATCTGGAACTGTTAAATCTACACCCACAGACTGGTTGCCTGTACTCTCTGACATCCCCCCCCCCCCCCAGCAAGTCTCCGAAGACAAGCGACTTTAAAAAAGGAATGGCAGAAATGCGTAAGATATCCACACCTTCCAATTCATCAGGACTGCACACACAAAGCTCCAAATAGACTGAAATCTAGATATTCAACATGGAAGTTTGGTCAAGAGTTGGTCCAAAATAATTTTAACATAGGCGAAGCATGGTGCGCTGAGTGGACAAATTCCAACCCCGACAAACAGGAGATAATCCAAGACCCTACACGACAGCCTCCTGGATTCAACCTTCCTAGGAAAACCTGGACGGCACTGAACCGAGTGAGAACAGGCCACGGTAGATGCAACTACTGGTTGTACAAGTGGGGAATGATAGAGAATCCTTCTTGTGACCGCGGTAACTATGAGCAAACCATTTACCACATCACCATGGAGTTTCAGTGGTACAATGAATCAGATTCACGAAGCAACAACAGAAGCAATTGAATGGCTGCAATCGTTAGACATCAGCCTGTAGAAATAGTTATATTTATTGTAAGTTAATGTAGTTACTGTTTTTGTATTTCTTCTGCCATACGAAATAAATAAATAAATAAATATATACAGAGAACGAAAACCATAACTTTCTAATAGTTGCAGAAACGTCGGAAGTGAAAATTAGCTGAAAGAAACTTTACTTGGTAGATAACATTTATTTTTTGCTTTCTTCTGCGTAATAATTGAATCTCCAAAATAATAAAAAGTAAACTCCTCATCTTGCACACCTGCCCGCGCGGGCGAAATGTTAGCAGAAAACTAAATTGCTTCCCAGAGAGGAAAAATGCTTGAGACGCAAAGAGTGACAGCCGTAAATCGCTCCCCAGTGCGGAAATGCAAATCCGTTTCGGTGAGAAAGAGATTCACATTCTAACGACGAGCACTGTTTTTTTTTAATATCAGTTACATAAACTGTTTTAACGGAGTAACGACTTTGAACATTACGCTTTCATGGAGAATCTCTCATTTGCATATGTAAATGTGTGTGTGCGTGCGTGCGTTCGCTTCTGCTCTCGTTTTAAAAGCTTGAAATTAGTTTTTAATGCAGAAAGTGTTTTGTGTGTCGGAGCTAATGCCCAGGCTAAACTGTTAGTAGTATACGGAATAGCTGGCGCTTCCCCTGATACCAGCCTAGGAGTTCCAAGACTTATTAAAATTGTCAGTTTTTTTATCGCCGCTACTAATTTCTTAATTCGCAAGAAAAACATAAAAATGAAATAAAAGTAGAGAATCGCTGCCAAATGCGCAAAGGCTTAACGTGGTCCTAGTTGACCTAAACGAATAAAAATCTTTATATATAAAGATGTATGTATATATGTATGTTTGTTAGTTTGTTTGTTCTTCATACAAATCCACAGTTTTCATCCGATCTCGATGAAACTTTGCACACTTATCCTTTGAAACAAGGAGAAAAATACTGTCTACATTTGGTTGAAAAAATATCTGGATAAATAACACTGTCTCATAACTTCGAAATACGGCGATAGACAGACACGTTGGATATGGACGTCTCCGTACCGTGTTTCCGTGTAGTGGACTGGCAGCTCAGTGGTTAAAGCGCTTGCTTACGAACGTCGTGGTCTCCGTGGAGCCTAAGATTTTTAAAAATTGTTTTTCACTGTAAGAGTCAGGCCTGGGCCGTAGGTTATTCGGATTGAATGTTAAACTGTAGATATTAGAAAGTTAGGGGTGCAATGCGAGGCAAATCGTACGAAGTCTTGCAATGTTGTAGGTGTACACTTTTTTACGTTATAATGATCCCTCAGGTGTTGTTCGCAGTCAGTGTGTGAGTGTGAACCACAGTAATATTATTATAAATACGGAAGTAAGTCTCTGTCTTTTTGTTACGTTTTGACGACTAAATGGCTATATCGTTGTGATGGAATTTTATTAGGATATCTGTATGAAGGGCACAGGATATTTTTTCCAGTATGATTAACAGTTGTGGTCACGAAATTTGAGACCTTATCGAATGGTGACAGATATATGTTGGAATTGATTCTCTTCAAGAGACAGGTTCCACGGTACAATGATATAATGATAGCTTTCCTGTCATATTATTCCAACTCGATATTGTTTGGGACCAATCCTTCGTTACCAACAACTTTCTATACTTAATTCTGGCAAAAAAATTCTTAATCCACGCGTACGAAGTCGCGGGTACGAGCTAGTAAATAATAAATATAGTAGAGAATCGCCAGAGACAAACATTAGTTAAAAGGTATATGAGAGGGTTATAGTGTTATTACTACTAATAGTCAACGTATATATGGAGGAAGCAATAAAGTAAGTAAAAGAAAAATTTGAATATGGCGTAAGTGTTCAAAAAGAAAAAAAAAAAAAAAAAGCTATGATGCTGATGGCATTGTCCTGTTAGCAGAACGGGCTGAGGATATTGAGCACTTACTGAATGGCATGAACAAAATACTGAAGGAAGATTTTGGACTAAATATAAAATAAAGCATAACGAGTGATGAAATGTAGAAAAAAATGGTAACGATGGCAGTGCATCAAATATCAAAATAGGATCGGAAGCGATAGAAGAAGTAAGTGAATTCCGTAAGTTACCAAGTAAAATTACAACTGATGGCCGAAGCAGGAATGACGTTAAAAGCAGAATAGCACTAGCGAAAAGAAACTTCTTGAAAAAGAGAAATATTTTAGTTTCAAATATTGACATAGGACTCAGAAAAAAGCTTTTAACAAATTCTGTATGGAAAACAACACTTTATGGTGGACGTTAGGAATGGCATAAAGATGGAAAATTGAAGCCTTTAATATTTTATTAAATTGCGATGGAGCACACGTCCCGATGGAAATTTCCCTACACACCTATCTTATTCCTTTCCTCGTACATTTGCCCTCTGCAGATTTTAGCTTTAAATTCTTTCAACGTTTTTGGTAAATTGTTCATCACGTCTCTTGGTATCTTATTCCAATTCCTGACACCCTTACCTAAAAAGAAAGAAAAGAAAAAGAATCTTCCCACACCCTTGTGTCTGAAATCGAGTGCCAGCTTGTGGTTATGGTCATCTTTTCCCTTCCATGCACTACTTTTCACACCTACCGCAATATTTTCCATGCCTCATCGCCAGTATACGCCCTGTACACTCCCATGACCCTCCTCATCCTCCTCCTGTCTTGCAATGAACCAGTCCAACTCTTTTATCATATCTATTACTGATTACATTTTGCGATAATTTCCAGAAACAAATCTAGCAGCCCTTTTTTGCACCCTCTCCAACTTCTATATTTGATACGCAAAATGTGGGTCCCATACTACACTACCATATTCGAGCAATGGTCTTACCAAAGTTTTGTAACCCAATTCCTTGACTTCTCTCGTACGTCCTCTCATCACTTTCTCCAAAAAGAGCAGAATTTTGAAACCTTTTGCTACTACCTGTTCAATGTGTCCTGCCCAGTTATCAAATGTAATGCCAAGATATTTACACTTGAAGTCTTCAGCAAGCAATTCTTTCCCCACCTTATAATCGTAATCAACCTTCAGTTTTTTATTTGTGTATCTAATAAGCTGACTCTTCGTTGCATTTATCTTCATCCCATGTTTACAAACCCAATTAGATATCCTGTCCAGATCACCCTGCAACTGTTTACAGTCCTCGACCCTTTTGATCCTTTTATATAGCATTATGTCATCTGCAAACAATCTAAGTTGTGATAGTAAACATTCAACACAGTTATTCATTAGAATAATAAATAGCAATTGTCCAAATACGCTACCCTGTGGTTCTCCCATTTTTACTTCCACTTCTTTTGATACTTATGGCTCATTCTGTCAAAAGCCATTGAATGCCTTTGAAATAGGGTGCTATAGACGGATGCTGAAAATTAAATGGACAGATAAAGTACGAAATGAACATGGTTTAGAAATTGTGGGCGAAGAAAGAACTTTGCAAAAGAGTCTTGCAGAAAGAAGAGACAGGATGGTAGGTAATATTTTGAGACATGTATGATTGGTTAACTTGTTAGTTGAGGGAATAGTCGAAGGTAATAACTCTAGAGGAAGACAGAGATTAGAATATATGAAGCAGATAAGATGTGGGTTGTGTGAGGGTATGTTGAGATGAAGAGTTAAGCACAGAGTTTAGGTAGGAAGAGATAAAGGATTCCATCATACCAGTTGCAAGACTGAAAACAGCAAGTTTCTCTTTTGTCCATCATGCGATCTGTGATTTTAATAGGAGACGGGCCTGGACATTGTGCATTAGTGGGCCTAATGAATTATAATATTGCTGTAGTTTCGATAGCTCACCTGTTGCTTGCCTAGTCGATGCTCAGACCTCAGAATTTATTCCTTTCATTATATCTTTTTGTTTTCAGGATACAGGTTGTTTTTTTTTTGCTTCTCTTTAACTCTTCTGCTAAAAACACTAGTTCGATCAATATTTACAGACTTCTCCTTTCTCCTCTGTTTTAACTGAGAGGGGTCACTCGCTTTCTTTTTTCATCCATACTGTCTATGTCCAATATTTCCCTTTTTTTTTTTTTTACCAATCTGTTATTTACTGCACTGTACTGTACATTCAGATCATTTATCTTTATTCCTTATCTTATCCTTCACGGTTTTTCCTGTTTATTGCAAGTAATATTTCCATTTCATCCTTTTTTGATACTTCTTTTTATTTTATCGTGTGATCCCTTGCTTCAGCGCCGTACACGAACATAACTCTTATTGTCTCTTTATATAATCTATCTTTTCTGACTACTGTCATTCTTTTTACTGTTCCGTTTGAGAGTAGCCTCATATCCTCCGTGCCTCAATTGTTCGCTTTTTTTATTGTTTGGCACAAATTTTTATTAATATAAATTGCTTACGGGATTAACACCGCGTTGAAATACTCCTTCCCGACGTTTCGACCAGCGCTTAGGTCTTCTTCAGAGGCCGTTTACCGAATCTGCTACAGACTGGGATCTGCTGGAGACTGGCGTGGCTGGTTGTTTACGTATGTGTACTGTCGATTGTCTGACAATATCGATTATCCAGAGATATCTTTTACAAATTTTTATTCTCAACTAGCTGGTACCCACGACTTCGTTCGTGATTGTAAAGAATTCATATTGACAGCTATAGACATCTAACCACCCTAGTGCAAGATGGGAGACTCGATACTATTACCACACACAAGTACCAGTCTTCTGCGCTATGTTGTTCCGGCAGCAAGGTAAAATTTACGGATACACACAAGTCTTTGGATGAAACACGAAAATATTCATTATCGACCTATCCAAACACCATATCTCACACACTCCCACAGTTACCGAATTTCGGCCAACGTTGTGATCGATGGGAGACTCTGTGTTACTACCACACACAAACGCCAGTGATCTGTGATTGATAGTTTTCACTTAAAAGTGATACACCGTGACACATGCGTCTTTGGCAGAAATATGAAATTGCCGCAGGTCGACCATTTTCATCCCCCATATCTTCCACACCCCCATAGCTACAGACATCTAACAACCATAGTGCACGACAACAGACACGATTCTACTACCACACATAAACACCAATGCTCTATGCTATGTAGTCGTGGTAGAAAAGTGAAATCTGCGGAGACACATTCCTTTCGTCGAAATACGAAAATATCCTTGGTCGGCCACTTACAACCACCATATCTACCACAGTACCACAGTTTCTGAAATTCGGCCGCTGTTGTGATCGAAAGGTGACTCTGTGCTACTACTACACACAAACGCCAGTTATCTGTGATCTATAGTTTTCGCTGAAAAGTGATACACCATGACACTTTTGTCTTTGGCAGAAGTATGAAATTGCCACAGGTCGATCACTTTCAACCCCCAAATCTCCCACACCCCCATAGCTACCGACATCTAACAACCATAGTGCACTACATGAGATACGATTCTACTACCAAACACAAACACCAATGCTCTATGCTATGTAGTTGTGGCAGAAAAGTGACATATGCGGAGACAGTCGAAATACGAAAATATCCTTGGTCGGCCACTTACAACCACCATAACTACCACAGTACCACAGTTTCTGAAATTCGGCCGCTGTTGTGATCGAAAGGTGATTCTGTGCTACCACTACACACAAACGCCAGTTATCTGTGATCTATAGCTTTCGCTGAAAAGTGATACACCATGACACTTTTGTCTTTGGCAGAAGTATGAAATTGCCACAGGTCGATCACTTTCAACCCCCAAATCTCCCACACCCCCATAGCTACCGACATCTAACAACCATAGTGCACTACATGAGATACGATTCTACTACCAAACACAAACACCAATGCTCTATGCTATGTAGTTGTGGCAGAAAAGTGACATATGCGGAGACAGTCGAAATACGAAAATATCCTTGGTCGGCCACTTACAACCACCATAACTACCACAGTACCACAGTTTCTGAAATTCGGCCGCTGTTGTGATCGAAAGGTGATTCTGTGCTACCACTACACACAAACGCCAGTTATCTGTGATCTATAGTTTTCGCTGAAAAGTGATACACCATGACACTTGTGTCTTTGGCAGAAGTATGAAACTGCCACAGGTCGACCACTTTCAACCCCCATATCTACCGACATCTAACAACCATAGTGCACGACAGGAAAGACGATTCTACTACCACACACAAACACCAAAAGTCTATGTTATGTAGTTGTGGCAGGAAAGAGAAGTATACGGAGATACGAATTTTTGGTCGAAATATGAAAACCTCCTGCACTGACCAACTTTAATCATTATATCTCCCACATCCCCACAGCTATCGGCATTCGGCCAACGTTGTGCACGACAGGAAACTCCATGCTACTTCCATCCACAAACACCAGGGATCTGTGCTAGGTAGTGGTGGCTGAAAAGTGAAATATAGGAAAAAACACGTCTATTTTTATATATATATAAGATTATTCCAGGTCCCAAGTAATTGTTCTATGACCTCTTCAGTTTGCGTATTACAGATTCTTTTGACGTCGTTGTACATGTGTTGCATATTGTATGAATTATACACTAATGCTAGCTTGTTTTACCACTAACTTCCATCAGTTCACTAATTACTTTAATTGCGATGGAGCGCATGCTCCAGTGGCATATTTCCCTATACTCCCGTCTTTCCCTTTCCTGTACCCGCCTACGAATTTCAGTTTTAAATTCTTACCTACGACGAGAATTTTACTTCATCCTTGTACCTGAAATCGACTGCCAGCTTGTGGTCATGGTCATCTTTTCCCTTCCATGCATTACTCCTAATTCTTATTGCAATATCTTTCCACGCTTCATTACCAATATACGCCTTGTACATTCCCATGACTTTCTTCACCCTCCTCCTGTCTTCCATTGAATCCCATTCCAACTCTATCATATAGGTTACTCATCATATTCTGTGGTAATTTCCAAAGACAAATCTAATAGCTCTTCTTTGCACCTCCTCCAACGCCTTTATTTGATACTCAAAATGTGGATTCCACACTCCACCTCCATATTAAACCAATGGTCTGACAAAAATTTTGTAACCAAATTTCCTCACTTCTGTCGTACGTCCCGTCATCATTCGGGAGGAAGTGGGTTCGAATCCCCGTCCGGGCATCCAGATTTGGGTTTTCCATGGTTTCCCCAAATCACTCCAGGCGAATGCCGGGATGCTTCCTTCAAAAGGACATGGCTGAATTCCTTCCCGTTCCTTGTTCCCCATCCAATCCCGCCTCTAAAGACCTCGATGTCGACGAGGCGTAAAGCCCAAGCAAAAAAAAGTCCCGTCTTCACTCTCCTATAAAAGAAGGAATTTGAAACCTTTTCCTACTACCTGTCCAACGTTTCCTGCCCAGTTATTATCAAATGTTAGGCCAAGATATTTATATTTTATGTCTTCAAGAAGTAATTCCTTGCCCTTCCTGTATTTTTTAATAAACCTATAGTTTCTTTTATCTGTGTACGTAATAAGCTGACATTTCTTATCATTTAATGTTCATCCACGATCCACGATGAACTACCCAGCTAGATGATATGTCCAAATCACCCTGCAACTGTTTTGTCATCTGCAAACAATTTAAATCATTAAATAAAATCTTCTCGGGCTTCCGGCCGCGTAAAGAAGTCAGGCTTGTGGAACGTTTCGAAGGCGTCTATTTCATCCCTCATTTTCAACCATAGATGTCACTGAATAGCTCATTCTTTACACGCTGCCGCGGGAACGGTGGGAGATAATAGCCAACCCACCGTGTTGACGTCATCCACTCCTCTGCTCATTACCGAGGCGAAGCTGTTTCAGCATTTTGATAGCCGGGTGTGGGCCTCACTGAGTTGGCAGCGTGTAAACAAAGAGTTAGTAAGTGACATCTATGGTTGAAAATGAGAGCTGAGATAAACTCCTTCGAAACGACCAACAAGTGTGACCTTTTTAAGCGGCTGCAGGCTCCAGAATTTATTTATTCACAACTCCGCGGAAAACTTCGATCTTACAACTTAAATCATTAACACAGTGATTACCGAGTGTGGTGGTTGAGTGGCTAACGCTCTGGCCTCGCATTCGGGAGGACGCCGGTTCGAATCCCCGTCCGGGCATCCAGATTCGGGTTTCCCCAAATCACTCCAGGCGAATGCCGGGATGCTTCCTTCAAAAGGCCATGGCCGAAGCCCTTCCCATTCCTTGTCCCCAGTCCCTTCCTGCCTCTAATGACCATGACGTCGACGAGGCGTAAAGCTACAAGTAAAAAAAAAAAAAACAGAGTGATTAATATGATTAATGTAACAGTCTTGTAATTCCATCACGCCAGCCACCGAAATGATATAAAAAAGTTGCTGAAGGTTGTAGCGACACATGACAACACGCGGAAAAAATTAATTATAAAATAGTGTTATTGAAGTGACAACCACTATGCTTAACTCGAAGGCGATAAATGGGATAATAATTTCTGCTTTTTTCGTCAGTAATGATATGCGGCAGCTGTTAATTATAGTCTATTTAGTGCCATAAAATTACCACTCATACATGACCTTTAGCAGCTGCATGTAAATGCGCATCCTTTTTCGTGGTTTAATTTAATAATCGTGTCAGTAATTTAAATGTTTGCGCCAAGAGTGATTTTACATGTAAAGTAGACGAGGTTATATTACAGTATTTAGTTTAGGGCCACCTAACATGCTGGAAACTGTCGCATGTGCGTCCATACGCAATAGTTCTTGTTACACACACACACACACACACACACACACACACACACACACACACACAAAATCGATTGTAAGAACGGTTATTAGATAATTTTGTCATATATGTTCTCCGATACAGAATCTATAAATACAGACTTAGACTTGATGCAATATTCTATAATCTGACAGATTCTGCTTTAACTTTTTAATAATTTTTCGTTTGTTTACCAGAGTGGCTTGGACGAACTCCTATTTACCGCACCAATGCAATTAACGTAATATCTTTGGTCCACTCTAGTGAGAGAGAAATACCAAAAACATAAAAAATAACACACAGAAAAACAACTGGCTTTCGTTGGTGACTGCCGACAGAAATGATAACTTGAAACTATGAATATCATACGCGCAACACCTCATACTTATAGCTACAGATATACTAAATAATAATAATTCCGTGTGCACGTAATGACAGGGTTACTAGTACCTGCGCATTCCGCCATTGTTTTAGCCGCCTTAACCTGACCCGGTAGTGGTACCAGATACAGGGGACCTACTGTTTAACGTGGAATCCGAACCACGGAAGTGTTCTGGCGTACTTCACATTACACAGCAAGCTGGGTCAGAGCTGAAGGGACCGAGCGTGGCGGTGTAACGGATAGCGTTCTCGCCTCGCATTCGGGAGGACGGCGGTTCGATCCCCGTCCGGGCATCCAGATTTGGGTTTTCCATGGTTTCCCAAATCACTCCAGGCAAATGCCGGGATGCTTCCTTCAAAAGGCCATGGCCGAATTCCTTCCCATTCCTTGCCCCCATCCTTGCCCCCATCCTTTCCCGTCTCTAAAGACCTCGCTGTTGAGAGACGTAAATCCAATAAAAAAAAAAAAAAAAAAGAGCTGAAGGTCGGGTTAAGGGCCTATGAAAATGTCCGCCGAGACAGGGATTCGAACCTGGTACACTCTTTGGCAAAAAACAATTGACTGTGGCCGCCTGAGACTCAGTCCATTATTTTGCACTATGTGGCATCACTGGAGAGTTTGTTCCAGGCATGACTTAAGGAAATTAATAACAGATGGCGCTGAGTTGAATACCCGCAATAATGCCACATTGTGCGAAATAGGGACTTAGTCTCAGGCGCCCACAGTCAATTTTTTTGCCAAAGAGTGTACCTTTCGTTCCCGAGACAGATACCTTAACTACTGAGCCAACAACCGGTACAGATATATTGTTAGCATTAGCATGTCGTTGATGCGAATTTCATAAGATTTTACCGATCCGAAAAGATTCATGTGTATCAAGATTCATTAATATGGTTAAGAAATTGCAATACTACATTACTAAACAACGCTGGATTATGTTAGAAACTCAAATTTGATTCAATTACGAAGTGAATGGATATACTTTTTGCTCGAAACGCCAGATACTTTAACTCCGCAGATTCAGCCTTATATACAAATACCAAAAGTGAATCCAGAATAATATTATCGTAAATAAATGATTTTATTCAAACAAAAGACTAATGCTGATGGCCAGAGACACTGTAGTTGTACTGCCAGAGATCGTGGTTAAAGAAAATATCGGTTGTTTTTACGGTTATCTATGGCGTTTAAAAAATGAATATCCCGAATTAAAGGAAATAATACTTCAAGGTTTGTTAAATGTATAAAATAGTTATTATTGTTAAGTTATCTTATTGCTTTAATTAAAGGCTATGGTCAGAGACATTGTAATTGTGTGTTTAGTGCGAAGTATGCTGCATCTAGTGGTTCAATCTGTGATATTCCTCACCATACGTTCAGAATTTCATTTAATGTTCCGGCGTTATGTAACGTAGAAGCATAAGACATGCCAAACAACTGAGTTGAGATTCTAAGCTTTAAAACGGTGAAAATCCCATCGAAATCATTCCAGTAGATTTCGAGTTTTTCTGGCACAAATATACCCGGTATTCGTTTTTTAGAAGATATAAGATATATTGTCCACATTAGCATGTTGGTGACGCTTACTCGTAAGATTTTACCAGTCGAAGAAGCGTCCAACGCTCATATTAAACGCGCAAATAGAAAACTCATAGTCGAAACATCGGTTAACACGCCGATAGAAGTTTTCATTTCAAAAAATAAATACGAAAAATGCATGAGTAAACACTGGTTCACCCACTTCGCCGCCTCCCCATTACCCTCCTTATGCCTCTTCGCCTTGTCGACGTCTAGATCAATAGAGCCGTGAAAGGACTGGGTGCAAGGAACGGATAGCAAATACGGCATGGCCTTTTGAAGGAACCATCCATGCATTCAACTGGAGTGATTGGGAAGGACCATGGAAAACCCAAATCTGGATGGCCGGTCGGGTATTCGAACCCATGACCCCGGAATGCCATACCACAGCGTTCCAACGCTAATAATACACAGCGTGGCGGTTGAGCGGTAATGATCTGGCCGCGTATTATAGAGGACGTGGGTTCGAAACCCCTTCCGGCCATCCAGATTTCGGTTTGTATTGTTTCCCTAAATCGCTTCCGGCGAATGTGGGACGATTCCTCCAAAAGGCCATGGCTGAATTCCTTCCCGTGCCTCGTTCATAAATATCTCCAGATTCCAATGACTAAAACAAAAAATAAAACATTACGAATGAGCTTATCCAGTTGTACGGGATTTTACAACTGTACCTTTAAGGGAGCGTCCATAAACCACGTAGTTCCATTTTGGTGTCCTGAGAACCCCTCCCCACTCCCACGTAATACGTGACTTTTATCCCCTTTTAGTTCCAGAAAAAAATTTGTTCTGTTTTCTCTTGTCAGACTATTGTAAATTACATTTTTTGCTGTCGTGAGTCTTACTACTGGTTTGATGTAATCCTCCATCCCTTCATATCCTGTGCTAACATTTTCATCTCTACATACCCCTTAAAATCCACGTTATCAATTATCTGCTTCATATATTCTAATCTCTGTCTTCTTCTACAGTTCTTACCTTCAACTGTTCCTTCCACCAGCAAATTAACCAATCCAGCATGTCTCAAAAAATGACCTACCAGCCTGTCTCTTCTTTCTGTAAGCTTCTTCCACAAACTTCTTTCTTCGCCCATCATTTCCAAAGCTCGTTCGTTTCTTACTTTGTCAGTCCACTTAATTTTCAGCATTCTTCTGTAGCACCACATTTCAAATGCTTCAATTTTCTTTCTTTCCGGTATTCCTAAAGTCCATGTTTCGCTACCATAAAGTGCTGTGGTCCACACATAGAGTTTTAAAAAGTTCTTTCTAATTCTTAGATCAATATTTGAAACTAAATTACATACATAAATAATTAAATGAAGGAAATAAATATTCTCATATTATGTGTTCTGTAGTTTATTTTAATTGTGAAAAATGATATGAATGGAAAGCTACGTGGACTGGCTCGGAAACCCTCCCCCCCCCCCCCCCCCCCCCACAAAGCGCCGCGTAGCCTTCGAGCCAACCCCCTCCCCCAGACCGAGCCACGTAGTTTATGGACGCTCCCTAAGTTGTTTGTGAAGAGAGAGTTGCAGAGCCTTTTAAAGTTCTATAAAGGACGGCGACTCCAATATCGACGCAGCCACAGAAACCCGACACCTTACCGCAGCTGGAATGTTGTTACCCAACATGTGGCGTACACACCTCATCAACATCTTAGTCACGTCTCTAAGTGACCTGCTGATAAGCCTAAACCACTCTGTTTACCGAACGAACGGATGTATTTATTTCGGTTCTTCGTGAATGGCTTATTAGGTATGGCGACCTAAGATCGATTAATCGAAAAATCGATCATTTGGACCAAAAAAATCTTTTTTTTAAAATCGATTTTTTTAAATCGATTTATAATACTGAATCGATCCAGCGAATCAATATTTCACCCGTGAAAATCGAATATGGAAAGCACTTTTTTTTTATTATTGCCGGCAACATCGCAAGCGGTGATTGGAACCGCTTGGATCCTAGTAGACTGGACTAGAGACGGGTCGTTCGCGAGTGAATCAGTTCTTTAGAGCAATTCTTTTAAAAGAGCGAGTGAGCAATCGCTCGCTAAAAAGTGAACGGTAGTTCTTTTAGGTGAGTCGGTCATAAGTTGGCTAATTCCGAAGAAAAAGAAGAGCTTGTTCACGTGGGCTTCGTCTACTAATCTACTAATTGCATCAAAGTCGATTTTAGGGGGGTATTTTCATCGAAAAGTGGGGGTGTAACCGGATTCTGAGGGTGGGACCTAAAAAAAAAAAAGGTCTAAAATATAACTGAGCAAGTGAAGTGAGCTAGTGAACCGTTCAAAAGAACTAGTTCTTGTCGTAGAGTGATCAAATGAACACCGCTCTTTTTAGTGAGTCACTTTGCCCACCTCTAGACTGGACAGACTGTTAGACTGTTGTTCCTGAAAAGCTTGGACATTAAACACTGGGAACTGTAAACTATATCATTTCAAAACGTTATGTAACCAACAAATTTGTGAAATAAATGTGTTATTGTATACCTGATACAATGATTTAGTTGTAAATTTTTTTTAATTAGTTCAAAAATGATAAAAGATCGATTATTATAGTGTCCTTTTTGTTTTCCATGATTGGAATTATTTTGAAAATACGAACACGTAAAACCAAATCGAAAAAAAAGGTCGATTTTTAGAAAATCGATCTTTTATACATCGATTTTTTGTAAATCTATTTTTGATTCTAATCGATTCAAGAATCGATCTTTTTTCGTAAAGAATCGCCACCCCTATGGCTTTTTTTTTCTTTTTTTTTTTCTTTTTAAATGGCATTTGGCTACTAGGCCATACAGCCAGCACTATGTAATTTTTGTAGTTTGCAAATATGTATTGGATCACTCAATGTATTATAGATTCTCCGTAGTATAGACGACACAAGACAAACACAACACTTAATTAAACCCACCCATGCCCGAGGCCGGACTCGAACCGGCAACCCCTGCAACGCGAGGCTAGCACGCTATCCCCTATGCTGCCGGGGTCGGCACCCCTATGACTTATCCTATCATTATTCTATCTGTTATGGCTAGAATTGGATACAGAAAGCTGTAAGTTTCTTGTAATGTGACCTAAAAACCATCGCCATACCACTCTGCAGTAGAACCAATTTGCAACACTAACTTACTGCGAGAGTCTATTTTTCCAGATGCGTTTCGGCGTTAGGGTGTGGGCCGCCATCACATGCTGTAAACGTATGATTCCACATGTGAATCATTACAATTATTAGATGCAATAGAAATATGATCACACTGTACTTGCAGGTATGGTTAAAATTAGGGTTCAGATTTTTATCACCAAAACAAGTTAGTAAATATACATCCAAATATGACCAAAAAATAACAAAATATTATGACCAAACATTAAAATTTACTGTATATCAAAACATCTCAATATACCTCATTTATTCTATCTAGTAGTGTCGCTTTCATGTAGACAGCATAATTTGCTTCCGTGCTCTCACTACACCATTGGGAAATTAAATTTTAAGTCGCTTTGTTGAAGTCACTTTAATTTCACACAATTTACAGAAAAGAACTCTTTCGTCTGTACTAAAATACTCCACTGCAAATTCCTTTACGTAATTCCGTAACTTCGGACTTAAAGAAAATTTTGTTTTCGTCATGGTGGTACTCACTGAACCACTGCAGATTTAACGATGGCTGAGGACTATTTTCAAAAAGTATTGCCGACAGTGAGACATTGATTGACGCGGCTCGACACATGCATGCTGCTTCTGCATTGTCGAAATTAAAAGGCGGGCGGAAAATTATTTATCTTGATTGGTGAATTCTGACCAATTCAGTAATAATTAGTTTTATTTTTTCCTCCAATGTATAATGGAAGTACCATCATCATTATCGTTGGGGGCCATCCCCAGTTTCCCGGGTGTGGTTTACGATCGTTTTCCACTGTCTGCTACCCAGAAAAGTTTCTCTGTCCGTGATATATTCCCAGTTCCATCCTCTTCTCTCTACGTCCTCCTTCAGTTGGTCTGTCCATCTTCTTGTTGCTCTTCCCACTGGTCTTTTGCCCACTATCCTTTTTTCCAAATAAGTTTTTGGTTGTCTTGTACTAGTCATTCTCTTGACATGCCCAAACCACTTAAGTCCTGATGACCTAAGTCTCTCTTCCATGGATTCCCTTAGCTCTAAGTTTGATCTAATCTCGTCATTCTTTATGTGATCAAGTCTAGTTTTCTGGAGGGCCGTTCTAAGAAACTTCATTTCACATGCTTGGATCTTGCTAAGGTCCCTTGATAGTGTGTATGTTTCCAAAGCATATGTGAGAATAGGAATGAGATATGGCTTGTAGAAGAGAATTTTTGTTCTTCTGGGAACCTTCATGTCCCATAGTTAACCCCGCACGGTACTGTAGAAGTTGGCTCCTTTGTTTACTCTATTCATTATTTCTAACTTACTTCTACCGTTACTAGCAATTATGCTCCACAGGTAGATGAATTGGTTAACAACTTCAACTTGGTGGTCTTGTAATTTTATATGACAGTCAGTATTCTTTCTGCTTATTTTTAGTGCTACGGTATTTTTTAATTCAATTTCATTCCATATTCTTCAAACTTATTATTTCACATTTTCAGTTTGTTTGTATTACTTCTTCAGTTTCATCCCATACTGCCACACCATCCGCAAACACCAGTGCCTATATAGTAGTAGTATATGGAAGTATAGTTTGGTGAATTATCATCTTAATTTCTTCTCATCTACAACTATTAGTGAATTCCCGATTCTATTAAAAAGTTAGCAGATTTTTCTTCTGACCATATCACTATAAATACTATCGTAATATGACAAAAACTAGGAAAATGGCTCAAATTGCATTTATATGCTATATAAAATACATTTAAATACTGTCAGAAGCATTTAATTCAGCATTGCAGCCAAAAAAGAAGGATGAAAAAAAATACGATTTTTTATAAAGATCTGAACTGTAATCATTAAGCCCCGGATTTTTAGGACTTAAAAAACTAAATTTAGGTTTATTCAATTCACGTCTTCAGGTCTTTAAAATTCTAATTTAAAAATTTACACATTGTTAAGTAAATTAACTTTAAAACATGCAATATATAAACGCAAAATTACAGCGTGCTCGTGTTTAGTAAAATGTTACTTCTGAAACTGTGCCTCACCACCGTTATGAGCATCCTTCCTGCAGTATTGAATGTAAGTAAAATATTTGAGATTAACTTCATTACAAAATAATTAAACTTCTCTTATTCATCGCAAATAATTTTCAACATTATAGGATGCACAAATGCGCTGTAATTTGCATCTGCAGATGTGAAGTTAATGCAAACCATCTGATGATGGGCAACTTTGCCCGAAACCGGTAATGGTGTAATAAACATATTTACAAATGTGACTGGTTGCTGTTTTCTTTACCATCAATTTCAATATATACTGCCATTGTGTTAAAAACATTGTGACTTTATAATACAATGTCAAGTACTCCTTTAAAACACCCAACATGATATTGCTCATTCACATTAAAACACGCGATGTAAGCCGCTATTGTGTTGAATACATTGTGTCTTTATTGTGGACTCGTTTAAATCTTCTAACATGACACTGTCATAGATACAGCGGGGAATTGCGGGACTGGCCGGATCACCCAGGTGACGTTAAGTTGAATCGATGTAGAAGAAGAAAATGAAATTTTTGAGAAGGAAAGGGGGGGGGGGGGGGAGGAAGCGGTCGTGACGTATCAGTAACGTACCGTTTCGGCATTTGCTTGGAGGTGTAAAGGAAAACTACGGAAAATCATTTCAGAACAGCCGACGGTGGGATTCGAACCCATGGCGTCTCCCGATTCCAGATTACTAGCCCGCGGCCTGTACCACTGAGCTAATCCGGTTGATCGTTTGCTTTATTTAAGTAACAAAATTACATTCGGACTGGATCAGTACATCGAATTAGGTCCATTTAGGTTCTGAAAACCAAATTAGATCATTTTAGGTCGTAACATAGAAATTAGATTCTTTTAAGTCCTATTACATTTACGAATCTTATTGGTTTATACGATAGACGAAAAGGAAAATTAAAATTTCGAAAATATTCGGGTAGGAACGAAATAGGTTCGAACCTAATAATCCGGGCCATAGTAATTTAATAATTTTGTTTAATTGCAATGGAGCACAGACTTCGGTGGCAATCTCCCTACACCTCCATCTTCCCCCCATCCTGCACCCACCTACATTTGCCCTCTACAAATTTCATCTTTAAATTCTTTCAACGCTTTCGGTAGATTATTCATCATTTCTCTTGGTAACTCATTCCAATCCCTGACACCCTTACCTAAAAAAGAGAATCTTCGCACATACTTGTGCCTGAAATCGAGTGCCAGTTTGTGGTCATGGTCATCTTTTCCCTTCCATGCACTACTTTTCATACCTATTGCAATATCTTTCCATGCCTCATCGCCAGTATACGCCCTGTACAATCCCATGACCCTCCTCATCCTCTTCCTGTCTTGCAATGAATCCCATTTCAGCTCGTTTATCATCACATGGCTGTCTGGAATAGCTTGATGAAGTTTCACATACCTGTTACACAAGTAACACTTTTACAGACTTGTGTTTTTAATGGTGCAGTGGAATATTCTGCCAAGTGTTTATTTACAAGCCTTTACTTCTTGCTAAACACAGCATGTCTAAATGCGTTGTTGTGATTGTAAATACAGTATTGCCAACGCAGTTTATCTTCTGTTAAACTATTTGTCTATTTCCGTCAGCCGTTGACACCGATTTAGAGGCTGGGTGACACGGGCTATTGGTGAGGTGACAGCTGGTTCGTACTGTGTGCTGTGGGTGAGGCCTTGGGCGTCCACAGGTGTGAAGTGATTCTCAATCAGCAGTCTTGTGACGTACGCTGGGCGACCTTGTGGACACTGCACGCTAGACCATAGTGGGTGGTTACAACATGCATTGACCATCAGGCGTGATAGTCAATGGCCCAGCAGGATATACTATCTATATAAAACGCTATTCTTGGTCACGATGTAGCGATGACTGTCACAAACTGACGTCACGGTTCCCGCCTCCGCTGCCCAACCAACAACGATCGGATGTTATGCTTGTAATTTAATAACTGCTTTATTTTGCCGACCATCCACAAGCAAATGAGCTGCCAACTCACTAAAAGAAAAGTATGTATTGCGAAAAAAATCGTCGTATTAATTATTAGTTACTTTTTCTTAATTAAAATTCGTTCGATGTAGATTTGCATCGTGACCTGTATCTGACGTTAAGGTTTCACTCCGAAAAAATTTGAAGAATTTCTGTTTATTTTGAAGGGACTCAGAAATCTTAAAGGAACATATGAACGATAGATTTGATCCGTTTATGGCTGCGTATTATTCACTACGCTGTCGCGTAATTTTTAGGGGGAGGGGATTTGGAGGGGAGGTCTGCTTCTTCCCGAAGTTTTTACCTCATTGTACCCGATCCCCACCTTTTGATTAATTTTGTTATTAATGCAACCATTGAAACACAGGCGTAAAAGATTTAGCGGATTTCGCGGCCGACACTACGTCACCAAATGCTTGACGAGATATACCAACTCACCAGTTACTCGGGCATCAACTCCTCAGACAAAGGCCGAAATCTAGGAAAAGCTTCCCGAGGACGGCGGCTGCATTAAGGTGTGTTTGCCGGCCGTGGAATGGGGACCGCCTCTGCTGGCAGGGATGGCGCGCCTCTATCCGTCGCCCAGTCCGTAAACATCAAACGCCCGGATAGCGGAAACGACACTAGGCAACGTGGTGGAGCTAGCCTGTGGCGCGTGCTCATCCGTGCAATTGGGCTGCATGGCGCGGCCTAAAAAACCACGGGCCGTGGGAAGACACCACTAAACCGCATTCCGACGGCGCGTGGTGTGGCAGTACGCGCCTTTCATCTTCTACCGCATGGCGGTGGGTCGAGGCGCGCCGTCCCTGCTAGCATATGCGGCAAAGATGAAAGGCGTCCGCTACCACGCGCCGAGGGACGCCCGTGGGAACGCACATTTAGATATACGCCGAGAGCTGCCCGGCTGAAACTGTGGCGAGCTAGATTGACTCGTGTAAATCAGCGTTTACCCCCTGTAGAGGCACTACCACCAGGTGGCAATCTGAACTGGAAGACATAGAGCGCGTTAAACACCTGCACTCTAGAAGAATACCTCCTTAACGTCAGTGGTACTGCTATACAAGTTGCTAACTTTTTGTAATCTATAATGAGAACTGATTGGTGTTGACTACCATCAGTTTTTCCAGTTTTTTTCTATAGTTCTGTTCTTGTTAATAACAGTTTTGACACGAAATTAATAAACAAGATACACGACCCTCCTGTCATACTACGTCATGCTGCAGTAGACTCAGTTCTAGGTGTCGTACCTGAAGAAGACCGCGAGATCGTGCTCGAAACGCTTGAAGAAGCGGCGTATATCTCGCGAAGCGTTTGTTAATAATATATTCAGACACATCAAATTGAAAACAAATACACCGCTTGAGTACATAATTTTCCTTGCACTACTGGACCAGCTATGGAACAGTTCGCTCCAGTACAGCCAGTGTGCATTAACGCCCTCGACACGCCAAGACTTCGCCAATTTTTACGGTTAGCTTATCAGTGGATCTGATTACAAAATCGCATCAGATTTATTACCTTCACTGACTAGCGTTTGGAGCAATCTTATCAGTTGCGACGGTTATCTTCTCTGCTGTCGTAGGCACAGCTTCCTTCTCACAGCACTAAGATTTTAACCAGTAGGTCCCGGGGAGGGAGCGAAGATATGTCGGGGGGGAGTGAGGTACACAACCTCACCATTTGTGTCTTTTTTTAATATTAGTAAAACAAACTTTTTTAGTAGTTATGATTATAAATACTGACATTAAGTTTCCAAGGTCACAGACTTTCTAGAGAGGCATACGAAATCTTTGGTGAAAAGAACAGCTGAAGAAAGAAAGGAGTTGAAGAAAAAAGGAAATGTGAGAAGGTGAGGACGAGAAAAGCTTAAAGGCGCATTCCCACGATCCCTTGTAGGAGAGGTGAGACGAGACGGGACGGGATGCCATGGGAACAGGGCCGCCTCTGCTAGCGGAGACGAGACGCAGCTACCCACTCTGAGTCGGTAAACATCACAGGCGTGTGTAGCGGTGCGCCGTTGCCATCGGTTTGCTGCAGCGGTGCGCAACCCTTCTGTTGCTGTAAAGTGCTCTGTGCCAAACGACACTAGGCAACGTGGTGCGGAGGTGGCGGCGAGTTAAGCTAGGACTAACCTGCGGCCCGCGGTCGTCCCTGCACTTCGGCTAATGAGGTCCCGTCCCGTCTCGCCTTCGTTACAAGGGATCGTGGGAACGCGCCTTAATGGAGAAGCTGTAAAATATCCTGGCAGTATTTGTAATGGAGAATTTAAGCCCGAGGGCAGAAGATTAGTATAATGATAAAGTTAACGTAACATGAAAGTTGTAATTGGTAATTGATTGTCATTTGAAAAATAGTGGAAGATTTTTTATTTCATATTGAAGTTATAATAAAGATAATGGAGTTGATTCTAAAAGTACATTTGGTATGATTCTTTAATAGTAGTGTTATTTCAGCGGTGTTATCGAAAGAAAACCAGCGACGGACATAAATGGAAAAATAAAGATACTATTTGAACTAATCTGACGCCGGAAACGTAGGTAAAAGTAGTATATTTAATTGGATACAGTACATTTTCATATTTTCTAAAACATAAAGAACCTTACGGGGTGATTTGCGAGGGGACTTGGCGGCTCGTGTGGACGATACCGTACTCCAAGGCTGCACGACCAATTTTGGAGATGGTCCAATATTTCGATTCTATCTTAACTTGCGGGCCAACTAATACTCGCCTATACTTACAACAGATATTTAAAAAAAATAAAGATATACGTGACACAGTTTAATTGTAATCAGAAATATCATTTGCAGTGGTTATTAATTACAATTAAAAAGTAAAAAAAAAATAATAAAAACTTTTAGGAAGTTTTTGAGTTAGCATATTGTAGACCGCTGCTGTTGGCGGGCAATTTCAAATGCGTTGGCAGGACAGTTCGTGGTCCGCCTACCTAGGTAGGGTTGGGCAACCCTGCCCTAGCTCTGTACCGTAGCAAGTACTATGTCTCCTTCATCGCCTCTTAGAACTGAAAACCTTTATTCTAACATCACATACGTAGTTTAATCTGAGATGTCATTGAGAAGTAGGCTTATACCTTTTTAATAATAAAATTGTGGCTGGGGGGGGGAGGGGGGAGGGGGTCGTGACAAGTTTTCTTTGGACAGAAGGGGGGCGTAGTATGAAAATTTTTTGGATTCGTTATTTTACCCTAAAAAGCCCTCATTTTAAACAATTGGGCTTGAAAACTAACACACCCTCTCGTAAGCCAATATTCAACTCTCTCTTAGATGTCTCAGTAAAAGAAATAGCTCATTCTAAAGAAGAACGTCATGAAGCAAGAATCGGAGGTAAGATTCTAGCAGGTTAGTCAGGTTCTGCCCCAAACAGTGATTTCCCCGGTCATGATATCAACGGAATTTTCAGTTCAGTTATGTAGGGAAGAGCCGGGCAAAGTGGCCATGGGGATTTTTTGGGCGAAGGGATGGTGCCATCACGCGGAAGAATCATAACTAGTGCAGCTTAATGTCTTCAGTTACCTTGAGAAGCCCGATCCGGTCAGCGTATCATCCATAGAAGTTATTGGAATATTTGTGGTTTTTAATGGGCCTGAAGGAAATTCTTTGCAAGATTGATGTTAAGGGAGAGAGACGGAGAGACAGACACAGAGAGAGAGAGAGAGAGAGAGAGAGAGAGAGCGACAGAGACAGAGACATGCGCGCATGGAACGTGCCGCCGTATCTCATATAATCAAACACAACTTTTAAAAATTCCTGCTCACCACACGATTTGAACCCACGACCGGAGAGAGAGAACTTTCGGAAGTAAGCGCCTTAACCGCTGAGCTACCAGACCGCCTTGTTTTGAAGTTTACGTGTGCCAAGTACTATCAAAATCGGATATAAACTGTTGGTTTGTATGAACAAAGTTGACAGAAATTAAGATGAGGGTAGAAACGAGAAGAGAGAGTTTAGGATTTTGCAAATCAAACGTAAGCAGTGTTTTTATATTTGTTTTAAAGTATTCCTATGCAAAGTTCCATCAAAATCGGATAAAAACTGTGTTTTTGCGTGAAGAACATTGGCAAAAAAATAATAATTCATTTTTATATATTAGATACAAGTATAATCTACATTGTCACTGTTGTCCAAGCGTAACACGGCATACTCATTGCTACAGATATACTGTTAACATTAGCATGGTGGTAACGCGAACTCATACGATTTTACCCATCCAAAAAGCGTCCAACGCGCGTATCATACGCGTAGCACGTGGTGACGGGAAGTCGCAAAGTCATAGATTTACCCCCGTCCAAACATCACTTAACGCGCCTGCAGTAGTTTTTACTGAAAAAGACTGTCCTGGTCTTCACGTGTGTTACGTTGTTGTTCGGCTAGCCAACGATGGTTGAAGATGTTTCAGTTTATTCTGCGTCTATAAATTTCGCTTAAAATAACTAGGTATTTCCCCGTAAACCAGCGGCATAGTAGTAGGGTGGCAGGACGGGCAAAATTACCGAAGGGGGCCCCCGACGAATGTTCGGAGTTGTCCATTCCTAGGCCACTGTTCGAAACGTATCAACAGGCATGTGATTAAAGTGTTATTTTTGTTGATGATAGTAATATATTTAAAAATAAAATAAAAATCGTATTTGTGTTTAAAGGCAACTTGGTCATGATCTGTCAGACTGCTCGGCTATGTTCGGCTAGCCGATGACGGCCGAAGATGTTTTCGCTTTACTCCCCTTCCATAGACGCATTAGTCTTTATTATTAAAGCTTGCGGCGAAGATTTCTGTTTGCGTATTTTTGGTGGTTGTTGTTGACTACGGGACTAGTCGAGTTGCCGGCGCGTACTTATTTGTGTTTCCGCGGGGCTCCTGTGCAGCGATAGCGACCAGACGGAAGGACTGCACGTGTGTAGCACGTGCCAGCCTCGTGCACTCCCCCGTATCACTCTCGTAGAGTCCACGAGTGGTGAAGATGACACAGCAGGACTGTCACCAGTCTTCTAATAAGGGAATGTATGCGCCGCCGTAAACACTACTTAGTTAATTTGTTTGTACATTGTGTAGTATTTCCGACTATTTGCGGATGATCGTTTGGCACTCATTATAGTGTGCTCGATGTTTCTCTGGCGCTTATTTAACATCGCGGAGACGACGAGCAGAAGCAGTAGTTGACAGAAATTATTAATAACTAGCCCGTACCCGCGACTTCGTACGCGTGGATTAAGAATTTGTTTGCCAGAATTAAATATAGAAAGTTGTTGGTAACGAAGGATTGGTCCCAAACAATATCGAGTCGGCATAATATGACAGGAAAGCAATCACTATATCATTCTACCGTCGAACCTGTCTCTTGAAGAGAATCAATTCCCAACATATTTCTGTCACCATTCGATAAGGTCTAAATTTCGTGACTACAACTGTTAATCACACTGGAAAAAATGTCCTGTGCCCTTCATACAGATTTTCTTGTCAAATTCCATCAATATCGATCTAGCCATTTAGTCGTCAAAATGTAACAAAAAGACAGAGACTTACTTCCGTATTTATAATATTATTATTGCAGTTCACACACACACACACACACACACACACACACACTAACTGCGCACTACCCCTGAGGGATCATTATTACGTAAAAAAGTGTACATCTACAGCATTGCAAGACTACCTATGATTTGCCTCGCATTGCACCCCTAAATTTGTGATATCTACAGTTTAACATTCAATCCGAATAACCTACGGCCCAGGCGTGACTCTTAAAATCAAAAACAATTTTTAAAAATCTTAGCCTCTACGGAGATTTGAACTGGAGACGACGACCCAAACATTTGTAAGCCAGCGCTTTAACCACTGAGATGCCTGACCGCTACACGGAAAAACAGTACAGAGATCCCCATATCCAACGCGTCTGCCTATCGCCGTCCAGTAGTATTTCGAAATTATGAGATAACATGTGTTATTTATACAGATAATTGTTCAAACCAAATGTAGACAATATTTTTCTCCTTGTTTCAAAGGATAAGTGAGCAAAGTTTTATCGAGGTCGGATGAAAACTGTGGATTTGTATGATTGTTTTTTTTTTTTTTTTTTAATTTCCGGGATTAGTTTTAAGAGTAGTTCGACAGGTTTTATTCGCCCGAGTTTTTTTAATGTGCTTTAGTATCTCTGGACGAACTTTGATGCCGATCCGTGTTTTGTTACAAGGTTTTCGCCGAAATAAAACCTGCTAGATGGAAAGTGTGTCATCGGTCTTGTTATTTCATTGAACTATTTAATCATTACCCTTTGGTGGAAGAGAAGCGTGGAGATCGGAGTGGATAACCTCAGCCCCACCAGAATGGCACTCCCTGTTTGACAATCAACAGGCACTAAAGGGACTCGACCTTCCTCGCAAGACCTGGGCAGCTCTTAACAGGGTCAGGTCTGGTCATGGCAGATCTACTTCAGCTCTTCACAAATGGTGAGTGGGAGATTAACTGAATTGCGACTGTGGTGAGGAGGAACAAACCATTCGTCACGTGACCTTCGATTGTCCACTATGCTGTTAGATCTGCCACAGATGACCCCCTATCCCGTTTTACAGAGCGGGCAAGCCGCCGACCTCCACGTTCTGTGATGAGGCGTGGACGTCCACCACCTTGTCGCCCAGTCGTGGATTCACCGTCCTTCAACCACTCTGCATAGATGCTCACTGCACAGCCGACCAGCCTCGCAGTTTCCGAGATGCTCGTTCCCAGCCACCGCGCCCACAAACCACCGGCCCGTAATTTAAGGGAATTGCGTGACCTGTGAGTAGACATCTGGTGCCAGACAACTCAGGAAACCTAACAAGGACTTTTAGAATCCATGCCACGCCGAATCGCTGCTGTATTGTGCTTCAAAGATGGACCAACACTCTAATCAGCAGGCGGTCATAATGTTGTGGTTGATCAGTGTATTTCAAATTAAGCATTACATTGGCTGCGCTATGTCAATTTTGAATTTTAACTATAATTTAATGTAAAATTTTATTAGTTGCATTATTGATTACTAGTGTAAGCTCGTCACCGTTTCTTTCGTATCGTCACGGGTCTAGAATGGTTCCAATTTTTAGGATGAAAGATTATGACAGGTGACCTGATTTGACGAAATTTAAACTTGACCTGTGTTTCAGGGTGAATAAAATCTCTTGAACTTGAAGAACTCAGAAGTATTAATAGAGGTAGGTATCAAACACGAACAGGGACGTTAGCGCAATCTTATAATTGCTTAAGTACAAACTTGTCTTGTATTTGACTCTTAAAGTTCACTTTGCAAAATTTAAAAAATTCCTGTTTTCTTCGAAAGCTTCACGTTGTTTTTTTTTTATTGAGACTGGGCAAACACTCATAATGTAATCATTGGTCATATTGTCTGTAACGGCCAGAGAACTTAATACACATTACATATTATGAAACAGTTGAGCAACTCCGAAGAAATGGATTGCCAGAATAGTTGACTCGGTAACATATTTGGTCTGATGTCCACTTTAAATAACCTAATAACCCTCGTGCAGCGAACGTGAACAAAGACCATTATCGAGAGTGGTCAGTAAAATACATAAAAAGCAAGTAAACCGTAATGCATAAACTTTGGTCAAGCAAGAACATTAGTGAAAGTTTTAATTAAATGGAAATTTATCCTAAGGCGGAATTACAGTTGGCATTCATGGTTACAGCAGAGACTATGAGTAATTTAATTTTTTTAAAAAAGTTTTTTTAAAAGTTGCTTTCATTAGCAACTGAAGTTACTGAAAAGCAGATACACATTTTTTCAACAGAAAAATTTATCGATATTTTTTAAACTATGAAACGCTACGAAAAGCAAACTTAATGAATGTAGGCCTATTATGGCAATCAATTTGGTAGCAGTTGCTATTAAATTGTGGACATAATCACGAATTCCTTCTAATGATATCTCTGGTTGCTGCTTTGCGAGCGAAGGCAGTCACGTGACACCGTTCTCCAGCCAATAGCTATCGAGGTGAGTGGATCAGTGACTTTACGAAATTATACAGTAGATAATATATCTAATCTACCCAATCTAATACTATCATATGTGCAACTCTTATACAGGGTGTTACAAAAAGGTACGGCCAAACTTTCAGGAAACATTCCTCACACACAAACAACGAAAATATGTTATGTGGACATGTGTCCGGAAACGCTTACTTTCCATGTTAGAGCTCATATTGTGGACGGCTGTGATACAATACACCATTCTCCAGGGCTGCATCAGCGCATCAGGGATTCCATGCGACGGAGGGTGGATGAATGTATCCTCGCTAACGGAGGACATTTTGAACATTTCCTGTAACAAAGTGTTTGAAGTCACGCTGGTACGTTCTGTTGCTGTGTGTTTCCATTCCATGTTTAATGTGATTTGAAGAGAAGTAATAAAATGAGCTCTAACATGGAAAGTAAGCGTTTCCGGACACATGTCCACATAACATATTTTCTTTGTTTGTGTGTGAGGAATGTTTCCTGAAAGTTTAGCCGTACCGTTTTGTAACACCCTGTATATACGTAAAATTAATTTCTCACAGAAGTCTCTAAAGATTTTGATGAAATCTTGCATACTGAATGTGCTATGGCCATAAGATAAATAAATTACCGTTTGGTGAAAGGTAAAGTCACACGGCGACGGGACTAAGGTAAGGTGTTAATTAAAGCACTAATTAATTAAGTTGCAGTCAGCATTATCTGAAAGGAGCATCCAGCGAGGTCCTTGATAATATGGCCCACAACCAGATTTGTAAAGTAGTTTTGTATATCCGTGCTGTGTCAAAAACACCACCTGTAGTCGTTTCGAAGCGAGTAGATATCTCTACTGGACGTGTAGTGGCGCCTGTGTGTTTTTAATTTAGACGCCGCCAGAGAAGCTAATTAGCACAGGCTACAGGGAGACGGCGCGGATTTACAAGCGGGCCTTGTGAACGGCCGACGCCGGCATTTGCATAATTACTAAAATATGCCGCCTCGCCACCCGCAACGGGTTGAGGCTAACAGCTGGGCTGCAGGGGAGGCTAAACAACCAACCCAGCCCTAATAGACGGCGTGCGGGAACAGTCATATACTACCAGATGACCCGTGAGAATATTTCGCGGATAAAATAGTGATGTTGGTGGTTTGTAATAAGGGGCCATCCATAAATTCCGACATACCTTAAGGGGTAGAGAGGCGGTCAGCAAAGTGTGACATCCTGTGACAAGGGGGAAGGGGACATTTCATAAACTTCGTGACGTCACATGTATAATTTGTATAACTTCTTGTCACGCTCGCATTACCTACGGCGTCGCACGTCGGCCGCGTTTGGGGAGCGTCCATAAACTACGTGGTGCGGTCTAAAAATAAATAAATAAATAAATAAAATAATAATAAAAAAGTGATAGGTGTTGGCTGGAAACCTACGCTGGGCTACGTGGAAAAAGGGGGGCGGGGTGTTTCCAAGCCAAGCCACGCCACGTAACTTTCCATTGATATTATTTGTCACAGTTAAATTGAGGTTCAGAACACGCAACAGCATGTGAATACCATTTTCCATCATCTAAATATCTCCGCTCCGATCGCCTTGACACACGCCAAAAGGCCTTCGAGGGTTTGACAAAATATGAACTTCCGCGTACTCATATAAACCATCGAGTGGCATCTGGGGTGTACAAGGGATGATCAAATGGAAAGTTACGAAACGACACGGTGGGTACAAATTTAGACTTTATTCAAAATATACACCATAGGCCTGAGCACAACGATCCAACTGATGAACAAGCCGCAGGATTCCTTGTTCCCAGAATTACTGCATATTTCGCCATGGGAGAACGGAGCGAGACATCTTGGGATGCGATTGGAGTCTCTGACTGGGATCGGAGCATGCGCGGTCGCCCGCATGCGCAGTAGAGAGCAGAGGCTCTTATCAAAAGCGGCGTCCAAATGATGCGGCAGTCCGTATGAGGACAGGATGGCGTACAGGTGGGGGATGTGTACTGTGAGACACTCCGACGCCTACGCAGGTCCATCGAGAACAAAAGACCGGGGCTGCTCACGGAGGGTGTGGTTCTGCTCCATGATAACGCGCGTCCACACGTCTCCAGAGTCACACACATGGAACTGGCCAAGTTCAAGTGGGAGACGTTGGACCATCCGCTCTACAGTCCGGACATGTCGCCCTGCGATTTCCATGTGTTTGGTCCACTGAAGAAACACCTGAAAGGGAAGCGCTTCAACTTGGACGACGTACTCAAGGACGCTGTGAAGGACTGGGTCTCGTCACGGCCACAGGAATTCTGGGAACAAGGAATCCTGCGGCTTGTTCATCAGTGGAATCGTTGTGCTAAGGCCAATGGTGTATATTTTGAATAAAGTCTACATTTATACCCACCGTGTCGTTTTGTACCTTTTCATTTGATCACCCCTTGTATTAATGTACTATTACTGCTATTTCTTCTACATTTAACCACTATAGCGTTCGTTTGGTTGTAAGTGCTTTTCTCCTGTAGAGTCCGCGTTTGCTACAAAGATCGGAGTTGTTATCGTCCTCCTGGGGAGAATGTCCCGTTAAACGCGGAATAAGTGACACAGTTCTCCACAAATTGATATACGACCGCTGGATATCCGCCAGAGGCTGCGAACGGCCAACTCGCCGCGTATCTTAAACTTAGACTGCAACATGTGTGTCATTAAAAGTTGCAGAACTTCCGTTACAACCACCGCTTCATACCGTTGAAAACTTGTTCTTTATTTATCGTTGTCTGTGGATATTTCAATGTGATTTTCACGACCGCCCAAAAGAAGGATCGTGCTTTAACTGAGGATAATGTTATCGTGGAAACCGACCGTGAGGGTGAGTGGTTAACGCTCTGGCCTCGCATTCGGGAGTGCGACGGTTCGAATCCCCGTCAGGGCATCCAGATTTGGATTTTCCATGGTTTCCCCAAATAACTCCAGGCGAATGCCGGGATGCTTCTTTCAAAAAGACTATGGCCGAATTCCTTCCCGTTCCTTGCCCCAGTCTGATCCCGCATTTAATGACCTAGACGTCGACGTGGCGTAAAGCCATACTACCATAAGATTGAGCATATTATCGAGCGTGGTGGTTGTAACGGTTAGCGTTCTCGCCTCGCATTCGGGGGGAGGACGGTGGTTCGAATCCCCGTCCGGGCATCCAGATTTGGGTTTTCCATGGTTTCCCCAAATCAATCCAGGCGAATGCTGGGATGCTTTCTTCAAAAGGCCATGGCCGAATTCCTTCCCATTCCTTGCCCCCCATCCTTTCCCGTCTCTAAAGACCTCGCTGTTGAGAGACATAAAGCAGTTAAAAAAAATTGAGCATATTTATCAACTGTAGCTTCAAGACTAACTGACGGCTCCGATTTTCTATATTCTTCCTGCCCACCTTAACAAACAACAAACAAACATAAATCTTTGATAAACATCGGTTAATCCTTTTAACCGTTCATCAGGTCCATTCCAAAAATAATTAAAAAAAAACTATACTGTAGTGGTAACCATTGTTTTGAATCGTATCTAAAACTTTTCTTACCGAAGAGCCGAAACCAGAGTGATATTGGATGCTGGGAACGAAGTCGATGTTCTAGTTCATGCCAGAAGTGTTCCATTGGGTTCAGGATCGGTCCATTTCAGGAAAGTTATTGTCCTGAAACCATTGATTCACAGATGCAGGTCTATTTTAGAGTGCAATGTCATTCTCATAAAAACCATCATCGTCTTCGAATTGATCCTGTACTGTACAGAAAGTTTTAAAATATCCTTCCGCATCCAAAGTTTACTTAAGACCAATGAGGTAATCAGACCCTAGCTAGGAAAAACAGATTCGATCCTGTGACAACGCAATGAAAGTTATTGATGCAGGTTCACAAGTAGATGCATTTTTTTAGATTTTCAGAAAGCCTTTGACTCTGTGCCACACAACCGCCTTCTAGCGAAACTTCGAGTGTACGGTATCAGCTTTGTAAATGGATAAAGGATTTTCTAACTGGTCGGTCGCAGTATGTCGTCGTTGAAAGAGAAAGTACCTCAAGCAAGTGTAATAGGACCACTTCTTTTACTAATTTTTATAAACGATCTCTGAGACAAAGTGAAAAGCCTTTTTAGACTGTTTGCTAAAGACGCATTTATTTTTAGGGAAGTAAGGAATTAGGCCGATTGCTTAGAAATTCAGCGTGATCTAGATGTTATTTTGCCATGGTGCGCTGAATGGCAACTTACACTAAATTGTAAAAAGTGCAAGACAATGAGCATAACTAACAAAAAGAATCCGATTGTTCAGAAATACGAGGTAAACAGTTCAGTTATTGATATGGTCGATTCTATGAAATATTTGGGAGTAACAGTTGGCCTACAAAAGAACATGAAATGGGACTTACAAATTAATTCGTTAGTAGACAGAGCTAATTCTAGGCTGCGATTCCTAGGCCGAATCTTGAAAAATTGTGCGTCCACATTTGGACTACTGTTGTGCCGTTTGGGATCCGTTTCGTAAGGGGTTGATCGAAAGTGTAAAGAAAGTACAGAGAAGAGCCGCTCGATTCGTGACCGCTTGCTACAGTCCTTATGAAAGCGTCACAGAACTGATTAGTAGACTAGGCTGGGAGTCTCTGGTAGATAGACGACGCACGTTTCGTTTAAACTTATTGGTAAACATGCGTACTCCCACTTTCACTTACGAGTGCAGTGAAATACTTCTTCCACCAACCTATTTGAGTCGGAAGGACAGGAAAGATAAGATTATAGACTAGATACACATCCCACTTTGACTTTCTGTTCAACTCAAAGTCTTTCTAAAGTGGACGTTCTGTTTCCGACTAGTCGCCGCGTCGCCTATAGTCCACAGTTAGTGTCGAGTATTTTCACGTCTGCAAAACTCAGTACTCCAAGATAAACACTAGAACTTCGAACTACTGAAGGTGAACAAACATGCAACAGTGAAGCGCTGTGCTTAGCCATCGGCACACTATAGAGGCGGGTTTACACGGTTCACATTTCGTAGTCCTTTACGATGAATAACTCGCAGTGGAAGTGAAGGTGAATTCACTTTTCGTTTACACGTATCATCACATATGAACCGTTCAAGTCACTTCAAGACTGCAACAAACAAAGTTGTGCCTGTTGATGTGGATTTAATTTTCAGAAATCTCGGCTATGGAATTAAAAGTTCCATCGTGAGGAAAGTTAACTGAAAAAAGAGAAGTAGATGGACGAGAAATTTGATCTTGCGGCGTTGGTCGAATGCGTATTGCAGGACAAAATGCCATTTAAAAATTATATCAAAAGAACTCGCCACTAATTTCAAAACAAGACACTGATGGCAAAAAATTTTCTGGCTAAACTGAAGCTAGAAACTACTATCGGGTTTCTCGCAAATAATAGCTGCTTTGAAACACATTCACAAGCACAATTTACACCACATTTTTCTGATTGTAATACTTAATTAATTCGCTAGAACACCTGGTTCGGATAGCTTTAATGTTGGGCTTGATGTCAAAAGTCAATCATAACCTCCGTAGCACTATCCATTATGGTTTTTTTTATTTTCATAATTTTTAAATTTTGTTTTCTATAAACACTCATTTTTATGGAAAGATTTTAAAATTAAAGAAATGTTTGTTCTTCCCATTTAAGAACCAATTACAGCAATGAAATCAACAAGTCAGAAACAGACAATTGTGATCGATGCTCGAGAAGTTTTCTCTTCGATATTTCGACTGTTTACACGTATCACCCTTGATGACTCATCCGATTGAAACACCAAAAGTGAACGAAAGCTGAACTCGAGCCAACTTCTTTCATCCGTCATCTTTTATGTTACTAGGTACAAGATGTTCAAAATTGTAAAGAAGTCAGGTCTAAAGTATCGAGATCTAAGAATACTCTATAAACTATATAAGAATCAAGTGGCTATAATAAAAGTAGAGAATCACGAGAGACATGCATCAGTTAAAAAGGGTGTGAGACAAGGTTGTAGTCCATCCCCGTTAATATTCAACTTGTATGTAGAAGAAGCAATAAAGAAAGTAAAAGAAAAAATTTCCCTGTGGGATCAGTATTCAGGGAGAAAAAATCAGTATGCTACGATTTGCTGGTGACATTGTCTTGTTAGCAGAGAAGGCTGAGGATATTGAGAAGTTACTGAATGGCATGAACAAAATACTGATGGGTGATTTTGGAATAAATCAAAGCAAGACTAAAGAGATGAAATGAAGCAGAAATGATACCAATACTAGTAGATTAAATATAAAAATAGGATTAAATGCAACAGGAAAAGTAAGTGAATTCTGTTACCTGGGCAGCAAAATTACAACCGATGGCCGAAGCAAGAATGATGTTAAAAGCAGAATACCACTAGCAAGAAGAGAAATATTTTAGTTTCAAATATTGATCTAGGAATTAGAAATAACTTTTTAAAACTCTATGTGTGTAGCACAGCACTTAACGGTAGCGAAACATGGACTTTAGGAATACCAGAAAGAATGGAAATTGAAGCATTTGTAATGTGGTGTTACAGAAGAATGCTGAAAATTAAGTGGACAGACAAAGTAAGAAATGAACGAGTTTTGGAAATGATGGGTGAGGAAAGAAGTTTGTGGAAGAAGCTTACAGAAAGAAGAGACAGCCTGGTAGGTCATATTTTGAGACATGAAGGATTGGTTAATTTGTTGGTGGAGGGAACGGTCGAAGCTAAGAACTGTAGAGGAAGACAGAGATTAGAAAATATGAAGCAGAAAATTGAGGACGTGGGTTGTAAGGGGTATGTAGAGATGAAGAGGTTAGCACAACATAGGATTGCATCAAGCCAGTCGAAAGACTGATGACAACAAAAACATTAAAAAAATGGATGATTCTCTGTTTACAGAGATCACTTTCATTTCACTGCGAGTGATTCATCCGTAGTGATTATGGAAAGTGAACCGTGTAAACCCGCCTTGAGTTGCCTGGACAGGCTGCTGGTAGCTGGAGGACCTTAGCGTAAGGCGCGTGGGAGGCCTTAAAGCGGCCCAACATCCGGCCGCTCGCACTTCCGGCCAGCGGGCCGACTGGGCAGTGGGACAGTGAACCCTCAAGGCAGAAACTAGGCGACCCAGTGTGTACTGGTGGTAACGCCTCGAGATGGGGTTCGAACCCTAGATTGCCTGTAAAAATCCACGCCACTGCTCTTCCTTACTAGTAATACTTCATGTTGCGTAAAATCTTCTCTGCTCTCCACCGGTATAGCGCGTCAGTAAAAATACACAGCGACGTTTCGGAGCCTGCCTCCGGCTCCATCTTCAGGCGAAGTGTCGGATGTCGGAAGTGTCCACGCGTATAAGGCCTTTGGTTGTCAGGTGACGTCAAGTCACGTGCGTCGGGGCCAATCGTTGCGCGCTATCCCGGTGGAAAGCCCTAGACGATTTTACACAACTGACTCACCAAGAAAGTAATACTTCATGTCGCTGTAAATAATACAGCAGGTAGCCATGTGGCAACATGATATGCCACTCGAACATTACGCCATTTTCGTTTATGTTCTACGAACCTAACAAATAAACATCCGTACAGTTTTGTAGTCAATGGGCGGGTAGGCTTTGAACGTAAGTCTCTTCATTTCCTTCCCCTTGATCAAGATCTCCCCTCTCCTCTTTCACATCGTTTCATCTTCTTCTAGGCCGTTTACCTTATTAATTTAAGTTTATTTTTCGTTATTCTACAACCCGAGCTTCATGGGTGAACGGTAATGTCCTAGCCTCGTATTCTGAAGGACGCGGGCCATCCATATTTGGGTTTTACATCGTTATTCCAAATCACTTCAGGCGAATGCTGGCATGATTCCTTGAGAAAGGCCATAGCCGAATTCCTGCACGTTCCTAATGACCTCGACATCGACGACGCGTAAAACCAGCTATTAGATTGTTCGTGGTTTAATTAATATGATAAATAACTAGTCCACGATACAGTTCAGTTCAACTTGCTTTTATTTTCATAAATACGACGTCAACGATACTGTTTTCATGCATACATACAATCCAGCGATTGCATACAACACTCCTTCCACAGACAATACAGTCCTTGGCCGTCGTATATTGAGTCTGTATAAACTGTTTCTCTGTCTCGGATGTTCGCTTTATATAAGCTACATCGAAAATTCTAGAACACTTCAAAAGATTCCGGCAGTTATTTCCCGAACATTAACAATACTTAAACAATTGGAACATATTAAAAAACATTCAGAATTAATGCATAATCATTTACAATCAATAGAAAATGGTCAGGAATGGAAATTAAATATACTTAATCACACAATTATTCACAGAAATCATTTTATACTGTAGCAAATTTTTCTTTAAACATCGTAACTTGCATTAATACTTGGAATTATGAACATTTAATCAATTCTCTTGCACAATTCTGTTCCTAAACATATTAAATGGCCTTTAAATAATTTCTTTTCATAAAAACAAAGCCTATACTCATTGATTTACAGAAAATTTCAAAACAAACCTACCAGATCATATTCAATCAAAATCTAGCTTACTATAAGTGCTTCATAAAATACCATTCCATTTAAGTTTAGGTTTGAGGGCTGTTACACAGCCCAGTATTTTCGCAATCTTATTCGAATCTTGGCTTTTCTATCCTCTTGACCAGCCTATCCAAACCTTTTTCACCGGCAGGCCCCTTAATAATAATAATAATAATAATAATAATGATAATAATGATAATAATGATGATGATGATGATGATGATGATGAAGAATGCAACCATTCAAAATGCCAAACAGCTAGTTGGATCAAGTAATATAAACCTGGAAAAAGGAAATGTCAAGAGATCAAAAATCCTAGATCGCTAAATCTTCAGACAAAAAAATACACAGCTGGGTAGTCATGCCAGAATCCAAAGCCAATAAGACCGGTGCAACTTGGACAGAAGACAGGAAACTCGCCTTCAATAAACGGATGCGAGAATACTGGAATGGCAAAAGATACTCAGAGAATAATTACGTTTTGCGTGAACTTTATAGGTCTATTTGCATAAAATAATAATTGGTTATTCTAGGAATGTCATTTAATAGCTCGAGTCGTATCTCCCACAATGGAGCCAGACTTCGTGTGTTCTCAAGCCTTCATTTATGTTTTCGTAATTATTAATTTTATTTTTATTTTGTTATCGGACCCACAGGTTAGGAAATGGTGCTCTTGGCAAATTTTCTTCTTTCACTGTGCAAGCTCACAGTCGTTTTGTCGTAGTACTTGGGGCTTTTAGATTAATTATGAATTAACACTTATAAAAAAAAGTTCGGTCTGCCGTGCGGTCGCCAATCTGCTGATCTTTACTAGTTAGATAAACTAGAATTGTAGTCAGAGAAAACAAGTAAGAAAGTACTGAGAAATACACCGCATTTCAGCTTTCACATTCACTCACATTTATTCCTCCGAAACTACAAATATCTAAGCCAGCCAGCAGATACTTAAAAACTAAACTTCTTCTCCAAAGAATGCAGGTTCGAGGATAATCAAGGACTGTAACATTCAGTACAAGCCCCTTAATTAATTATCACACAATCGACGTGATCCAAATCAATAGCAGTTCAACATACACAGTTTATGTGAAACCAGTTCATTCAAAATAACCTTCATAGTCCAAAAAAATACCTCCAGAATGTCCACACAATTTCTTACAACTCTGAGCCTCGGTTAAGCGACACACACACACATGCTCCCGGCCGCGGCATATAAGCTCTCGCTGGCCGTAGCTTACTCTAACGTCGCCAATACAAGACTGTTTCAAAGCGCGCTAAGTAATCGCTCAACACCAAAGACATTACATTTACTTCTCAGATCACAATTTATACTAAAATTATATCCGTAATTTCAACGGTTATGTTACACTCCCTAACTAACAACCTTGTGATAATTGATCTGGTTTCAGATAAAATTGATCAATTATAAAAAAAAAACTGTTATGTCACACTCCCCCGGTTGGAATGTGGCGAAAGTTGGCATTGAAAAAAGTATCAACTTTCGTCATTACAGACCACTTCTGTTAACATTTACATAGAAACATGGGGTACATACCAATACATATTACCAAACATAACGCTAAGTCTGCGTGGCTGCTTGCTTACACTTACAATAACAGAAGCAAATACATATTAAGTTCAACAAACATACAAGAAAAGTATTACACACCAGACATATCAGAAACAGTAAACATAAGAAAGGAAAAAAAAACCCACTGAACACAAAATAGAAAAAAAGGACATGAATTAGTATTCAATAGCAAGTTGAGAGCTTGCTGTCAAAAACATCGCTTTCAATGTAAACACCAGCTACACACAGGTCAATGACCTGTACACTTTTCTACTTTAAGCATCACGTCACACGCGTCACTTCACTCACTTCACCACACTTCTTCGTGCTACTACATTACTGCTCGCGTCTTCGAAGGTAAGGGGAAAGTAGGGTTTATAGTGATACAGAGATTTTCTCTCAGAAAAAGGATTGATAATTGAAAAAAGAAGAAAAAATATGAAAATAACAGGACAGGATTCCTCCCCTTTAACCATCTCCATCCTCTTGCAAGGAATTATAAGGTTTGAGTGCAGTTACATTATACGTACCCCGGACACTTTGGTCCACAGGATTTACCAGTACAAAAGAATTCTTTCTTGGACAGCTAGAAATCATGTACGGTCCTTCATAAAAGAATTTAAATTTTTTGATTTCATTATTGAGACTCGAAGATTTATAGTGAGTTTGCGCCAGCACCAGGTCACCTGGCTTATAGTCAGTAGCCTTCCCCCTTCTATCGTGCCTAGCCTTTCTTCTCTGCGCTTCACTCTTCATTTTTAGCCGTGCTGCAGTAATTAGTTCTTGCCGATCTATCGGAGTAACATGTGGGAAATCTACAAACTCCGTCACTATGCGTGGAGCCCTTTTGCCAAACATCACCTCATATGGTACCACTGAAGTGGAATCATGAGGTAAATTGTTAAGTACCCGTTCACTTATTTCGTCCATAAAGAAACCCTCCTCCTCTCCTCGCGTCTGATCACAATCTGGAAATTTAACACTTATTTGTCGGGACTCATTATTTTTCCACCGTATAGATTTTCTGTCAATTTTATTTCCTTCATTTACAAATTGAGAAGGTTTTTGTCTACCAGTTACTTCTTCATATCTTCCGCTATCGAAAATGACTGATTCAGCTAAATTATTGCTTCCGAGTGAGTGACCTAACTCTCTCGCTTGTTTTTCCGCGCTCGCCAGTGTTGCGGCGGTCAAAACTTTTTTGGCACAGGTTCCAACAGTGCTCCGGTATACGCTAGTACGCGCCGACGGTCGGCCACTGCTCCCGCTCCAGTCACTATTGTCATAGCCATATGGCTGTCGTACTGTTTTGATTCTATCCAACTTTACTTCTCCCGTATTTACAGATAAAAATCCCTCCACTTCAATCTTTATAACCTCATTCTCCCGTAATCTTGACTTCTCCTCTGTAAGAGCATCATAAAAAAATTCCTCCGCTACTTCAAAAAATTTCTCTTTTATATCGTCTTCCACAAACTTCTCCTTACACCCTTGAACGTCTGTTTCCGCAGCCATAATACTTTTACAATTTACTTCAACTTCATCCTTTAAAACATTACCTAATATAGTGTCAAAAATAAAAATTTCTTCCTGAATTTTCTTCTTCCTTAATCCTCCGCTTCCGTTCTGTGAAATTTCGTCCGCATTTGGCCTCTTAACCGGTTCTGCCCCTGATGAGGCCGCTACAGTGGCAAAATTAGTTTAAACAATTTTCCCCACTCGCAGCTACTGTGGCTACCCTCTGTTCTCTGTTATGAGGTTGGTCGTCATGGTATCGTTGGTGTTGATTATTAGTTTCTGTCTCTACCGCTTGGTTATTCGGCTCAAAACTGTTTCTCTGCCTAGCCCCGTGTTGGTATGTATTTACCGGTTGTTGTCGGTTGTTCCTTCCTTCTTCTCTCCAGTAACCGCCTCCCCGTGTACGCCTATCCTGAAAGTGTCTATAACCATTCTGAAACTTCGACTTGTCTCTCCTCATCCTCTCCTCCTGGACATCCAACCTTCCCAACATGTCTATGGCATCCTTAATCGAACATATTTTATGGCTGGTGAGAATAAATTGCGTTTGTTCGGGTAGGCGAGCCGCAATAATTTTAACATATTCTTCCTCACTGTGAGGTTGATCTAGGTACCTACAAGATGAGTAACACCTCATAAAAAAATTAGTTTGTGTCTCTTTATTCGGATCGTAATGCTCGCCCAACATTAATTCGGATTTCACTGCAATCTGTCTTTCTGCTGACCAGTATAGGTTTAAAAAATCTGTTTTAAACTGAGCAAACGTTTCAAAACGGTCTTCGAATTGATCAGCCCAAAGACGAGGTTCTCCTCTCAAATGTTTAATTACCATTCTACTTTTATTTTCTTCACTAGCCATCAGGAAAGGTGCGAAATTTTCAAAATTTCTAATGAACTTTACAGGATGTATACAATTCTTTCCGGAAAATTCCTCCCAATCTATCTTCTCATCATTGACTTTAACAGGAAAAGCTGAGGTCTTTATAATTTCTTGGTACTTGACAAGCTCTTCCCTAACTACATTGGGGACTTGTTTAACTAGTTCTTGTTTCACCACTAGAGGGGTATGTAGTTTCACCTTCTCAACATTTTCATAAACCTTTTCCACGTCAGCTGCCAGCCCTTTGATATCACCCTGAAATGTTTGCATCTGATCTTCAAGGCACCCTACGCGGTGGCTCTGACTGTCGCTTTTTTCTACCAACTGTAAATATTGCGCCTGTAAGGCACCGGTATCCTGGCGCAAACCACTCGTCTCCTGCTCAACCCGTTGTTCTAACTTGGAAACTTGAGAGGACAACTCCTCTGTCCGACCAACGCACCTAACACTATACTCTTCAAGTTTTCTGTCTAACTCTGCTACGTGCAATTTCTGCTCCTTGACTAAGCTATCGTGACGAACTTCTGCGTCCCTTTCCATTATTTCAAGTCTACCATTAAGGGTTTCAAATTTGGAATAGAGTTTAGAATCAAGTTTATCATGAGAGTCCCTAATGGCCTCCATCACCCTAGCCAGCATTTCAGCCATTTTTGGCTCCGTCTCTTCCCCCATTTCAGTAAGTTTATATTACAAATCCAATGGGAAAATCCAATTATGATAATAACTCAGTTGCTTTACTTCCCCCCCTTCAATTCACAGCAAACAAAATCAATACAACGCTGCTATTTATGAAACTCAATCACCATATCAGAATTAAATGCATGCAAACTGAAACCAACTACTTGTGCTGCGTCAACATGCGGTAAGTGTCACCAGAATGACAAAGGAATGGGCAAAAAAAGGAGAGGAAAACTTAACTCGGTTTTCCTTCCTATGTGCGATTCGAAATTATAGGAAAAAATTAATATTAAAGGAACGGAACAGATAGGAAAAGACGCTTCGCAGCAGCTCGCTAGCAGCAACTCGCGCACTTAGCTTTGGTGTCTTCAGTCAGGTCTGCTCGGCTCAGCTCGGCTGGTCGCAGGTTGGCTCGAATCAGCTGCTCCGGCTCGGCTTCCTTCGGCTGGTCTCGGCCACCCTCGTGTCGGCTGCTCCGGCTCCGCTCCCTTCGGCTGCTCTCGGCTCCGCTCGTGTTGGCTGCTCCGGCTCGGCTCCCTTCGGCTGCTCTCAGCTCCGCTCGGAAATACCCGTCGAGTTCATGCGCCACCTCCACTGGCCGGCCTTGGTAGCGTGGGGCTAGAGTGCTAGCTCCGCGTGCCTAAGGTCGCCGGTTCGAGTCCGGCCGCGGGCATGGGTGTTTAAGTGTTGTCTCTGTGAATGTTATGTCCGTCCTGTGGTGTGTCTAATTATCTGGAAAAGCTCATCAGGCTGGCTGTATGGCCTGAGATGCCAAAAGCCATTAAAAAAAAAAAACAAACACCTCCACTGGTCTCAGAGTAGATTATCTTCGCTCGCCGTCTTTGCCTCACTGCCTCGTGTCGTTGTAGTGTTATATCTTCCACTTTGACTATTGTCGTCTTCGCGCCTAATTGTCACTTTATTCTCACTTCGCCGTAATTTATCCTTTGTCCTCTTTATCCTCGTGTGTATGCTCTGGAATTGAAAGTTAATTTCTCCTCCAGATGCCTATTTAACCACACGTCCTGTCACTGAGGCGCCATGCAAGCTCACAGTCGTTTTGTCGCAGTACTTGGGGCTTTTAGATTTAATTATGAATTAACATTTATAAAAAAAAGTTCGGTCTGCCGTGCGGTCGCCAATCTGCTGATCTTTACTAGTTAGATAAACTAGAATTGTAGTCAGAGAAAACAAGTAAGAAAGTACTGAGAAATACACCGCATTTCAGCTTTCACATTCACTCACATTTATTCCTCCGAAACTACAAATATCTAAGCCAGCCAGCAGATACTTAAAAACTAAACTTCTTCTCCAAAGAATGCAGGTTCGAGGATAATCAAGGACTGTAACATTCAGTACAAGCCCCTTAATTAATTATCACACAATCGACGTGATCCAAATCAATAGCAGTTCAACATACACAGTTTATGTGAAACCAGTTCATTCAAAATAACCTTCATAGTCCAAAAAAAATACCTCCAGAATGTCCACACAATTTCTTACAACTCTGAGCCTCGGTTAAGCGACACACACACACGCTCCCGGCCGCGGCATATAAGCTCTCGCTGGCCGTAGCTTACTCTACCGTCGCCAATACAAGACTGTTTCAAAGCGCGCTAAGTAATCGCTCCACCAAAGACATTACATTTACTTCTCAGATCACAATTTATACTAAAATTATATCCGTAATTTCAACGGTTATGTTACAACTGGTTCCTAATCTTCTCATTCTTTATCCTCCGCATTCTTGTTAATCACGTTCTTCTCAGAAATTTACGCTACTGTTTGTGAAAATTGTGGCATCATGAAGGAGATTTGTGATTACAATGAAATTTATTCCCGGGATTAGGGACGTGGCAATACGTAAATGATGAGACTTAGAGATCTACACATGTATTCTGGCCGTGAGAATTCAGTACGGTGAAGCCACCGCATAATGCACTCAGATCCTCTAGATGCCGTGGCAGAAGTGAGCTTATCCAGACAGGTTCACCCAAATGTGAGTTTATCCTGAACTGGTAGCCATAGGTAAACTATCCTGACATTGGATGACGACGTGTTATTTAGAGCAGACCGGCCCAAATTCTCCTCTATCAACACATGCAAGCCGTCAGCTCGGATAAACATATTGAGAGGTATTTTGTCGTAGTCTCGAAATGAAAAACTCCCTGCTCTTGTAGGAATGTTGTTGAACTCAATTAATAACGTTCAGTGACACAACTTCTGAGACACTTTTGAGACAAGCTATTTTAGCTAGTGTGCGAAGAGGTTCTGCTCGCGGCATACAACCACCTCCAAGTGGCATGACACACCAACTGCTCTGCTACAAAACAGGCGCCAAATCAACAATCGCTACCTCACAGCTGTGCTGCCCAGCTTACACAACTTAGATAACAACACTGCACTACTCCGGTTACTAAACAAGCTACAGGCTGTGGAACTCCAACAATACTACAAAGCAAGTGACAAACAAAAACACAGTTACACAGTGTACTTGTAATTAATACCGGCTGTTTAAAAAATGACCGGTATAGGCCTATTTGAAAAATCATTAAAAACTAAACGGGCAGCGATAGAAATACACCGTTTGTTGCAATTTGCTTGGGACAACAGTAAATTTTCAGGCAGACAAACTTTCGAAATTAGTTACAATTTTCAACAACAGATGGCACTGCAGGCTATTTGAAACATACAGAATGGCGAACTCACAGTCTGCGTTTACTTCTATAAGTCGTCTTTCTGCTGTAAGCGTGTGCTGTACACAGATTGCAAGTTTGCTGTGAAAAAAATGGTTTATTCCTTTGAACTTTAGATTTTTCCAGACTGCAGCGCCACAAATGACGAGAGCAACATGAGTATCATCATCCAATTAAGTCAGATGATGTACATAGTTCACAGGTAACGAATATATTATCAAAAAGTATTTATAAACGCCCACATCTCTTAACGTCGATTTTAAACCAAAAAAACATTGAGTATAGTACAACAAGTGGCAAAGAATGCAGTTTTGGGGACGAATTTTACCTTTTTTTGACCCTTAGGGTTCGTTACGCAAAACTCGAAGAATACTTTCGATTTTGAAGTGACCTAAAGTGATTAAAACACCTTTTGGGATAGACTGGATGGTAAAAATCGTCTAAAATTCACAATTCGCGTGACTTTTTTTTTCAGTGAAAAAAAATGTAAAAAAGCTTACATTCAGTTCCTTCCTTAACTAGTTCTGAACATCGATACCCCAATAGTGGATCACAAAACATCCTATCAACGTTACTCGGTGGGATCATCAAAATTGTGTTTGGGAGATGAGTCTTTGTACCAAAGGTATTCTGCTCTCTATGCGATGCAACGCCACATCTTATTTCACGTCACTGCGGCCTAAATACTGCGCGGACCTAAGTGAAGGCACCCCGCCCACAACTAATCGATCCTATCGACAGCGGTTAATAGCGGTAATCGAATTGATCGCGCCTCCGTTATCCGAATTGCGTGCGCCATAACCACCAATCAGGGCCCGGCGGGTCAGGGAGGGGTGGAGTGACCGCTAACGCCCACGGGCTTTATTAACGCCGGGGGCTGTTAGCTAACCTCCATGGGCCAACATCTAGTTTATCCGCAAGCCATTGCATTGAGGAATTACGTATTCCCACCCCTCTGAACTGTTTGCTATGGGGATTTCAAATCTGGACACACATATGGTACAGTCCTAATGTTGTCGTTCCTCTGTGTGTCTCTTGTATGTGTCTTTCTATTCTTCCTTGAGTTTCTTGTCTACCCTGTATTTCTTTTTTGCCTTGCCGTTACCTGTCGGTCATTATCCTTGTCGTCTTGTCGTCTTCGTCGGTCCCGTCGCCGTCTTCGTCGGTCCCGTCGCCGTCTTCGTCGGTCCAGTCTCCGTCTTCGTCGGTCCTGTCGCCGTCTTCGTCGGTCCAGTCTCCGTCGGTCCAGTCTCCGTCTTCGTCGGTCCTGTCGCCGTCTTCGTCGGTCCTGTCGCCGTCTTCGTCGGTCCTGTCGCCGTCTTCGTCGGTCCAGTCGCCGTTTTGTCGGTCCCGTCGCCGTTTTGTCGGTCCCGTCGCCGTCTTCGTCGGTCCAGTCTCCGTCTTCGTCGGTCCTGTCGCCGTCTTCGTCGGTCCAGTCTTCGTCGGTCCAGTCTCCGTCGGTCCAGTCTCCGTCGGTCCAGTCTCCGTCGGTCCAGTCTCCGTCTTCGTCGGTCCCGTCGCCGTCTTCGTCGGTCCCGTCGCCGTCTTCGTCGGTCCCGTCGCCGTCTTCGTCGGTCCTGTCGCCGTCTTCGTCGGTCCTGTCGCCGTCTTCGTCGGTCCAGTCTCCGTCGGTCCAGTCTCCGTCTTCGTCGGTCCTGTCGTCGTGGTCGTCTTCGTCGGTCCTGTCGTCATGGTCGTCTTCGTCGGTCCTGTCGCCGTCTACGTCGGTCCAGTCGCCGTTTTGTCGGTCCCGTCGCCGTCTTCGTCGGTCCAGTCTCCGTCTTCGTCGGTCCTGTCGCCGTCTTCGTCGGTCCAGTCGCCGTCTTCGTCGGTCCCGTCGCCGTCTTCGTCGGTCCAGTCTCCGTCTTCGTCGGTCCTGTCGCCGTCTTCGTCGGTCCAGTCTCCGTCGGTCCAGTCTCCGTCTCCGTCGGTCCAGTCTCCGTCTTCGTCGGTCCAGTCGTCGTGGTCGTCTTCGTCGGCCTGTCGTCGTGGTCGTCTTCGTCGGCCTGTCGTCGTGGTCGTCTTCGTCGGTCCTGTCGTCGTGGTCGTCTTCGTCGGTCCTGTCGCCGTCTTCGTCCGTCTTTTCAGTGTGTCTTCCTGTCTGTCTTTTCAGTGTGTTAACGTGTTAGCCGAACGAGCTGCAAATTTGAAAATTGCACGTGTGATCTGTTTATTGGCTTTTTTTAAAATTTATGTGAACTTATATTCTACAGTGTTCCTATTTAAGTAAAGCTGATGAAAACTGGAACTACTTTTTCCATACTTGAGCCCATTGTCTGGAAACAATCCAGTTAAGTACGTTAAGTGTGTTTCAAATTACGAGTATGACCAGTTTTTCATCTTGCATAACTAACGCCATTTTGTTCTATACGAAAATATGCTGTAGTATTTAAATGATTAATCAGAGGGTATCAACAGTGAAATCACCTGTGAGTTCACGGGGCATTCTCGCAGTTCTTGAAATTCTACTTATACTGTACGCTGTACATAGTTCTTTTCCTTTATTTACTTGCAATTACAGTCTTCTCTTAGAAATTAACCAATCTTGTATGTATTAAAAAGTGACAAAGCATCCTGTCTGTTATTTGTGTAAAACAACTGCTGATACTGCTTTCTTCGCCCATGATTTCCAAGAAATGTTCGTCTTGTTCATTTAAAATTTCGTCTCTGCGCTGCGCCGTACATACCAAGCTGAAATCTTCCTTCTTTGTGGTCTCAATAAATTGTTTCTTGATGCTGCATTACTGAAAGCATAATGTTTCTTGTTTTTAAGAGTATTGTATTTGTTTTTTGCCTCTTACAATACCATGTTTTCTCTCTGTTGCAGGTGAGTATGTCGCCGTCTGCCTCGTCTTATTTTAAGTTTCTTTTTCTCATACGTAATCGGCCGGTAAGTAGGCTTACAGCTCTTAATCACATAATATTTACTACCTGTTCCGAAATGTTTCTGAAAACTTCGCTATAACTTGTAAACAGACTTTGTGTGCTAGAAACTACATTCTCAGCGAACACTAATGCAGTAATTACAATTTGTGAGTTCCTAACTCTTCTTCTCTAACTCTTATTTTCTTCTCTATCTCTACTTCTCTTTGCTCCCTTCTTCGCTATTTCTCTGCACCTCTTTTCCCCTGTTTTTTCCTCTCTCGTCTTTTCTTCTTTTTTTCATCTCTTCCTCTCTTCTCGCCACTCCACTTTTCATATTTGTTCTTATTTTGCATTGTATTTTCCTCTCTTCTTCTTTCGTCCTCTTCTTCTTCTTCTTCGTCCTTTCTTCTTCTCTTCGTCCTTTCTTCTTATCTTCGCCCTTTCTTCTTCTTCTTCTTCTTCTTCTTCTTCTCCTCCTCCTCCTACCTCTTCTCCTCCTCTTCTCTCCTGTCCTCTTCTTCTTCATCTCTCGTTCTGTCTTCTCTTCCTTCTTCTCTAACTTTGGGGGGGGGCGGCAAATGGCAAAAACGTGTGGTGGCCACCTATTTTTGTCCCGAGCGCCAACCATCAGGAGGGGGGGGGGGCGACAAATCAAAGAACAGCTCAATACTGCCCCGGGTGGCAAGTTGATGTTTGAAGGGGCAGCAATCTCACGTTTTTGCTCCGTCTCAGAAAATTCTTAGATCCCCCACTGTATTTGATATTAATTGTGTGAAAAGTTTGCTATTGTTTCTTTCACCGAGTTATTGATGTTTGGGTTAGCTTACCAGTTCCAGAAGATTCGATCGCTTGTTTTAAGTTTTGCCACTGGGCGCGGAAATATTAAGAGAACAGTGTGATCCCACGACATACCTTAGGCAGTATCAGTCAGTTCAGCGTGTGGGGGGGCATATGTAACGTAGCTTCATGTAATCCGTACAGAACTGGACTGTATGGAAAGCATCATTTTGGTTTAATCAAAGCCAAGAGTATTGATTAGCAACAAGCCTTTCTGTAGTAAGCATTCAACGAACATTTTCAATAAACAAAAATTTATTTTTGTTAGTCGGCCAACAGTCTGTCGTTTTCTCAAGAATTTGGCAAAAATTCAAGAAGTTATAATTATTTATTGTAAGGGAGCGTCCATAAACTACGTGCTCGATTTTAGCCTCCCTTGAACTCACCTGTTCTCCTCCATGTATCCTGACTTGGCATTTGCCTCAAAATCCCCCCCCACCTCTTTTCCGTTGCACGTAGCTTTTAACCCTATCATTTTGTACTGTTTTTTCCTAACAAACTAACGTTAAAATTATAATGAACACGACTGATATTTGCGTTATGTACTTTTTTTTAATTGTAAACATTCTGACTGAAATGTAGACATTGCCCACTGCTGAAATGATCAATTATTCGGTAAAACCTGTTTCTCAGGTACAGTCAGGAATCCCTTTCTTTTTGAGGTGTTACTAAAAACATTCTCCTTATCTCATCACTGTTCATTAATTGAAAAGTTAGGACTAAAACAGCTGCGTAAAAGAAGCTAAGAAGAGCTGCATTTTTTTGTTTTCTTTTGCTGCAGTTCTGTTTCCTTTTCTTTCTTCATTGCCAGGGAATAAATCTTTGATGTTGTAAAACATTTCTATAACTCACTGGATAATGCAAACTCGTTGGAAACTCATTTTCGATGAGCCTCCTATAGTTCAGTGTACAGCGCTAGTCAAGCCACACTTTCAACCTGAAATAACACTCCAGCGAAGCACTATTATTAAAGTTGCCTGAAATTCACTTGATAGAACAAAATTAAAAAATTTCGAGGTAACTTGAGCAGGTGATTCTTCTTTCAGCAGCATTTCGTGTATAATTCCGCAGTCTATACCAGGGGTGGCCAACCTGTGGCTCGCGAGCCGCATGCGGCTCTTTGAAGGATTATTTGTGGCTCTCGATAAATGTACCCGAGTTCCCTTTTCATTTTTGTGTTATTATATTTTAAAAAGTTGTTATCGTTCCGTATGTGTTTCAAAATGTCTTTTAAATTACTGATAGCAAATATGAAACACTAAATGCAAATTGTAACAAATTTCATTTCCGTCCAAATTAAGAATGACATGACTCATCGAAAACTGCGCGAACGAATATAAACAGTGGCGTAATAAAACATTTTGTCGTTTTCCTCGAATTAAAAAAAATTGTTCCAATATTAAACAAGAAAAACTCAACGAGTATATAAAAAACCTAGAAGGAATATTGACGGAATTCAAAAATAGATTTCAAGACTTGAAATATTCTAAATCTTCTCTTGATTTTTACTAAATCCATTTGAAATTAACATAATTCAAGGTGAATTTTCCATTTCCAGTATAATTATGACCCAAAAACATCTGGAGAATTAGAATTAATAAAGATGCAAAAAGATCAAACTCTACAATTAAAATATAAGTCGACGCCGATTACTGAATTTTGGAAATTTGTACTAGAATCGAAGTATCCTGAATTAAAAAAGGCTGCTTGTCGAATTATTTCAATATTCGGAACAACCTACTTACGTGAATCATGTCATTCCACTTTAAAATTCGTGAAATCCAAACACCTATCAGTATTAACTAACCAGTATCTCAAAGAATTACTGAGAAGTGTTGCACCAATTATTCACCAAATTTTAAAGAATTATCAAGAGAAGTAAAATAAATTATGTTTAATTTTTAATATTAAAATTCAATACACATATTTTTTACCATTATTCATATGTTTTCAATAAATATAATTTCTGTAAAATAATTTTTAATACCTTTTTTGCATATCTTTTAAATACGTATTTAATTGCGGCTCGCGGAAATTTCAAATTTTGAAAAATGGCTCGCACTATCAAGGAGCTTGGCCACCCCTGGTCTATACAGTGGCGTAGCTAGGTCAACAAGGGCCCCGGTGCAAAAAAATTATTTTGGGGCCTCAGGCCAGACGGGCGACCTTTTTTTGCTTTTTGTGCTGGTAGGGGCCCCCTGAACTGAGGATGGGGGCTCTTGAATTGTTCTTTAGGGGCCCCTGAGCAGTGGTTGGGGCCCCCCTGAGCAGCGAGGGTCCTTAGTGTCCTGTGTTCTCAGGGGCCCCTTAGACGACGGTAGAGCTAAAAAAAAAAAAAGAAAAAAAGTTGCCAGTTTGACGAAGGCTCGTGGGCCCTCTAAACTGCCCTTGAGGGCCCCTAGAGGTGCGCTTAGGGGCCCCTTGAGGTATGCTTGGGGAATCCTGAGGGTGAGGGCCCCGGTGCACTGCACCGCCTAGCCCAGTGTTTCCCAACCTTTTTTGGGTCATGCCCCACTTTTAACATTTTTTTGCCCCCCATACATAATTTTTAATAAAAAAATTATTTGTTATTAAAGAAACTCATAGGATGGTTTTTGAAAGAAAACACTTTAATATCTATTGTCATAAAACACAGTAAGTAAAATTAAAAAACATATAATGAAATACTAACATTCAAAAGATTTTTAATAAAGATTTATTATGGCAATTTAGTGTGATCCTTGCGCTTGACGCTTGCTACATAGAAATTTTAAATTAGGCTCCAATATAGTAAGCTTTAATCTCAAGTCTCCACGTTGTGTTATATCCAGTCGATTTCTTTTTTTTTTATCAGTAAATCATTTACTGCACTAAATCCAGATTCGGCTAAAAATGAAAATGGAAAAATCACAAACAACAGCGTTATTGACGCGTTTTAAAAGGTCCGGGTTCCCGAGACAGGCGGAACATTACGCGGTGAATCCCAAAAAGGTCAAGTTGACGACTCAAATCATCCAGATGATATATTTTGATAACATCAAACGAAACTATACCTGTATCTAGCATTGCATTTAAATAACCCGAAGAGAAAGCGGTAAAGTCATATCAAGTCAATTTCTAAATTGCCCCCCTAAAAAAACCAAATTGCCCCCCTGTGGGGCGTGGGCCCCACGTTGGGAAACACTGGCCTAGCCCCATAGTAGCTACGCTCCTGAGTCTCTAGCCCTTATCTGCTGAGTAATTTTTTGAGTTGCCAGCTGAAATACGGAACCTCAAACGAAAGAAATCCTAGTAAACCTTTCATAAGACGATAAGCGTCATTTTTGGCGATTACAGAGACCTTTTAGATGGAATACTATTTGCCATTTGGTATTTTTTTTTTTTTTTAGAGAGAGAGTGAGATATATATATTCGTAGTAGACAATATCTATAACGGAATAGAAGTAAGAAGAATGTCCATTCTGCTCGTCCCACTGGTCTCGCATTTACCCATCGTTCCATCAACGAATGGAGCAGTCACACGCGGGCGATTCTAATCGAAAGTTTTATTTCAAACCATCAAAACAATACGAATTGACACTTGCTTGGAAAATCCCGGGTGACATCTGTTTCAAGCGTTTTTGAGTGTAGGTACGACATGTCTAATGTTTTTAGAATCGTAATGTTGGCTAGTTCAAATGCGCTTGCCGCTTGCAACCCAGCGCTATGACTTCAAGTCACACGCATGCGCAGCACTGTTAATATATATGGTATCTCAGTTATATACAGAGATAATTAAATGGATATAAATAAATATCCGCGCGCTGTTGTATGTTCTATACCTTATTTTAACTGTGACTAGAATATGAATGAAAAGCTACGTGGTTTTGCTCGGAAACCCTTCAGGTAGCCCAGCGTAGCTTTCTGCCCAATCCCTCCCCTTAGACCGAGGCAAGTAGTTTTATGTATGCTCGCTAAGTAGCTATTCTTGAAGGGTTGCATGGTAAAATATCAAGAATACCGAGCGTGGTGGGTAAGCGGTTAACGTTCTGGTCTCGCATTCGGGAGAACGCCGGTTCGAATCCCCGTCCGGGCATCCAGATTTGGGTTTTCCATCGTTTCCCCAAATCACACCAGGCGAATGCCGGGATGCTTCCTTAAAAGTCATGGCCGAATTCCTTCCCGTTCCTTGCCCCCAGTCACATCTCGTCTCTAATGACCTCGACGTCGACGAGGCGTAAAGCAATAAGTAAAAATAGAAGACTAATGGGCAGGCATTAATTAACACTGTGTTAATACCTTACTCCCACCAGGCACGATCGATAGATCGCACATTGCAATTCAGGTAACTGTGGTCGATTCGATGGGGTAAATAATTGCACGCTTTAGAATAGACAGTATCGACGAGAAATAGGGCCAGCAGGAAATATATTTTTAGAATTTTGTAGTCGGTAGTATTTGTGGCCCCTGTTCGCATCCTTGAGGCGAGCGGCTGTTCTTTGACTCGTCCACGGTCATTGTCTGCTAGCTCCCACAGTGATTGTACAAAATCGATGGGGCGAAAGAACAATGGTCTAATGTGTCTCGGTAAGGAGAATTGAAGTTATTCAGAGTAGGGGTCTAGCAACCCAGTCAGCTGCACTCCATTGTACATCAAGCGGTTGTTACTGCAAGGGAATGAGTTGTAAAAGACGTACTTTGTTCCCTAACAAGGGGACCTTACGGTCTAGAAAATTCTGTTAAGGACGAGACTTCGCGGATTAGTAGTATACTTTAAGGGCGTCCATACAGCAAAGTAGTAAAGCGCACTGAGAAAAAGGGCTCTGAAGTTTCACGTGTAGCTCTTGTATTGGTTTTGACGCCATGCCAGCACAGCAAAGTGCCTGAGATTGTAGCGAAGTCTCTTGTCGCGCGGGCGATCCGGATTCGATGCTACCTCGGGTAAAAATTGTTTAAAATAAAGCAAATTAGAATCATGAGGGACATGCTTCAATCATAATAATAATTCCGTGTGGTCGTAATGACCTGGTGACAGGGTTTCTAGTGGTTGTGCATTCCGCCCCTGTCTTAGCCGCCTTAACCTAGCCCGGTAGTGCTACCAGGTACAGGGGACCTACAGATATACTAAATAATAATAATTCCGTGTGGTCGTAATGACCTGGCGACAGGGTTTCTAGTGGTTGTGCATTCCGCCCCCTGTCTCAGCCGCCTTAACCTAGCCCGGCAATCCTGCCGGGTACAGGGGACCTACAGTTTAACGTGGAATCCGAACCACGGAAGCGTTCTGGCGTACTTCACCTAACCCAGCAAGCTGTGCCACAGGGGAAGGTCGGGTTAAGTGCCTACGAAAATCCCCGCCGAGATAGGGATTCGAACCGGGGATTTTTCGATCTCCAGTCAGATGTCTTAACCACTGAGTCACCAGACCGCTCATGCTTCAGTTAAGAAAGGTGTACCGAGTGTGGTAGTGTAACGGTTAGCGTTCTGGCCTCGCATTCGGGAGGACGGCGGTTCGAATCCTCGTCCGGGCATCCAGATTTGGGTTTTCCATGGTTTCCCAAATCACTCCATTCAAATGCCGGGATGCTTCCTTCAAAAAGGCCATGGCCGAATTCCTTCCCATTCCTTTTCCGTCTCTAAAGACCTCGCTGTTAGAGAGACGTTAAGCAGATAAAAATAGGGGTGTGAGATTAGGTTGTAGTTTACCGCCATTGATATTCAAGTTGGATGTAGAGGAATCAGTAAAAAAGAAAAAAAAAATGTGGCATAAGTACTAGGGAAGAAATATCAATATGCTACGATTCGCTGATGATGTTGTCCTGTTAGTAGAACTGACTGAGGATATTGAGAAATTACTGTATAACAGAAACAAAATACTGAAGAAAAATTTTGCACTAAATATAAACAAAAGCAACACAAATGTGATGAATTGTAGCGCAAATTATACCAATAATAGAAGATCAAATATAGAAACAGGATCGAATGGTATGGATAAGTAAGGGAATTCTGCAATTAGGAAGTAAAATTACAACTGATAGCATGAACGAAGAGAGCTTTAATGAAAAAGAGAACCATTTCAGTTTCATATACTCATTTAAGACTCGGAACTTTTTTAAACTGTATGTGTGGAGTTGTACAAGAAGCGATGAAGAAAGTCAAAGAAAAATTTTCATGTAGCATAAGTTTTCAGGGTGGAAAAATCAGTATGCTACGATCTGCTGTTGACATTGTCTTGTTAGCCGAGAGGGCTGAGGATATTGAGAAGTTACTGAATGGCATGAACAAAATACTGAAGGGAGATTTTGGACTGAATATAAATCAAAGCAAGACAAAAGTGATGAAATGTAGCAGAAATGATACCAATACTAGTAGTAGATTAAATATAAAAATAGGATCGGATGCAATAGGAGAAGTAAGCGAGTTCTGTTACTTGGGGAGCAAAATTACAACCGATGGCCGAAGCAGGAATGATGTTAAAAGCAGAATAGCACTAACAAAAAGATTCTTAATGAGAAAGAGAAATCTTTTAGTTTCAAATATTGATCTAAGCATTAGAAAAAACTTTTTAAAACTATGTGCGGAGCACAGCACTTTACGGTAGCGAAACATGGAACGTTTGGATACGTAAAATATTTGAAATGTGGTGCTACAGAAGAATGCTGAAAATTAAGTGGACAGACAAAGTAAGAAATGATTGGTGAGAAAAGAAATTTATGGAAGAAGCTTACGGAAAGAAGAGACAGGCTTGTAGGTCATATTTTGAAGCATGTTGGTTTGGTTAATTTGTTAGTGGAGGGAACAGTCGAAGGTAAGAACTGTAGAGGAAGACAGAGATTAGAATATATGAAGCAGATAATTGAGAACGTGGGTTGTAAGGGATATGTAGAGTTGAAGAGGTTAGCAGAAGACAGGAAGGGATGGAGGATTGCATCAAACCAGTCGAAAGACTGACGACAGAAAAAAACAAAAAAAAAAAAAAAAAAAAAAATGTGTGGAGTACAGCACTTCATGGTAGCCATGTACTTAAGGCATATCAGAAACAAGGAAAATTGAGAATTTGAAATTGGGTGCTATAGAAGAATCTGAAAATTAAATGAGCAGGTAAAGTACTGAATGAAAGTGTTTTGGGAATTATGGGTAAGGAAAGCTGATGAAAGTCTTACAGAAAGAAGAGACAGGATTGTAGAACGTAATAAACTAGAACCTTGTGAATGCAATAAAATCAGATTGTCACCAGAAATGACATGATGAGAGGCTAATAAAGTCTCTTCCGTCTAGGTTAAATTAGAGCCGTCGGTCGAGGTAACGACTCAATTTTCGTCTCTTGACTCGGGTCGAGTAGTGGTAATAAAAACAGACGCCAACAGGTAGTTTGGAGGGGGGGGGGTGTCAGTTGGCCTCTAGCCGTCGTATTGAATTAACAGACCTGTCGCCCGCAGGTTGCCGCTGTTTACATTCTGTGTAATTGTGCCAAATTGCGTTACTGCATAGAGTCAACAAGGCCTGTGCGTTTTCGTCTCCGAGACGGAGCTACTACCCGAGTCGCAAACATAGGAGCGCAATCGTACGGAGCAAGTGTCCGTCGTCAAACTTCAGACACTGTATCTTTGTGAATGTGCTATTGTAAATAGATAGTACAGGCATTCGACGGAGCTACTACCCGAGTCACAGACATCGGCGTGCCAACGAACCTAGCAAGTGTTCCTCTCTCGCAGAAAGCTCTGTCTCTCATAACGGGTCACACACATGGAGGAAGGAATATATGGAGACGACGCAAGGGACCTTCACCACGCACTGGAGTGAAACCGGGTAAAGAGAAGTGGGGTGGGAGGCCGCCATATTGCTTGGCCGTAGAAACACGGGGGAAAGGCACAATAACCTCAAGGGAATCATAAGACAACCGTGGCACCGCAATTTGACGATAGATTATTATGTAACTCGACGAGACAGATCAAAAATGAAGAATAAAATTTTTTGATATCGTGGTTAGTTCTCGAGATATACAGTTTCAAGAGAGAGGAGTTTCGGGTTGAAATTCAGAAGAAAAATTTCCCTAAGGTCAAATTTGATGATAGATTCTTATAAAACACGACAAGATAACTCGAAAGTGAAGAATATCTATTTTCGATATCTCGCTTAGTTCTCGAGATATGCTGTCTCCAAATTGGGGTTGTTAGGTTAATTCAACGTTTAGAACTAATAAAAAAATTGAACCCTACAAAAGACGAGCTAACTCAGAATATATTGTACTATTAGTGGCCGATGTAACTTTGCTAGCAACATCAGTAGATTTATCTTCTTACCATACATCAAAAGTCAGAATCTTAGATGGGAGTGGTTTACATCGCGATACACATTGTGTCATTAACATAGTGCTCGTGAAATTAGTAACAACTAATAATAATTAAATTGTTTGTACCCTTCTGGTACACGCCGCATTACAACCTACCCACATTTCGATCAATATAGCCGCTACAAAATCAAACTATGTGGATCTAAATACATGAAATGCATCGCGAACCACATTTCGGGTTAACAGCAACGTTTACTTCATCAAGTTTAGTAGTTCACACAGCACACATTATCTCAATTAATTTCATCGTACACTTTCAGTGTAAACTGAAACTGGACTAAAGCATGCACATTCACTGTATCGCGATGTAAACTTGACCCACTTAAATTAGACTTTCAACAATAACGCTAGCCTGTTAGGTGCAAAGTAGTAACATATGCTGATTGTCTGTACTACACCAACAAACATTTGAGAACGATATCATCCTATTGAGAAAAATGAATAAATTTATAGCTGTAGGCTCTAATCTTGCAGTTATCTATCAAACATTGCAAGAACAATAATTTCAATGTGATTTAGTTACGAAACGTTATTCCAGGTTGTTTCCTATCTTGTCTGTTTGTGCAGCCGCATGAAACACAACTTGGCATTATAAAAAACTTTGAAATATTAGAAAATGAAGTGTTCACAGCAGCATACATAGTACAAACAGCCCAATGTTTTGGGGTTCCTATGGCCGCCAGTGGCCGCCGCGCATGCGCAGTAGGAGACGAGGTTTTTTTATGAGGTTTCGCCGATTTGGAGTTATTTCGTCTCCATGTATTCCTTCCTCCATGGTCAGACACTGAATCAATGTCCTACAGTACACAGACCGTTGCCGACGATTTCGTTTCCGAGACAGAGCTACTACCTGAGTCACAGACATCTGGGCGCCAGTGAAACTAGCGAGTGTTTCTGTCGTCACACCTCAAACGCTATCTCTGTGAATGTACATACTCTACCGGGGTTTTCGTGTCTGAGGCGGCTCTACTATCTAAGTAGACATAGAAAGTTTTCGTAGTTCAAAGAAAGCGCTGTCTGTGGGACACTGTATCTTTGTTAATGTGCTGTAGTACACACACGTTGCCGGCGTTTTCGTTTACGAGACAGAGATACTATCTTAGTCGCAAATATCTGGGTCCCCACTGTACGTAGCAAGTGTTCCTATCTCACAGAAATAACACATGAGAGACTGTGTTTTTGTGAATGAGTTACATACACAGACCGTTGCCGGCATTTTCGCCTCAGAGACAGTTACTACCTTACTCGCAGACATCGGGACGCTATCTAACACGCTGTCTGTGTTCGTATGGGAGATGCTCTGTCTTTGTGAATGTACAAAGTATGCAAACAGTGCCTGCGTTTTCGTCTCGTAGACAGAGCTACTACCCGAATGGCAGACATCGGTGCGTCCCCGTATCTAGCAAGTATTTCTAGCTCACAGATAGCTCTACGTCACAGAAATCGTACCATGGGAATTGTACGAAACTTTCACACATTCTCATTCAAAACACTCTCTGATCTTTGGCAGCCAGAATTCGTTGTTTATTTTGTTTATTGCGCTCCGTAACAGTTATCTGGATGAAATAAACTTCACTGAACTTGCAGAACTATATACCGTTTTGCATCTTTGATTACACACACACACACACACACACACACACTAATGGCGAAAGTTAGTTAGTTTCCTTTAGGCTGATTAAAATAACTCGTCTTCAGAACAATCTATTTCACGTTAAGTAACTCCTCTCACACTCTCCACTATTTAACATTTAAAGACTCGTAAATGAAAACACCGTATCTTGGCAACTGTAATTTAAATTCAGTCGCGTTGAATGAGCCATCATCACTGAGAATTTCTGCAGAAACAGTTACATGTTGGTCGGGAATAACTCAATTTATTCTTTTGTAGAACCCGACCTGTTGCTCTGGTTCAACATTGCTCCTTTCATTTTGTCAGCGTCACTTTTTTCAAATTGGCAATACTTTTCATCTCGTTTGATTTTTGACGCAGTTCTACAAAAGTGCAAATGGAGCTATTCTCGACCATAATGTAACTATTTCTGCCAGAATTCTCACTGATGATGCCCCATTCCATAAGGGCGAAACGCATCTTAGCTTACGTGAATTAAATGACAGTTCCTAAAAGGCGGTGTTTTCATTTATAAATCCTCAACAAGCAACTGTAGAAGAATGCCCAATAACCAGTTGATTTAGCATTGATTTCAAAGACTGCAGGAATCATTTGCAGATCCTTTTCCTTTTTTTTTTTTTTTTTTATTTTTTTACACAGTGAATTAAAACATTCTTCCCTTCTCAGACTTGATTCAATGTTTCTTTCTTTTTTTTTTCTTTATAAAAAACTGCTTAACGTCTCTTAACAGCGAGGTCTTTAGAGACGGGAAAGGATGGGGGGAAAGTAATGGGAAGGAATTGGGCCATGGCATTTTGAAGGAAGCATCCCGGCATTTGCCTGGAGTGATTTGGGAAACCATGGAAAACCCAAATCTGGATGCCCGGACGGGGATTCGAACCGCCGTCCTCCCGAATGCGATCAGTGTTTCTTCTCGCTGTAACCTCGTCACAATATGTTTTGCTAAGATCAACAATATTCACCATATTCCAATCCGGCTTACGGGCTAACCAACTTAATTATTATCATCTTATGCTGGAGCCGTCCGCTTAGTGTACATTGGCGGAAATTAAAACCCCAACACCCAGACGAAATTGTGATAAATGTATGAAATTTGTGCCCAAGTATCACCATATGAAGAGTATTAAACAATTAAAAATTGAAAGTTTTTACATGAAATAGTAGGAGAATTTTTGAGATATTTGTTATGCAAAAATTACTATGCTTTTAGCGTATAAGTGGTGTTCAGAGTAGTGTAACATGACACTTTTTTGCCCACAAGTTCTTGTTGATGTAGTATGCCAAGACGAAGAGTGAAGACCCTCTAAGCCCCAATGTCTAAGGTTGGAGAATTGGCGTGCTTGAAACGGTTGCATCATATCGTGAAATTACCCGAAGGATTGGCCCTAGTGCAATGTCAGTATACAGACTTGTTACACAGTGGATGAAAGAAGGCTCTAGTACTCATATATCTGGCATAGGTCCATATATAGATGTACAACACCACGTGACGACCGCTAAATTGTGTGGGTGGCTGTTTATGGCAGACGGGTGACTGCAGGCAAGATCCAAGCAGTGGTTACAGAGAGAGTCACCCCCGGACGAGTGTAAACCAAATGCTTGAAGCTGGGTTACACTCTCTGACCCCTAAGCAATGTGTTCCATTAACCTGATTCCATTGCCAGCATCGTCTAACCTGGTATAATGCAAAAGGCAAATGGACACGTGAATGGCGTACATTTGTGTTTAAAGACAGAGTCTCGATTCTGTCAGTGGCAAAGTGGCAATCGACAACATGTTCGCAGGCGTAGTAGAGAAACGGCTTACCATACTGTGATTTCAGAACGGCACACAGGTCCAGCACTGGTGCCATGGCTTGCCAGCAATCAGTTTCGACGGCAGGACTGAGTTGGTTGTTGCTGAAGGCAAAATGACAGCCCACCACTATGTAGACGGGTGTTGCACCCTATTGTGATACCCTTCATATCCACCGTCCAAGTCGCATCTTCCAACAGGATGACGCCTTCCTCATACTGTGGCCATCACAATACGAGCCTTGCAAGATGCTACGATCACAATTTAGACCTCATGGTCCCCAGATTTGTCCCCAATAGAGCATGTCTGGGCTGCCAGGGGCAGACACATTACATCACATGGTCATCCAGCACAAACTGTGCAACAACTGACTGCACAAGATATGCAGGTGTAGACAGAAATACCCCAAGAAGACATCCGAACACTTAATGATTCAATGCCGGCAAGGATCCACGAATGCATAGATGCTCAATATGGGCTCAATTCTTATTGACAACTCTATCTTCGCTTGATCCATTTAAATTTGTTATCATTTATCCTGGGCAGGGCCGGCGTTATGGGGGGGGGGGGGTAAGTGGGTCAAAAGTACCCGGGCCCACCGGCTGATGGGGGCCCCCGAATACTGATTGTAGGGGGCCTCAGGCCATGAAACCAAAATCCACCCATTGTCTTCCATCCAGTTTGTAAAGCTAAAAAAAAAGGTCACCCATTTTACCCTGGGCCCGAAATTCCTTGCACCGGCCCTGATCCTGGGTATGACCGTGGTTAAACAAAGTTTCCTAAAATTCCTCCATTCCTGTCTCTGTGTTGGGGTTTTAATTTCCGCCAGTGTATTATTAACACACTAGTTTAAACGCTCGTCAACTGATACCATCTGTGGTGGTAGTAGGAATTTGCTCGGGAAAAGTTTGTAAAAAAAAAAAATATAAAAAAAAAAAATAAAAAAAAAAATAACAATGATCATATTTTTAATGATATGTTTCATGATTTGAGTAAACTTTCTCTGATTATTATGTAGGATGATTTTAAACAACTGCATTTGATTTTGAATGACGGAAACTTTTATTGTTATGAAAAAGTTTTAAGCTGTTGGTTGCTGGTATCTATCGTGAGGTGCGTAGTAGATTTGGCACAGCCCAGGCTGAGAACTTTTCAGACTGCCGTCCCTGGTGTGTACACTCTACTTTCAGACCGGCTGTGAGAAGAATTCTGCGCATGCATTGTGAGATGGGCGGAGTAGGAGTTGTGTAAGGCGGTAGCGGAGCGCCTGGGAGGTATGCAGTCCCACGCTACACCACACAATAGCACTGTGCTGCACGGCTCGCGAGCATGTGGAAGGGTCACTAACCTCATCATCACAGCTAATGCATCCAGAACCCCAGACAAGTAGCACAAGGGACATGACAGAGTAACGTAGGGCTGTTAAAACTCCGCGTCAATAACGCCAAAGGCAGGTCTTCACGTAACGTCTTGACTGATGTTTTACTTCATCAGGCAACACGTCAGTTAAAACTGACCAGAAACTCGTGTCCACATTCTTACGTTTTTAACTTCCGTCTTTGGTTCGGTTTTATTTAAAGCATAGATGAAGCATTACTTTTAGTGGTTATTTCACTATGTCTGATGAGATTTTTTACTGTCGTCAGTCTTTCGACTGGTTTGATGCAATCCTCCATCCTTTCCTATCCTGTGCTAACCTCTTCATTTCTACATACCCCTTACAGCCCGCGTCCTCAATAATCAGTTTCGTTTATTCTAATCTGTCTTCCTCTACAGTTCTTACCTTCGACTGGTCCCTCCACTAACAAATTAACCAATCCAGCATGTCTCAAAATATGACCTACCACCCTGTCTCTTCTTTCTGTAAGCTTCTTCCACAAACTTCTTTTCTCACCCATCATTTTCAAAACTCGTTCATTTCTTACTTTGACTGACCACTTAATTTTCAGCATTCTTCTGTAGCACCACATTTCAAATGCTTCAAGTTTCTTTCTTTCCGGTATTCCTAAAGTCCATTTTTCGCTACTATACAGTGTTGTGCTCTACACAAAGAGTTTTAAAGAGTTCTTTCTAATTCCTAGATCAATATTTGAAACTAAAAGGTTTCTATTTTTCATGATGGCTCTTTTTGCTAGTGCTATTCTGCTTTTAACATCATTCCTGCTTCGGCCATCGGTTGTAATTTTACTTCCCAAGTAACAGAATTCACTTACTTCTCCTATTGCATCCGATCCTATTTTTATAATTAATCTACTAGTATTGGTATCATTCCTGCTACATTTCATCACTTTTGTCTTGCTTTGATTTATATTCAGTCCAAAATCTTCCTTCAGTATTTTGTTCATGCCATTCAGTAACTTCTCAATATCCTCAGCCCTCTCTGCTAACAAGACAATATCATCAGCAAATCGTAGCATACTGATTTTTTTCTCCCTGAAAACTTATGCCACATGGAAATTTTTCTTTGACTTTCTTCATTGCTTCTTCTACATAGAAGTTGAATATTAAAGGGGATAGACTACAACCTTGTCTCACGCCCTCTTTAACTGACACATGTCTCTCATGATTCTCTACTTTTATTATAGCCACTTGATTCTTATATAGTTTATAGAGTATTCTTCTATCTCGATACTTTAGACCCGACTTCCTTAAAATTTTGAACATCTTGTCCCACCTAACATTATCAAAAGCTTTTTTCTAAATCAACAAATGCCACAAAAGTATCTTTGTTTTTCTTGATCCGCCCTTCAAGTATTAATCTTAAAGACAGAATTGCTTCCCTTGTAACGCTATTTTTCCTAAACCCAAACTGGTCTTCACCTACTATCTCTTCTGATGAGATTAAAAAGTAAAATGGTCTAGAACAGGGGTCTCCAAACTTTCCAGCATTAGGGCCATACTGATTACTCCAGTAAGTTCCGAGGGCCAAAACCAACATAAAATTAGAATACTTCAGTAAACTAAATTTAATTTGCTATAAAAAATATGTTTTCTAAAAGCAGTTTTCAAGTATGCTAGCTCTCCGCGGGCCGGACAAAATCTGTCCGCGGGCTGGATGTGGCCCGCGGGCCGTAGTTTGGAGACCCCTGGTCTAGAACATGGTTGCTAAAGATGAAAAGGTTCTTTCGTCTGAATTTACTTCGGGAATTACGTCATGAACCTGAAGATTGGCGTAATTATTTACGAATGGTTACGGGTCCTTATTTAAGATAGGCATCCTCCATATTGCTAATTATATATCCTGGGATATGTTTATAATTTAAGAATAAAAGGAGGTCAAAATTTTAGAGAGAAGGTTTGTAAATATCATCGGCACCAGCATAACAACGTGGTGACTTCTTAATTTGTAGCAACCCTTTACGAACGAAAAGAATTGATCATATTTTTTTTCATATCCATTTCCTTTATATCTCCAAGTTACATTCCTTACTTTTATCAACCAAAACATTTGCTTGATTTTCTTGTCTCTCGTCATTGTAGCCATTTGACTCGCCGTATACAAGGTTAACTACGTAACATCTCAAAGAATTCCGTAAAAAAATCATGTGACTATTGTCGTAGATTCGGAAAGTCCACCGCGTAAAATGTTTTCGAAAAGAAAAACAAAATAATAGTTATTTTAGCTCCGCAAAGCTGAGAGATGATTGAAGACAGAAGGGAAAGCGTCAGTCAAGACCGAAAACAGTGTTCCCGCCGATCCGTTTTGCTGTCCACACTCTATGTTTCGTCTGATACTTTTTACCTGATCAAGTAAAACTTCCATCAAGACGTTACGTGTAGACCGGCCTTAATGCTGCTTGCTAAACTGACAATCTATACCCGCCGTTGAAAACGTGGCGCTTTTAAGGCACTAAAAACGCATTGGAAACACACTGAAATTAGTATGCCAGCTCTTAAAACGCTTTATTACTGTAGTACTTTAATGTGGATGCTATTTAGCAGGGCCACTGTTCAATTTCGGATAGGTGTAGGTTTTTCTGTGTCAACCTTTTTATGTATATGTTATGCTCATAGACCGAAAACTGTCATTGAGCGAATAAAACTACCACAACGTGTTCTGTTTTCTTGAAAACGGCTAAAACACGCTGTGGCTTATCAGTATCTAACTCTTTGTGATATCAACGAATCGTTTTTTTTTTCCTTATTGCTTTACGCCTCGTCGACGGCTAAGGTCATTATAGGCGGGATGGGACTGGGGACAAGGAACGGGAAGGAATTCGGCCATGGCCTTTTTCAAGGAAGCATCCCGGCATTCGCATGGAGTAATTTGGGGAAACTATGGAAAACCCAAATCTGGATGCCCGGACGGGGATTCGAACCCGCTTCCTCGCGAATGCGAGGCCAAAACGTTAACCGGACGAATCGGTCCAAGCTGCATTTAATATATATTTTTACCCGTCACGTTACAAGTCTCAAACAAACAATGTATCGTCATATGTGGAAAATGCGATTTGGAGCAGACGCGAATTTCGCGTTGTGGTCGTTTTGAGTTGATCTCAATATGTTCTGGCTGGATTTTTTTGTTAGTGCCATAACGCGAATAACGTGTTGTTGCCTTTTTCAAAAATTCACGAAATGCGTTGTAGTTTTTTTCTTACGCTCAGTGATTGTTTTCGGTCTTTGAGCGTAACATATACATCGTAATGAAAAAGGGTTTTGTGGTGTCAGTTTTATATAATTATGGTTATTATTTAATTTTGATTTAATTAAATTAATTTTTGTGAAAGAGGGATGAATTTAAAGGCATAGCCATACGGTCTAGACATGGTCGTAACCCAACCAATTTATTTCATGAAAGCACATATGGCCTGCAGAAGAAGGTGTATTTATCGTTAAGTATCTACACTGACCAGGCAAAACATTATGACCACCTACTTTGTAGCATATTGCTCCACCTTTCGAGCGCAATACAGCACCGATTCGGCATAGCGTAGATTCTACAAGTCCTTAGTAGGCTTCCAGAGGTATTTGAAACTAGATTTCTACGCACTGGTTACGAAATTCCCTTAAATTACAGACCGGCGGTTTGTGCGCGCAGCGCTGGGAACGACCATCTCGGAAACGGAGAAGCTGGTCGACTGTTCGCGTGCTACTGTAGTGAGGATGTATGGAAAGTGTTTGAAGGACGGTGAAACCACGAGTAGGCGACAATGTGGTGGACACCCACGCCACATCACAGAACGTGGAGGTCGGAGGCTTGCTCGCTCTGTAAAGCAGGATAGGGGGTGATATGTGGCAGAATCGCGATTCTTGTGCTCTGAAACAGTTCTTGAGGCACCAGAATTGTACTCTCGTGATCAAGAGAATTCTCTAAAATTGTTGCACTGCGTCCGATTCTATTTATAATACCTAGCCTGCTGCTCTAACCGGAAGCAACAATACAGCTTGTTTCTGTTGCAACCCTGTGTGTGAGATTTTTATCACCTAAGCAACTGAATATTGTGGCATTCAAACTGTATGCCTTCAACGACTGTACAGGGTACTTCTATCGAATAGTACTACTAGTGACAAAATATACGAAACCATTTACAGGCGCGCGCCTTGCGGGTATGCTACCGCTGTTGTTCCACTCAAAGAATGCGTCGGGTGCAAGTAGTTCGGTTCTCCGTGGATATTGGAGTTTTATTTACATACGACGTTTCTTTTCTGGGCCTACACGATGCTATAAACTTTCTTCTTTTTTTATGGCGTGCCCTTTCAAACTGCCGCAGCTAACCCTGGAGGGGTTTAAATTATGTACCAGCTGGGCCGCCCCATAAAGGGACCTTCCACCCCCTCCACTTCTTCCAGACATGTGGCACGTCGTCAATAGGATTCCGTCTCCGCAAGAAACCAGAAAGGTATAGGACGTAATGATCATAGTAGCCTAAAGAACATTGACTCTGGGAGTAGAGAGCATTAGAGACAACTGAATAAGTGTTCCGTTATGTCAGGTATGTGATACTTAACGTCAAACAAACGGCTTGAAGTAAAAGAAGGATCCTCTGAAAACTAAGAAGGGACTAGGATACCCCTCTAATCGTTAGACAAAGTGCATAGGCTGCACGTGGCAATGATTCAGCTAGTACCGAGCGTGGTGAATGAGTGGTTATCGCTCTGGCCTCGCATTTGGGAGGACGCCGTTTCGAATCCCCGTCCGGGCATCCAGATTTGGGTTTCCCATGGTTTCTCCAAATCACTCCTGGCGAATGCTGGAATGCGTCCTTCAAAAGGCCATGACCGAAGTCCTTCCCGTTCCTTATCCCCTGTCCCATCCCGTCTCTCATGACCTCGATGTCGACGAAGCGTAAAGCCATAGGTAAAAAAAAAGTATGTATTTACGCGGGCTCATATATATAAATATATTTCTTCCATATACTTGCCAGATTTTTACCGTTATTCGAATTGCTTCTTGTTGGCTTTAAATATCTGGTTCAATCCGGCACCTTAACATCTGAAAAATATTTACATAAAATCACTGAACTTTTCATTAATTTAGTTTTTGGAATAATTCATTCAGTTTCCCTATATCATTAAATATACAATATATTGATGTAATTCATATTAACACGGTAATATTAACACCTATCTTCGGTTATTTTCATGGTAAATTCCTTCCTATTATCACACAATGTCTTACAAACCATACATTACTCCCTTACTTTACATTTAACATTCACACTACCTGGGACTGTGCACAAACTACGTGGATCGGGCCAGGGGGGGGGGAGGGGTTGGCTGGAACGCTACATTGGGCTACGTGGGGGGAGGGGGGGGGTTCCGAACCAGGTCACGTAGCTTTCCTTTCAGTACATTTTTCACAGTTAAAATGAGGAACAGATCTCACAACAGCATGTGTACATTTATTTCCCTCAGTTAATTATCTCCGCGTGTAATTTACAATAGTCTGACAATAGAAAACAGTACAAAATGTCTTCTGGAATCAAAAAAGAAAAAAAAGCTACGTGCTACGTGGAGGGGGAGGGGGGGGGGGTTGATGCAAAAGCCACGTAGGGCTACGTGGGGGGGATGGGGGGGTTCACAGGAGGCCAAAATGGAGCTACGTGGTTTATGCACGCTCCCTTATCATAATACAACTTCATTTCGAGTTTTTTCTTCTAAGCTTCCTCTTTCATTTAATTCGTTGCCCGTTCATGCTTTCATGAAAACCATTAGTTTTCCGTCTCTTCATCTGTTTTCCAAAGATGTTCCGCACTGTATTTATGGGGGTCTTTGGCCTTTAGATTAAATTATCGAAGATAAAAATAAAAATATACTCGGCGAACTCGCTACATTTCAGTATATATTTACAACACAATATATGCCCGTCAAGGGCACCTCACAAGCGCTAGAAAATTACTAGCGTCAGATTTGAGGTAGTGTTTTTTTTTTTTTAATGAATTCCGATGATTGCGGAGTGGATGGAGTCGCGTGGTGCCACTGCCCGTGGCGGGGGATGGCAGAGCCTCCCCTGAGTGGTGCTCAGCCCGCCCTACATTCCTCCCCTCGTGACCCGCTGCTGTTCGATGTCCTTCATCCCCCGTCAGCACCCCAGAGCCACCTGCCGGCGGCGACGCCAACCACCAGTCGACTGCCGCCAGTTTCCCTTAATCGCACTGTAAGCGCCAATACGTAACGAAGGATTTCAATCCCGCGGGATTGGCGCCGATCCCGCGGTATCCGTGCACCATTGGTACAAACAGTTTTTTTAACGCATATGTTTAAAACATAGTTACTTAAAACGTTAATAAATTAAATAATTAATAAATAATTTTTAATGTTAAATGATAAAAATTAACACTTAACAATATAATGATTGGCAAAATGACATTAAAAAATTTTAGCATGTCCTAAGTGTATTTCGAAGTTTTACATTTTTGTTTTTTAATCTAAACCAATTTTTAAATAAATAATAAAAATGGAAAATATTGAGTCATAGGTCATATTATGTGCCTTACAATACATCACATAAGTTTAAAAATATGGTTTGCTTAATGGCCAAGTTACCAGAGTTTTTAAATTCTAAATAAACGTTCCATAACACCGAGAAAAGCATTCCATTTCACAAAGTGAAACAAGAATTGTTTTTGCGTGATTCATTATTATATCTCCTGATTCCTTGATTGATCTTACAGTTGATTCAATGTTATTAAAAGAAACTACTCACCAACACGTAAACCGTCAAGTATTTCAGTTTTACTTATGTGGCGTAACGACGTTTTTAGAGTGGAAATTATTATTTTGTAGTAAGAAAGGGGACTTTCTCGGCGAATGATTGCAGTGAAGTCCTCATAGGTTGTATCTCCGGATTTCATTGCAAACACACGAAATTACACACGTGAGGAAGACGGCGGAGGCAGCCGTCGAAGTATGGTGTTCCTACAACACAATTCGTCGATACACCCGTGAAAATTTCATTATAACTTTTTTTACCTTTAGTCGAAATAATAACAAGGAAAGATGGGATTAATCGAAAGCCTGAGCGACACATGTAAGCAGGCGGCTTTCGTCAAAGAAACGCATTGAGGCAGCGGCCAAAACAACAATTAGTCAAAGGATATACAATTTCCTTTTGATAGCTGTTAAATAAATAGGTACGCGATCGTTAAAATTACGATAACATTAGTTTCATATCAACGAATAATCAAATTTTCAGCCGCAAATTAGGAAATTGTCACAATTACTTATATGCAAATACGGAAAATGGTAATAATGAAACCGTGAATAAAAAGCTGTAACCGTGTAGTTCAAATAACGTGTGCGACACATAAAAAATAATTATATAGTTAGAAAATCGTACTAAATACTCACCATAACTCAAATTACAGAAATGTGTACTCGAAACAAACGTAAGTTTGATGAATACGTAAAAGTGTATTTATTTATTTACTTAAGAATGACGAAGGTTGACAAAAAGAAATATTTATTAACACGAGTCAAATGGAAAGCAAGGGTACAGGCAAACAGTGGAATACATCCGATAGAGACCGAGTGGGGCAGCGAGTCACGCAGACTGACACGCGTTTCCGCCGGATTTTGCGGATTGCGGGATCCCGCTTTGCTGGATTGCAATCCCTACCATTAGGCCTACAGAGGCTTTTCGCCTCGAGTATTCATACAGAAGCTCGCGGATTCGATCTTTTGCCTCTTTCATCCAGATATCGCTAACATAATGCGCGAGAAGCACACATCCGTCCCTCTGTCACCATTCGATAAGTTCTCAAAATTTCGTGACAACAACTGAGGGTTCAATATAACGTAAAAAAGTGTACACCTACAGCATTGCAAGACTACCTACGATTTGCCTCGCATTGCACCCCTAACTTTGTGATATCTACAGTTTAACATTCAATCTCCGAATAACCGACGGCCCAGGCGCGACTCTTACGATCATAAACAATTTTTAAAAATCTTAGCCTCCACGAAGATTTTAACCGGAGACCACGACCCAAACATCAGTAAGCAAGCGCTTTAACCACTGAGCTACCTGACCGCTAAATAGATAAACAGTACAGAGACCTCCATAGTAATTTTTCGAAATTATAAGACAACATGTATTATTTATACAGATAATTTTTCAACTAAATGTAGACAGTATTTTTCTCCTTGTTTCAAAGGATAAGTGTGCAAAGTTTCATCGAGATCGGATGAAAACTGTGGATTTATATGAAAAACAAACATACATACATACATACATCTTTATATATGTACATTACTGAACACAACTTTTACTGTACGTAACTTTTATACAAACAGCCTTTTCACGTAAGGTCCACCTGTTTCCATAACTTCAGCTGCTTCCGTATCATCCTATCATACACAGACGGAAAAAAAAATCCCAACACCAAGAAAAAATTATTGTAGAGTAATGAAATTTGGACAATGCATTTGTCAAGTTAACATGTTTAATTGATTAAATTTTCAAGATCACAGGTTAATTTAAGCTCAAGAAAATGCATTTCAAATGTGAAATACTGTTAAATTAATAGCCGGTGTAACCTCCAGAATTTTGAATGCAAGCCTGCAAACGTGAATGCATTGTGTCATACAGGTTTCGAATGTCACTTTGTGGTATGGAGTTCCATGCTTGTTGTACTTGTGCTGTCAATACTGGGACGGTCAGTGCTGGCTGTGGATGATGCTGGAGTTGTCGTCCAATGATATCCCATACGTGTTCAATTGGAGACAGATCTGGTGATCTCGCAGGCCAAGGTAACATGTCGACACTCTGTAGAGCACGTTGCGAGACAACAGCGGTATGAGGGCGAGCGTTATCCTGTTGAAAAACTCCCCCTTGAATGCTGTTCATGAATGGCAGCACTACAGGTTGAATTACCAGACTGACGTACAAATTTGCAGTCAGTGTGTTTGGTATAACCACAAGAGTGCTCCTGCTGTCATAGGAAATTGCTCCCCAGACCATGACTCCAGGTGTAGGTCCAGTGTGTCTAGGCCGCAGACAGTTTGGTTGCAGGCGTTCCCCTGGCCTCCTTCTGACCAACACTCGGCCATCACTGGCACCAAGGCAGAACCTGCTTTCATCAGAAAACACAACAGATCTCCACTCCGTCCTCCAATGAGCTCTGGCTTGACACCACTGGAGTCGCAAACGGCGATGGCTTGTAGTCAGTGGAATGCACGCTACAGGGCGCCTGGCTCGGAGCTGTCCTTGAAGTAACCGAATTCTAACAGTTCGTTGTGTCACTGTGGTACCAACTGCAGCTCGAATTTCTGCCGCAGACGCAGTACGATGCGCCACAGCTGTACGCCGAATACGGCGGTCTTCCCTCTCAGTAGTGCCACGTGGCCTCCCGGAACCCGGTCTTCTTGAGGCAGTACCATCCCTTGACCACTGCACCCAACAATCATGCACAGTGGATACATTCCGGCCAAGTCTTTCTGCAATATCGCGAAAGAAAATCCACCTTCTCGTAGCCCTATTACACGACCTCGTTCAAACTCGGTGAGCTGTTGATAATGGCTTCTTCGTCTTCTTAAAGGCATTCTTGGCTAACATCAACTCACTATGTCAAATCTCAGCGGTAAATAACGTTCACAAACTTTACAGCGCGTATTTAAAGCAAACCTGATTTGCAAGCTCTGAGTAGCGCTACTAGCGCCACACTTATGCGCGAAGCGCGAAATTTGAATCGATGTCATCTTTCAGATGTATAAACACGCCTACCAAATTTCGTTTATCTAACACAAGTCTTTCTTGGTGTTGGGATTTTTTTTTCCGTCTGTGTATTAATACTGCCTCTTCCTCTCCATTAGTAATTACGTACTCCGTCTTCTGCTTGGCCTTGGAGACTGGTGCGTCAGGTTTCTTTGCTGCCACAGATGCTCCCAAAAATGCCATTAATACATGATATTCACAAATTATAATATTCATTTCTGTATTTGTATAGATTTATATCCTGGCGGGTCGTATGATCGCTACAAGTTTTTCGGGCAATTATTTGTTCAGCACCGAGGACTGTAAAACTTGTTGCTTCCGGCGCCCTGTGGTTCGTTGTTAAAGAAATATTATACTTAATTTCATTAGGTCAGCAATTGTCAGTCTGAATTTACTCAGAACAGGAGCCTTCAGTATACAGGGTGTTACAAAAAGGTACGTCCAAACTTTCAGGAAACATTCCTCACACACAAACAAAGAAAATATGTTATGTGGACATGTGTCCGGAAACGTTTACTTTCCATGTTAGAGCTCATTTTATTACTTCTCTTCAAATCGCATTAAACATGGAATGGAAACACACAGCAACAGAACGTACCAGCGTGACTTCAAACACTTTGTTACAGGAAATGTTCAAAATGTCCTCCGTTAGCGAGGATACATGCATCCACCCTCCGTCGCATGGAATCCCTGATGCGCTGATGCAGCCCTGGAGAATGGCGTATTGTATCACAGCCGTCCACAATATGAGCACGAAGAGTTTCTACATTTGGTACCGGGGTTGCGTAGACAAGGGCTTTCAAATGCCCCCATAAATGGAAGTCAAGAGGGTTGAGGTCAGGAGAGCGTACTAACATACTAACGAAACTAAAATGAGCTCTAACATGGAAAGTAAGCGTTTCCGGACACATGTCCACATAACATATTTTATTTGTTTGTGTATGAGGAATATTTCCTGAAAGTTTGGCCGTACCTTTTTGTAACACCCTGTATACACTACGTTGTGTTTGAATAAAACTAAAATGTTTTATATCTTTAACCTTGCGACAGGTGCGCTACCAAAAGTCACACTTAAGGGCGCAAGTATCAAAATGATACAGCCTTTAGAAACTCACAATATTTTTTTTTTTGCTACTTTTATGAATAATATCAATTGTATATATACAGGGTGTTACAAAAAGGTACGGCCAAACTTTCAGGAGTCATTCCTCACACACAAACAAAGAAAATATGTTATGTGGACATGTGTCCGGAAACGCTTACTTTCCATATTAGAGCTCATATTGTGGACGGCTGTGATACAATACGCCATTCTCCAGGCCTGCATCAGTGCATCAGGGATTCAATGCGACGGAGGGTGGATGCATGTATCCTCGCTAACGGAGGACATTTTGAACATTTCCTGTAACAAAGTGTTTGACGTCACGCTGGTACGTTCTGTTGCTGTGTGTTTTCATTCCATGTTTAATGTGATTTGAAGAGAAGTAATAAAATGAGCTCTAACATGGAAAGTAAGCGTTTCCGGACACATGTCCACATAACATATTTTCTTTGTTTGTGTGTGAGGAATGTTTCCTGAAAGTTTGGCCGTACCTTTTTGTAACACCCTGTATATGTATAAGGGGCATTAAAGACAACTTTCATTTCAACCAAAAAGAAGTTTCTTTATTTAAGCAAAAGAAGAAAAAAATTAATAAATAATCAAATCTTAATCTATTAGCCTTATGCATTCAACGCATTTTTGAATGTTGACCGCATGTAAGGCTAGTACAAAGAATTCAAGAGGTTGCTCTGAGTCCTGTGTTTTTTTTCTTTCTTCTTCCTTCTTGTTGGGCCATATAGAGCGCCATCGTAGTTCATATTCTCTTCTGCCTCCCTTTTCGCGGCTAATTTTCTTAAGTCTTCAGGAAATTTCTTGCGCTGCAGAAGATATTTTTCAAATAGTTCATAGTATCAATTTGATACCAATGGTGTTTAAAAATGGATACGTGAAAAAATTTGATCTACTCGAGAATATGTTACTTACCAATAAAATAGCAAAAGGCTCGGTCGAAAAGAAGTTGTAATCTTGAACTAGCGAAAAAATCAGGCCAACTGGCGCAAGTATCAATCTGATAGAAAGAAGTTTCTCCAGAGAGAACAAAACACCGGCGGAGTCTGGAACATCACTGGCAGGTTGAGGAATTTTTTTCTTAACGTCTCTCTAACAGCGAGGTCTTTAGAGCCGGGAAAGGATGGGGGGCAAGGAATGGGAAGGAATTCGGCCATGGCCTTTTGAAGGCAGCATCCCGGCATTCACCTGGAGTGATTTGGGGAAACCATGGAAAACCCAAATCTGGATGCCCGGACGGGGATTCGAACCGCCGTCCTCCCGAATGCGAGGCCAGAACGCTAGCTGTTACACCACCACGCTCGGTAGGTTGAGGGAGGGGAACCCCACTCGCCGATCACGTGACTTCAAATTCACGTAAAACTGTTTCACATGTATCAAAATGATACTCGCGTCGGTCGCTGGCTTAAACTAGTAATTCTTGAATGTAACGATTTGGCTGAAATTTCATATTTGGATAACTTTTCGCTTTTTAAGTTTATCTAAATAGGTGTCTTCCATGCAATAACGCGATTTTACAACAACAACAAAATAAGCAATACTTGTATTGGGTATCTCGTAAATAGAATTTATCGCCATCTCGTACATGTTTGAGGTACCAGCAAGCCTACTGATGTCTGTTAAGTTTCTCTTTGGTTAAAGCAAGGAACCCTTATTTCTCTAAACGAACAATTCTTGTATACTAGCTGATCAATGCGAATATTTCGCACAGTATCGTGACTAGTCCACCGAATGGTAATACAATAATGGGGAAATCAATCCTGCGCTTCGAATCTGACCTTGTGCTTTATTAATGTTCATAGTAAAGGCTACTTCTATTGAGAATTGATTTCTTATCATTTGGAAAGGCACGGTTGGATCAGAAGATGTAAGGTTAATGCGAGGTATGAGAATAGTTTCATCGGAGTGAATAAATTTAGCACTGATGATGTACTGGTCTAAGTGAATTAATTACCACTAATCTTGCTCCACTAATTAATCAGTGGTTAGCATTAAGATTTATATTTAACATAATTATTGTGCTCTGGTTGCCAGGAGATCCTGTAGGATTGTCTGTCACGATGACTGTGTAGACTATTTAGCCGTGCGAGCACGTTGCCCAGGGTGTACCACGAGGAGGCTAGTCTACATTACACCCATATTTAACATAATAGATTTCTTCTAAAGCAATTTATGATGTGGTATACCGGATGATCAAGGAAACGGCTTTAGAGATTTGGAAGAAATTTCGTATGAGATAACGTTTTGCTTTTCAAGGTGGTAACACAATTTTATATAAAAAAAAAAAAAAATCCCGAGCAATTCTTGTATTTGATATCTCGAAAACGGGTGTAACCTTATTTCGTAGTAGTTTCAGATACCAGTAAGCCTACTGATTATAGTTAAGTTTCTCTTTGGTTAGAGCAAGGAATTGTGTGCTTCGAAATGCCAAGAAAGCCTTCAAGAAAATCATTAGACTCTAATCCAGGGGTGCCAACCCAAATGATCTTGTGGGCACTTTGGAAATGCATCATAGCTTCGCGGGCCGCATATAAAATTATATATCCCCCATATTAGATTTAAACCCACTATAGATATTTTTTTGGAGTTAAAAATTATTATGTTTACTACTATTTTTACATTTAAATATAGATAATATAATAATGTGTTTTTTTTTTATGTCATCAGTCTGTCGACTGGTTTGATGTAATCCTCCATCCCTTCCTATCTTGTGATAACCTCTTCATCTCTACATACCCATTACATTCCACGTTCTCAATTATCTGCTTCATATATTCTAATCTCTGTCTTCCTCTACAGTTCTTTCCTTCGACTGTTCCCTCCACTAACAAATTAACCAATCCAGCATGTCTCAAAAATATGACCTACCAGCCTGTCTCTTATTTCCGTAAGCTTCTTCCACAAACTTCTTTTCTCACCCATCATTTCCAAAACTCGTTCATTTCGTACTTTGTCTGTCCACTTAATTTTCAGCATTCTTCTGTAGCACCACATTTCAAATACTTCAATTTTCTTTCTTTCTGGTGTCCCTAAAGTCCATGTTTCGCTACCATAAAATGCGGTGCTCCACACATAGAGTTTTAAAGTTGTTTCTAATTCCTGGATCTATATTTGAAACTAATAGATTTCTCTTTTCCATGAAGGCACTATTGCTAGTGCTATTCTGCTTTTAATATCATTCTTGCTTCGGCCATCGGTTGTAATTTTGCTTCCCAAGTAGCAGAGTTCACTTTCATCTCCTATTGTATCCGAACATATTTTTATATTTAATCTACTGTGATTGGTATCATTTCTGCTAAATTTCATTACTTTTGTCTTGCTTTGATTTATATTCAGTCCAAAATCATCCTTCAGTATTTTGTTCATGTCATTCAGTAACTTCTCAATATCCTCAGCCCTCTCTGCTAACAAGACAATGTCATCAGCAAATCGTAGCATACCGATTTTTTCTGGCTGAACACTTATGCCACATGAAATTTTTTCTCTTACTTCATTTATTGCTTCTTCCACATACAAGTTGAATATTAACGGGGATAGACTACAACCTTGTCTCACACCCTTTTTAACTGATGCACGTCTCTCGTGATTCTCTACTTTTATTACAGCTACTTGATTTTTATATAGTTTATAAAGTATTCTTCTATCTCGATATTTTAGACCTGATTTCTTTAAAATTGAATCATCCATAGTGATCATTAAAGATGACGCTTGTAAGAAGTTGGCTCGGATTCAGCTTTTCGTTCATTTCGGTCTCTTGGATGAATCATCAAGAGTGACAAGTGTAAAGAGTCAAAATATCGAAGTGAAACCATCTCCTGGATCGATCGAAGAAACATTTCTGTGTTTTTAAAATCTTTCCATAGTTTGTAGAAAACAAAATTTAAAAGTTATGAAAATAAAAACATAAGGGATTGTGCTACGGAGGACATGATTAAAGAATTCAATCTCCCACTTTTGACAGTAAAAGACATCAAGCCCAAAATTAAAACTATCCGAACCAAGTTCCAGCGAATTAATTAATGTTTGACCCATTTGTCTATTTAATCGCCTAAGAACAGGCCACGCGAAATGCAACGCCATGCTCTATAAGTGGGGTCTTCAGGATTCTCCTGCATGTGACTGCGGAGCTCCTTCCCAGAGTGTGGAGCATATTATCAGGGAATATCCTCTAAGAAAGTATGATGGACCATACCAAGATGTTTCCTTCATACAATGGCTGGAAGAACTGGACATCAACTACTACCAGTTCTTCTAGGTCTCATCACCTATATACAGGGTGTTACAAAAAGGTACGGCCAAACTTTCAGGAAACATTCCTCACACACAAACAAAGAAAATATGTTATGTGGAAATGTGTCCGGAAACGCTTACTTTCCATGTTAGAGCTCATTTTAGTTTCGTTAGTATGTGCTGTGATACAATACGCCATTCTCCAGGGCTGCATCAGCACATCAGGGATTCCATGCGACGGAGGGTGGATGCATGTTTCTTCGCTAACAGAGGACATTTTGAACATTTCCTGTAACAAAGTGTTTGAAGTCATGCTGGTACGTTCTGTTGCTGTGTGTTTCCATTCCATGTTTAATGTGATTTGAAGAGAATAAAATGAGCTCTAACATGGAAAGTAAGCGTTTCCGGACACATGTCCACATAACATATTTTCTTTGTTTGTGTGTGAGGAATGTTTTCTGTAAGTTTGGCCGTACCTTTTTGTAACACCCTGTATATGGATGCACAAATAATTTATTTTTTAATACATTGCTTTCCACTAATTTGGCCATTATAAAATAAACATATTTTGTAAAAGTGTGATTACTCACGTGGGCTGAAAAAATGTTCGTGGCGTTCCGCATAATTACTAAACAAAAGGATAATAGAAACTATTTTACTTATTTGGTTTAACTGGTTAGGAAATCTACCTTGCCGCTGCCAAACTCTACTAAAAACAAAAAGAGCCGCGTGGGTTTCGAACCAGTGACTCTGAACGGCGACGTGCGGTTGGCTGTGTCATTAGCGGTGGCGTAGGCCGTGGCGGATCCAATTAAACCTGTCTTCCTGCTGGTAATCGAGCTGATAGGCATCTCGCCTGATAGCCATTAATCATACGCCGCTGTCAATGGAATTAATGACCTGGCCGCTCCCGTTTCCCCGACCATTGTGTCCCATCCGAGTCTGTTAAGAAATTGGTTCCCGCTCGTCTCCCGTCACGCTGCCTGCTTATCGCGACACTTTTTCTTTTCACATTTACCCTTTGCCCGTGCATTCGGACCGCGGAAGTTGTCGGTCGATTTCTCGACGGCTTGTAAATCATCGTCATTGATTACTGACACTTCATACGATTGACTTCGAGGCTAAGGACCAGCCGAAACTTCAAGAAGAGCCAAGACCGAAATAAGCTCGTCGGATTCCACCCAATGTGACTGTTCTGCTCACTGTGCTCTTTGATTTCAGTGGCCTGGTCCACCATGAGTTCTTTGCCACAAGTCAACAAGGAATACGGCAGTCGCCTTTACAGTTTTTACAAAAAACTGTGAATGAAAAACATTAAAAAAAAAAGAAAGAGGGCATCGATAAATTACGTGATGGGTTTTCCAGAACGCCCCCCCCCCCCTACACTCTTCGAGATTTTTTTTTTTTAATGTCACACCCTTCCAAAGTCGGAATACCCCCCTAAAATCGACTTTCGCACCATTGTAGACTTTTTTTTAGGTCTACTGTCCAAAAAAAATTTCCAAAAATCTCACGTGAGATTTCCGTTGACTCCCCCTCCCCCTAGGTAAGATATCGCCGAACTCCCCCCCTTTTTTCATCTTACGTAATTTATGGACGCCCCCAAAGGATTTAAATCGCAAAATTTATACATTACTAAAAAGAAATATATATATATATATAATTAGGTATTTGAACAATGTGTATTACCGGTCCTCACATATGCATGCGAGACTTGGACCCTAAATAGTCACACGAAGCAAAAACTGAGAACTGCCCAGCGAAGTATGGAAAGAGCAATGCTAGGGTTTACAGGAAGAGACAGGAAAAGGGCCGTGCACAATCGTTCAATAACTAAAGTAACAGACATCTTAAAAAGAGTCTTGACCCAAAAATGGCAATGGGCCAGTCATATTGCTCGCAAAAGAGATGAAAGATGGACTACGGTAGTGCTGGATTGGATACCAAGGAATCTGAAAAGAGCAAGAGGAAGACCCCCGGATCACTAGGATAAGGATATACGTCGAGTTACAGGCGTGAACTGGAAGAGGGTGGCTCAGGATCGATCAGCCTGGAAAGAACTACAGCAAAACTATGTAGAATTAAGTTCTAATATATAGCTCATTAGGCTTAAAGAGGCTACATCCTGAAAAAAGGATCGATGTAGCTGCAATAATAATAATAAGATATATACAAACACAAATTGCATCGGATGCGTTAGGAAAATTGAGTTCTGCCTTTTAGGAAGTAAAATTAAAACTTACGGCTGAAGCAGGAATGATGTGAAAAGCAGAATAGCACTACCAAAAAGAGCCTAGGGCTTAGAAAGAGCTTTCTAAAGCTCTATGAGTGGAGCACAGTAGCCTACTTATGGCAGTGAGGCATGGACTTTATGAATAACAGAAAAAGGAAAACTGAAGCATTTGAAATGTGGAGGTTGCTAAAAATTAAGTAGACAGATAAACTACGAAATGATGAGTGTGGAAAGAAGTTTGAGGAAGTGTTTTACAGAAAGAAGAAACAGGATGTGTGTCATGTTTTGAGACATAAGGAATCGGGTTGTTAGCGGAGGGAACAGTCGAAGGTAAGAACTGTAGAGGAAGACAGAGATTAGAATATTTGAACCAGATAATTGACGAAGAGGGTTGTAAGGGGTATGTTGATATGAAGGGGTCAGCACAAGATAGGAAGGGAGAGAGGATTGGATCAAACAAGTCGAGAGACTGATGACAATAATAAAACTGGAAATACCAACCTTCCAAATTGGTACAGATAGAAATTGCCTGAAAAAAAATAATTTTCGCGAACCATATCTATTCCAACAAAATGAAATTTACATGAACGCTGGGGGGTTTAAAAGTGAGAAAACATAAAGATAAAGTGTCCTACCAGATCTGTGCAAACGAAAGTTCACTCATTCGATGCGTACGAAGGAATATACTGGGATAGTAGAATAGTTAACATATGTTGAGTGTACGTGTTCCGAAGTCATACATTCGCCAAGAACAAAGTAACATTTTCTGGAACAAATTTTTGTTTAAAAAAAATCCATTAAGATTTATACACGTTTGCAAGCATTCGAATCAATTATCGAAACATTTTTTCCACTCCGACTTTTGTAAGAAAGCATGGTTTTGGAAGGACTCTACAGCTTCTTGAGGTCATGACAATTGTGTCTACACATTTATTTGTTTAACATTAGAGAATTAAATGAAGTCTATCTACAATTCTACACTAATATTACAAATACGAAAGTAACTCTTTTTGTTACGTTTTCATGACCAAACGGCTTCATAACATTTGACAAGGAAATACTATGTATCCTTAGGAAGGGCATAGGATATTTCATTTGGGATAAATAACATAATTTGTTATGAAATTTTGAAGATTAACAGAATGGTGACAAACAGACGGATAGCGTGTGTAAGTCCCTGTAATGTTATATTGGTTACTCAGGCTTTGCTTCCCTCGCAATCAGCTTGCATATGATGTGTTCATAAATTTCGTACACAGGCACAACTTATTATATGGTACAGATATGTACGTATTTGCGCGGCGCCGGACTATTATTGGGACACCTTCTGTCATTAAAATTCTACGAGTAGGAAATCTCGATTAACAGCTAGTAAGCAATATATCAGCGAGAATTTGGGTAATGATTCATTAATTCGACGTTTTACTCCGCCAAAGAATGAATCGTTTGACGTGCTGGCATTGTCATCATCAAGAATGATATTACGTTTTTGATTGTTTTTCCTGGTTGCATCGATGACTTCGGGTAAATAAATTGTATATTTTTCTGCATTAACTTTTCTTTCTTTCAAGCTCTGGCCTTGCATTCCCGAGGACGCGGAATCGAATCCATGCCCACCCAGGTTTGGGTTTTCCATGATTTCCACATATCACTCCAGGCGAATGTCGTGATGCTTGCTTCAAAAGGCCATGGCCGAATTCCTTCCCGTTCCTCGTCCCCAGTCCTTTCCCGCCTCTAATAAACTCGACATCGACGAGGCGTAAAAAAAAGTTTTGTTCCTAGTTGACACGAATTTTTAGATATTTGATGCCTTATTTATCATCAGTAATCTTAAATATGTTTCTTTTGTTAGCTGATGGATTGCTGACTACACTAAATCCTGTTTTGGCTGCACATAACCATTGTAATGCAGTTATAAACTTCTTTAATGGAGCCTTTAAAGCTGGATACAATAACAGAGAGAAGGGAGCGGTTCTTAACCCCCCCCCCCTAAATTTTACCTTGGACCAGAAACGCCTCTCTATGATCTCTTCAACGCCCACCGGTGGATGGTGTCGCCCCTGTTGTGAACTACTGGTGGCAAAGTACTGTAGCAGTTACTGACCGGGCTGTTAATAGTTTGAACATGGTTCAAGGTGGTAGCGGAAACGTACTCCCGACATGATGCGCCTAATCTCTGTTCTGGGTTTTGGGGGCGTGGTCCCAGTTTCTCACCGGCTGCTCGCAGCGGCCACTGTGTACTAGTTGCGTCCTCGCTCCCGAATTAGAAGTGACTCAAGGACAAGTTCACGCCGCTGCTCTAAGGTGTTAATGGCGCGGCTCCTAACAGCCTCACAGCTGAATCAGAGGCTCTAATAAAGCTGCCTGTGTGTCAACCACTAACCCCCAGCTGACAGGTGTCTCAAAGGTCAACATTCGAGAGGCGACACCTTGTTCGAACACGGTTTACACAAACCGCTCCAGGCGAACGGCGACCTAGTTCATTCATAAAGGCGTTACTTATTCTCAAACCTCTCTGGATTGTTATATACCACGGCGGCCGAAATATCAACACGGCGGACGGACGGTCGCTCGGAGACGATCAAGCGGGAACCGAAGCAAAGTCCAAGATGAGCTGCGCAGAGTCCAAGGAAGAAACCGACCGTAGACCGAGACGCGCACTGATCAGAGTCCAATATGCAATGTACAGAGTCCAAAGGAGTAACCGAACGTAAACCGATATGCGCGATGATCCGAGCCGAAAATGCGATGCACAGAGTCCAAAGAAGTAACCGAACGTAAGCCGAAACGCGCGATGATCGAAGTCGAAGATGAGATGCACGGAGAGACAGTAAAGATACTGAATTGGAGTGAACACAGCACTGTCTTAAGTGGGATCGCGCGGCTGTATTTATACTAAGCCAGTCGCTTTTGCGCGACGGAAACCCTGCTATGCCGTGGCGCTAGTTGGCCTGTTGCTAGCGCCGTCTTTCGGTTGTCCACCTCCATCTCTTCTTCCGGGAATGTGACGGTGTCGGGCCGGGATACCAGAACCACGACGTAGACGAATCTGTAATGTTTCAACCCGTGAAATGTAGCTTTGATGCAACAGTCACTAATTTTCCCGCCGACACCGAACTTCCCTCGATTAATGCGGCATGCGACTTAATGTTCCGTTGCCTTAACTCCCTCACCCGCACCTCAAGGTCTCGCCTAGTTCGTGGGTCCCTATGGCTTTCTCTCGCTCGGCTTTGTTGCACAATCGGTAGATCCGACACCTCTCCGCATTTTCAATGTGGTTTGCTTTGATACTACCAGCGTTCCGACAGTTTCATTTTTGAAGTATTACAAATTTTTTGAAATTTACTTTTATCGTTCTTGAAAGGGTCCGCTGTAGTGTATTTCATACGAAATAATATAATTTTGAGTGAACCCACTCGACAAACGAGTGGGGTGTGTTCTCTATGGCCGCTCGGCGCGCACTGAATCACTGTTTCCTTGTCTGACCAGTCGTGTCTCTATCCTGCTTCGAGGTGGCAGGTACTTGGCCCTTTCAAGCTTTTCCAGTTGAACGCTTTCCAGTCGGTTGTCCTCTGTTCAGCAACCACTGAAGATACCTTTGACCTCGAACGTTCTGAACCGCACGAAAAGATGCCTAGACTAACAAGCGATCATAAAAAAACAGTGGTGTGTGTCATTTCCATGCAGAACGTTGCATTCTATCTCAAGTAACATTTTAATAGAGAGAAACAAAGTAACAAGATTTCAATGCGAAATGAAGGAAATTATACGTAATCCAATGATGTCAGTGTATCATTACATTTTCAAAAACTCTCTGCTTAAGTACTTAATATAGCGCAAAACACGTATATACAGCAGTACCATTCACCTGATAGTGCTTATATTAGTCCTCAAAGTGCAGATGCGGGATTTCGATGAAGAGATTAAAACAAAGTGGAAGAGAACAATGTGCACACCTCACTAAAGCCACGTCATCACATTCTAAATCACTTTCGCATTCACGCAGTCCGAGCCAATTTATGACATTGACATAACAACATCATCATTTGAAAATGTAATTAGTGTGGCTTTTGATACTGGACTGCGTGAATGCGAAAATCATTTTAGAATGTGATGACGTGGCTTTAGTGAGGTGTGCACATTGTTCTCTTCCACTTTATTTTAATCACTTCATCGAAATCCCGCATCTGCACTTTGAGGACTAATATAAGCACTATCAGGGTGAATGGTACTGCTGTACATACGTGTTTTACGCTATACTAAATACTTTAGGCAGAGAGTTTTTGAAAATGTAATGATACACTGACATCATTGAATTACGTGTAATTTCCTTTAGTTCGTATTAATATCTTGTTACTTTGTTTCTCTCTATTGAAATGTTACTCGAAATAGAATGCAACGTTTTGCATGGAAATGACACACACCACTGTTTTGTTTATGATCGTTTCTTATTCTGAGCATGTTTTCGTGCGGTTCCGAGCTTTCAGGTCAAAAGTGTCCCTTGTGAGTAGTAGCTGTATGAATTCGTTCCCATTTCGGGCTCTGTATTCTCGTGCCTCTAATTATACCGACATCGACGAGACTAAAGTCCGTGTAAACAATAAACACCGCTATTAGAAACACTTGACATCAGATATTGAGTAAGCAATAGAAATGGAGAAGAGATGAAGCAAGGGAAGATACGAAGGGCACTCCTGCAACGGAACCAATGAGGTGGAGGGGCTTCCTAGGAAGACCCACCATGTACACGAGGGGTGACGGACCTACCTTAGCTTAACTCAGGGTGTCAAACAACTGTGAAAATTATAATACTGTTTATAACATGTTTGACTTGATAGTTTTTTTTTGTTCGATATTTCACTATGAAAATTGTTGTTTTCCTAAGGAAAGGTTTAATCGGACTTCGTTTTAATGTACTTTGGTCGCCACCATTGGATGGTTCGGGAATATTACGTGCACTTCGTAGAAAATAAAATAAACACTCCGTTTTTATAAATACATGAACACATTTATTCTGCTAGTTTCCGACCACCAATGGAAAGTAAATGTTAACACTATTATACACTTCACAATAACATTTATCCGAAGATTGCAATTCGTTAGAGTGGCAAGTGACTTGCAAGCACTTAAAGTAATATAACTTCCAACTGTTCGTCATACACCGTCTGTTCTTAATGCTCGTAACGGCTAAATAAACAGTCTTTACTACGTGGAAAGTCACTCCTTGAGTTCACTAATCTCCTTGAGTAACGAATATTGCCAAATTGATTTCACATTAGCAGCCACGGGCAATTATAAACACGGAATAATCGCGCCGAAATCCGTCGTACACATATGCAGTACCGCGTACACTTACTCAAACCAAAATTCATATGTTTGGTCTCCGACAACTAACACAGGCGTAAAATATGCATTACGTAGTTAAATCGGGTTAAACACTCAACACTGATTTTATGTATATACCCGTTAAACCACTAAGAGCACAACTTAAAACACATTTTTTTGTTACGCCATGTGTCTACTTCAACACTCGCTGGAAAAACCCAAACAAACTCTCTGACCTATTAAGCTAGTTGTTCAGAGATAACTATATCATCGACTACATTAAAACACTTTCAATTAATTTCTAAAATTTTGTACACTGTATTGTGACAGGGGGTCCCCAAACTTTTTTATCCCGTCGACCCCTTGACAGGATATTTACCTTCTTATAGACCCCCACAAGTATTTAATAAAAACATTAAATCATTTTTGGCATTTCTGATGCTAAGCAATAAGCAGGCCTGCATAACAACTCAGCGAAATTAATTTATAAAATCCACCCAATAACATTAACAGAAAAACGAAGATAATTTCCACTATTACTATAATCTAAAAACATAGGAACAAAAATATGGATAGATGAATAACTCTCAAATAAAGACCTGCCAAAAAGAACAGGATGGTTGTTGTACTGTTTTAACTTGTCACATTTTTTCATCATTTACTTCACATGACTTCGCGAACAGACGAGAATTGAGAGGATGAGCTTTTACTTTAATTTATTGAGCTGAACTTTAGTAGAGCATTCCTATTTTCTTTACCGTACAGTTTAATTGATTATCTTTAGTATTAATCGACCCCCCTTTCAACCCCTCTGTATTAATCGACTCCTGGAGATCTTCGTATCGACCCCAAGGGGTCGGTATCGACCACTTTGGGCTTAACTCGCTATATCTGAAACGTTGAGACTACTTGTTTAAAAATTACGGAGGAACGATTTTGCATAATAAATCAAAGAAATCTTCTAAGCAGTACTTTTTTATCGCTCTAAACAGTGCTTACATCACACAAATATATCTTCTCACAAGTGAGAATAAAGAACGAAAACAATAGGAAAAACTAGAAACTAAGGAACGAAAGATCCTGAGGAAAAATCGTGGGGTCCCGTCAAAGAAGAGAGGAAAATACGGATTTAGGGCACAAATGGAGAACATTACAACAGCTATGAGAAAGAGGAGATTAATCTTCTTGTTGTCAGGTGTTAGGAGAGACAATCATAGACTCACCTCCAAAATTTTCAACACCGTCTCTAGAGGGAAAGCGACTAACGCTAAGTGGACGAGGCTAGTCTGAAAAGATCTCGAGCAACTGGAAACTTACCCTAAAGAGATTTTAAAGCAGGGGTGGGTACAGAATGTTGGTCGAAGCATCAGATTCTCTCAGACACTAAGGGGGCATCCATAAATTACGTGAGGTGAAAGGGGGGGGAGTTTCTGGCGAAATCTCATCAAATTTCACAAGGGGGGGGGGGTCTATTGAAATCTCACGTGAGGTTTTTATAAAAAAAATTTTGGACTGTAGAACTAAAAAAAATTGCGTCATAGTCGATTTAGAGGGGTATTTCGTCGAAAAGTGCAGTTCGAGGGCGATTTCTAGGGGGATACCTATCACGGACCAGATCTGATCAGGGGGGGGGGGGTGTGTCCGGAAATCCGGAAAAACACCTCACGTAATTTATGGATGCCCCCTAACAGCCAAAACGCTGTGCCCCGGATCTCGGGTGAAATGGACCCAGCAAAGAAAAGACAATCATGGTTGAAGGAGCACTGGACCAAAAAGAAAGCTCGCCAGAGTTTAGAACCACGTGGTACATAGAGGTCAAAACGATTAAACAAGAAGAAGAAACTCTGCTTCACGACTCTGCAACACGTTGTCACTGCCAACGACAACATTTAGTTCTAACCCGCCGACTCTGGCGGCGTAACGGCTAGCGTGCTGGTCTCGCAGTGCTGGGGTCTCCGCTTCGAGTCTAGGCATCGGGCATCGGCGAATTTAATTAAATGTTGGGTTCGTCATCTGTTGTCCGTGTTACGGGAAGCAAAAAATAATTGAGAAATAATACACGTTCAGTGGCAAAAATGATATACACTTGAAGAACCAATGTGCATTAATAGATTTACTAATTAACGTTGCGAAGCTGGCCAAATGGTTATAAATGCCGTTTCTTTGAAAAAAAAAAAAGCGCTAATAATTTTTCTTATAGTATTGCCTGATAGGTATTAGATATTCAACTAATTTGGATGCAATGTACTGCGAATTAAAAACATTTGGAAAAAATGGTATTGTCGTTAGGCAAAAGTAACGGCAGAAATTGCATTTATCTCTTGCAACTTTGAACCTATAACCCAGCAGTAATGCTCCGACCTGGCATGTGAGGAAATGGTTTCGAATGCCTGTCTGAGCATCCAAATTTGGGCTCTCAATGGTTTCCCCAAGTCACTCCAGACTAATGCCGGGATGGTTCCTTCAAAAGGTCATGACCGGATTCCTTACCATTCCTTGCCCCCAGTCCTTTCCCGAATCTAATGACCTCGCCGTAGAGGAAGCGTAAAACCAAAAGCAAAAAAAAATAACTATCCATGGGAAAAAAGTCGTTTTTTGAGGGTACCCCTGCTGCTTTCACTGTCTGTCCCTGGGCTTTATTGACAGTCATCGCAAAGGGCTACTAAAACTACCCGAGAGAAGAAATAAAGCCCGAGTGACCGATATAGCTTTAAAGAGAGATACACACGACATCCGTCTGTCTGTCACAATTCGGTTAGTTTTCAAAATTTCCAGAAAGAATGTTATTTATTCCGAAGAAAGTATGTATATGCTTCCTAAAGATTCATAGTATTTCCTTGCGAAATTACACCAAGACCAGTTTAGCCATTTGGTCCTAAAAACCTAGCAAACAGATTGGCAGTTACTTTCACATTTATAATGTTACTAGCTGATATCCGCGACTTCGTACGCGTGGATTAAGAATTTCTTTGCTAGAAATGAATATAGAAAGTTTCTGGTAACGAAGGATTGGTCCGAAACAACACCGATTCGGCATAATATGACAGGAAAGCTATCGCTATATCATTCTACCGTCGAACCTGTCTCTTGAAGAAAATCAATTTACAACATATTTCTGTCACTATTCGATAAGTTCTCAAAATTTCGTGACTATAACTGTTAATCATACCGGAAAAATGTCCTGTGCCCTTCCTATATTTTCTTGTCAAATTCCATCAATATCGATATAGCAATTTAGTCGTCAAAACGTAAAAAAAGACAGACTTACTTCCGCATTTATAGTATTATTACTGCAAATCTCTCTCACACACACTCTCTCTCTCTCTGACTGCGAACAACCCCTGAGGGATCATTATAACGTAAAAAGTGTATACCTACAGCATTGCAATACTGCCTACGATTTGCCTCGCATTGAACCCCTAAATTTGTAATATCTACAGCTTAGCATTCAATCTGAATAACCGACGGTCCAGGTCAAAAACAATTTTTAAAAATCTTTGCCTACACGGGGATTTGAACCGGAGACCACGATTCAAACAGCAGTAAGCAAGCGCTTTAACCACTGAGCTACCAGACCGCTATATGGAAAGACAGTACAGAGACCTACACATCCTACGCGTCTATCACCGTTCAGTAATCTTTCGAAATTATAAGACAACATGTATTATTTATACAGAAAATTTTTCAACCAAATGTTGACTACTTTTCTCTTTGTTTCAAAGGATAAGTATGCAAACTTTCATCGTAATCGGATGAAAACTGTGGATTTGTATGAAGAAATACATACATCTTATATTATAGATTGTAAATATATGTTGAGATAGTGAAACATATCATTTTAAGGTCTAAAATTTATTCCGTTTAAGAACTGGAGGCGTACGACAAACTGACTAAAATCGAAACGACAGCAATCTGGCTCAGTTTCATTTTGAGTAGGGAACGCTACAATGGAAACATTAAGAAGGAAGTCAGTTGGACAGACGAGAAGTGATTTTGTCCAGATACGTTATAAAGCACGAGAGCGTGGGGAGATGTTTTGAGCGATGGAGCAGGTACGGCTTGTGTCGTGAGGACGTGGCGGGGTATTGGAGTCGTGATTCACCCCCTGGCGAGCAGTCACTGGACTATCGATCTGCCACCAACCACGCTGCCTCGCTCCCACTCTCACACGCAAAATCTGCAGTGTCTCTCAACACATACGATAGTTATTTTCAGTGCTTACGCAGTCATCCACGGATTAGATACAGAAAACTAAACAACTACAATGTTAATCAAGTATTCCACTTACTTTTTCGGGACTCGCGGTACTGTGATTGATGTATTACTACTGACGATTCGGCGCCCAACGTGGGGCCTTCATCAGGGATGTTTAGAAGTGAAGTATCACTTGCGACGGTTTTGACACCACTCCGTCGTTAATCTTCTCGCTGAGCTACGAGACGCGTTAAAGAAGTTGGAGCATCGTTGGGTCAAGTGTATCGAGCTAAAAGGAGACTATGTTGAGAAATAAATCGCCACTTTTCCAAAATTTTCGTTTTTTCTTTTGTAGGCAAAGTACTTATCGGACCGCCCTCGTAATTGTTTCGGTTACCGGCTGCGAGTGTCAGCTGTTCCAGAGATATTGTTGTCACTGGAGTTTTTTGTGTTGCGATTGTCCACGAATGCACATTTCCACATTTCGCTTACGCCATAGCCACCGTCTTTATTGAAATTTTTTGGGTTGTTTGAAAATTTCCATCGATTCCCCTATTTTCCGTTCTAGGAAACCTTTCGGTTGCGCTATTACTTCTGTCTTCTCCCATTTAATTTTATGATCTTCTATCTACTGTTCTGCTACAGCTGATTTTGTTGTTTGAAACCGAAAGGTTTCCTAGAACGGAAAATAAGCGAATCGATAGAAATTTTCAAACAATCCAAAAAATTTCAATAAAGACGGCGGCTATGGCTTAAGCGAAATGTGCACTCGTTGACAATCGCAACACAGAAAACTCCAACAACAACAACATCTCTGGAACAGCTGATACCCGCTGCCTGTAACCAAAACAGCGAGATTAACGACGAAGTGGTAAAACCGTCACAAGTGATACTTCACTTCTAAACGGCCCTGATGAAGGCCCCATGTTGAGCGCCGAAACGTCGTTAGTAATACTTCAATCACATCAGCGCGAATCCCGAAAAAGTAAGTGGAATATTTAATTAAGATGACTCCTTCTAAAAGCGTAGAATATTGTATAACTACAATGTTTCACAAGGTACTTGTTATTACATGAGGAAAAAGAAATAAACTTACAGAGAAATTAGTACAAAATTAAAATACCTGCGTCAGTGACTAAGGCTTCTGGCCGGATCTGGAAAGGTGCCCAGTTCGAATCATAGTCGGATAGGATTGTATAAAGATCCTTAACCCGACCTTCACCTCTGGCACAGCTTGCTGTATAGTGCGAAATACGTCAGAACGCTTCCGTGGTCCGGATTCCACGTTAAACTGTAGGTCCCCTCCAATGCTAACAACCCTAATTGTAGCGCGGACGTAGCGTGGTGGATGAGTGGTTAACGTTCTTGCCTCGCATTCGGGAGGACGAGGGTTCGAATCCCCATTCGGGCATCCAGATTTGGGGTATTCCATTGTTTCCCCAAATCACTCCAGGCGAATGCTGGGATGCTTCATTCCAAAAGCCGTGGGCGAATTCCTTCCCGTTCCTAGCCCCCAATCATTTCCTGCCTCTAATGACACCGACGTCGATGAGCCATAATCAAAAAAGATAAGAAGAAGAATGTGACACGGAGGTGTACACATCCAAATAAAATTAAACTAAACGAATGCTTAAAATAATACTAATTGGCCCGAATGAATGTACATACAAAATATCTTCGTTAGATTGTAAAAACTTCAACCCCAAAGTAGCAGCAAATGAAAAATTCGAATATGTTAACGAAGATGCTGATTATAAATCTTCAAGTGGTCAGCGTTTGTCTGTCCATTTGTCCACGCATCACCAAAATAAAATACATATATAATTATATACAAATCAAATTGAATGGGTTTTTCGAAGTTTGTAATATTAGGGCCTTGCTTAAATTCTGTGATATGTTTTATATCCCTTCCTGACTGAGAAACGGAGCGATAAATGATAACTCGTTCGTTCCGAGAACGGATAGGCGTCACAGATCACATTGCATCTCAGATGATCACTCCTTTACTGAATATTCACCACAGATCATCCTACAATGGAGATTATGGACACTCCCTTACCTCGGGTTACCTATACAGTTACTACTGGAGTGGCATCCACAGGGGCTGTAATGATTGTCGTTGACTATCACCCATAGAGCACGCTTTGATCTTCTGTCGAGTCTACAGAAACCTAAACCACACTCTCTTGCAGTGACTGCGCCTGTCACCAAGCTATTCTTGAGAAGGCTGGACAGCATCATTTCACACGTGCAAGCCGTGGTGAATTACCCTGGCTTGCTCTCTCAAAGCGTTTAAATATAGCTGTGACAATGTCTGAGCATGAAGCCAACTCTTAGCTGATATACCGTCTCAGTCACATCTCTCATACACTGATGAGCCAAAACATTATCACCACCTGCTTAGTAGCTTGTTGGAACGAAATACAGCAGCGATTTTGTGTGGCATGGATTCGATAAGTCATTGATAATTTTCGAAGGTATCTGCCACCAGATGTCTACGCACAGATCACGCAGTTTCCTTAAATTACGAGCCGGTGGTTTGGGGGTGCCGATCTGGTGCCTTATGTTGTCCCAGATGTTTTCTATAGGTTTGAGATCAGGCGAATTTGGTGGCCTAGGCATCAAAATGGGTTCACTGTCAAACTCCTCAAAGCACTGTAGCCCCATTCTCGCCTTGTGACACAGGCAGTTATCCTGCTGGAACATGACATAAAGCGTGATGGGATCTAGGTGATCCACACAGTGGTTGATCTAAGAATTTTCGAAGCTGGGGCAAAACCTGAGATACTGCTGCGCCCAATGTCGCTCACCCCCGGGGGCAGTAGTGGAGTCAAAATAAACGGTCGCTACGACATAGATTTGGCACCCTTCGAACATGATTGCCGCCCCCCTGAAGTTGCCGCCCGGGGAAAGCGCTCCGGTTAGCCTTCCCCCCCTCCCTTCTTCCCATATTCCGGTACTGTGTTCGCTATAATTGTTACGTAGTCCACAGCTGTCAAGTTACCTTCTATCACTACCTAAGGTCGCTTGGAAGTGGAGACAAAAGTCCTCCATCGGCTTGTGTCCGTTTCCCTGAAGACAGCGTATCTGCCCGGTACCTTCGCCCCGGTGTTACAAAAAGCATGATTCATCCGACTAGGCAACACGCTGCCATTGATCCACGGTCCAATCTCGATAACCACGTGCTCACTGCAATCGTATTTCACGTGGTCGTTCGGTGAATATGAAAACAAGTAAGGGCCGTCTGCTGCGGGAGCCCCATGTTCATGAACGGAGTGCTCCGAAAGACTTGTGCCTTCTCCAGCATTGTACTCTGCTGTCAGATCTGCCACAGATCACCACCTATCCCGCTTTACAGAACGGGCAAGCCTCCGACCTCCACGTTCTGTGATGAGGCGTGGACGTCCACCACCTTGTCGCCCAGTCGTGGTTTCACCGTCCTTCAACCACTATATATAGATGCTCACTACAGTAACACACGAATAGCCAACCACCCTCGCTGTTTCCAAGATGCTCGTTCCCAGGCGCCGAGCTATAAGGGAGCGTCCATAAACCATGTAGCACCCCCCCCCCCCAACCCGCGTAGCAGGTAGTTTTTTCCATATTGATTCCAGAAAACATTTTCTCTTGTCAGACTATAAGGGCATCCATAAATTACGTGAGGTGTTTTTCTGGATTTCGGCCCCCTTTCTGGTGAGATTTCGTGAGATATGGGCGGACACACCCGTTACACCCCCTCTTTCCGACGAAAAACCTCCCTAAAATCGACTTTCATACAATTTGTAGACCTTCTTTTTTTTTAGCTCTATGGTAAAAAATTTTTTTCACAAAACCTCGTATGAGATGTCCGGTAAACCCCCCCCCCCCTCCCCTTGGTGAGATTTGGTGATATTTCGCCGCACCCCCCTTCCTCTATTTCACTTCACGTAATTTATGGATGCCCCCTATCGTAAATTCCATACGGGGATAATTAAATGACGGAAATAAATATTTACTTGCTTCTGTATCTCATTTTAACTGTGACAAATAATATGAAAAAAAGCTACGTGGCCTGGCTCTGCCCCCCCGCCCCCTCACGTAGCCCAGCATAGCTCTCCAGCCAACCCCCCCCCCCCAATCCCTAGACCGAGCCACGTAGCTTATACACAATCCCTAACAAACTGCATTTTGTAAGTAATTTTTGTCGTTGATTTTTCCACATTTGTCACACGTGTTGGACATTGCCAAGTGGAGCTACCCAGTGTTTTCTGGCAGTTTAGTGTGTGTGTTTAGTTCATTACATTACGAAATGTGGGAGGCTTGAATCGCACCTGATGGCGCTTTAATTTATTCGCGACTCTTATGGTGTGTTCCCACGGCCCGTGGTTTTATAGGCCGCGCCGTGCAGCCCAGTTGTACGGATCAGCACGCGCCACAGGCTAGCCCTCGCCACGTAGCGTAGTGTCGTTTCAGCTATCCGGGCGTTTGATGTTTACCGACTGCGCGCACTTAATAGCTGGACCGGCGTGGCCGGCAAAGGCACGGGCTACGGGAACCAGGTATCTTTACTTGGAAGACGGAAGTTCCCGTGGCGGAAGTTGTAGACTCCTGAGGTCGCTTTCTACTGTGCCGAAGTCGCCTCATTCCGGGAAGCGAGCGCTTGGCCGGGGACTGTTGCGTTGAGCTGTCCTTGGCGTATCCTAGAGCGGCATACCCATCCACAATCGGGTCACTTGCTGGAAGAGTCCTGCTTGGCTGGAGTCCAGCTGCTGGAACACGCAACCTGCGTGGGCTGCGACGTTCCCTTCTGGAAATCCCCCCCCCCCCACACGTGTCCGTGTGCTCCTTTCCGTCCCTTAGCATCTATATTCACCAGTCTCTTTGTTCATAGAAAATGGTAATTCAAGCGTTGTCCGCAAAGCAAATTAATAATGCTTTTGCAAGATAGCAGCACGATACTCCTGTACTTTAACTGAGATCTAATATTGATTCAGAAATTAAACACCTAGCATGAAGGCTGAGAGTAGATTATTTACATCTATAAGTAGAACTGTTTTATGGGTTGTTTCTGACTTGCAACTAAACAAATGATTTTGAAGGCATACGCGTTTCGCCTTTATTCAAGGCATCTTCAGTGCACTAGATAAACATATATACAGTATACATATAAAATGATGTTATTTGATTTTTGTATATTTTTCTGATATTATTAACTAGATAGTTTTTTTATATATGCATTAACTCGCGCAAGTTCGTGTTTCAATACCAGTTACTACTCTCGCACTAACACTACTGTCCAACGTTTTGTAGCCTGCATTCTAGCGAATTTCAGCGGCCACGAACTGTATATAAAGTTTTTTTTTTTGTTGTTGACATCCAAAAGTCGTGAGCCAAATATTGTGTTCTCGAACTAGTTCTTATTTTGAATCTGCGGTCATTAGCTGTGTCTGTTCTGTGGCGGTATGTTTGATTATAGGATGTGTGCTATTTATTCCTGTTTTAGTGTTTTGAACAAGGTTTGGTTTGTTAGGTATATATATGTATTCATAACTTTTTTACTATTATTGAGTGCTTTTTGTATGTAACGGTTTTCTTGAATTGTCAGCATGTTTTGTTGTGATTATTAATCTTTAGTATTTGCATATCCGTTTGTATATTAGTGTGTGAATGGTTCTGTTGTAACAAGTGTTCGGCAAATGTTGAGTCGTTGGTACATCTGAGAGCTCTCAGGTGTTCCTTATATTTGGTTTCAAATTTTCTGGCTGTTTGTCCTATGTATACAGTGTCACACTGCTGGCATGTTAACTGGTATATTCCAGATTGGTGGTATTTGTTTGTAAATGTTCTTCTGGTAATCTGTTTTTGGATAGTGTTTTTGGTTCTAAATTTTATATTTATTCCCATTTTTCTAAAGACGTTCGCTATCTTGTGTGTGTTTGTGTTTTGATATGTCATTAATTGTGGGTGGCAGAGGGTGCTTTGCACTAAAACTGTGCATTCCAATCCCGAATGGCACGAGGGAAGAAAGAATTCATATAAGCATCAGTCTCTCTCCGGTCTTGGCGGCCCAAATAGTTGGTGGACGAAGTATTTTTTATCAAACGACGTGGCGAACAATTCATCTCACACGGTAAAATAATGTAGAGTTACATTAAAGATTTACAACAGTTCAGTTGGTTTTCAAAATTCAATGACAAAAAATGTTATTTATTCCAAAAGAATGTATCCTGTGTCCTCCCTAATAAAACAAAGTATTTTCTAGTCAAATTTAATCAACACGATATAGTTGTTTAGTCGTCAAAACGTAACATACAGACAGAGTTACTTTCACGTTTGTAATTTTACTAGCGGAGTTCCCGGCGTTGCCCGGTATAGTTGGCGTAGATTTATTCCCGTAATGAGAAACATTTCTATAAAGATTCATAAAATTCGCGAAAACTTTTTTTCGGAATTAAAGCAAACCTAGGTTCACCCACCCCCTACCAAGAAACGGGTTGGTTGAAGTTTATTTGCACGTACACTATTTTCGAAAAGATTCATGTGTATCAAGCTCATTCATTTGATTAAGAAATTGCACTACTACATCACTAAACAACGCTAGATTATGTTAGAAACTCACATTTGATTCAATTGCGAAGTGAATGGATATACTGTTTGCTCGAAACGCCAGATACTTTAACTCAGCAGATTCAGCCTTTTATACAAATATCAAAAGTGAATCCAGAATAATAAATGATTTTATTCAAACAGAAAATGCTGATGGTCAGAGACATTGTAGTTGTAGGTCTAGTGCCAGAGATCGTGGTTAAAGAAAATCTGTTGTTTTTACGGCGATCTATGGCGTTTAAAAATTGAATATCCCGAATTAAAGGAATGAATACTTTAAGTTTTGTTTAGTTTGCAAAATAGTTATTATTGTAAAGTTATCTTATTGCTTTTATTAAAGGCTATGGTGAGAGACATTGTACTTGTGTGTTTAGTGCGAAGTATGCAACGTATAATCCATACATCTTTGGGATTTGTCATAATACGTTCAGAATTTCATTTAATGCTTCTGCGTTATTTAATGCTGGAACATAAGACATGCCAAACAACTGAATTGAGATTCTAAGCTTGAAAACGGTGAAAACCCCATCAAATTGCTCAGTAGGTTCCAAGTTTTTATAAGACCAATATATCCGGTTTTCGTTTTATAGTTATAGATTAGCATAGGTCGTATACAAACTGACTACGAGAGAAACAAAGCCCGAGCAACCGATATGGCATAAAAAAATTAAATGCATATCACACTGTTGGGTCCCAAGGGATTGTTCGGTCGCCTACGTGACAGTTTAGATTCGCCGCACATTCCGCTTCCATCTTGGCTGAATCTACAGTTTAGCGTGGAATCCATACAACGGAACTTCCAGGCGTGGCTCATATCATCAGAACAACTCTAAAAAAATTCCTGCCCCCAGCGGGATTTGAACCCTGGACCAGACACAGAACTTTCAAAAGCAAGCGCCGTAATCACTGATCCACCAGCCCACTCTTTCGCCGTCTATCACTGTCCAGTTTTCAAAATTCCATGACAAAATATATTTTTTATACAGTCAAAAAGTATCCTATGTCGTTCCTAATGGCAAATGTATGTGCTTGTAAAATTTCATCAATATCAACTCAGCCGTTTAGCTCTGAAAACGTAACAGACAGACAGTTGCTTTCGCATCTACTATATAATTTCCTAAGCTCCGTCACTAACTCACCTCCACTGGTATTCGCTAGAGAACGATGACGTCACGGTTATTTACTTTTTACGTGTTTCACTAACCAATTTCGTTAATAGTGTTTCTTCGTGTTCACTGTACGTGGGCTAATGGAGTGGACAACAGACTTCAGATATATCTATGCAAGCATTATGGCAATTAATTTCTCCGGAGGTATTTAGCTATTAAATAACTCTCATAATCTTAAATCTGTAGTAATATCTCTGGCCTACATTACGCTTTATTTGGTACTTTAATTAGTGGCCTTTCTTTGCGTTCAATGTACGTAGATTATTAAGTTATTTAAAGTGGACATTAAGATTTCAGATATGCCACCTAAATGACCACCCTATGTCAGCTTCCACAACTGGAAGATTTGATGAAAGATATTCCTCCACAGCCACAAGTCTATCTTATTATTGAAGTCGGCAAGCATATTTAATTTACTTTTGCAACTTCCTGTTTTCTCCCCATTAGGGGACATCCATAAATTACGTGAGGTGTTTTTCCGGATTTTCAAATGCCTCCCCCCCCCCCGGTGAGATTTTGGTGAGATCTGCCCCGACCCCCCCCCCCCCCCCTGTGGTGAGATCTGGTCCCTTGAGGCCCCTCCCTAGAGATCGTCTTTGCAACTTTTTTAAGGTCTCACCCACACTTTTCAGCCAAATACCCCACTTAAACTCGACTTTCGCGTCAATTGTATTACTTTTTTTTTAAATGAAAAAACAGCTCTACAGTCCAGCCCAATTTTAAAATCTCACGTGAGATTTCCGTTGACCCCCCCCTCCCCCCTTGGTGAGATCTGGTGAGATTTCGCCGGACCCCCCCCCCCCTATTTCACCTCACGTAATTTATGGATGCCTCCTTAGACTGGAACAAAACCAGACATACGTTATTGAAATAAGTAGATCTTTGGACAAAGGTCCTATGTACAATACGAACGCGACCAAAGATATTACTAGGCTGTGTGCACAATTTAATAGCTAAGCAAGTTCTATGAAATGTATTGACGAAATACATTAATTAAGTTTGCTTTTCGTCGCCTCCTATTCCTTAAAAAAATATGTGCTAAGAATTTACGGCTAAAAAAAAAGTGGAACCGATTTTCAATAATATGTCTCTAATGAAAGCAACATAAAAAACTTTTAAAAAAATCTTCAAGGTCTCTGGTGCCAAAGGTCATTCCGGTCTAGCCTAAATTGCAATTTGATCAAAACTTCCGCTAATTTTGCTGCTTGACCAAAATTTAGTCATTACGGATTATATGTTACCCACACGACTTTTCTCGCAATTCATTTCTTGGGAGTTGGTTAATTATTAAATAACGCCCACAATCTCTGGAGTCTGTAGGAAGATCTCTGGCCGCTACGGGCATAAGACCAAAACTTACGATATGAAAGTTTAGCCAGCCTTGGTTTTGTATTTCAGCCAGTTCGATTCGAGCGACCACGTACTCTGAGACAGTAAACAATAGCACGATCGTCTCCGCCGTGTTTAATGCATCTATTGATACTCCTAAGTTCCTCAAGCTCAAGAGATTTTATTCAATTTTTTTTCTTATGGCTTTAAGCCTCGTCGACGTCGTGGTTATTAGAGGCGGGATGCGACTGGGGACAAGGAACTGGAAGGAATTCGGCCATGGCCTATTTGAAGGTAGCATTCGCTTGGAGTGATTTGTGGTAACCATGGAAAACCCAAATCTGGATACGTGGACGGGGATTCGAATCAACGTCCTCCCGAATGCGAGGTCATAGATTTATCCGCTCAGCCACCACGTTCGGTCAAAATTTTGCAGAGTGAAACCTTGGGGTGAAACACACGTTATGTTCGCATTTGACCAGATCAGGTCAAACCTGTCATACATAGTGATGTTTCGATACCATCAAAGTATCGATTCCTACTCAAATGAGTAGTACTCAAATTGTCTTACGATACTTACTCATACGAGTACTGCAAAAGTATCGATACTTACTCATATCGATACTTTTTTAAATTAATGTCGAAATTTAAAAATATACGTGACTTGTTGCTAAATTATTTGTCTAGTGTACTAAAATCAAATAACCCTCAGTATTTTTTTATTTATTTATTAAAATTATAATAAAGCTCACAGTGTAAGCAAACTTTGAAGGTTTTGTCTAATCTTTAAATATTTATTTATCATAGTTTTAACACTTTTAAGTAATAAAAGTCCGCTTTTGGAAGGTTTTCCAAAAAAGCAATTGTTCTAAATATTTCGGGTACAGCTTGTTTCTTTTGTTTGTCATTGTTTCTCCGGCATTAGAAAACAAAGTTTCACTCAATACTGACGTCTCCACAACAATAAGATACTGTTGTGCGCATTTATACAGACAAGGAAATATAATAATTTTGTAAATAAATCCGTCGAAAACAACTGGTTTTCGACGGATTTATTTACACAATTATTGTTCAACAACTGCGGGAAGATGGCCTATTACCATATTAATAAGGAAATATAAGTTTCATTTCTTCCCATTCTGTAAATGGATTGCTTTTTAGAGACATTACAGTGTTTGACAGGTAGAGAGAGACTTTGTCACTTCCGTGCGTTTTCTTTTTCTTTGTAATGTTTTCAGAACTGATATTCCTGTGAAACGCTAGCAGCTTCTTCGATTCACATGGGCTACTTAGTTGCTTATGAACCATATCTTTTAGTTTTTTGTGTGGGGCTGCGCGGTAAACACCATTGGCGAAATGCGCGCCAACTACAACTTTATTACATTGAAATAGGGGCCTAAAACAAACTGTTTATGATTATTTTGCCTATTCTAATACTGATTTTGTTTGATTTTCAATGCTACCAACTTTACGTAAGCGGGAAATTAATTTCGAAGGCGATGATACATTTAGAATTTAACACCGGGTGCGTTTCGATACTTTCGATTCGATACAAGTACAATTCTTCCGATGCCGAGTAAGTATCGAATGAATTAATTCGAATACGAAAAGTACTCGGTATCGAAACAAAGTATCGAGTACTTAGTCGTATCGGATCGTCACTAGTCATACATAACTTCGAACATAAAAACGCAACAAACGGTCACGGGCTCATACTATACTAGTCTTTAGATATAAAGATGAATGTATGTTTGTTTGTTTGTTTGTTCTTCATACAAATCCACAGTTTTCATCCGATCTCGATGTAACTTTGCACACTTATCCTTTGAAACAATGAGAAAAATACTGTCTACATTTGGTTGAAAAATTATCTGTATAAATAACACATGTTGTCTCATAACTTCGAAATACGGCGATAGACAGACACGTTGGATATGGACGTCTCCGTACCGTGTTTTCGTGTAGTGGACTGGCAGCTCAGTGGTTAAAGCACTTGCTTACGAACGTCGTGGTCTCCGGTTCAAATCTCCGTGGAGGCTAAGATTTTTAAAAATTGTTTTTCATCGTAAGAGTCAGGCCTGGGCCGTAGGTTATTCGGATTGAATGTTAAACTGTAGATATTAGAAAGTTAGGGGTACAATGCGAGGCAAATCGTAGGTAGTCTTGCAATGTTGTAGGTGTACAATTTTTTACGTTATAATGATCCCTCAGGTGGTGTTCGCAGTCAGTGTGTGAGTGTGAACCACAGTAAAATTACTATAAATACGGAAGTAAGTCTCTGTCTTTTTGTTACGTTTTGACGACTAAATGGCTATATCGTTGTGATGGAATTTTATAAGGAAATCTGTATGAAGGGCACAGGATATTTTTTCCAGTATGATTAACAGTTGTAGTCACGAAATTTTGAGACCTTATCGAATGGTGACAGAAATATGTTGGAAACTGATTCTCTTCAAGAGACTTGTTCGACGGTACAATGATATAGTGTTAGCTTTCCTGTCATATTATTCCGACTCGATATTGTTTGGGACCAATGCTTCGTTACCAACAACTTTCTATATTTAATTCTGGCAAAAAAAAATCTTAATCCACGCGTACGAAGTCGCGGGTACGAGTTAGTTAATAATATTAGTATAGATAAATTCGCGTAGCAGTAGCTCGTACAATACGCGCGCCTGTATTGTTAACTGGGGCAGCTGGCGCGGTGCAGCATGCAGCCGGCCTGGTATCGAGCGACTGGAGGGGGAGGGGGGGGGGGCGCTATTGTTCCGGCTACTGTAGTTCCCGAGGGAGCCATCTATAGACGGGCACTTGGACGAGCCTCGCCTGTTGACATCGGACCCAACGCCAGCTCGCAGTCTCCCAAACGCTACCGCCATCACTCAGCATTAAGTCCCTGGTGTCAGAGGCAGTGCCGAAGTTGGTAGCATTGCAACAAGTAGTTGAGCTGCCAGGTCGGTTTGACAGTTTCGATTGAACTGGAAGTGGCTACAAGCGGTAGAATAAACAACTTAACAATGCCAGCACAGTATGTATACTCCGTACTATCATTTGTAGTGGAAAATACTGAACACTTCAATCTTAATGCTGACATATAAAGCCATAATACTAGGAATAAATATAATATTCACAAGGATTACAAATCACTGTCAGTTGTACAGAAAGGGTTAACATTTACTGGAGCTTCCTTATTCAATGTCTTACCAACAGGAATTAAATGTTATCTATAAAAACCCAACTACTTTAAGTCCAAACTGAAAGAGTTTCTGCTTCAGAATCCATTTTACTCTGTGAAAGAATTTTCTTCTTGGAATTTGGTAACTAAGAATGACTGATAAAATAGTATATATGGTGTATGGAAGGGGAAGGTGACAAAGTTGTCCACAATTACTGAAATGGTATATGGATTTTCTTTCTGTTGAAACTTTTGACAAATAAAGTAATTACACTGTTTACAAAATTTCACTCATATATAGTAACTAACATGGATAGCATGCACTCAAAAACTGCTGTGAAAAATTATGATACTAACAGGTTTTTAAGTAATTGACTGCTTATGAGTTGTGGTAACTGGTTGGTAAGAAAATAACTGGTTGTTAGATGCTGGTAACAAGTGTATACACTGTTCCACATAATAAGTATTAATTAACTAGGGATTGTATTTGTAGATTACAGGAAATATTGGTTATACTAATGGGTCGTAACTAACTTGTTGTCAATATATAATAATATTATCAATTATATAGTAATAATGACATTACTAATAAGTGTATGTACCGTTCCACATCCCCGAGATTATTCTCACATGGGATCAAAGTGAACATATCTATCTATCTATCTATCTGTCTATCTATACCATTATAATTTCTTAAGTTCACTCACTCACCTTTATAGCTATTGGCTGGAAAATGGTGACGTCATGGGCCAGCCTTCGCTCGTAAAACAGCGACCAGTTATAACATTATAAGAAATTCATGGTTATGTCCTCATTTTAATACCTAAGCAACTACTACCAGATTAATAGCCATAATACAGTCATTAAGTCTGCTTTTTTTAGCGTTTCATACTTAAGGGGAAAAAAGATAAATTTTGTGGCTGAAAAACTGTATCTGCTTTTCAGTAGCATGTTGCTAATGAAAACAACTTTAAAAATTACTCGTGGTCTCTGCTGTAACCACGAATGACAACTGTTATTCCGGCTTGGAAAAATTTCAATCTAATTAAAATTTTCACTAATGTTGTTGCTTGACCAAAGTTTATGCATTAAGGTTTATTTGCTTTTTAGGTATTTTACTGACCACTTTCGTTAATGGTCTTTGTTCATGTTTGCTGTATGTGAGTTATTAGGTTATTTTAAGTGGACATCAGACACAAATATCTTACCTAATCGAGTATTGTGGAAATTCATTTCTTCGGACTGGCTGAACTGTTTAATAATGTGAAATGTGTTTTAAGTTCTCTGGCCTTTATAGATACGACGAATGATTACATTATGAGTGTTTGCCCAGTCTCAATAAAAGACAACGTGATGCTCTCGAAACAAACAGGATTTTTTAAAATTTTGCAGAGTGAACTTTAAGGGTCAAATACAAGTCAAGTTTCTATTTAAGCAATTATACGATTGCGCTATCGTCCCTGTTCGTGTTTAATAACTACCTCTATTAATGCTTCTGAGTTCTTCAAGCTAACAGATTTTATTCACCCTGAAACACAGGTCAAGTTTAAATTTGGTCAAATCAGGTCAACCTGTCATAATCTTTCACCTAGAAACCGGAACAATTCTAGACCCGTGACGATACGCAAGAAAACGGTCACGGGCTTACACTAGTACCATTATAAATCTGTAAGCGTTCTGCGTGCATCTCAACCTTTGTCCACCGAGCGTTCTGGCCTCGCATTCGGGACGACGCGGGTTAAAATCCCTGTCCGGGCATCCAGATCTGGGTTTTCCATGGTTTACCCAAATCACTCCAGGTGAACGCTGGGATGGTTCCTTCAAAATGCCATTACCGTATTCCTTCCCGTTCCTTTTCCCTAGTCCTTTCGCGCCTCTAATGGCGACGAGGCGTAAAGACATAAGTAAAAAAAAAAACAAAAAAAAAAACCTCCGTCCTAGCTTCACGCAAAAATTACCGAAGGAATTTGGATGGAATTTGCGCAGTTTATGGACCAGCTTAAATGCTGCGGTATACCTTAAAACTCTACAAAACCGGGGAATCTAGAGAGAATAGACAAGCGCCACAGATCACATTACGTCTCGGATGAATACACCTTTGCGAGACACCCGCCAAAGATCACTTTAAAACACAAATAAACACTTTACTCTTTGGATTCTGCTGTTTTTTTTTTTTTTTTACGATGTAACTTTGCTTATCTATTTCCTTAGATAAATATAATACTTAAGAAAAAACAGAAATCGTTAATCACAAAACTACATCAGAGATTAACATACCAGTAAGCGTAATGGCATTTTGGGAGAAGTTAACGTATCGCTACCCACTCTAAGGTTCGCGTCGGTGAAACTAAGGGGAAGTGCTAGAAGCAAGATAAAATTGTAAAAGATGTAAACGACATAAAAGTCCGTAAATGGAGCTAAGTTTAGTAAACATGGACCACAACTTGTCGACAAAGAGCCGTTCTCTCGACGGGCGAAAACTTGCTCTACAGGGAAGAATTTCTTCCCTCTAGTACCGCCCCTCCTCCCAATGAATGCGGAAGATACTGCGAATATAGCACGGAGTAGCAGACCGAGCGTGGTGGTGTAACGGATAGCGTTCTGGCCTCGCATTCGGGAGGACGGCGGTTCGAATCGCCGTCCGGCCATCCAGATTTGGGTTTTCCATGGCTTCCCAAATCACTCCAGGCAAATGCCGGGATGCTTCCTTCAAAAGGCCATGGCCGAATTCCTTCCCATTCCTTGCCCCCATCCTTTCCCGTCTCTAAAGACCACGTTGTTAAAAAGGGACGTTAAACTGTTACAAAAAAAAAACAAAAAAAAAAACGGAGTAGCAGGGACACCGTACTGAAACGTAACAGTGTGTAAATATTGTCACGTTACTGTTTTCTTTCTCTTTTTATGTAAAACTAGTTGTTTGTGTTGGGTTGTTAATTTTAAACACGCTGAAGCGTTACAGAAACAAAGAAAGGTTACCTTACTGTGCATGTTGCCATGATAGCGTTATCTATGGATGGAGAGTGAAATCATCTCTGGTCGTTAGCGGACAGTCCAAGATGGCTGGCCGCGTGTTGTCACATGTGACCATATTGGCCTTTTATTAGTACTGATTGATAGATTCTTCATGTTATTTACGTTTTAAGCCTTCATTCACCAATTCATTCTCAATCGTATAACAATACAAAACCGTTTGCTACGCATGTATCTATCAGATAAGCCGATTATTTTTGCTAATTAAATTCATGTTCATTTCTCACCCCTTCGCGGATGTCTTTGTTGATAATAACTGGATTTTCTGCGAATGCCGCGTTATTTATTTGCATTTCTGAGCTTTCGGTCGCCAAGTTGCAGCCTTCTTCAGAGATACTACTGTAAACTTCCCTCCCCTCCTTCTAATTATTTTCCGGCTACTATATTAATGATATATTATCGGACCTCGTTGCCGAAGATTGACTGCATCTTTCCATCATTTAATCCAGGAAAAAGGGGCGGAACAATTACAAATAAAATAAAATTTAGGTAGATGCACTACACTGATTTGAATTTATATTCTGATAAATTGTACACTACCGAGCGTGGTGGTGTAACGGCTAGCGTCCTGGCCTCGCATTCGGGAGGACGGCGGTTCGAATCCCCGTCAGGGCATCCAGATTTGGGTTTTCCAGGGTTTCCCAAATCACTCCAGGCAAATGCTGGGATGCTTCCTTCAAAAGGCCATAGCCGAATTCCTACCCATTCCTTGCCCCACAACCTTTCCCGTCTCTAAATACCTCACTGTTAGAGAGTCGTTAAGCAGATAAAAAAAAAAAAAGATGTACACTGTGATACACTATAGGTTTTCTGTTCAAACACATATATTGAATCCGCAAATCATCATCTTGATAAGACAATTACAACTTCCTTCTTCATATACTTAATTTACTTTGCAAACTGTGAGCGAGAGTGATGTATGGCAGATACACAGAGAGAGAGAAACATAACATAATATGGGCTTACATCATGAACCCGCGCGGAGCGACATCGTGAACTACCACCGCGTAGCACTGGGCAAAAACTGGTCAAGACTGAGGGCCTCTGGTGCCATTGTGAGGTCTTATATAATACCCACCTAACGGAATTCGGGTGGGCTGATCTACTGGAAGGAGTTCTACCAACATTGGATTCTTACTTCCCCGTTGGCGGAAGGACCATCTCCGCCAAATGGGAGGGAACACAGAGTTCCACCGATACTACCCCACCCGAGAGGTGACTTTTGTGTTTGTGGGGTGGCTACTGCACCATCCAGCTCCGCGCCAAGAGTGAGGGCGGGAACCGGGTGCTGGATCCCTTCAACGTGGCCAAGCCGCCATGACACCCGTCTATAGTCCGCCTGAAAATCTTAAATAAAATCTCTCCGCCACACTCTCGCTACCTAATTGAAATTTCTTAATAATATCCTTATTCTAATTAAATACCACTTCTTAAAGATCCTATTTATGGCTTCAAATGTCTTGTGACATCACACTACGTTTGTTTACACAGCAAAGGGGGCATCCACAAATTACGTGAGGTGTTTTTCCGGATTTCTGGACCCCTCCCCCCTTCTGGTGAGATCCCCCCCCCTAGAAATCGCCCTGGAAACTTTTGTAGACCTTTTTTTTAGGTCACACCCTAACTTTTTTGAAGAAATACCCTACTAAAATCGACTTTGGCGCCAATTGTAGACTTTTTTTTTTTCTCTCTACTGTCCCCAAATTTTTCGCAAAATTTCACGTGAGATTTCCGTAGACCCTCCCCTCCCCCCTGGTGAGATCTGGTGAGATTTCGCCGGACCCCCCCCCCCCTATTTCACCTCACGTAATTAATGGATGTCCCTAAAGAGCATCAAGCGTCAAAGAGGACTAAGTCGCCGTCTTAATTGAAGTTGTTGGTATTCTTTAAAATTTCTGCTGCCTCTTTCACTCGTAGAGGTCACCACTGATGTTGTCTCCTCGTGTCTTCCTGACGAAGGCTGTAGTATGTCACGCGATGTCTTAGATAAGCCACTAAATAACGCGTTATGCCCGGAAAATCCAGTTTCATGTTGACATAACCTTCTACGACGATGTTATTCACAAACAGTTTAACTTTTGACTGTAAACCAATCAGTGGCGGCTGTACCTTAAGTGCGCTCGTGCGCTGAACCACCAATCCAAAAGATTTAAAAATGACAAAATATTAAGTACCTAGTTCATCTTTATTTTTATATTACCATTTTAACATTTATTTTTAAACATACAAAAACAAAAACGTATAAGAAATTAAATCTCCAATTATGGTGAAACAGTTTGAGCACTTTACTAAACTATTAAGACTTATTTTCCTGTTAAGACAAATTCTCGTGCGCTTCGGCGAGTGCACGAGGACTGCTAATACAACTTGTAGGTGATACGGGTTAATACGCCTGACGCATGAAACAAAAGATAGTTCATAGAAACGTACCGAGTAATGAGTCGGTTGTCGAGCGCCGCACGTGCGAACCGAGGATTGCCGAGACCACCCGATGTTTGACGAATTGGCCGGGCGGCATGGGCACGCGCGAGGCGACGGCAGCCATGATTGACATCTCGTTATTAGACTATCAGTATAGTTTCACTGTATGTGTGACGCGCTAATAATTGTTTATTTATATTACCGTAAATAATTGTTTTTAGTTTTTGTTTCGATTTTTTTCGAGAACTTTTATTCTATACTGTGTATGGTGTTAGTGAAAATGAGCATAAACATTGATTATATTAAAGAAAATAACAGAACTTTTCAAAATAAAGTGAACATAAAATTGGCCGGACCGCCACGGCCCTTTTTAAATTCAAAACAAGAGTGCAAATCGAAAAATAAAGCATTTACACGAAGTTTTAAAAGTGAAATGTATAATAGAAAGAAATGGTTGTGTGGATGTGAGCGTCTTAATGCATTCTTTTGTTTTCCTTGCATTATTTTTGGCGGAGAATCGATATGGACAGAAACAGGAATCAAAAATTTGACGCATTTGAGTGAAAAAATAAAAAAACATGATTCTTCACAAGTACACCTACAAAATTTTAATATTTTAGTGAAGTGCACCACCAGTTCGATAACCCACCAGCCGCCACTGAAACCAACACAAGCAACAAACAGCCACGTAACCCAGACTTTGCATAATGGTATTCCACTCTCCCAGTTCTGTGCGAAGTAGATTTGTGGTTTTCCAGATTATTGGTCGTATCCTGGTGCTTATTGTTCATTTGGTTTAAATACATAACGCTCACAGCTTTTGATCGAAGCTGCATTACACTGACGAATGACCTGTCTGCACGGTTTCAGGAGTGACCGCTCGCGGCGCTGCGATCGCGGGGCGTCCCCAGCTCCGTACGGGAACCACCGCGCCAGGTGTGCCAACCTTGGCGTGGTGAGGAGTCCGCGCCCGCAGCCATGATGTGACGTCAGCGTCGTTGGCGGCAGTGGGGGAGGGACAGCACGCCGACCCTCTCGTCAGTCTCGCCGGAGCTGCCAACTGCGCCGGGAGAAAGACACCGCACGCGGCCAGCGTTTCAACTCTACACGGTTGGCAGCGCGTGTGACAGTTTGCACTCTGTGAATTGTGTTGTTTACTCGAACGAAAATAAGCTCTAAGGCGGGAGCAGGAATCTTCGTAGTTGTGCTTAGGAGCTGACAGCGAGTTTCGACGCAGAACACTGTGTGTGCCAGAATTTTTCTGAAACTCGAACAATTCCAGCCCGCTAGAGCCTGGACGGAATGGCTCGTTAAAGTATGTTATAGAGATTGTTGTGGTCAGCTGAAGAAGAGGAACTGTTGTAGAACCGGAAGATATCATTTTACCATACGCGCATTATTTTGACAGTTTCTCTGTATTTTATTATTTTCTGTCGGTTTAAGTGCACAGTTTGACGAAACTTGCAAGTTAGTGAAGTCTTCTATTAATCGTGTTACTGTTAACAGAGTTGAGTACACATCTGTCGTATTGAGAGCTTTTATATTCAATTGGTTCGAAGCTCTCTGTGAAGTGTATTTGTGGAGCGAGATTGGGTGTGGTTTCTAATCTGCTAAAAGTTCTCCACGCCTGTGTTATTGTTGCTGAATTGTTGTTTTCGCCATTTGGCTCAGTAAGAGAGATTGCCACATCATTCAGAAGAGAATACAGTACATAGGAATATATTAAAGTGATGTTATTGGTAATGAAAGAGTGTTGTGTTTATCCTTTCTAAAAGTGTTTTTGTCAGCATTACAAGAATTTCTAACCCATTCTTAGCGTTGAAGACATATTCATCGGAATCGTGGTAGGCATTGTAAGATTTTCTTCTACTAAAGGAGAAATACAAAAATTTCGCAGCCCTGAGATTGTGCTGTGTAAAGTTGAGTAAAAGTGTGCCTGACTAGTTAGTACTGTGACAGTTCAGTGACGTGTGCAGGGTTGCAGGTGTTGGTGCCGATACGTTTCGGACACAGTCACCTCCGGCATCCTCGGCATGCGCACGCCGCTGCAGCGCGGCTCTCGCGGGGCCGCCACCACGTCCCCGGCTCCCCCCTCTGCGTCTCCCCAGCATCAGACAACTGCCCAGCCGTCTTCCGTATCGCCGGCGTCTTCCGTAGGCTCCTGCTCGTCCGCCTCCACTCTGTCGTCGACGTCGGCGTCTTCGTCGTCCGTGTCTGCCGGCACCGCTACCTCCGCCGCCTCCGCCGGGAGCGGTGGCAAAAGAGGCCTAGTAGCGGGAATCCAGCCCTTGTCGCCGACCAAGAAGAGGAAGGTGGTGAGTTAGAAATCGCTTGTTCGACTAATGGCAAAGTTATTAATCATAATTGTTGAAAAAATGGCGAAAGGTAATTAAAGTTGAAAGCTAGTGGCTGGGTGAGACGAAACCTTAAATGGGTTTAATGTTCGTACAGCAGTTGCTAAGAATCCACTTTAATAAAATGCGTTATGCCTGGAGACTGAAATCGCCTCAATAGCTCGGCAACCTTCGGCAAGTCTCGATAATTCCCGAAGTGTTAGTTACCCTGGCTGCCACCACAGCGCTGCTAGGATAACCAGGAAATTTCAAATAACTGCATTGGGTTTTATTTGAACTTGTATTGTTAAAACTAAGTGGAACTGCGATATTAGCTAAAAGGCAGCTGTCAGTTGACGAAGTAAGTGCACACAAATACCAAGGTCAGAAATAAAAGTTTATAATATGGGGCAGAGATGCATACGACGTTCTTTTAAATTTACATGTTTTTTTATTTAATTTATGACGTTTAAATGCATAATTCCATGTAAGGGTGCGTCCATAAACCACGTAGCTGCATTTTGGCCTTCTGTGAACCCCCCCCCTCCTCCTACGTAACAAAACGTGGCTTTTGTCTCTGTGATGTGAAGTAGGGAGAGGGGGGGTCCGGCGAAATCTCACGAAACCTCACCAAGGGGGAGGTGGGGGGGGGGGGGTCAACGGAAATCTCACGTGTGGTTTTGAAATTCATGAAGAATGGTAGAGCCAAAAAAAGTCCACAAATGACGCCAAAGTTGATTTAGACGAGGGGGGGGGGGAATACGGTCTAAAAACCGACCTTAGGGAGGACATAACCACCCTTTGAAGCATGAGACGTAAAAAAAAGTCTCAAAAAGTTACGTGGTAGATTAGTAGGGCGGCGGGGTTCTCCGTCAAATCTCACGTCATTTTGGGGGGTGGGGGGTCCGGAGAAAACATCTAACGTCAATAATGGAGGCACCCATGCGGTGGTAATTAAATGACGGAAATAAATACCTACATGCTGTAGTGTGTTCTGTTCCTCATTTTAACTGTGACAATCTTATATATATATAAAAATAGACGTGTTTTTTCCTATATTTCACTTTTCAGCCACCACTACCTTGCACAGATCACTGATGTTTGTTGGTGGAAGTAGCATGGAGTTTCCTGTCGTGCACAACGTTGGCCGAATGCCGATAGCTGTGGGGATGTGGGAGATATAATGATTAAAGTTGGTCAGTGCAGGGCGTTTTCATATTTCGACCAAAAATTCGTATCTCCGTATACTTCTCTTTCCTGCCACAACTACATAACATAGACCTTTGGTATTTGTGTGTGGTAGTAGAATCGTCTTCCTGTCGTGCACTATGGTTGTTAGATGTCGGTAGCTATGGGGGTGTGGGAGATATGGGGGTTGAAAGTGGTCGACCTGTGGCAATTTCATACTTCTGCCAAAGACAAAAGTGTCATGGTGTATCACTTTTCAGCGAAAACTATAGATCACAGATAACTGGCGTTTGTGTGTAGTAGTAGCACAGAGTCACCTTTCGATCACAACAGCGGCCGAATTTCAGAAACTGTGTTACTAGTGGTAGATATGGTGGTTGTAAGTGGCCGACCAAGGATATTTTCGTAATTTCGACTGTCTCCGCATATGTCACTTTTCTGCCACAACTACATAGCATAGAGCATTGGTGTTTGTGTTTGGTAGTAGAATCGTATCTCATGTAGTGCACTATGGTTGTTAGATGTCGGTAGCTATGGGGGTGTGGGAGATATGGGGGTTGAAAGTGATCGACCTGTGGCAATTTCATACTTCTGCCAAAGACAAAAGTGTCATGGTGTATCACTTTTCAGCGAAAACTATAGATCACAGATAACTGGCGTTTGTGTGTAGTAGTAGCACAGAGTCACCTTTCGATCACAACAGCGGCCGAATTTCAGAAACTGTGTTACTGTGGTAGATATGGTGGTTGTAAGTGGCCGACCAAGGATATTTTCGTATTTCGACTGTCTCCGCATATGTCACTTTTCTGCCACAACTACATAGCATAGAGCATTGGTGTTTGTGTTTGGTAGTAGAATCGTATCTCATGTAGTGCACTATGGTTGTTAGATGTCGGTAGCTATGGGGGTGTGGGAGATATGGGGGTTGAAAGTGATCGACCTGTGGCAATTTCATACTTCTGCCAAAGACAAAAGTGTCATGGTGTATCACTTTTCAGCGAAAACTATAGATCACAGATAACTGGCGTTTGTGTGTAGTAGTAGCACAGAGTCACCTTTCGATCACAACAGCGGCCGAATTTCAGAAACTGTGGTACTGTGGTAGATATGGTGGTTGTAAGTGGCCGACCAAGGATATTTTCGTATTTCGACTGTCTCCGCATATGTCACTTTTCTGCCACAACTACATAGCATAGAGCATTGGTGTTTGTGTATGGTAGTAGAATCGTATCTCATGTAGTGCACTATGGTTGTTAGATGTCGGTAGCTATGGGGGTGTGGGAGATATGGGGGTTGAAAGTGATCGACCTGTGGCAATTTCATACTTCTGCCAAAGACAAAAGTGTCATGGTGTATCACTTTTCAGCGAAAACTATAGATCACAGATAACTGGTGTTTGTGTGTAGTAGTAGCACAGAGTCACCTTTCGATCACAACAGCGGCCGAATTTCAGAAACTGTGGTACTGTGGTAGATATGGTGGTTGTAAGTGGCCGACCAAGGATATTTTCGTATTTCGACTGTCTCCGCATATGTCACTTTTCTGCCACAACTACATAGCATAGAGCATTGGTGTTTGTGTTTGGTAGTAGAATCGTATCTCATGTAGTGCACTATGGTTGTTAGATGTCGGTAGCTATGGGGGTGTGGGAGATATGGGGGTTGAAAGTGATCGACCTGTGGCAATTTCATACTTCTGCCAAAGACAAAAGTGTCATGGTGTATCACTTTTCAGCGAAAACTATAGATCACAGATAACTGGCGTTTGTGTGTAGTAGTAGCACAGAGTCACCTTTCGATCACAACAGCGGCCGAATTTCAGAAACTGTGGTACTGTGGTAGATATGGTGGTTGTAAGTGGCCGACCAAGGATATTTTCGTATTTCGACTGTCTCCGCATATGTCACTTTTCTGCCACAACTACATAGCATAGAAGCATTGGTGTTTGTGTTTGGTAGTAGAATCGTATCTCATGTAGTGCACTATGGTTGTTAGATGTCGGTAGCTATGGGGGTGTGGGAGATATGGGGGTTGAAAGTGATCGACCTGTGGCAATTTCATACTTCTGCCAAAGACAAAAGTGTCATGGTGTATCACTTTTCAGCGAAAACTATAGATCACAGATAACTGGCGTTTGTGTGTAGTAGTAGCACAGAGTCACCTTTCGATCACAACAGCGGCCGAATTTCAGAAACTGTGGTACTGTGGTAGATATGGTGGTTGTAAGTGGCCGACCAAGGATATTTTCGTATTTCGACTGTCTCCGCATATGTCACTTTTCTGCCACAACTACATAGCATAGAGCATTGGTGTTTGTGTTTGGTAGTAGAATCGTATCTCATGTAGTGCACTATGGTTGTTAGATGTCGGTAGCTATGGGGGTGTGGGAGATATGGGGGTTGAAAGTGATCGACCTGTGGCAATTTCATACTTCTGCCAAAGACAAAAGTGTCATGGTGTATCACTTTTCAGCGAAAACTATAGATCACAGATAACTGGCGTTTGTGTGTAGTAGTAGCACAGAGTCACCTTTCGATCACAACAGCGGCCGAATTTCAGAAACTGTGGTACTGTGGTAGATATGGTGGTTGTAAGTGGCCGACCAAGGATATTTTCGTATTTCGACTGTCTCCGCATATGTCACTTTTCTGCCACAACTACATAGCATAGAAGCATTGGTGTTTGTGTTTGGTAGTAGAATCGTATCTCATGTAGTGCACTATGGTTGTTAGATGTCGGTAGCTATGGGGGTGTGGGAGATATGGGGGTTGAAAGTGATCGACCTGTGGCAATTTCATACTTCTGCCAAAGACAAAAGTGTCATGGTGTATCACTTTTCAGCGAAAACTATAGATCACAGATAACTGGCGTTTGTGTGTAGTAGTAGCACAGAGTCACCTTTCGATCACAACAGCGGCCGAATTTCAGAAACTGTGTTACTGTGGTAGATATGGTGGTTGTAAGTGGCCGACCAAGGATATTTTCGTATTTCGACTGTCTCCGCATATGTCACTTTTCTGCCACAACTACATAGCATAGAGCATTGGTGTTTGTGTTTGGTAGTAGAATCGTATCTCATGTAGTGCACTATGGTTGTTAGATGTCGGTAGCTATGGGGGTGTGGGAGATATGGGGGTTGAAAGTGATCGACCTGTGGCAATTTCATACTTCTGCCAAAGACAAAAGTGTCATGGTGTATCACTTTTCAGCGAAAACTATAGATCACAGATAACTGGCGTTTGTGTGTAGTAGTAGCACAGAGTCACCTTTCGATCACAACAGCGGCCGAATTTCAGAAACTGTGTTACTGTGGTAGATATGGTGGTTGTAAGTGGCCGACCAAGGATATTTTCGTATTTCGACTGTCTCCGCATATGTCACTTTTCTGCCACAACTACATAGCATAGAGCATTGGTGTTTGTGTTTGGTAGTAGAATCGTATCTCATGTAGTGCACTATGGTTGTTAGATGTCGGTAGCTATGGGGGTGTGGGAGATATGGGGGTTGAAAGTGATTCGACCTGTGGCAATTTCATACTTCTGCCAAAGACAAAAGTGTCATGGTGTATCACTTTTCAGCGAAAACTATAGATCACAGATAACTGGCGTTTGTGTGTAGTAGTAGCACAGAGTCACCTTTCGATCACAACAGCGGCCGATTTCAGAAACTGTGGTACTGTGGTAGATATGGTGATTGTAAGTGGCCGACCAAGGATATTTTCGTATTTCGACTGTCTCCGCATATGTCACTTTTCTGCCACAACTACATAGCATAGAGCATTGCTGTTTGTTTTTCGTAGTAGAATCGTATCTCATGTAGTGCACTATGGTTGTTAGATGTCGGTAGCTATGGGGGTGTGGGAGAAATGGGGGATAAAATGGTCGACCTGCGGCAATTTCATATTTCTGCCAAAGACGCATGTGTCACGTTGTATCACTTTTAAGTGAAAACTATCAATCGCAGATTACCGGCGTTTTTGTGTGGTAGTAACACAGAGTCACCCATCGATCACAACGTTGGCCGAAATTCGGTAACTGTGGGAGTGTGTGAGATATGGTGTTCGAAATTGGTCGATCATGAATATTTTCGTATTTCATCCAAAGACTTGTGTGTATCCGTAAATTTTACTTTGCTGCCGGAACTACATAGCGCAGAAGACTGGTATTTGTGTGTGGTAATAGTATCGAGTCTCCCATCGTGCATTATGGTGGTTAGATGTCTACAGCTGTCAATATGAATACTTTACAATCACGAACGAAGTTGTGGGTACCAGCTATTATATTATAAATGTGGAAGTAAGTTTCTGTCTTTTTGTTACGTTTTGACGACTAAATGGCTATATCAATATTGATGGAATTTAACAATGAAATAGTGTAGGAAGGACACAGGACATTTTTTCGGCATGAATAACAGTTTTAGTCACGAAATTTTAAGAACTTATCGAATGATGAAAGACAGACAGATTCGTGTGTTAGTCTGTAATGTTACGTTGGTTGCTCAGTCACGCAATCTGTTAGTGTTTGATTTATTAATAAATTTCGATAAGAAACAAAACTTATTATTTAGTATAGAAGTCAATTTGCTCTGCACTGTACTATTCATTTGTGTCTGTATAAAAGTTTCTGGCACCAATTTGTCTTCCTTTTTGACATGCCTTACGGACGTAAACCTGGCCTAAGGTGCAGGTCTAGAAGACAATGTGCTGCTATTAGATTATAAGATTCAGATGCTCATGTTGAATAAAGAAGAAAAAACCAAGCTGAAATAAAGCTGCCATCAGTTAACCCCCCCCCCCCCCCCACACACACACACACACATCCCCGCACCTTCGCTTACTTTTCTGTTTTTAAATATGTTGTAAATTGATTCTCTTCATGAGACAGATTAGATGATAGGATGATATAATGATGGCTTTCCATCATATTATGTCGACTCGGTGTTGTTTGGGACAAATCTTACGTTACTAACAGTTTTCTATATCCAATTCTGGAATTGAAACTCCAAGTCCACGCGTACGAAGTCGCGGGTAACAGCTAGTAATTATGAATGAAAAGCTACATGGCCTGGTTCGGAACCCTCCCCGCCCTACGTAACTTAACGTAACTTTCCAGCTAACATCTCCCCCTCGCCCCCCCTCCCTCCTAGACGGGAGCTACGTAGTATATGCACGCTCCATAAGAACAACAGCATCCGATGCTTAGCAGTAACTACAACCAGGACACAACATAATCCAAGAGTTTTTTTTTTACAGAAGTTAGGAAACGGGGAACTTTATTAAAAACTCGGAGAAAGTTTACACGAAACGTAAGAAATTGTCAAATATATAAAACAAGAAGAAAAAAAAACTCGTTTTTCGTTTTTTAAACTTTTTCATGACAGGAAAAATTCCCGTAATTTTTGACCTGCTTTGCGGTAGTAATTACAAGTAATACAAGAAAGGAGAACAGAGGGGGGGGGAAACAATGTAATGCCAAACAGAAATGTGATGTTCCTTTTGCGAATTTACTTTAATCATTGTTTATTTTGCCTTCCTCCCATTGTTTGCTGTGAAAAAAATTGGCGACAAAACGAGTGCAGAACGTGATTTTTCTACGCAGAAAGATATTTTTTTTGGTCAGAACTTATGAAGTGATTATCGGTATACACTTCAAAAAAATTTCAGCAGCCACGCATGGCGCCCGTGTAATTATCTCTATTAACGGAGCGTCCATAAACTACGTGACTTGTCTAGAAGGGGGGGAGTGAGGGATTGGATGGAAATCTAGGCTGGATTACGGGGGGAGGGGGAGGGAGGTTAGAGCCAGACCACGTAGCTTTTCATTCATATTATTTGTCGCGGTTAAAATTAATGAGGTACATAACACACAACAACAAGTAATTATTTATTTCCGTCATTTAATTATCTACTTATATAATTTAGAATAAGAGAAAAATAGTACAAAATGTGTTCTGTACTCAATAGGGAAAAAAGCTACGTACAACGCAGGGGGGTGGGGGGGTAGAGACGTAAACAAAGTCGACCTTCGGGGGGGGGGGGGGGGTTGACAGGAGCTGCGTGGTTTATGGACGCTCCTTAATGGTGAGCGCGCCTATTGTCGACACGATAGGAATTCATCTTTCTCATTTTCGCAACTTCTCGCCTTACTAGTTAATAACCATGGATTCTAAAGTTTTCTGTGTTCTGAATATCTCTTTTCCATTCTACATAAGTTGCTGGTAAATTGTTTGAGAAAACACAGGTTTTTTTTTTTTAATCTAAATCTCTGAAATTGCCTCGAAAATTCACGCTCCTAAACTCAAAAAATCTTGTACCTACCTGTATGATGGACACGTTTCACGTAACCATAAAGTCAAGGAATAAGGATAGTCGTGAAGAAAATAACTTACGTGTCGACACATCAAGAATATATTTTTTCCCGTTCCGAAGCCTCTGTTCATACTTGTTGCATGCATTAGTTAGGTATTAAAAAGTCATTATATAGCATCCTTGAATACTTCGATTCCACTATACACAACAACTGATGGAAAACTGATAG
>CM061918.1:117861127-117986675 GCA_031002005.1 Vandiemenella viatica
CTCCCAACACAGCTGACGGCTCTAGCACTATCCTTACGTCAACTAACCAAAATATTCAGCAGTAGAACCTCGGTTACAAAATTATAGGCCTACATAGTTTTACAAATAGTTTATACACTCTGCATATATATATTTACGTCACAAACTGAGATAGTTCTTGTAGCCTAGGTTGGCACTGCTGTCCTCTGGGGCAGCTGAGTGTTTCGTGCACCCTGTTCCTGTTACCTCCACCCCGTTACTACATGAGCAACAAGTTGGACGAACCAGTGCTACCAACCTCCTGCGCCCCGCCGCCATACCTCTCTCCCATCTGTTACTTCCACACGCACCACGGCCTTGTCAACGAGCAGGGTGGACGTAACGCTCTGGCCTTGCATTTGGGAGGACGTTGGTTCGAATCACTGTACAGAAGGCCTGATTTAGGTTGTACTCCAGGTAAATAGCAAGACGATTCCTTTCATAAGTCCATGGATGAATTCCTTCCCGTTCCCTGCCCGAATGCCTCTCTCGCCTGCAATGACCTCAAATCCAGAAGGGGAAAAACTTTTTAGCAGTGCTTGAGGACTGCCGACAAAATTGAAAACTTAAAATTGTAAATTTCATACGCGCAACACATCATACATATAGCTATTGATATCTATCTATCTATCTATATATATATATATATATATATATATATATATATATATATATATATATATATATAAATAAGATGAATGTTTGTTGTTTGTTCTTTATACAAATCCCCAGTTTTCATCCGATCTCGATGAAACTTTGCACACTTATCCTTTGAAACAAGGAGAAAAATACTGTCTATATTTGGCCAAAAAATTATCTGTATAAATAATACATGTTGTCTTATAATTCCGAAAAATTACTGAACGGCGATAGACAGACGCGTTGGATGTGTATGTCTCTGTACTGCTTTTCCATGTTACCTATTCAAAAATAGCCCATTGCGCCTAAAGAAGTTAACACTTGAAAAAATACTTCCCCCCCCCCTACATCTTAACAATTACTCCATCCTGTAAGACACATTCTGGTTCACCCAACGTTAAGCTTATTTACCACTTTTCTATTGCTCACGCTGTCAAATGCCTTTGGCAATATGTTGTTCTACACTGTCAGTTTGCATCACTTGTTTCTTCGGTTAGGCAAATCGCTCTAGCAGATTTCACCTAAACCAGTGACGGTGATCTTGGTTGATATCTGCAATGACTTTCGATCTGTTTGGTTGGCAGTGTCTTGGTAGCGTTAACTGTATATTACCATGGAGGAAGGAATAAACGGAGACGAAATAACTCCAAATCGGTGAAACCTCATTAAAAAAAAAACCTCGGCTCCTACTGCGCATGCGCGGCGGCCACTGGCGGCCATAGGAATCACCTCAAAACATTGGTCTGTTTGCACTGTGTTTGCTGCTGTGAACATTGCATTTTCTAATATTCCAGTTTTTTATAATGCCAAGTTGTGTTGCCTACAGTTGCATAAACAGACAAGATAGGAAACAACGTCTCGTAACTAAATCACATAGTAATTATTGTTGTTGCAATGTTTGAGAGATAACTGCAAGATTAGAGCCTATCGCTATAAATTTATTCATTGCTCTCAATAGGATGATATCGTTCCGAAATGTTTGTTGGTGTATTGTATACAATCAGCATATGTTACTACTTTGCACCTAAAAGGCTAGCCTTATTGTAAACAAGTGTTGAAAGTCTAATTTAAGCGGGTCAAGTTTACATCGCGATACAGTGAATGTGCATGCTTTAGTCCGTTTCAGTTTACACTGAAAGTGTACAATGAAATTAATTGAGATAATTTGTGCTCTGTGAACTACTAAACTTGAAGAAGCAAACGTTGCTGTTAACCCGAAATGTAGTTCGCGATGCATTTCATGTGTATAGATCTGTCCACATAGTTTGATTTTTTAGCAGCAATATTAATAGAAATGTGGGTAGGTTGAAATGCGGCGTGTACCAGAAGGGTACAAACAATTTATTTATTATTGGTTGTTACTAATTTCATGAGCACTATGTTAGTGGCACAATGTGTATCACGATGTAACCACCCCCATCTAAGCTTCTGGCTTTTGATGTATGGTAAGAAGATAAATCCACTGATGTTGCTAGCAAAGTTACATAGGCCACTAACAGTACAATATCTATTGAGTAAGCTCAGAAGCTATTCGTCTTTTAAAGGGTTCATTTTTTTTTAATAGTTCTAAACGTTGACTTAACCCAACCTAACCACCGCAATTAGGAGGCAGCATATCTCGAGAACTAAGCGAGATATCGAAAATATACATATTCTTCACTTTCGAGTTATCTCGTCGTGTTGCATAAGAATCTATAATCAAATTTGACCTTAGGGAAATTTTTCTTGTGAATTTCAACCCGAAACTTCTCTCTCTTGAGACAGTATATCTCTAGAACTAAGCACGATATCAAAAAATGTAATTCTTCATTTTTGATCCGTCTCGTCAAGTTACATAATAATCCATCATCAAATTGCGGTGCCACGGTTGTCTTATGATTCCATTGAGGTTATTGTGCCTTTTCCCCGTGTTTCTACGGCCAAGCAATATGGCAGCCTCCCACCCCACCGGTTTCACTTCAGTGCGTGGAGAGGATCCCTTGCGTCGTCTCCATATATTCCTTCCTCCATGTATATTACCTGCGTCTCCTTACCAGTGTCGGTGATTTTGGTTGATGTGCAGGATATTTGAAGTAACTTTTAATCTGCTCAGTTGGCAGTGTCTTAGTTGCGGTATCTGTATATTACCTGCGTCTCCTGACCAGTGTTGGTGATTTTGGTTGATGTGTGGTATATTTGTAGTGACTTTTAATCTGCTCAGTTGGCAGTGTCTTGGTAGCGGTATCTTCATATTACTTGCGTCTCCTGACCAGTGTTGGTGATTTTGGTTGATGTGCGGGATATTTGTAGTGACTTTTAATCTGCTCAGTTGGCAGTGTCTTAGTTGCGGCATCTGTATTTTACCTGCGTCTCCTGACGAGTGTTGGTGATTTTGGATGATGTGCGGGATATTTGTAGTGACTTTTAATCTGCTCAGTTGGCAGTGTCTTAGTTGCGGCATCTGTATTTTACCTGCGTCTCCTGACGAGTGTTGGTGATTTTGGATGATGTGCGGGATATTTGTAGTGACTTTTAATCTGCTCAGTTGGCAGTGTCTTAGTTGCGGCATCTGTATTTTACCTGCGTCTCCTGACGAGTGTTGGTGATTTTGGATGATGTGCGGGATATTTGTAGTGACTTTTAATCTGCTCAGTTGGCAGTGTCTTAGTTGCGGCATCTGTATTTTTACCTGCGTCTCCTGACGAGTGTTGGTGATTTTGGATGATGTGCGGGATATTTGTAGTGACTTTTAATCTGCTCAGTTGGCAGTGTCTTAGTTGCGGCATCTGTATTTTACCTGCGTCTCCTGACGAGTGTTGGTGATTTTGGTTGATGTGCGGGATATTTGTAGTGACTTTTAATCTGCTCAGTTGGCAGTGTCTTGGTAGCGGTATCTGTATATTACCTGCGTCTCCTGGCCATTGTGCGAGCGGTCATTGTCCGTCCTTGGGAGCACTGCTGGGCTGCATACACCGCAGGGGCTGGCCGCTACGGCACCGGGTGACCAGTCAGTGTCGTCACCATCGGTTGGTCGCTAGTTTTGAATGACTTACCCCTCACCCTATACAGTCAGCCTTAAGATCCGCATTGCTACCTTTTCCGCGGTATAGTTGTTCCTCAATTTTTGGCATTAACAAAATATTGAAGGAAGATTTTGGATTGAAAAAAGTAATAAAATGTAGCAGAAATTATACCAGTCAAATTAGATTAAATATTTAAATAGATTTGGATGCGATAGAGGAAGTAAGTGAATTCCGCTCTTGGGAACCAAAATTGCAACTGATGGCCGAAGCAGGAATGATCATAAAAGGAGTATAGTACTAGGCAAAAAAGTGCCTTCATAGAAAAGAGAAATCTTTTAGTTTGAAATATTGAACCAGGACTTAGAAATAACTTTTTAAAATTCTATGTGAAGCGCAGCACGTTTTGGTAGCGAAGCATGGACTTTAGGAATACCTGACACAAAGAAATTGAAACATTTGAAATGTGGTGCTACACAAGGATGCTGAAAAATAAGTGGGCAAATAAAGTTTGAAATGAAACAGTTTTGGAAATGATTGATGAGGAGAGAATTTTGTGGAAGAAGCTTACAGAAAGATAAGTCATGTTTTGAGACATGGTGGATTGGTTAATTTGTTAGTGGAGGGAACAGTCGAAGGTAAGAACTGTACAGGAAGACAGAGATTAGAATATACGAAGGAAATAATTGAGGACGTGTGTTGTAACGGTAATGTAAAGATTAAGAGATTAGCACAACATAGGAAGAGCTGTAGGATTCCATCAAACCAGTTGAAAGACTGACGACAGCAAAAAAAAATAAAAAAAAAAATCGTCTCACTCTAACCAACCAACTTTTGGGTTCACATTGGCATCTTTTCCACAGTATAATTGTCCTCAATTTTTAACTTCATTCAATCGTGGCAATATGTCACAATTTTTCGGAATATAGGCGCGAATTCTTCATGATAGGCTCAGATCCGGAATATAGAGAACATGGTCATAACGTGGCGTGCACTCAGCCTGCTGTTAAATCAGTACCTGGACGGACATATTGCAGGATTAAGCCACCTGAAGAAGACCCTGAGCTCGAATGTTTCTGTCCTTTTGTCTTGTCAACACTCAGAAACTACCGAACCAATTTGGATCGTGCTTCCATGCGTAGAAGACTTTCGGTCGAATTGTGGTTTATGTTATCAGTCGAAGTGACCATAGGACTGGACAAGAAATGATAATCTGTTTGTAAAGAGAAGAGATTGACATCACATATCGTACTGAATCTATGATAAACACTCCTTTATTAACCTAACAATATACCCAGTGAAGATGGACGCTGCATCATGGATAAATTCTACACCATTTCGATTCTGTTACTCTAGTTTCTGACTACGTAGCTTCGGCTATTAATTTCTTCGCTTTTCTTAATATATAGAATACACCGGAAAAGTAAATCGAACCACCACATCGAATATTAACACCCAGATAAATTTTGATATTTATTTTGGTCTAAGGATTACAACGATTCTGCATTAAAAACATCGTATAGAATCCTGACAAAAGTTTCTACTTAATATCTGTGTTAAAATTTGACCTCGTGTTGTTTCTAGGTTACTTGGTTATGCCATCTCAGAAGAAATCAACATCAAAAGCTAAAAATAATCGCCTCCAGACCGAAAAGCTCAAATACTGTTTCTAGAGATAAAGAATTTTCTACTATGCTCGTTGATTGGGATAATATTCATGTAAATTATTTTTAATTTTCCGGTAGCTTTTTGTCTATTTAAACTCTTAATTCCTTAATTTTTTAAATGAAATTGCGTTAAAATATACACTGTAAAGTAAAATAATAACTTTCTGAGACCTGGAAAGCGCCAGAAATAAGAAAATAACTAAAAGAAACGAAATTTTCTTACATGGCTTTTTCCGTATTTTTTTGTCTGTGGGACTTATAATTGTAAGACGATATATATATATATATATATATATATAAATAACGCTTTAATGTAACACAATTACACGTACACGTACAATTACACGTGAATAAAACCTTCAATTTTGGAATTTGTCTGTTTGTGGAAAAAAAAACTATCAGTGGTTTTAACAAAACTTAGCGGTACCTTATTTCATGCTAAAATTGAAGGAATTTTTTATCGCTGTTAATTTCCCACGTCTCCACCAAAATGTGAATAAAAAATCCACACATCTCAAAACATTGTATCGGTTTCAATCAACTTTGTCACTGGTATACACATATAGTAATAATTTCCAACAGTAATCAGCTTAAAATCTGTTAAAACAAAGAAAAACTTAGTGGTTGTTTTTATCTTACATGGTGGGTGAGCGGCAACGCTGTGGCCTCTCACTCGGAAGGACGCGGGATCGAATCCCCGTTTGGGTTTCAATGACTTTCTGAAATCACTCTGGGCGAATGCCGGGATGGTTCTATAAATGGCCACTGCCGAATGCCTACCCTTTCTTGTCCTCCGTCATTCCCGCCTCTGACGACGTCGAACAGGCGTAAAGCCATAGACAAAAAAAGTTCTTTTACAACCTGTAACTGTATTTACATTTAAAATATGATTGATTGTCTTTGGGTACAATTAAGAAAAACTTAATGGTTGTTATTATCATTATGTGGGTACGTGTAATTGTGGTACTCTTATACACGAGACTGATAGTAACATTGAACCACAGGAACTGTATGACGCACGACACAGAATTAAAATATTCCAGTGTTATTTTCTGTTTTCATTTCTCGAGGTAAGATCTGACAGTTTAAGTTGGAAGCCAAACAAAAGAAAATTGAGGAATCAGTATTGAACCTTGAGGTACTCGGCTTCGAATGAATGAACTGTAAACAACACGGCACGGAATTAAAACGTGCCAGTGCTATTTCCAGTTTGCTCTCCTTGAGGCAGGAGCTAACAATTAAGTGTGGAATCCAAAGAACAAAATGTGAGGACCCAGTACAGAACCCTGAGGTACTTTAACGTCTAATCAATTAACTGATAACATGCCACACGATCAAAAGTTTCAAGTGTTATTTTCTGATACCTCTCCTTGTGGTAAAGAGGCGTCCATTAATTACGTTAGCAGTTTTTAGTAATTCTGGAACCCCCTCCCCTAACGTGATAGATATCGTACCTTTTTTTTATCTTTACCGTTCTTTGAAAGGGTGGCAATCTGATACAAAATGTTGACGTGAAATTCTGTCGCCCCCTCTCCCTTGGTGAGGTTTTGCCTGATTTCCCCCTCCCCCACCTCCATTTATTCTCATGTATTAATAAGTGAGAATCTAGTATAGAACCATGAGGTACACTGCGTCTGTTGAATCAACTGCGAACCACACAATACAGAATCAAAATTTTCTTGAGTTCCTTCGTGATTACTTTCCTGGCGGTAATGCTAACAATTTAACACGGAATCCGAAAAAAAAAAGGTTGGGATCCTGTATAGAAGCTTGAGGTACTCGGCATCTAGTGAATTAACTGCGAACCGCACGACACACAACCAAAACTTCCAAGTGTTATTTTCAGCTCTTCTCGAGGTAAGATCTGACAGTTTAATGTGGAATCTAAACAATAAAATTTGAGGACTCAGTATAGATCCCTGAGGTACTCTGCGACTATTGCATCAATGTGAAACCCACAACACAGAATGAAAATATTCCAGAGATATTTTCTATTTGCTTCTCTGGAAATAAGAAGGTAGCAGTTTAATGTGGAATCGGAATAATAAAATGTGAGGACCCAATATAGAACCCTGGGGAACTCTGCGTCTAGTGAATCAACGTGAAACCCACGATTTAAAATCAAAATATTCTAGAGGTATTTTCTATATGCTCCCTTGGACATAAGAGGTAATAGTTTAATGTGGAATCGGAATAATAAAATGGAACCCTTAGGTAGTTAGCGTCTAATGAACCAACGTAAAACTCACGACACAGCAGCAATATTTTCCAGAGATATTTTCTATTTGCTTCTCTGGAAATAAGAGGTAGTAGTTTAATGTGGAATCCGAATAACAAAATGCGAGGACCCAATATGCAACCCTGGGGTAGTTTGCGTCTAATGAATTAGCTATGAATCGCACGACACAGAATCTTCTTTACAGTCTTATTTTCCGTTTGCTCTCCTGGAGTGAGCTAACCATTTATTAACATAATAATAGTTTCCTCCACTGGTGACGACATTGTCTGACACGCTTGAGAACAGTAGTCGTCTTCTAGTGTCGGCGGTGTGCGCCTAATTTCTCCGCCTGCCATTAGGAAGCGTACCTAGTGCGCCTTTGTGCGGTCACAATAGCAGAGCTGCCACTCGCAGCTACGGGGAAGTCCGCAGCCGACAAGTTTCCCGGAACCCAGCTCGAGTGTGGCCGTTCGCCGCTTCCTGCCGACTTACACACGAATTGCGAGCCCCCTGAGGACTCACCTCCAGCCAGCAAATACGGCGAACACTTGTTTATCCATCAGCTTATACGCTATCCTAGTGTGAAATGCAGACGTTTCGGATAACATGCTTCAGCCTTCTTCTGGCACAGTTCTTTCCTACAAAAAGGCCGCACAGCTTAGAAGGTATCGTTTTTCATCGTTACGGGTAACGGCATGGTATTAAACCTGTGCCGGATCTGGGTGGAGGGTCAAACCGGAGCATTTTCCCCGGGCGGCAACTTCAGGGGGGTGGCAAAATCATGTTTGAACGTGCGTTAAATGGCCAATACGTGAGGCAGAGATCTCTCTTTTTTTGTGAAAATGACTTTTTTGTGAAAATTTCTTTTACCACCAGGACACGTACCAGCTAACCCCGTGTCTTCGACATACACCATCACTGAGCCAACGAGGCGGGCTGCTATTTTATCACATGAGTAATTAAGAAGATTTGTGTCGTAGCTTATTATTCCCTCTGCCGCCATGAACTTGCTGTTTTAGACTAAGCCTACCTTAAGGCTACGGCCACACTTGCGTGTTTTCATGCCGAGACCTAGCGACTAAAAAAACGTGAACTGGAAATCCTGCAGATATTGTGTTCTTCCCGCGCGTGAAAAACACGCCTATCCCATAACGCACTTACACACACCAGCAGTTTTTTGCCGCTAGAAAGGTTCAGTCGTCTTCTGCTTGTCAACTTGACTGGTCACGAAATTATGAACAGAATTTCAAAAAGTCATAAGAATGCAGTAATTGCTAATAGCTAAATCCACGAATTCCTCTTTATTTCTGTTTTTATAATCCAAGTGTTTTGGATCGTACAAGCAGGGGTGTTTTTGCACTTCTAGTATTATAAGTTCACTATCTAAGCACTCCATAATATCAGTAAATAATGACAACGCAAGAAACACGAGCTAGTCACGCGGCGTATTTTCCCGCCGAAGTGGCCACTCACTACAGCGTGAAATCCCGCTGACGAATGGGCCGGGGCGCATTCTGCTGCGGGCGACCTTAAACACGCGCCTTTTTCCATTTCCTGCTGCGTGAAAACGCAAGTGTGGCCGTAGCCTAGCAAAAGGAACTATCTACGACAGGGGTGGCCAACCCGCTTGCCCGCCTTGAACATCTTTACGGTCCGCGAGATTCATTACACTTTTACAAAATATATATATATATATATATATATATAATGGCGAAAGTAGTGAAAAACAATTTATTAAAAATACATCATCATCCATATATTCAAAAATTAACTGTCGAAATTATGAGAAAAAATCAACTTTGATTTTAAAATAATTATCTTGCGAATATATGATTGATATTACCTGTTTTGTTTATGAGTTTACAGTTATGAGTTGGCAGAATAATTAAATTGTATTCAATCCAAAATAATGTCTATAATGGGTCTAAATCTAATATGGGGATATATAATTTTATATGCGTCCCGCGGTATTATGATGCATTGCAGCATTTCCAAAGTGGCCCGCAAGATTATTTGTGTTGGCCACCCTTGATCTACGAGCAAATGTGACGACTTCTCTGGCCAACTTTTACTGCCCCATCTGTTGGAGTTCATACCTAATTGCTTCCTCCGCTTTAACGCAGTGAATCAATACGTGCATTACTGCGTTAAAATTACATCTGACAATAGTACTCGTAATGATTGAACTTTGGTTTTATTGTTGTCGCAGACGGCTGAAACTGCCAAGAAGAAGTCGCCGGCAGTGAAGAAGCTGGTGGCCAAGGTGGCAGCAGTGGCGGTCGCCAAGGGCAGGAAGAAGGTGCAGCCCGAGAGGTTGGCAGCCGTGGTGGTCAAGAAGAGGGCGGAGAAACAGAAGATGGACGCTGCGGCCCACAAGCAGGCCAGGAGCCCCGCCAGGAAGCAGGTACCACTACTCACTACATTAACTATACTGCGCTCACTAAATGGTCACTTCCCACGGCCCGTGCACTTGGCGGCCGCGCTGGTCTAGCTATGAGCAGCGGGCCATGGGAAGGGAGACCACTCGGTAAACATCAATCGCCCGGGTAGTTGAAACGACACTAGGTGACGTGGTTGCGAGATGGCTGCGAGGTGACGCGATCTGAACCGTACAATTCCGCTGCATTGCGCGGCCTACGAAAGCAATACCCATGGGAAGCCACCATAACACAGGCGTCCCAAGCAGGGGCGTAGTTACCATAGGGCCAGGCGGTGTAGTGCACCGGGGCTCCCACGCTCATGGGGCCCCTGAGCGCAGCTGAGGGGGCCCCAAGCAAAGCCCAGGGGGCCCCCAAGCGCAGCTCAGAAGGGCCCACGGGCCTTCAGGGCAAATGCCCGACCTTTTTTTTTTTAGCTCTGAGGGTCTTGTGAATCTAGTACGCCACTAGGTCCAAGGTCACTATCCTGCGTTTATCGCTATAAATTCACTTACTGCAGTGGTGTCACGGACTGTAGCCAATACATTGCCTTACCAACTATAGTTGTGGTCACTCGTATTGGCGGGCAGCTTCGAATGCGGCATTGCCAAACCGCGCACTTAAGAGTTAAATTCGCCTGTTTGCTTGTAGCAATAGTTTGTACGTTGACGCTTGTAGCATGCTACACAGGACGCCCAGCGTTGCCATTTTCTAGTATTGGAGACTGGAGAGAGAGCGCTAGGCGAGAATGTTCGCAAGTGCGGCAACAGCGCGCTCGCAACCATCCGTCAGACTAGAGCGGTCTTCTCTCTCTCTCTCTCTCTCTCCACTCTTCCTCTGTGGTGTCCGCCTTTCTTCCGTCTTCCTTTATTGCATCCAGCCACCGGAGTCTTCGGCGTGGTGTCTTCCCTCCAGAGCATCCTTCTATCACATCTTCAATGAGGTTCTCATACCTTCTCAATATGTGGTTAAACCATTTTATCCTTTGCCCTTTTATTACTGTCACTATATCATGTAGATGCTAAAAGCCACTTAGCTCTCTATATTTTCTTCTTCTCCACACTTCTCCCTCTTAAACTGGGCCAAAAACGAGTTTATGAAACTTATAAACTTATTCTAGTTACTTTTGCCAAAGTCCCTAGTTCGGAACTATACTATTGGCTGTATAATATTTTTATATATTTTGGGTTTTGATGTTCTTGAGCCGCCAGTTTCAAGTGAACAGGGTACAGACCAGCAGGAAAGGGGGCCGTCCATAAATTACGTGAAGTGAAATGGGGGGTCAACGGAAATCTCACGTGAGGTTTTTAAAATTTTTGTTCGACTGTAGAGCTAAAAAAAAAAAAGGTTTCTACATAAGACGCGAAAGTCGATTTTAGGGGGGGGGGGGTATTTAGTCGAAAGTGTGAGTCTCAAAAAGTTGCGTTTTCTAGAGTGGGGTCTTACGGACCAAATCTCACCAGAGAGGGGGGAGGGGGGAGTCGTACCAGATCTCAAGAAGTATCATCAGAGGGGAGGGGGGAGGGGGATGCCCGAAATCCGGAAAAACACATTACGTAATTTGTGGATCGCCCCAAAGGTAAAGGGACTACAATTCTGTCCGTCAACAAAATTAATTTCCCTCCAAGTGTGAGCGCTGAGGTATTGTCAAACGAAAATCCTTTTATTTATAATCGTTCAGCCTTTGTGTTTATTAAAGCCCGTTTTGCATTTTGGATACATGAAAACGGCGATCAATAGCTTCCTCTGCTGGTTAAAAATAATTCATTGTTCTGGAAACAATCCAATTCTCGTTAAATAACTTTTAACGTTTTCCACTGTTAATAATTTGGATTACTGCATGAAACATTTTACAGACTGCACACACTAAATCCAAACATTCTTTAATTTTTCTGACTCGACATCCTGATAGCTCCGCTTTATTGTTTTTTGTTTTGTTCATGGCTTTGCGCTTCGATGACGTAGAGGTCATTAGAGGCGAGAAATGACTGGGAGAATGGCGCATTTTAGGAAGCATCCCGTCATTCGCCTGTAGTGGAAAACCCAAATCTGGGTGCCAGGACGGGGATTCGAACCCGCGTCCTCCCGAATGCGAGGCCAGAACGTTAGCCGCTCACACACCATGCTCGATGGCCAGTTCATAAGAGTGCTAGCTATTAATACAAGTCGGACTTTTTTTTACTGTAACGCCTGATTCAGAAAAATTTGCAGCTTTCCTACACGTTCGACTCTTCCGACATGCGACCAGAGGATCTCCCTATCTTGACTAGCGTGTTGGGTTGGTTTTGGCCTCGCAATCGGCCTCCTGATCCAGCCATCCAGATTTGGGGTTTCCATCGTGCAAATGGCAGGATGGTTCCTTCAAAAGGCAGTGCCATATTAATAGATTACCTCTCCACCCAAAGGAAGGGAACTGGGGCAAGGAACGGGAAGGAAATCGCACATGGCCTTTGAATGGAACCATTCGCGACGCAGTTGTCGTAGGTGTTTAATCTCCCTCTTCCCAAAAAAGGCAGCGATTACTTTATCCGCAATGGATAATTCACCCCTAGTGAATCGAGTCGAACACCCCTGCTTAAGTTCGCAGTGATACATATTTTTTTTTTTTTAAGTGAGCTGCTTTAGGGTGATGAAAAGATTATTTCCCGATGATGCTATTATTTATCATGAAATCAAAACCCAGGAAGACTGCGCTTTGTTACAAGACGATACTATGAAAATAATTGGGTGGTGTAAAGACTGGCAGTTGGAGTTAAACGCTAAAAAGTGCCAAGTCATGCGTGTAAGTATAAAGGTGACACCATTCAGCTCTGAATATACAATTGATGCTACTGTCCTAAAATGGTAGATTCCGCTAAATACCTAGGGGTAACAACTCGTAATAATTTCTCGTGGAATCAGCATATCGAGAAGGTAATTGGGAAAGCAAATCGTATGCTCCTATTTCTAGATCGTAATTTAAAACAATGCTTTCCAGAAGTTAAATCGATTGCATACAAGTCACTAGTGCGGCCTCACTTAGAATATTGTTGCTCTGTATGGGGTCCCCATCAAAAGGGGTTAATGGAGGCATTAGAGAAGGTCCAAAGAAGACTCGCCAGATTCGTGACAGGTGTATGTATATAGTTGGAGGGATGCGTAAGTGCGATGATGAAGGAGTTAGGTTGGGAAGACCTGGAACACCGAAGGCGTTGCTCTCGACAGAAGCTAATTGAAAAATTCACGACTGACGTATTTCGGAATGACAGCATACAAATTTTGCTACCAGAAACATTCGTATCTCGGAATGACCGTGAAAATAAGATAAGAGAAATCAGGGCCAGAACCGATTCTTTTCTGTATTAATTTTTCCAACGAGCGATTAGGGAGCGGAATAGAAAGGATTTACCGGGCGAGTGAACTTAAAATCCGACTGGAGTAGCTTTCGATAAAGCTCTCCGGCCATCCTGATCTGGGTTTTCCATTGTTTTCCCAGATCACTCCAGGCAATGCTGGGATGTTTCCTCACAATAGCCCATGGGCGCCTCCTGCCATATCCCGTATATCCCTTCGAAACTATTACCTTCCCGGATAGGTGCAATGCACCCTCCGCCACACACTTCTAGTGAATCGCGGAGTAATAATAATAAGAACCCTTTTCAGCCAAAGGGATGGGTTTGGGATAAGGATCAGGAAGGAGTTCGGCCGTGGCCTTTAAGAGGAACCATCTCAGCATTCGCCTGGAGTTATTTCGGGAAACCATGGAAATCCGAAATCAGGATGGCATGTTACGGGGTCAGATGTCACATTGAAGATCATTGATCCTGACCCATAACAAACAAACCGAGACACAGGAGATGGTGGTCCTGACCGGCTCCCGACGCCATAGTCCTGGGGGTCGAAAATCAATCCCCTCCCCCTCAAAAATAGTGTTGGTTACTTTATCTGCAATGGATAGTTAACCCAGACTAAACCGAGTCGAACACACCTGGTTTGCTCTGCAGTGACATCTTAGGGGAATTTTTTTTTTTTCTTTACTATTTTCATTCCTCCTAGGTATAGCCTGTGAGGCGGGCTGTTGGAAGGTCTCGAGGATCCTTTTCAGCCGACTAGCCTAAAGCTGCGTTCCCACGACGTGTCTTAACGGAGACGGGACGGGACGGATACTCGACCACACGCCATGGGAACGTGGCCGCCTCTGCTAGCGGGGACGAGACGCAGCTACCAACTCTATGTCGATAAACATCACAGGCGTGTGTAGCGGTGCGCTGTTGCCATCGGTTTGCAGCAGCGGTGCGCACCCCTTCTGTTGCTGTAAAGTGCTCTGTGCCAAAACACACTAGGCAACGTGGTGAGGAGGTGGTGGTGGTGGTGTAGCGAGGGCTAACCTGCGGCGCGCGCTCATCCCTACACTTCGGCGTGCGGCCTCCGTTACAAGACGTCGTGGGAATGCAGCTTAAATGGGAGGGAATGGGGATGGAAGTCGGCTGTGGCCTTGTAGGGAACCATCCCAGCATTCGCCTAGAGTGACTGCGTAAAACCATGCAAAACCCCAGTCAGGATGGCACAACGCAATGTCCTAACAACTAGACAGACGAGACGATTCAGACGGCTGCCAGCGCCAGCGAAGACGGATCGAACGCTCGCCACCTTTGTGTCGATAGCCGGGCCTCATATAGAGCCGTCGCTGTAAACGTCGAGATGGGACGTAGGAACAAGAAGCGAGCAGCGAGTCAGGCGGAAGAAATCCCGCCTTCACCACCGAAGCTCATAGACGAAGACCGCCAGGCAAGAAGGAAGCTCACAGACGAAGACCTCCAGGCAAGAATGGAGCAACTTCGCGAATGTACTGCCAGAAATCTGCAATGGGTTGCAGATTTTAAACTGCAAGCGTCACAGCCGGCATGTGCCGTCCACGGCGTATCAGCACCCCAGCCGGCATGTGCCGTCCACGGCGAACTACCAGCGTCTGACCCGGCCCCCCGCCCCCCCCCCTCCCCCTGACAGCGTCGCCGCTGACGAGGAGGGGTGGAAGGACATGGAGACCGAAGAAGACGCTACTGAAGACGGTCAAGTACTGACCATCAACGCGACTCCGCCGCAGTTCGGCTCAATCCTCGGCTCTCTGCAGCGGCTCACGACTAAGCCACTGTTTGCGTGGCCGGTGAAGAACGGGATGAAAATCATGGCCTGCTGCCCGGCTGACCATGCCATCCTAGTCGCCAAGCTGAAGGGCCTGAAGGACCCCCAGCCAGAGGGGTAGATCAGGACGACTGAACCCACTGAGGACACACCGCCTCCAACTACTGAGGACACAGCGCCGCCGCCTCCAACTACAAGGAACGGCAGTACCCAGTGCAGCAGAAGGGCCCACAAACCAGACATCGCGCAGTGTTTCAAATACCAGAGATTTGAACACTACGCCAAGCACTGCTCCAACACGTTTAGGTGCGTGCGCTGTGGGGAGGGGCATCAGCCGGCGGCCTGCCCCAGACTAAAGGAGAACCCCACCTGCTGCAACTGTGGGGGAAATCATGCCACCTGCCACCGCTCCTGCCCTGAAAGGAAGCGACTGCAGCGGGAAAGGCAAGCGGTACGACCAACGAAGCCTGCTCCCTCTACCTAGAGGGGCGCAAAAAGCAAAGTTCGTCAGACTGACAAGGAAGCTGCCAAGACCAGCCACGAAAGGCATCGTCACGTCCCGAGCCCTGACAAGAAACTGCCACGCAGTACCTCAACTCGACCGCAGCCGCCCAGCTGCTGCAACCATGCCGCAGCAAATGGCGAACTGGGATCGAAATTGACGAAACTCGTCGAGCTGCTAACGCAGCTCCTTGCAAGAGACTCCCGACACGCCAGCGAGCCCGGCAGCACTAGTGCAGCCGACGCCCGCACCTGAGACCGCCATACCACCAGCGGCAGGCCCCTCTGCCGCGGCCGCCGCCATTAAATGTTCAACGAACAGCCAACCACGAAGACAAATCAACAGCTAGGCCATAACCTACCAACAGCAGAGGAAGGAGTAAATGTCAACCGACAGAAACTCCAACGAACCAGCTCCAAATGGCGGACCTTCAACTGGCTGCTCTGACTGATGACAGGATGGCAAATGGTAGGTAGGAGGGCAAATTTGCCCTCCTCCTATCTTGTAGATTAGGGAAAGTAAAGTGCATGAAATCTATCATCCGATCATACGTAAACTGGCTGCGAGAAAAAAAGTTACCATTATGTCATTATAAAGATTTACACCGGCTATCCGTCTGTTTGTCACAGTTCCGTTATTTTTCAAAATGTGTTGTTTATCCCGACGAATAGTATCCTGTATCGTTCCTAATGATACGCAGTATCTCCTGGTTAAATTTCATCAAGATCAGATGATCATTTAGTTGTGAAAATTTAACAATATTTATAATGTTGGTATAGATATAGGCCTCCCTTAAACCTCTGAGAAAAACTCTAAACAGACTGTCTGTGGTGAAAGCTTAAATGGTTATGGTGAAGTAATGTGATTAACGTGCACAACTGTCAGCTTTATGAAAAGCGGCTGACCTGCACTCTGCTAACCAGGGAAGTGAGGCGTATTACGAGAAACATAAGATGGGTCCAACTCTCGCCCGCACAATGCCGCAGCACAATCACTGTGTACGAGCCCGAGCAGACAACACCCGACTTAATTAAGCAGGGCTTAGCGATTGTCGGCGCTCATTCTGTCGTTAATTAAGACGGATGCCTGTTCCCCAGGCGGGAGATTCCACTTGCTCGACGTTTTGACGCTGTGTTTCTGAGGCTGCTGCTTTTAATCGAGTGTTCTCTTCGGTCTGCGTGTAGCCTTTACATGATCCTCGATTCGTTAGCTGCATTATGAAGTGTCTCCCACTGCAGACGTGTTTGGTGGGTACATCTCCGTATTTGCTTTCGTGAACTTTTACTCGTCACGGTAACTCATTTTCTTTTTCTACTAGCCTCAAAAGACGTAAAAAATGAGGTGTTGAACTGGGTGTTCCGACATCATTTCTTCCCATTTGCGTAATTAAATAAAATTGTTATTACATAACAATGATTTTGTACATAATTCGATTGTAGTTTACAGTGCGATGGCTCTGAAAGATCAACATCAGTAATACTTCGTCAGTGAAAGCAAATCAAACTAATGCTCTGGTCTCGCATTCGGGAGGACGCCAGTTCTAATCCCCGTCCGGGCATCCTGATTTGGGTTTTCCACGATTTCCCCAAATCACTCCAGGTGAATGCCGGGATGCTTCCTTCAAAAGGCAATGACTGAATTCCTACCGTTCCTTGTCCCCATTCCCATCCCGCCTCTAATGACCTCAACTTCAACAAGGCGTTAAGCCATAACCCAAAAAAAAAGCAAATTTTAGCAACTTCATTATGTCACGTAATATTAGTTTTAATCCTGGACGAAGGCGCATTTGATCCCAGGAAATGTGGATTTATTTTCATTCGCATGAAATAGTATTTACTTTAACATTATTATCTTCTTAATATATATATATATATATTCTTGACTTCTGCTGTAACGTTTAATGCCAGTTGACCCAGGCCTAATTTCAATCTAATCAAAACTTCCGCTAACGTTGCTGCTCGAAAATTAAACCTTTTATCTTGCATATGTATTGGCAAAAGAATTCAAAAAACATCTACATCAAACGAAAATAAATAAATAAAACGAAATTGAAAATTAATATGTTTATTTAAACTCAATACGTGCTTTTCTTTCAGTGTTTTAATTTTTGCGTATGCTCGACTAAATAGAACTGTTATTAAATAACGAGCATAACGACGAGTAGGTAGTAACATCTCTGGTCGTAGTAGCACGCCGACGCAGGCCGGGAGCGTGACGTTCACAATGACGCAGCGATGTAATGACGAAGCTTACCCTTTCATTAGTATTCATACTTTATGGTTGGATGTTGGTCTTAGCACTTACGGGCTCGAAAATTGCCCACTACGCGTGTTCTTCATCCTGTGAAAAACATCATCCTGGACAAGATGAAACTGACATTAGGAAGGACGCGGGTTCAAATCCCAGTAAAGGCATCCAGACTTCGCTTCATGAAATCACATCGTATAAAAATCCTGTGATGGTTCCTGCAAAAGGCCATAACCGAATTACTTGCCGCTCCGATCCTCTCCCGCCTCTAATGAGCTCGACGTAGACAAGGCGTAAATCCAGAAACAAACTACAAAAAAAAAAGCCTCGCGCCTCGACACGAATTTTCTGTAAGGAATAGCGTAACAGTTCTTCCTAAATAGTGGCCTACACGAACTGTTCGGTGCTGCTACGTTTTTCGCACCGAGCGTGGTGGGTGAACGGTCAACGTTCTGGCCTCGCATTCTGGAGGACGCGGGTTCGAATCCCCGTCTGGGCATCCAGATATGGGTTTTAAATGGTTTCCCAAATCACTCCAGGCAAATGTCGGGATGCTTCCTTCAAAAAGGCCATGGCCGAATTACTTCCCGTCCCTTGTCCCCAGTCCCTTTCCGCCTCTAATTACCTTAGCCGTCAACGAGGCGTAAAAAAAAAAAAAAGTTTTTCGTTTCTCACCCATTATGTTTTCGCGTATAACAGCAACACTGTAATATGCATTAGAATCTCTCAAGGATGAAGTGGAAGAATATAAATTAATTTGTAATTGCAATGGAGCGCAATTTCTTTACACCCATATATTTTTGCCTTTGTCGTCACTGAATCTACAGTTTAACGCGGAACGTGAATCACGGAAGGTCCTGTCGTTGCATTTTCGATCAAGCAGAGATCTTGAAACTTTCTGGACCTTGGAACTCCAGACTTTGACAGCATGCGGCTTAACCACTGAGCTTATAAGTTTACTATAAGGCTCCGTCACGGAAAACCACGTAGGAGTAATTAACCTTCTCGTCCTCAGAAACCAAGAAACTTATCTTGTTGTTTAACTCGTCCGTAGGATTCAACAATCCAAAAAAAAAAAATACTTCCATCAACAATCTTTTCCACTAAATACTTCACAATTTACACTTCCCTCCCCCAAAAGTCAGTAGTTCCTCTTATAGTTCTCGGTTAGCCACACACTTTTACATCTGTCAAAACATGGCGACTCAGTATCTCAGTATCTCCAACCACAATTCTTTCTCGGCCGCCACCAACCAAATTGAGTCTAGACGCTTGCTGCTTACCACAGGACTGGAAAAGTGCAATAGTAGTACCGGTACATAAGGGAGGGGTGAGAAATAGAGTTGAGAATTACAGGCCAATCAGTTTGACATCAGTGGTAGGTAAATTAATGGAAAGATTTATATGCAACCACATCAGTAATATATGTGAGGAACGTAAGTGGTTTTCAAGCAGGCAACATGGTTTCAGGCAAGGATATTCATGCGAATCTCAGTTGGTGGGATATATGCAAGATATTTCAGATGAAATGGACAAGGGAGGCCAAATTGATAGTATAGCACTAGATCTGTCTAAGGCGTTTGACAGAGTAAGCCATAAAATGGTAGTAAATAAGGTAAAAACCATTGGAGTGGATAAGAAAGTCATTTGCTGAGTAGAAGAATTTTTAAAAGGTAGAAAACAGAAAGTTAGGGTAGGAAATGTAGTATCAAAAGAAGTGGAAGTAAAAATGGGTGTGCCACAGGGTAGCGTATTGGGACCATTGCTATTCATTATTCTAATGAATAATTGTGTTGATTGTTTACTATCTGAAATTAGATTGTTTGCAGATGACATAATGCTGTATAAAAGAATCAAAACGATAGAGGATTGTAAACAGTTGAAGGGTGATCTGGACAGGATATCTAGTTGGGTTTATAAACATGGGATGAAGATAAATGCAAAGAAGAGTCAGCTTATTAGATACACAAATAAAAAACAAAAGGTGAATTATGAATATAAGGTGGGGAAAGAATTGCTTGCTGAAGACTTGAAATGTAAATATCTTGGCATTACATTTGATAACAAGCTTAACTGGGCAGGATGTCGACTAGGCGTGAAGCCATAAAAAAAAAAACACCGTCTTTCATTTGCGTATATTTCAGCCATCACCAATCTTTTCCACCATGTACTTCACAATTTACACTTTCCCAAAAAAGGATCAAATACACAATAGTATCTCTTACAGTTCTCGGTTAGCCACACACTTTCACATCTTTCAAAACATGGCGATACACCACTCAGCATCTCCATCACAATCCTTTCTCGGCCGGCACCAACCATACGAGCCAGGTACCACACATTCGCCCGCAACAGCCATCATCTCTTTTCTCAGAGTTCAAACATACTCAAATACACACACTGTCATCGATATACTAAATACAACAATTTACAACTCGCCAAAATTAAATAAACAACAAAAATGTTAACATTGAATACAAAAAAAGCAAAAATACAAAAGAAAGTGCACAGAAACACTGTCATGCATTTATTAAATACAACATTTTACAATACTTCTGGCCAAAATTAAATAAACAACAAAAATGTTAACATTGACACAGAAAAGGAAAACTAAAAAAAGAAAAATACAAAAAAGAGAACTGAAACACTGTCATCGATTTACTAAATACAACATTTTATAATACTTCTGGCCAAAATTAAATAAACAGCAAAAATGTTAACATTGAACACACAAAAAAACTAAAAAAAAACCAAAGATACAAAAGAAAAACAAAAAAGAACAAAACAGAAACAACAAATACAAAAAACGAAGAAATACTAAACTAATATATTGTAGCTGTGACTGGAACTATGTTTTCTTACAAGCTACCAGACTTGTCTTCGTGTGTTATTGATGCCGAGTGTTTACCAAGCCGTGTGTGTGGTCTGTTGCAGCAGCAGCAGCAGCAGGCGGTGGCCAAGAAGTCGAGTGCAGTGGAGACGAAGAGAGTGGCTGCTAAGGCCAAGCTCTCTGCGGGGCCTCTGCGGACCAAGCTGAGGCGGCCCTCCACGCCAGCGCCCCCACTGCGCACCAAGAAACACCTGCTGAGGGGCAGGCCCAGGGGCTCCACGGCCCCCGTCACCACCCCCGCCGCCGCCAGGAAGAAGCCCGCGGCCGCCCCCGCCAAGCGTGTCGGGACTGCCGTTACCAGGGCAACCAAGGTGGTCGCCACCCCCGGCAGGAAGAAGAAGAAACCCTCCGCCGACAAGAAGGAGGTGGAGGACGCGGAGGCGGCAGCCTCTGGGCAGCAGGTAGGGCCTTACGATATTTCTGATACATTAGACACTGATAAAATTAAACTGTCATGCTTATCTATACCAAAAAATTGCCAGTCTTGGTCATGATAACAAATATAATTTGGAAGGACACGATGGACAGGCAGTAGGAAAGGATTCAAAATCCTTCACCTCTTGGAAAGAGTGATGAGGGAATTTGGGTACAAATCGTTGGTCAGACCACTGCTGGAATATGGTGGTGTAGTATGGGACTCACATTTTGGGTACAGGAGTTGGAGGGGGTACAGAGAACGACTGCTAGATTTGTTTTTGGAAATTACCGCAAAACACAGTCGGTAACTAATATGATAAAGGAGCTGGAGTGGGATTCATTGGAGGATAGAAAGAGGGTGAAGCGAATCTTGGGAGTGTACAAGGCATATAGTGATGATGATGCATGGAAAGATATTGGTGTGAAAATTAAAAGATGTGCGTGGGACGGTAAAGATGACCATGGCCACAAGCTGGCACTTGATTTTGGGCATAAGGATGGGGGAAATTTTTCTTTCGTAAGAAAGGGTGTGAAGGTATTGGAATAAATTACCAAGAGAAATGATAAATAATTTACCAAAAACACTGAAATAATTTAAAGTTAAAATTAGTAGAGGGCGAAAGTGGGTAGGATATTATATTATAATTATGAAACAAATCTAGTAGCCGTTTTATGCACCCTTTCCAAATCCTTTATTTGATTCTCAAAATGTAGATCCCATACTATACCACCATTTCCAAGCAATGGTCTGACCAGTGTTTCCATTCCTTTACTTCTCTCGTACATCCCCTCAGTTTCCATGATTTAATCATGTAACGAATATCAATTTAATTTATTTCACTAACTCCAAATCAACACAAACTAAAAAGTGGCACTATATTCCTCGCAGTAAAAAAGGAGTCATCAAAATATCAAAATCAATCACTGATCGAATTTGAGACGGGGAGTGGCGGTTTGCAGACGTAAAATACAAACACTCCATCATTTCTCAATTAAAACCAAATGAGGTGAACAACCAATGTAACGAACTGAAGTTAACAGAAGTTGAATTTCACGGAATTTAAGAAGAACGTTAGTGTTTTTTTTAGGTTACATTTTTTCTAATTTTGCTAACTTCCTTAGTTAAGGATTAACCGGTTTATGCCCAGCTACTGTCTGTCTGTGGAAATATCTCATTACAATCATTTACACAACAATTTACAATTAAAACAATAGTAACATAGTCATACTGAAAAAAAAAAACATCAGAAAAAAATAACTGATGGCAGTGATAACAAATTTCACACCATTGCGACTCTATTGGTTCTTGTTTATTATATTTTTCACGCTTGAAAATCTATTGTTATGATTACATGCATTCCCAAGGATTAACGTTTCTCTTTCGCGTCTCTTATCCCACACTTCGAAACTGATCACAACTGTACCTGTCAATGACTAATGTCGGAAAAAATTGGGAAAATAACGGCACTGTGACGTTATAAATTTCTTCATTAAATTGAAAGTAACACTTCGACTCATGCTATTTATAGGCGTGTTGGCATCTCTGTGTGTTTACTGTCGCAGGTGGTTGAAGTTGGACCATCCGATTCCAAGACAGTCGCGGCTGACAGCTCGGAAGGAAACGGTGGACAAGAGAAACGCGAGGCGGCCCATGCTCAACCGGTTCCACCTGTCGCTTCTCCGGAAGCCGCTGCCGCCGCACCGAATGCCCCCTCTCCGAAGTCTTCAGTTCCTCCGGCGAGTCCAGGAAATCCGAGCGCTTCCACTGCAGCGTCCAACAGCAATGGAAGAAAGCACAAAGAGGACGGCAAGACGTCTCCAGCGAGTCCCGCCAATCCGCCGACGAAAAGCACAACCACTTCATCAAAACAGACGCAGTCCACCAACGGACAACCTTCAAAATGTTCCACCTCCGCGAAGAGCAACACTTCCAAAACTCCAGCTACGGAGAAGGCTGCTTCCTCGAAGGGACCAACTTCAGAGAAGGCAACATCAGCGGGGAAATCTTCCGCTTCTGAGAAGTCGGGCTCGGCAAAGACGTCGACGACCGACAAAGGTGTTATGGTGAAGACAACGATTTCCAAAACTTCTTCTCAAGACAGGAATGCTACGGCAAAGAACTCAAGCTCGAAAGATAAGCTGACGTCAGCCAGAACTTCTCCCTTGACGAATGTGCCTTCTCCGAAATCATTCCCACCAGCAGGCAGCCCGAGCGCTCCGGCTGGAACCAGCACAAAGAAAACCAAAGAATTGGCTACGGAGTCTCGAGGATTACAGGTAGTTTCAGGCAAGGGCAGCGGTAGCTGTTCTCCCGTGTTGAGCACCTCGTCTGTTGGGACAAGTACGGATTCTGGAAGGAAAGACTCCTCATGTTCCCCAGCAACTGTCGAAGGTTTAAGTGAGATCCCTCTGAATCCAAACACGACATCAAGAAGTGTCTCCACGACGACCTCCAAGAAGGTAAAGGAGACAGTATCGACCTCTTGCAAAGAAGATAATGGAAGTTCTTCCAGTGATATATCAGCCCCACAGGCTACAGTGTCCGCCGGCACCAATACTTCGCCCGTATCCTCGAGGAAATCTCTGAAGGAAACGGCTGAAGCTGGTGTAGTCAAACTCACCGGCGGATCATCTCCAAAATCTACATCCTCAACTTGCTCGGTCGCCAGCAGCACAACCAGCTCAAAGAAACCTAAGGATGACCATAGTGTGGTTCCTCCAACCAAGACAACAGCTAACGTGTCCACCAATACTGTGCCTAAGAAGAAGTCTTCTTGTTCCTGGTCAGGAGTCTCTGTACTGGCCAAGAAGGTGAAGCACAAAGAGATGAAAGACTTCGGAACACTCACCCGCCCGCAAGACTCGACGTCGACGTCTATCCAGCAGCTGCTCCTGATGGCCAGTCAAGCTATCGGTGGCATCTCGGATGAATTCGACTGCGAAGGGCCGTCGACCTCCAAATCGTGTTCCAGCGACGGTGGCGCCTCCACGGAGGGCAGCAAGGGCCGGAGGTCTGACGGCAGTGACGGGGAGCGGAAGGCCAAGCCCAAGAAGGACAAGTCGAAGAAGAAGATGTTGCTGATTGCCTCAGACTCGAAGATCTCTGGTGGAGGGTCGAGGTCTCAGTCCTCTTCTCCCAGCAGTAGCTCTGCGGCCACAGCAGGTGCTGGCAGCAGTAGCGGCGGCTTCAAGTCGTCCAAGAAGGTCGACCTCAAGGACAAGATCATCGCCAAGATGGTGGCCAAGAAGGCGGCTTCCCTGTTGGGTGCCGCCTTCGCCAGCACTATCAAAAAGGAGATGCAGGAGGAGAATGAAGAGAAACACAGGCACCAGATGATGATGCAGCAAAGACAGGAGCAGCAGCAGCGACTGGAATCGTCGCAGGATAAGGAGGACGTCGCGTCGACAGTTGCCAGGAAGGACGATGCTCCAGTTTCTCCTGGGCAGACTTTTGGTGGGAGCATGTCTCCCAGGACTGAGGGAACCGGATCTCCACCCAACAGCGACGTGGAAGACCGCAAACCCAACATCGCCGAGGTGAGTGTAACCGTACAAAGTGGTTATGAGTCTGGTTTTGTAGAAGTATTGAACACAGTTCCTTCTCCATGAGTAATTCGTATTAAAAAATGTAATATCTTCTGATAATTTTCATTTATATGACGAGGCATACATTTTCTGCTATTGTTTCACCGTTTGGTAGAAGGGAGGGTTGTTGCGTAAGAACTCGGATGAAGAATTTTTCTTCTTATCCTACTTTGCGCTATTTTATACTACTTTTTACCTCTGTCTCTATCCTTGCCTAGTCGTTCAATAACCAATCTGATTACAAAGAAAATCTGTCTCAATTGGAGAACATAGAACAATACACTATCGGGGAAGACTTAACGTACCTGGCAATATCTGGTCGAGTGTTGTCCTGATGCAATATACTGCCATGATTAATTTGAATAAATGTTCCGCCTCTCGTACTGAGCGTGGTGGATGAGCATTAACGCTTTGATCTCGCATTCGAGAGGACGTGGCTTCTAATCCCCATCCCGCCATCCAGATTAAACTTTTTTTTACTGTTTCTAAAATCATTTCAGGCGAATCCGGGACGATTCCTTCAGAAAAGGCCATTGACGATTTCCTTCCCATTCCTTGTACCCCGTCTTTCCCGCCTCTAATGACCTCAAAGTCGACGAGGCATAAAGCCAGCAGCAAAAAATAATAGTAACTTTATGATTGAAGTTAGTTTTAGAAAAAAATATTCAATGTTAGTAGATTTCTAATGACATTTACGACCATCGAAGATGGATTAAGTGGCAATGCCGAGGAAATTAAGAAATCGCATAATTAGTTATGAACCGCAAATGTGACACCGTCTTCTATATAACAGTGATGGTAAAAATAATCAGTCAAAGAATGAGTAAATAGTTTTAGCATTAGATTAAATCAAATGGAATATTTTATGCAACTTTTCTCTTCACTACACTATTTAGATGAATCTAAATTTGTTACATTTATGATAAATAAATAATGTATTTTCTTGCATTAGGGGACGTCCATAAATTACGTCAGGTGAAATAGGGGGTCCAGTGAAATCTCACCAAGGGGAAGGGGGTAAATCTCACGTGAGATTTTTGAAAGTTTTGTAGGACTGTAGAGCTAAGAAAAAGGTCTACAGTAACGCGAAAGTCTATTTTAGGGGTTTTTTTCGTCGAAAAGTAGGCGTGTAACCGGCTTTGGAATGGTGAGACCTAAAAAAAAGGTCTTTAAAAGTTGCGAGGGTGATTTCTATGGAAAAGGGGGGGGGAGATCTCACGAAGTCTGATATAGAAGGTAAGATACAGCCGTAAGTAAGGCCGATATAATTACTTCTAGTTTTGTAACCCAGAAATATACTATGAGACATGTCAATGAAAGTGCCACTAGAATGTGATAGAGATATTAAAATTTAGTTTGCAATGTCTTCATTTTAGTGCTACTCATGTAGGTAGAAAGACAGTAGTGGGAGTAGTCAGTGTTAGCCTAGGTCTGTCATCAACAGGTGTTGACGGTGGTGAGTACTCCTTCACCCGACGGCCCTCAGACTCCGTCGCACGCGGCGGCGACGTCGCCCGCGATGTCGTCGCCGCAGCCGGCGCCCCCGGCCGACTTCAAGGTGCCGACGCCGACGACGCCCGCCCCGCGCACCCCGCCGTGCGGCGGTGGCGCCGCGAGCGGCAGTCAGCCGGAGGACGACTCGTCCACGTCGGACGAGATCACGCTCGACCTGCTGCTGCTCCGTCAGCACGAGTTCCGCCGCGCGCAGCTACAGCAGCTGCAGCAGGAGGCGGACGAGGCGCTCGGCTCGGGGGGAAGCACGCCGGCCGCCGTCAAGACGGAGACGGTCGCCACCTCCGACGAGGAGAGCCTCAAGACGCTCAAGAACAAGATCCGCGAGAAGATCGCCGCCGCCGTCATGGCGTCGCCGGCCTCGCCACGATCCGACGAGTCGTCTGCGGCGCCATCACCAGCCGCGGCAGTCAAGAAGAAACAGCCGACCAAGGTAGGAATCCCACATCTGACACCACTCTAGTTTGAAGCTAACTAGGGTCAACATATTAGAAACAGACAAATAGTTATATAAGTATCCCGCATCTGGCACCACTTTGGTTTGTTATCTAGTCGAGAGAAAAGATTTGGAACCGACAAATATATGCATATTATATCTGAAATCACTTTTTTGTTACCAACATGTGTGAAAAGATTAGAAACCTGCAAAGATGTGTATCCCAAATCTGACACCACTTTGGTTTGTTACCAAAAAGGAGTGCAATGATTAGGATGTTACAAAGATATGTATCCTACATCTGGCGCTACTTTGGTTTGTTGCAAACCCGGGAAGAAATGATTAGGAACAGACAAATATATATCTCACATCTGACATCACTCTGCTTTGTTACCAACATGGGGTGAAAAAATTAGAAACCGACAAAGATATGTATCTCACATCTGAAACTACTTTCGTTTGTTACCTACCCGGGTGATAAGATTATGAACGGACAAACATATGCATCCCATATCTGAAATCATCCTTTTTTTTCCCCCTACCAACTTGGCTGAAACGATTAGGAACAAATATATGCATCCCATGTCTGACACCACGTTGGTTTGTTACCGTCCCGGGTGAAATGTCGGATATTCATTGAGGGATTCGAGGAGAAGGACGACAAGGGCGAAAATGAAATATTTAAGAAAATATTTCGTGTTTATTATAATTCCAGGTTTACGTAAAGTATTTACAATCTAGATTTTATGTATCATACCTATAAAATTTATAGTAAATTGCTGTTGCAAACACAAAAGTTCTTAAATAAAATTCCTTTACCGGGGTAAGGTGGCAACATCAGAAACAAATTATGTTGCTATCATGTTTCTTACTTGGATATACTGAAGTAGTTCCTCTTGTTGGAACTGAGGCGACCTTTCCGATATCGAAAAAACCTTCTATACTCATTTCGTCCTGAATGTTGTACCCATCTCAGGTTCTTAAAAAATTGTGAAGTGAACAACACGTCTTTATCAATAGGATAGATAAATCAAAATTTACATTGTTTTATGAAAAATTTTCAATTTATTGTACAGAATGCCAAATGTACTTTCCACTTTTCTCCTGGCGCGTGACATTGTGTAGCTGAAAATCCTTGTTTTTTTCTGATAAAACTTTACCACTGTAAGGCTTCATATATTTGGTGAAAGGGAAAATGCTTCATCACCAACAAAATAGTAGGGCATTTTTGGACCTGCAGTGCCGGCAGATGATGTCCTCTCGGAATGTTTATTTAATTGTTTTCAAGTTTCTTATAAAAATAAGTTCTTTGAAATAGTCCTATACTACCAGTAACGTCTATCCTGTGTCCTTAATAAATGATTTTTGAAGATAAAGTACGCAAACATTACCTATCGTTGTCAGTGGGACGCTTACTGCCACCTGCTACGTTTGCATCGGATGTCGCGTGCACGCGGCGTGAAATGACGCTCGTGTGCACCGGGCCTTAAGGGATTGGTGGGGGTACTATTCGCAGCTAATGATCTTTGTTGGGAGCCGACTGAGCCTCCCCGCCATGATATGACATGCCTGTTTCCAGAGCAGCTTGAGTAATAATCAGGAGCGTGAACCCCGCCTCCATACGCGGTTTGCTCCCAAGAGAAACCTGTCGATTGTGTTGTATTTGCTTATCATGTTTTTATCCAGTGTTATGTAAACCAGTGGTTAGTGACTACTTTGGGAACATTGTGCCGTGTCGAGCTTGTGAGAGTGGGCGTTCCATCCTTGCAGCTGGCGACCGTGAAGAAGGAGGAGCCTGACTGCGACACGATGAAGCTGGCGTCGCGACTCAAGAAGGAGGGCGTCTCGTCGGAGGACGACGGCGACGTCGACGATGACGACGACACCAGGGGCAGTGCCAGCTCCTCCAGTGGCGCCAGACTCAAGCAGGTGAGCTCCCGCGTTAACTACCGTCCATGTAAACTGCGATAAAATTAAATTTCAATGGAGCACAGGCTCCAGTGGCAATTTCACTACACACCCATCTTCTCCCTTTCCAGCAGCCACCTACGTTTGCCTTCTGCAAATTGTAACTTTAAATTCTTTCAACATTTTTGGTAAATTATTCATCATTTCTCTTGGTAACTTATTCCAATCCCTGACACCTTTATGCCTGAAATAGAGTGCCAGCTTGTAGTCATGGTCATCTTTTCCCTTCCATGCGTCACTTTTAATTCTTACACCTTTATCTTTCCATGCCTCATCACCAAAATATATGCCTTGCACACTGCCATGACCCTCTTCACCCTCCTCCTGTCTTGCAATTAATCCCTTTCCAGCTCCTTTATCATATCTGGTACTGATTGCATTCTGCCATAATTTCCAGAAACAAATCTAGCAGCCATTGTTTGCACCCACTCCAACTCCTGTATTTGATACTCAAAATGTGGGTCCTATACTACACTACCATATTCAAGCAATGGTCTGACCAAAGTTTTGTAACCAAATTCCTTTACTTCTCTTGTACAACCCCTCATCGCTCTCTCAAAATGCAGAATTTTGAAACCTTTTCCTACCACCTGACAAATGTGTCCTACCCAGTTAAGCTTGTCATCAAATGTAATGCAAAGGTACAGGGTGTCCAGAAAAGGACTGCCTGATTTCAAAATTAAATATCTCGAAAACAAAGATCGATAGAGGAATGCAGTAAACGGTATGTTTATCGTGACAGCTGTAAGAAGTGTATACAGCAGTGAGAACTAATAGTTACGAAAGCTGCCAACAGATGGCGCTGTACGCTGTGTTGCCGTAGGACTCTCTTCTAACCTGAGGTACTCTAGCACCAGAAAAACGCGTTGTTCAATGGTGTACATGGTTTTAAACTCTTCCTTCGGTACGCTAACCTCCTTTCATGTTTCAATGGTGGAACTGATCGCCCTGAGCTTCGGATCACTATTTACGCATTACGTATGGTGATTACAGCGCCATCTGTTAGCAGCTTTTGTAACTATTATTTCACACTGCTGTATACACTTCTTACAGCTGTTACAATAAACATACCGTTTACTGCATTCGTTTTCGAGATATTTCATTTTGAAATCAGGGAGTCCTTTTCTGGACACCCTGTATTTACAATTCAAGTCTTCAACAAGCAGTTCTTTCCCCACCTCATAATCGTAATCAACCTTTAGTTTTTCATTTGTGTATAGCTAATAAGGTGACTCTTCTTTGAAATTTATCTTCATCCCATGTTTACCAACCCAACTAGATATCCTGTCCAGATCACCCTGCAACTGTTTAGAGTCCTCTACCGTTTTGATCCTTTCATATAACATTATATCATCTGCAAACATTCTTGATTTCTGATAGTAAACAATTAACACAATTATTGATTAGAATAATGAAAAGCAATAGTCCCAATGGTGATGATAGGCAGTAGCATGGCAAATCCTGGTAGCAACATCAATGCCTTATCGATAGCTAGGTCATTGATTGACGGCAAAGGACTGGAGGGAATTCGGCCATGGCCTTTTGAAGGAACCATCTCGGAGTGATTTCAGAAAATCGTGTAAAACAGAAATCTGCAAGGCCGAACGGGGATTCGAACCCACTCCCTCCTTAATGCCAGAGCAGAACGCTTCCGCTCGACCACCACGCTCAGTGTAACCTCAACAAAGTGGTTCCTCATTTATTGAAACCGTGTTTTTAACCAACTCGCACTTGCATTGGTTAAAGCTATTCATTATGGTTGAAGTAACCCATGCTCTTTTTAGGGGTCGACTTCATGTCAGTTGGGCTGACTCCAGCGCCTTGCGGTGTCTCCTTTACCGGATTGGTAAGCCATCCTGACTGCAGTTTTCGTATTTTCTGTTTATCACTCCAGGTGAATTTGGGATATTTCCTCTAAAAGGCAATGACCAAACTCCTTCCATTTCCTTTTCCCAATCCAGTACATTTCGGCCGTATAGGCATTCTGATGCCTATAGGGACACCTTTGATCCCGAATATTCAGAACCGCACGAAAACATGATTATAATAACAAGCGATCATAATCAAAACAGTAGTGTGTGGCATTTCCATGCAAAACATTGCATTCTACCTCAAGTAACATTTTAATAGAGAGAAACAAAGTAACAAGATATCAATACCATATGAAGGAAATTATACGTAATTCAATGACGTCAGTGTATCCTTACATTTTCAGTCAACGGTTCCAAAAACTCTCTGCTTAAAGTACTTAATATAGCGCGAAACACGCATATACCGCAGTACCACACACCCGATAGTGCTTATATTAGTCCTTGATCCTTGGGGTAAGTGAAACGGCAAGAGATGAGTTTCTAAAGATGATATGTTGAATAGCACGACGTAAAAGCTATTAGAAAGACGAAATGTGGAAAGATAGCTACGACTGCGGCCATAAGAGAGATATGGTTGATAAAAAAATATAAGTTGAGTCCAGTATAAAGTATGTGAATCTGCATAATGTGTATTCAGATGAAAATTCGAAGTTATTGATGTTGGTCATGAAATGTATGAATCTCTTTACGTATAAGAGATAAAGGAGGATGGAGTAAAATTTTCTCTGCCAAGTAAAAGAAAGTAAGTACTACTAATCTGACGGCAGAGGCCACATTAGGCGTCGGAAAATATATAACAGAGGACGCAAAATGTACTGTCTTTGCTAGTATGATCCAGAGATATCGTTAGAAGGTAAAGTAATTTATTGTATTTGTAACGAGAGACGGTAAAGCTGAGAAAGGTAAAATGACTTGTAACCGAGGTCGATTGATATAATGTCTCTGTGTTTTCACTGCGGTACGTGTTTTTGTCAATATGGTGATCTTTGGTATGCAGGCTATCTGTGATCAAGTTCTCTTATCGACTGGTGTGCAGGTGAAGAAGAAGCGACGTCTGCTGAAGAAGGTGCCCGCCTCCAAGACGTCGGCCAATATCACGACGCCGGCGTCCAGAAAGAAGGCGTCTGCAGACAGTGGCAGCGACTCCGAGCTGCAGCGCGCCAGGCGCATCAAGATGTTCGGCTTCTGGTCCGGTCCCAAGAAACACCGAGTAGCGTCCCTCAACGCCATCGCCAAGGTAAATCTGGGCTAAGTGTTTATCCTTGGGGTAGAACAGACATGCAACTCTCCTTGCGTGTCCCTGGACGTTCTTCTTTCTGGTAAGCTCCCAGTAAATATAGAGTGGCATCCTCGACGCCATTTTCAAGTTATATATGGTGTAAATTTGATTCTTGGGGTATCAAAGACCGAAAACGGTCTATGCGTACCGCAGACTTTCGTCTTCCGGGTCAGATCCTAAGAGATACAAAGTAGCATCACTCAACATCTTTTCCAAGGTAAATCTGGGGCAAATGTTGATCCTTGGGGTTCGACGGGCCGGCAACGCACCATGCATATCCTAGAGATTCGTCTTTCTCGGGAAATACAGTGTGTCATCTTTCAACAGCAGCACTGAGGTAAATATGAGATAAATACTGATATTTCGGGTATTTGAACCTGCAACGCTCTATGCTTATCCCAGACGTTCGCCTTGGTGTTCGGTTTCCAGGAAATACCGACTGCCGTTCCTTAACACCATCGCCAAATTCCGAAAACATGATTTCCTTGGGGTAGAACAGAGCTGGAATTACAGACGTTCATCTTACTGATCAGGTCCCAGGAAACACTGAGTGGTATCTCTCACCAGCATCACCAAGATAAATCGGGAGTAAATATTGATTCTTGGGGGTAGAACAGAATTGCAATTCACCAAGCATATCCCAGACGTTTGTATTCTGGAAACATCTCTCAACGCCATAGCCAACAAAAATGTAGGGTAAATGTAGATCCTTGGGGAATAACCACGATCTTCAACGCACCATGCCTATACTGGACGTTTGTCTACCGGGTTGAGTCCCAGGGAACAGTGAGTGATATCTCTCAACGCCATCGGCAAAGTAAAGCTGGTAAAATATTGATCTTTAGGGTAGAACAGAACTGCAAATCACCGCATATCCCAGTAAGGTCAGAGGAATCACTGAGCCCCATCCTTAGTGACATCCCCAAGGTAAATGTGGAGTAAATATTCATCCTTGCGGTAGAACAATGCACGACGGGTTTTCCAGACGTTCGAGTTCCGGGTCAGTTTCCAGTAAACACCGAGCGGCATCTCTCAACGCCATCGCCAAGGTAGACCTAAGGTATATGTTGATCCTTGGGGTACAATGGACCTGAAAATCGCCAAATATATCCTCCTCAGATCCTGAGAAATACTACGAAGAATTACTCAACGCCATCGCTTACGTAAATCTGGGGCAAATGTTGATCCGAGGGTCATTACGGACCTGTGACGGTCGATGGATATCCGATATGTTCCTCGTCCTTTTCAGGTTGCAGGAAACACCGAGTGGGAGTGGCATCGCTTGACGCCATCACCTAGATTAGTCTGGGGTGAATGTTGATCCTTGGGGTGAAACAGATCTGCAAAGCACCAGGCGTATTCCAGACGTTCGTTTTCAGGGTTAGGTCCTAGGAAACGCCGATTAGAATCTCCGCCATCACGAAGGTAAATCTTTAGGAAAACGTTGATCCTTGGTGTCAATTGGACCTGCGTTCATCTTCCTCGTCAGCTTCCAGGATACATCTCAACGTCATCACCAAGGTAAATCTGTGTAAAATGTTGATCCTTGCGGTAAAACTGACATGAAATGCACCATATCTATCCCAGAGGTTCGTCTTCCGGGTCAGATCCCAAGAAACACCGAGTGGCATCGCTCAACGCCGTCGCCAAGGTAAATGTTGACCCTTTGGGTATAACGGTTCTGCAACGCAGCATGCATATCCCAGACGTTCGTCTTGTTGGACATCGAGAACGCTCTGAAACTGGAACTTTAGAATGTTTGCGACATGAATGTTTGCTCTTTTCCAGTTCACTTACGAGGGTCCGTAAGTGTGAAGGTGCTTTGTACAGGTGAATCGAAAATGTTGTACTTGCTGCGGAGCATCAGTGTTTTGTTTACATCGCAGGTGCACTGTCTGTACGAGAACGAGAGTCGCAGCGCGCTGCTGGCCGTGTGCTCGTCTGCCAACGCGGCGGCCGCCGCCAAGGCTGCCGCCCCTCGGCGGACCGCCCCCGCCGCCCCCCGGAAGAAGCCAGCCGCCCCCGTGGTGCCCGCCTCCACCAGGACCCTGCGGTCCGTGCCGGGACTGCGCGCCCCCGGCAGGAACTGGGATATGCACAACGCCTCCTCCACCACGACCACCACCACCTCCAGCAGGTAAACTACCCCAGCAACAGTCCACTAGGACTCGAGTAGTCTATAGTGCGTTCAGTTAACAGAGGCGCCTCAAGGTCAGTCTGCTCTATCCCCATTCCGCTGCCCTTACCCCTACACGCGAAGGGGAAATTAACCAATTGCCTTTCTGGACGCAGCGATCAGCACGGAGAGGCAGGGAGGGAGGGGGTGGTGATGTGAGGAGCGCGGCTAGGGGAACACGACCTTCAGCCGCCAGTTCGGAGTTAACAGGGTATAGTTTTACCAGTCGTTTCAAAGTCAACTGTGGTGGCACAATGTTAGCCGACAGGAATAATGGGCAAGAAGTGTCATCTTGTTCGGATGCTGTAAGATAGCACTCCAGTGACCTACTTCGAATAGAACGATCTTGTTGAACTAACTCCAGTGATGCTGTGCACACCGCTCTCTAATTCAGCATGGCTGTATTCGTCTTAGACTAGATTCACTTAATGATGATATGATATATGATATTTTGACACAGCAAACTGACGTGTCCCACAGTTAGCATGGCCATTGGTGCCTTAATCGACCAGTCGTATCCGATTTGATTGGATGTTTTTGAAGATAGCAAGATCAATACTGCAAAGATTACTTGTCAGTATGAAACACATCAAGGACTTCGTAATATAAATCATTAGGAGGTCGAGTGTAAATTTCGGGAATGTGTCAGCGGAGATGTATGTTTAATTTTTTAAGTCACCGTTACCTTATTTGAACAGACAGTCAATAAAGTGGTGATCAGTATTTACTCGCATATTCTGAGTTAATCTTCGAACTTGTTGACGTAACCATAAAAGAGTTTGGTGTTGGTTTCGACGATAACTGTCCTACTTGTATGTCTAAGGTCGGGTAGTGCTGGTCAAAAATCGCCTCCAAACAGAATGATTTTGGCACCAAAATGCATTCATGACGTCGATATATTTTGGTTAAGTTATCATTTTTCTGTAATGAGTATTTGTAGCTCTTTGCAAGTTGTAATGGGGTGTAACCTTACCTTTCCCTTATTGCAACAGGTGGAAGCCGCTTTGATTTGTCGACTGAAACAGGCCCCTATAGCAATACACTCACGTCGCCTTACAAATCGATTAGAAATGATTCAGTGTTCCTCTAACAGAAACAAGAACATTCAAAAAGCTCCCAGCTCTAGAAAACACGCACAGTGTATCAATGTCTCTTCGATATTTTGTGCACCTATCTAGCGGTACTGCTATCACTCCTTATCGACACTAGCGCAGCCAAGTAGCTTGACCCTGAACTATCGCATCTCCATGACTTTTGATTGTTGTCACTTTTCCCATTTATGAACTGATTGAAAAATTCCTTTTTAAAAAAATAACTAGCTTGTGCCCACGACTTCGTTCGCGTTTGTAAAGAATTTGGATTGACAGCTACCGACATCTAACCACCATAGTACACGATGGGAGACTCGATGCTATTACCACACACAAAACGCCAGTCATCTGCGTTATGTAGTTCAGGCAGCAAAGTAAAATATACGGACGAATATATGGTCGAAATATCAAAATATCCTTGATCGACCGCTTTCAACCACAATATCTCCTACTCTCGCACAGTTACCATCGTTGTGATAGCAATGTGACTCTGTGCTACAAACAACACACATACACCAGTGATCTGTGCTATGTAGTGGTGGCTGAAAAGTGAAATATAGGGAAACACAGCTCTGGGGCACCCTAGCACAGCTCTGTGGCCCCCCAGCACAGCTCTGGGACCCCTAGCCCATCTCTGGGGCACCCTAGCACATCTCTGGGGCACCCTAGCACATCTCTGGGGCCCCCTAGCACAGATCTGGGGCCCCCTAGCACAGCCCTGGGGACACCCAAGCTAATCTCCGGGGCCCCCTAGCACATCTCTGGGGCCCCCTAGCACAGATCTGGGGCACCCTAGCACATCTCTGGGGCACCCTAGCCCATCTCTGGGGCACCCTAGCACATCTCTGGGGCACCCTAGCACATCTCTGGGGCCCCCTAGCACATCTCTGGGGGCCCCTAGCACAGATCTGGGGCCCCCTAGCACAGCCCTGGGGCACCCAAGCTAATCTCTGGGGCCCCCTAGCACAGATCTATAGGGCCCCCTAGCACAGATCTGGGGCACCCTAGCACATCTCTGGGGCATCCTAGCACATCTCTGGGGCCCCCTGGCACATCTCTGGGGCCCCCTAGCACAGATCTGGGGCCCCCTAGCACAGATCTGGGGCACCCTAGCACATCTCTTGGGCACCCTAGCCCATCTCTGGGGCACCCTAGCACATCTCTGGGGCACCCTAGCACATCTCTGGGGCCCCCTAGCACATCTCTGGGGGCCCCTAGCACAGATCTGGGGCCCCCTAGCACAGCCCTGGGGCACCCAAGCTAATCTCTGGGGCCCCCTAGCACATCTATAGGGCCCCCTAGCACAGATCTGGGGCACCCTAGCACATCTCTGGGGCATCCTAGCACATCTCTGGGGCCCCCTAGCACATCTCTGGGGCCCCCTAGCACAGATCTGGGGCCCCCTAGCACAGATCTGGGGCCCCCTAGCACAGCCCTGGGGCACCCAAGCTAATCTCTAGGGCCCCCTAGCACAACTCTGGGGCCCCCTAGCACAGATCTGGGGCCCCCTAGCACTGATCTGGGGCCCCCTAGCACAGCACTGGGGCTCCCAAGCTAATCTCTGGGGCCCCCTAGCACATCTCTGGGACCCCCTAACTCAGATCTGGGGCCCCCTAGCACAGCCCTGGGGCACCCAAGCTAATCTCTGGGGCCCCCTAGCACAGATCTGGGGCCCCCTAGCACAGCTCCGGGGCTCCCGAGCTTAGCCCTGGGTCACCCAAGCGAATCTTTGGGCCCCCCTAGCACAGCTCTGGGAACCCCAAGCACAGTGCTGGGACCCCATGCAAATCTCTGGGGTCCCCTAGCACAGCCCAGGGACCCCCTAGCACTGCTCTGTGGCACCCAAGCATATCTCTGGGGCCCCCTAGCACAGACCAGGTGCCCCCTAGCACTGCTCTGGAGCACCCAAGCAAATCTCTGGGGCACCCAAGCAAATCTCTGGGGTCCCTTAGCACAGCTATTGGGCCCCCTAGCACAGCTCTGGGGCCCCTAGCACAGCTTTGGGGCCCCCTAGCACAGCTCTGGGGACCCCAAGCACAGCTCTGGTGACCCCAAGCACAGCTCTGGGGACCCCAAGCAAATCTCAGGGACCCCCGCTCACAGCACAGGCTCCCCAAGCACAGATCTGCCCCTTCCCCCCAGCACAGCTCAGGGGGGGGGGGCGGCCTACCAGAAACTTGGCACAACTAAGAGAAAAAAAAAAAAAAAAAGGTCGCCCATTTGGCCTGAGGGCCCAAAATATTTTTTTTGACCTAGCTACGCCACTGATTATTACACTTTGAATTACTATTACAAGAGAAAGAAACTTTGCAATTAATTTTGGAAAATATAATTACAAATAATACAGATCGGGGTGGGCTAGTTAGATGTGGCATATGTCACAACCCAATTTTTTTTTTTTTTTTTTTTTTTTTACCTCTAAGGGAGTTGCGTATTAAAAAAGGTTGAAAAACACCGCTTTAGCATATGCCATATTGATGCGTAATTGAAGAAGCAGGGTCTGGGCTGAACCGAGTGCTGATCCTTTGCGTGTGTACTGTACCGATGTTGCTGTGTTGTGTTTGACAGCGGTAACGAGTCCAGCTCCGGGGCGAACTCGTCGGCGGAGGACAACGCGGCCGCTGGAGACGAGCGCAACGCTCCAGACAAGCCGACTGGACAGGTGGCGGGCAAGAAGAGGGTGCTGCCCAAGAAGGCGGCCGCCTCCGCCGCCTCCAGCACTGCCGCCGCCGGCTCCGAGCCCTCCTCCGACGGCTCCGCGAGGTCGCCCAACGAGGAGGACCGCAAGAAGGTACGAACCAGCCCTCAACAACACTTCATACACCAGTCACGGCTATTTCGTCGTCAATGCTATTCCTGCAGAATCTTTGATTGTACAGGGGGAAGACAAAATAATACGAACACCTCTGAAATAATGGAAAATCTTTATTGATAGGGGATTGGACCACCTTTTGACTAAAGTACAGATTTAATGCGACGTTGGAGAGATGCATAAAGGCCATGGACAATATTTAAAGGTTTATTAAGCCGTTCCTCCTGCAGAACGTCCTGTAATTCGGAAAGGCTGGATGGACACTTCCCTGGGCGTTCTCCAGATATAAACGCGTCCGGTCTTCTGAAATGACGATTCATCTGACCATATTACCTGTTGCCACTGCTGAGGGGACCGGCCTTTGTGATCTCTGCACCACTGGCGTCGCTTGAAAGCATTAGTTGCTGACCCCAAGGGTTTACGAATTGCCACTCTGCCATAAATGTTCGCAGCATGAAGTTCCCTTTTGACAGTTTTTGTTGAAACGGGGTCCTGAGATGACTGTTCATTTCGGATATTGATTGCTTGTGCTTTCAGGATACTTTTTTTTTTTAACAGCGAGGTCTTTAGAGACTGGACAGGATGGGGGAAAGGAATGGGAAGGAATTTGGCCATGGAATTTTTTTTAAGGAAGCAGCCCGGCATTTGCCTAGAGTGATTTGGGAAACTATGGAAAACCCAATTCTTGATGCCCGGACGGGGATTCGAACCGTCGTCCTACAGAATGCGAGGTAAGAACGCTATCCGTTACACAACCACTCTCGGTTTCAGGCTACTATGCGCTTCAAGACCCGTCTATCCCTATCAGTAAGCTTTGACTTTCGGCCACTGTTGTGCTTTGAAGACGCCGTCTTACCCTCTTTCGTGTACGCTGTCATAACAGCTGATACCTTACTCCTTGCAAACCCCAGAAGGTTTTATGTTTCCGTAACCGATGCTCCACTTAAACGCGCTCCGACAATGATTCCTCTTTGGAATTCTGACAGGTCTGACATTTCAACTTATCACAGACAGTTCGATAGACGCTTGCAACGCAGGTGACTGCTGTTGAGAGACTCACTAGGTGGCAGACCTCTGTTGCAGGTATGAAATACGTCATACTTTTTCACAAGTGTTCGTATTATTTTGTCCTCCGTCTATATACCCACGAGTTTTCCAGCGTTCCTGGACATGTGCAATTAAACCCTATTCTCACCGAATTGGTGGATCAAGATGTTCCCCTGTCCCGTTCCTTACCTTACCACTCCCTCTCTTCCCGAGTGGACCCCTGTGTCCGGGTAGTCGAGTGGCAAAATTGTTCCTTCGCAGGTAGGAGTAAGGGCATCGGAGTTTGGTTATAACAGTATGACGTTGAGCCGCCCTTCTTAAGGCGCATTCCCACGATCCCTTGTAGGCGAGGTGAGACGGGACGGGACGCCCGGACGTCATGGGAACAGGGCCGCCTCTGCTAGCGGAGACGAGACGCCGCTACCCACTCTGAGTCGGTAAACATCACAGGCGTGTGTAGTGGTGCGCTGTGCCATCGGTTTGCAGCAGCGGTGCGCACCCCTTCTGTTGCTGTAAAGTGCTCTGTGCCAAACGACACGAGGCAACGTGGTGCGGTGGCGGCGAGGTAAGCTAGGACTAACCTGCGGCCCGCGGTCGTCCCTACACTTCGGCTAATGAGGTCTCGTGTCGCCTCGCCTTCGTTACAAGGGATCGTGGTAATGCGCCTTTACGGTGGCTTCCCACGGCCCGTGATTTTGCCGGCCGCGTCAGTCCAGCTTTTGCGTTATGAGGTTAAACTGGATACAAAGCTTTGGAAGTGATTGGAAATATTCACTTACAGGAGGTAGTTTGAACGAAAGAAGAGATCGTGTTGCGATCCTCTTATATAGATGTTCCAGGGTGTACAACATGCAGGTAATGTTATCGTGTTGAATAAGATTCAAATCAGTTAAGAAATCTGTTGGCGGCAGAAATGCCCACACTTGGACAAAGATACACTCATCTGGCCGAAAATTTCTACAATCGTGCTAGAAACAGCCGAAATAGAACGATCAACAATCTAGGAAGGTACAATGAAACGAGGGAGACCTAAAAAACGCTCAGCCTATTAATGTAGTAAGTGCATTAAGCTTAGCGACTACACAAAAAAAAAAAAAAATATAAAAAAAAAAATATATACTAACCAAAGAAAAATAAAACTAAAGCTCAAACAAACAAAATTAAGCCTAACGATAAAAGTCAGAATAAAAATTTACTAAAAATACCACAAAGTTAAATAGAAGGAAATACCAAGTCGGCAACTTCAAAAGTAAAATTCTTCAGCTCAAGGGATGGGAGAAGAAAAAGTTGGACGTTTATGCGACATCTATACTATTATAAATCTGTAAGCAAGCTGCGTTTGTAGTGAGGCTTGATCTCTAATAACGCAAAAACTACCGCATCAATTTGCATGGTGTTTCCAAATTTTTAAAGCTAATGTTGCTGATCAACATCTGAAGAAGTAGCTAACGACTAATATGTACCATGGGAAGAAGAAAATCAGTAAAAAACTTCAGAAATGTGAAACTGTAGACCACAGATAATTATACACATTCAGACGGTCACTCCTTTCATAAAGAGACCTGACAAAATTTAGGATTTCCCTTTTTTTTTTTTTTTTTTTTTTTTTTTACTTCTGCGATTCATTTTTCTGGACCGCAGTACTTCAAAATAAAAAGAATACGTGAATCAAGTATAATCAGCATTTACTTGAATCGTAACAGGTCTGTTGAATTACGAGAAAGTTATATTACTAATATTGAAGACATGTATTGTCTCTGGTAGACTGTTATACAGTTTGTCTCTGGAACAAAATTGCTACGTGAACGCTGTACAATACAGCCACAATAAGCCAATACTTAATACGAAATTCAGTTTTTTCTCGAAGAGCGATGTCTGAAAAACAGCTATTATAAATATCAGCAAGTAATAAAACATACTTCTTTCATAATGACTTGTGCGGAATTGCACATATTTGAAAGTACTTTATTCGATTAATATGTCTCGTGGCTATAACGTGCAAATATAACTAGGCATCCGAAAATTCAGGTACATGCGACTCAAATAATTACATAGAAAATACGGATATATTGAAAGAAACTCAAATAAATTTTTTTTCATATCCTAATGATACACTGCGTAAATTATAAAGCTAAAAGCATCGTCCCTATAACAAAGCATATCAGCTGTCATCACTGTCCAGGTTGCATTTCAATCGATTTACAACTTGCGATAATTTTGCCACTCAGAAATAATTGCTTGAGTTACATGCACATTAGTACATATACTGTACCGTGATCCATTTTGACATTTTTGAATTAATTATATCTGGATGAAATAATGACAATAATGATACGACGGTTTGAAACCAAGATTAACTCCAATTCACGTAAATTTCTATTTTAAAGCAGGAATAATTGATGGTGTATCAACATAAAATAAAAACCAATATCCAAACAACAAAAAATAAAAAACAACAAAAAATAAATAAATCAGAAAAATTGAGATGCTGTGATTATTGGTAACGAATTTTTATATTTCAGCACACTTCCAAGAGGACTAAGTCGTAGATTACTGCTATATTTACATAAATTTATGGCACCGTGGTTATGTTGCAATCCTCGGTATCCACATTTAAAAATAAACTTTTTTTAGTTAAGTATCATGGAAAGAATATTTTTCATTAAATCCACAGATACATCCTTAACAAAGCTTATACCTAGCTATATAATCCCAGGCAAAGTTTACACATAAAATCGCCAAAAAAAATTACACATAATGATTATAATATCAGCTTTCTTAACGTTACAACTGTTATATATCCATTTAAATTTTCGGTACCACGGTTAACGTGGAATCCTCCATATCAGCATTTAAAAATATTATGTTTTAGCTGAGTTAAATATTGCTTTCAGAAATAATATTCGGCTAAATGAGAGTGAAATAGACCGACAACATCGTCTGCAACGTCAAAGAGAACTAGATGAAATAGCTACAGCAAATGAAAGTAACCTGCACCGAGAAAAGCGATTGACCTATAACCGGGTTCTATACGCTAAATCCATAGCTTCTGAAAGCGCACAGAAGAAAGAACGTCGTTTGAACCGTGAAAGTCTTTCTAAGCAATAAATGTTTATACTTCGCACAATAATTACAACCACGAATTACTACTGTTAATTTTTCAGGAACCTTTTCTACTATTGAATCAATTGCAGCATGTTAAAATATGAATAAAACAACTCTCTGACATCAGTATGAAAACCGAACCTAACGTATTAACCGAAACAAAACGAAACTATTCAGAATACATTAACAGTTCATGCCTTTCCACGTTAATGTCTGATAAGAGAATAAAATCGGTAAATAATTTCTACACCTGCCAAGGCACGCGCGCGTGAAGCAGCGGGCAAATGCTAGTCTGTTACTAAAAGAATGGCACCAAACAGGCGGGGATACAAAATTTTTTGCTTGGTGTGGACTTGAATTTTAATAATGAGCAAAGAGAAAATGCTGACAAACTCTGGAAAACATTAATAAAAACATCTTAATTTCCTTAGCGGAATTTCCAGCCAAGCTTATAAAATTTTCTTCCTCAATGTATGTGGAAGGGAGGCATCTGCACTATATACCAAGGACAATTTTACCAAAACGCCTGCGGGAATCGTGCTACGGATTTTCTCCGGTTGACCATAAGAAGTCTTCCACGTGTGGATTTGTCTCTACAGAAACCTTTCGCAGTCACTTTCATTATACTTTGCTCCATTAAAAGAGAAGAAAAATATAAATTACTAGCTTTTCCCGCCATGTGCTGCAGTACCTGTTTTTCTTTCTAAATGGGTACTATACATAAAGCAGATACATTTACAATTTTCTGTTTGCTTTGAAGTATAGATGTGCAAAGTTCCTTCCAAATCGGATAGAAACTGTAGCTTTGTATAAATAACATTGACAAAAATTAATGGACTGGAAAGGGTGAAAAGGGTTGAGTTTCTGAAAATCAAATTAAGGCAGTATTTTTGTGTTTGTTTTAATGTGTACATTTCCAAAGGACTATTGAAAACGACCGAAATCTTTAGGTATGTGTAAAGAACGTTTACAAAAATAAGAGGGTGGAAAGGGGGAGAGCGGTAGTGTTTTTGAAAACCAATTGTAGACAGTATCTTTTTTTGTTTTTTTACTTATTGCTTTACGCCTCGTCGACGGCTAAGATCATTAGAGGCGGGATGGGACTGAGGGCAAGGAACTGGAAGGAATTCGGTCATGGCCTTTTTGAAAGAAGCATCCCGGCATTCGCCTAGAGTGATTTGGGGAAAATGTAAAATCCAAATCTGGGTGCCCGGACGGGGATTCGAACCCGCGTACTCCCGAATGTGAGGCCAGAACGTTAACCGTTCACCCACCACGCTCGGTACATTCATTTGTTAGATATAAAATAGTTGGTAATAGTGGTTTCCGAAACTTGTATTAAAAATTAAAGGCAAATATAGGTGTACTTAGAGTAGAAGAAAACTGATGAACGAAATAAACTAGAAAGAAAGTTATTACGGCACTTAGTGACTAAAATACGTAGATGGAATGATTTAAGAGCTTATTAATAAATCTACCTACATTCTTAGCACGCGGCAGATTGAAATGAAAAAAAAAAGGTATTGGTGCCAAAGTCTTCTTCCTAGCAAGAAAATTATTATTCCGAAAACGAGCGTGGCGGGTAAGCTGTAACGCTCGGACGTGGCATTCTGGAGGGCTCAGGTTCGAATCCTCGTCTGGACATCTAGATTTTAATTTTCCGTGATATCCTGGAATCACAGAAGGCAAATGCTGGGATGGTTCCTTCAGACGGTCATGGGCACAATCCTCTCCCACCTCTAATGACCACGACGTCGACAATCCATAAAGCCGGAAAAAACAAATCTCCTGAAGCCTCGATGTAAATTCAGCTTTGGCTCTAGTGTGGACAGCTCTGGTTTAAGTGAATTGCGATGGGGAACCGATTTTCCCCCTTCCTGTGTCCGCCTATTTTAGTCTTCTACGAATTTCAATTTTAAATTGTTTCAGAGTTTTTGGTAAATTATTCATCGTTTCTGTTGGTACGTTATTCATCCCTGCTCCTCTTACTTACGAAAGAGAATTTTCCCACAGCCTTATGCCTAACACTAGTACCAGCTAAAGGTAATCTTTTCCCTTCATTGGCTATCGCACTTAATTTGATTTTATGGTCGTAGCTGGTTGAGTCCTGGTAGTGGAAGAATTCTTTGTCATCAGGAGTTGGCCGGCAGGGTAGCAGAGGTGATGGTGCACAATTCATAATCACCAGATTGTGCACCAAATTTCTGGGTTAAATCGCAAGTTTCTCCACGGTGGGTATGGAGTGAGAGCATACGATACAGGTTAGGGCGTCGGTGGGGACGTTAAGCCTGCCGGCCCTGTTAGTGACCCCCGGAAGAGTAGGCCTGATTGGGCCAGCACCAGGTTTCATTCATTTAGAGCACATACAACACACTAAGTGAACATGAAAACATCATTCAAAAAAAATAAAACACGTGCACACACTTATTTCATTGGGAAAGGCAATGGGAATCCGCCCCAAAAAAAAATTACGCATGAACCTAAGGGGGCATCCATAAATTACGTGAGGTGAAGTAGGGGGGGTGGGTGGCCAGGCGAAATCTCACCAAGGGGGGGGGGGTCGACAGAAATCTCACGTGAGGTTTTGAGAACAAAGTTTTGGACTGTAGAGCAAAAAAAAAAGTCTACAAATTGCGTAAAAGTCGATTTTAGGCGGGTATTTCGTCGAAAATTGGGGGTGTAACGGGATTTTGAAGGGTGAGACTTTTTTTAAAAATCCGGAAAATCACCTCACGTAATTTATGGATGCCTCTTAACAGTTAAGGAGAAAACGAAAAAGCATATAGTGTTTGGTGCTTAGGTTGCCGGATGAGGACTTTTAATAATTTCTAGGCTGGAAAGAAATATAATTTGATAATGTGATCAACAGGGCAGGACATGTTGGATTGATGGTAGCAAAAGGTTTCAAAATTCTGCACTTGTTGGAGAGAGTGATGAGGGGATGTACGAGAGAAGTAAAGGAATTGGGTTACAAAACTTTTGTCAGACCATTGCTTGGATGTGGTGGTGTAGTATGGGATCCACATTCTAGGTATCGAATACAGGAGTTGGAGAGGGTGCAAAGAAGTGCTGCTAGGTTTTTGTCTGCAAATTACCGCAGTATACACTCAGTAACTTGATATGATAAATGAGCTGGAATGGGATTCATTGGAAGACAGGAGGAGGGTGAAGAGAATCATGGGATTGTAAAAGGTGTATTTTGGTGATGAATTGTGGAAAGTTATTGATGTTAACCTTAGGAGCGGTGCTTCGTAGGGAAAAGATGATCACGACCATAAGCTGGCACTCGATTTCAGGCATAAGGGTGTGGGAAGATTTTCTTTCGTAGGTAAGCGTGTCAGGGAATGGAATAAATTACCGTGGTAATGATGAGTAATTTACAAAAAACGCTAAAAGAATTTAAAATCGAAATTTGTTGCGAGCAAAATGAAGCGGGTACAGGAAAGAGGAGAAATGGGTGTGTAGGGAAATTGCCACCGGAGCCTGTGCTCCATCTCAAAATAAATTAACAACATTTGATATTTACCTGCAAAAGTGCGTTGATTAGTGTTAATACCCTATGTAACAGTGAACCATCTGTTTTATCCGTAAACGACAAAACTAAGAGTTTGGTGTAGTAATTATATATATATATATATATATATATATATATATATGTGACAAGTGTTCTCGAATATGACACTACGAACAGTGATCCCAACTGTGTAACTATATCGAAATGTTGTCTCTATTGAACGTTTCTAACCTGCCTTCAGTGGAAACTGCTAACGTCGGAATTTGAGAACAAGTGCGCTTGCCACTAAGCTGACGCGGTCAGCAGCTTGCGGGAGGGCGTGTTTGGCACTGTGCAGGAATGTGGGGTGGAAATAAAACAGTTATAAACGCCACCGTCATTTAAGATTGTCTGCAATGAAGCTGCGTTTCAGTTTCGTACTGGTGTTACTAAGGACACAATGTCGAATTGGCGGGGGTGTAGTAAGGTTGACTGTAAATGTCGTTTAATGAAATTCGTCCACAAACAGGGGTTGCTACCGGAATTTTTGGTTTGCTAGGAAACCACCAATCACTCCTACGAGTAGGATTTTTTTAAATTTAATTTTAATTGCAATGGCGCACAGGCTCCGGTGGCGATTTCCCTATACACCCATCACCACCCTTCCCTGCACCCACCTACATTATCTACAAATTTCTAATCTAAGTTCTTTCAAAGTTTTTGGTAAATTATTCATCATTTCTCTTGGTAACTTATTCCAATCCCTGAAACCCTTAGCTAAAATAGAGAATCTTCCTGCACCCTTGTGCCTGAAATCGGGTGCCAGCTTGTGGTCATGGTCATCTTTTCCTTCCATGCATTACTTTTAATTCTTACACCAATATCTTTCCATGTCTCATCACCAATATACGCCGTGTACACTCCCATGACCCTCTTCACCCTCCTCCTGTCTTCCAATGAATTCTGTTACAGCTCCTTTATAATACCTGTTACTGATTGCATTCTGCGTTAAATTCCAGAAACAAATCTAGCGACCCTTTTTTGCACCCTCTCCAACTCCTGTATTTGATACGCAAAATGAGGGTCCCATACTACACTACCATATTCCAGCAATGGTCTGACCAAAGTTTTATGATCCAATTCCTTTACTTCTCCCGTACATCCCCTCATCACTCTCTCCAAGAAGTGCAGAATTTTGAAACCTTTTGCTACTACCTGTCCAATGTGTCCTGCCCAGTTAAGATTCTTATCAAATGTAATGCCAAGATATTTACATTTGAAGTCTTCAACAAGTAATTATTTCCCCACCTTATAATCATAATCAACCTTTAGTTTTTTATGTGTGTATCTAATAAGCTGACTCTTCTTTGCATTTATTTTCATTCCATGTGTACCAGCCCAACTAGATATCCTGTCCACCCTGCAGCTGTTTATAGTCCTCTACAGTTTTGATTCCTTTATATAGCATTATGTTATATGCAAAAAATCTAATTTGTGATAATAAACCACCAATACAATTATTGTTTAGAATAATCAATAACAAAGCTCCGAATACCTTACACTGTGGCACACCCATTCCTTACTTTTTTTAAAAAGGTCTGAATCAATCCTTGTCGACACAAGTGAAGCACTAATATTGTCTCTGTCATATGTTCTGCTGATATGTAGCGGCTTGACTCTGAAATGTCTAATACGTGTGACCTCCATAGTTATTACTCTTGCCCTTCAGGGGTCAAATTCCGAAAAATTTCTTCTTTAATTTATGATGTTACGTAAAAGTAGAGAAGCACTAATATTGTCTCTGTCATATGTTCTGCTGATATGTAGCGGCTTGACTCTGAAATGTCTAATACGTGTGACCTCCATAGTTATTACTCTTGCCCTTCAGGGGTCAAATTCCGAAAAATTTCTTCTTTAATTTATGATGTTACGTAAGAGCAGACCCTAATATTTAAAATGAGACTGCATATATCGATTTCAATTATGTATAAAGGGAGATAAATGTCTCATGACAAAAAAACAGGTCGTCTAAATATTGATACTTTTACCCTTTAAGGGTCGAATTTCGAATATGGTGTAATCGAAGCGGAGACCTAAATCTTTAAAATGATACGTCGATTTTGGTGATGTATGAAGGGGAAAAAATGGCTTGTGACAAACAAAAAAAAACACTTTTAGAAATAAAATATATTAGATTATTTCGTAACCAAAGCGATGCCGGGACTGGCAGCATACGACACTGTTGATTGGGATAGTCCCTCGGATGGGGACGTTAAGCCAGGCGTACAAACCGTGGCTTTCGGAAGAGTAGTCCTGAATGGGCCGGCACCGGATTTACACTGTCGCTTTCTTCGTCTCTGACTTCGTACAACACAAACACCACCCTACATTGGACATGCTGTCACAGTCGACTATAGCGGGCGTCACGAACGAAGGCGGTCCAGTTTAGTGAGGCTCTGCGCATGTACGTCATCGCTCTGCCAGTAGCCAATCAGATTCAGTAACCATCCAGCGCGTGGTTACACAAGTGTTGATTGTTTGCTGCGGCTGACATTCCTGTCTCTCTTAACAGTATTAGCACATAAAGCCCTGCTAAAAAGCATATTACTATTTTTATTATCACTACACAGCAATAATGTTAGTAGATAGTAGCGTAATAACTATACTTTCTTCCTCTCTCTCGACGTCGCTCGCCTCCTGCTGGAAATGCGGCAACGTCGTATACCCTGTGTCCCTATTTCTGTCTCTCTCTGCGCCACCCGCCTTCGTTCGTGATGAGCACTATACGAACAACACATACGAACACACAATGGGGAAAGCACGGGAAACTTCCTCAGTTCATGTTACTGAGAGAACTCGCTTGGAGGAGTATGTTCTCCATTGTAAGCGCGTAAGCGCATAATCTGGCATGGCATCATAAGACGAAGAAGATGATAACTTCAAAAAGTACTAAACAAATTTTGATGAGGTATTCACTGCTGGAAAGGTTATTATTTAGCCTGAAATTTGAGATATACATCATCACATGTTAACTTGGTGCGGTGTAGAAAATTAGTGTCGGGTAGTCAAATAAATGTTGCGTTATCTATCGGTTCTTTCCACACATATCTGATAATGATTCTCTAAACGCGATAGCCGACGAGATAGACTGATAACGAATTTAACGATTCAACTTACACGCACAACTGTTAGCAAGTACGCTGGTGAGTGATTTAATGAGGAAACCGCGCGTAAAATAACAAAATCCGTAAGGTGCTTATTCCACATAATTCTTATCAATTAATAATGGCACTTTATAAGTCGACTACACTGCGACGGATGAAGTCACTTGCAAAGGCTAGCCAGAGAGTTGATTCTTTCCCGGCGTAAGGCTGATAAAAATTCTTCCCGGGTGTTCTAACGGATCATCTTCTGCCTATACACGACGTTTCGACAACCTACTCCGCTGTCTTCATCATGTCGAAGTTGCTACTGCGATGACACGTTACCGACTGTGTATGCCTCGAAATTCTGGCTCTTATAATTACCGCTCGCTACTGCCACGTAACTGCTCCATTGAGCAGAGTTTTGTGGGGTGTTTGTCGCTAGACATTTACTCCTAGAGCATTTCGATTGGGCATTTATTCACTGTTGGTACGTCTTCTCGTTTGGCGTCAAATGTGTTCTTCGCTAGATGGTTGCCGCCGCGGCCTTCTTCCTCAGAAGTAGTACGCCGCGTTTTATGTGGTGTAGTTAAGGCTGCCTCAAGGAAGCAGACATGTCTTCTTTTGAAGTCAGTGTATTTATCAGCTATATGAGAAGGGCGATCAGTATGTCTAATCTTCTTTCTCGTTGATCGTCAGCGTGTCGGGTGTGGGAGTGGTCGAATGGTTCTCTGCCTTCTCCGCTGCCTTCCCCTCTGGTAGTCCTCGGCCTTTCTTGTTTCTTTAGTGGCCGCTATCTGGTAGTAGCCGCGTGATGCCTAGTTGTCTCCGATGACGTAGCCCTGCTCTCTTGTCTTGGTTGCCAGTGGGTGTGAAGCCTTCGGCGCTGCTTGGGACGTGTGGTCACAGGCAAGCAGGCTCCGCTTTCTTGCCGGCTTGTTGCGGGCTGCTTATGTGACCCACTTCGTTCCTGCAGTTGCTTCCTGCTGCTTTGCTGCTTCCATGCTCGGCAACCGCGAAAAAAGCAGCGTGTGTAGAGCAGCAGTTGCAGCAGACGCCGTCCTCGCGGCGCTTATTGCAGTCTGCTACATAATGTCCTCCTCCGCAGCGAACACACCTTGCTGGTTTCGTGCAATCACTTTCGAGGTGCCTGAAATTCTGGCACTTGTAGCACTGCACCAGCTTACGTGGCGGCGGTTTTTCTGCTGTCCTCAGTGTGGTAGCGCCTGTCTTTTTCTTCTCGATGCCAGGAAGCACGATGTCATAATGTATGGAGTCGTGTTGCAAGATCCTGGTGGTTGTCGCAAAGTCATCTGGGCAGGAGAGGACAGGAGAATCTTTATTCCCTGGTGGTCTGGGAAGCTAATCGTGGGCAGTTTCGTAGCAAGCTGCAGCTGGGGCAGTAAGACGAAGTAGTTCCCTGCGTAGCTGACGGAGATGGTTGGTACAGGGCTCTCCCTTAAGGACGGGAAGTCTGCTGGTGCTGGTGACTCAGGAGGTAGTGGTGATAGGTCACCATTTTGAGAGGGCGATGAAGTTGGAGTTCCCTGCGGTCTGAGGACGCATATGAGTCTCGCTACGGAAGCCGCTTTTCCTGCTCTCCCATTGGCCACCGCGTCGGCTGGGTCACATACGGCGCTCGCAACTGACGGCTGCGTATCGGCTCACTTCCAGCACGCATGTGGGAGAGTAGCAACTTCGACTTTCAGGTCACCTGATGATGACAGCGGAAGAAGCTGTCGAAACGTCGTGTATTGCAGCAGACCTTAAATTGGCAAGAAGAATTTTTAGAGGCTAGCAGGTCGTAAGCGAATTTTATTTTATTTTGTTTTGTGTTGCAGCCGAAGAAGGTGATCCGGCGGAAGCGCAACCGCGGCGAGCTGACGATGGACCTGAAGGACATGGTGGTCCGCAAGCGCATGGCGTCGCTGAACGCGTCGGCCATCTTGGCAGCGAGCTACTCGGTGGAGAAGAGGCTGCCGAAGCCTGCGGCGGAGATAGCGGCTGCCAAGAAGAAGGCGCACGCCAAGAAGGCCGCCAAGGCAGCCAAGGTGGGTGGCGACCGTCACAAGAAAAATCTGTTTCATCACTAGATGAAACAGTCGGGAATAATTGCACTGTATTTCACCATCATTTCACTCTATTCTAAGGCTATACATGGTATTACAGTAATAATATGGTTGCGTATTAACCTAATAGGAACTTAGGGCCTTTTATATTAATTTACAGTCGCCAGGAGATTTATAATTCCTGTCAAAGTATGTTACTAAACTTCTTTAATTTCTCACAGGTAACTTTACTAATAAGGGGGCATCCATTAATTACGTGAGCACAAACAGGGGGATGGGAGGTCCCACGAAAGCTCACTAAATGATCCCCCAGAAGGGGGGCAGGTGCCTCAAAAAGTTGACGTCATCATTTCCGTATTCAGGAGTATTCTTCGGATTGCTTCTCGCCATCGGCGTTGAACTTGGAGCTAGTATTCCGTATTGATCGTTTGACCTTCGTGAGGTCCACTCACAAGTCATCGCTATGGCGAGATTGTAAATAAATTTGTAAATAACAGGTTAATAGGTTTTCACAGCATAGTAGTGTGTATTGGTATTTGGGGTAATTTTAAGTATCTTTGCAATAATTTAATTATTTGTAAGTTGTCAGCACTGTGTCTACTATGAAAGTTGTTGTTGTTGTTGTTGTTTTTTGTTGTTTTGTTTTGTTGTTTTTGTTTTTTGTTGTTGTTGTTTTTTGTTGTTGTTTTGTTTTGTTGTTGTTGTTGTTGTTGTTGTTTTTAGTTTTAGGGCGCGTTGATCGTCGGGGTCATTAGCGCCCTTCTACTATGAAAGAGAAGGTGATAATATAATATGGCGGCAGAGAGGGACTGTGAATCATGGGCGTATCCAGCGAGGGGCAGAGGGGGGCTGCTGCCCCCCCCCCCTCCTAGAAGGAAAATTAAGTTGCCTTCAGTACGCTTCGACGAGTGAAGAACTAGTTCAGAAGCACTTTGGGAGAGAAAGATTGACAGGATTATGTCTGACGAGTGTGCATCGAAATTTCGTGAAAGAACACCATGAGATATTGACAAACAAAATTATTGAAATTTAAATTCCGAGACAATTAATGTTTACATAAAAAACTAACTGACTTACGATCTTAATTAACTATATAGTAGGTCCTTAGATTAAGTAGTTGGGTTACTATATTAATCAATGATAAAAATAGTTTTCTGAATAGGTTTGAGTTTGATTTTGTAATGTCATGTTTCAGTCCCCCACCCCACTTCCTCGAAACCAAAATGAGTTGCCCCCCCCCCCAGTTCAAATCCTGCCCCCCTCTAGTTCTGATCCTGGATACGCCCTTGCTGCGAATGATTGTAATAGCAGGACAGTGACGATTCTGTATTGGTTATACGACTTTTAAAGTGTTAAATAAATTGTGCAAGTAAGAAATATTGGATATTGGTGGATTTAATTCAATATTGACACCTGTTGCGCCAGATAGGGAGTGTAGTTGGGAACAATTTCTTTCTTGGAATAATAATAATAATAAGAGGAGGTAGCGCTACCGCAAAAACAGCACTTAGGGCCATGTGTTGACGTTAGTGGGCTATCTGACTTCTGCTAGTTATTAATGACGACCTCGCACCTTGTGGCAAAAACTCTTGGTGCACTATGCCACAGCGAGCATAACCTTCACATTTGACCGAATTTGTCGAGCTTTTTTCGGTGCTGGTGATCCAGAATGCCTCCACTTGGACGAGTGAGCCTTAGTTTCGACATCATACCTGTAAACGCACGTTTCATCGCCTGTTATGACTCCTTGCAATCGTTCTGCATCATTGTTGACTTCATTTAGCGATTCCTGAGCAACTTTAATTGGCCGCTGTAGTTTGTTCTAAACTCAATTCTTTTGGAACAAATTTTGGTGCAACACGTTTCATACCCAAAACAGATGAAAAAATTTTAGGGCATGATATTCCAACATCTTCAGCAACTTCTTTAACTGTGATTCTGCCATCGTTCATATTCATTTCTTTCATTTTTTTCCCACGTTTTCGTCGGTTATTGATGTGCTAGGATGACCCATACGCTCATCTTCAACGTTTTCACGCTCATCTTGAAAACGCTTATACTATTCGTAAACCCTCTCTTTAGAGTCACAAAAAAAATTAATATTTCTGAAAATTTGTTGCACTGAATTCAATTTTTGTAGCAAAATTTAATACAAATTCTGTAGTCTATGATTTATACGAATGAAATATCACCGACTGTATCAAAACACGAGTTATCCTTTTAAGAGCTGACAAGAGACTTGACATCAAATATAGCTCAAAATTTTAGACACTTCTAAGACACATTTGAAAATACAGCAACGAAAAAATCGTGCCAATCGGATTAATATAATCTGCGAGATTTCAAAATTCCCGTTACTTTTTGAACTCGCCTCGTATACCATTTTTTTTTTAAACGATTCACCGGTCGCTATTCTCAGGCGTCCAGTGTGTAACCATGAGGGTGCCCTGCCCGTCATAGAACCGGTTTTGACAGATCCGGAGCATTCATTCTATTGGTGGAATATTGTGTTGCCATCTCTCTTCGAAACGTGTCACTATGTTCCTTGTGTGATAAATGTTTGTTTGTTTGTGATGAGTGTGATTTGCGAGACGGTGAATGGGAACCGTCCCAGCATTGCGGGAGAACTGCCTAAAAATCGCAATCAGAACAACCTTCGATGTATGTCGTTGGATGAAACACATTGAGTAAAAAACCACACTTTCTGCATTACGTTTAAGGTTTAATAACTGAATGAGCGTTCTTTCTCTTTTTAACGTCTCCATCGTCGTTTACAGTTTGTATAACTTATTCTTACGCTGTACGAAGTGCACAAATATGCATTTGCAACAGCTCCTACCATCTCCAAATACAGACTGATGGTTTAGTATCATGATTTAAAAATATATGGTCTCTCATTCTTTAGAGTTCACAAAGAGATTAAACATTGTTTCTTGGTTTAATGTCAACGAATTTGTTCTTCAATTAAGAGAAATTTTCAGACGCGTATAACAATTTTGTCTCTAAATTCCACCTTGAGCATAATTATAGCTGTATTTGTCTATGAGGAGCACGGTTCACACTTTCAGTATTAGCCAAATAATGCGGGAAACGTAATCCCACCAGCAAGCAATCTGCTGGAATTAATGAGAAACTTTATTGCCAACTTTTCAAAAATAAATGCGGTCTCCCTCTTTTTCGTTTCTCAACGAAATTAGGTATCGATTCCTCGGATTAACTTTAAGAATTAGTTATTTACCGGTTATCTTTCTTCTCTGCTCAACTCGATCGACGAGGATGGATACGGTGTTGACGAAATTAACTAATCATCGTAGTCCGGCAGAATGTTTCGGTAACTCTCTTGTAGCAGTTTTCGCAGTTTATTTTGTAAATTACTTCTTCAACTTGTGAATTGCCCCTTGCAGATCTACGAAAGACCACATTCACTGACGCTGTATAGTGACCTGTCCTCAACATACCTTAAAACAGTGCTATATTGCTGGTATTTGGTCCAAGAAAAGCTTTTCCAAACCAGCCAACCATCCAGATAGCTGGCAGAACAGATTGTCTATGACAGTAATACCTACGTCCTACCAATACTGAAAATAGGAAAGCATCACTAAGATACGATATTACTCTTTAATTCGGGGAACATATTATAAACAGATAGCAGGGATAACTGGAAGGAAACGAAAATTGAAATTTGGGTTGATTTATTATTATGTTTATTCAACCATTACCGATTTCGAGCAAACAATGCTCATTATCAGATGGTTTGCATTAATTATGTATTTAGATATGCAGATGCAAATTGTGAGCATGATTGTGCGCCCTAAAATAACAGAAAAGTAGCATTTGTTGAATGTATGTTAGTGCAGTATTTTTTAAACTTTGCCTTCACAGAAATGCATCATATTGTCTCGCCACTGACAAGAGTTTGTTTTCAAAATTATTCAGATATCTAATGTAAGTAATATACTAAAGATCAGCCCTAATCACCTTAAATTACTTTCATTCAACAAATGATACTTTTCTGTTATTGTAGGACGCACAAACGCGCTCGCAATTTGCATCTACATATCTACAGGCATAGCAAACGCAAACCATCTGATGATGAGCATTGTTTGCTCGAAACCTGTAATGGTTGAATAAACAAAATAATAACAAATTGTGACTGGTCGCTGTCTTCCATATCAACACAAATTTGATATCACAGTCGCTGAATTCCACCAATCCATCATGGACAAAATATAATTAAAAACTCAAATGTTTGGTCACATTGTTTGTAATATGGTAATGTCATTGTAATTCTCCTGAGATAACATATTTGTTCAGCTGCATGGTGTTGCTGCAAAAAGAGAATTGCGGTATAGTTTGTAAATAAAATAATTATGGGTCCCATACTACACCACCATATTCAAACAGTGATGTGACAAAAGTTTTGTAATCAAAGTCGCTTACTTCTTTGGAACATTTCGAGCGCTGCCAAGTTTCTTGCACTCAAGAATAGAATTACATATCTTATCTAACGGCGGGCGAATTAATTTTCTTAAACATTATAAAATTCTACAGCTCGGCATACTGATAAATGATGGCAGCTAAATGCGCAAGAGGCGCATGCGCAAAGGGGCTATCGCGTGTCATTCTCAGCCTCATTCACAAAAAATAAACCTTGTAAAACTCGGTCACCTGCTTACGTTGTTTGGTTAGCTGAGTGTTTCCACTTGTTGTTCCGGCAGCTGCAGGCTCAGCAGGAGAGGGAACGCAAGGCGGCCGCGTCCCCCGACGAGGCTGTCCAGGAGACTGCCGCCCCCGACGCCGCCTCCGCCTCCGCGCACTCCTCCCCCTGCTGCGAGCCGTCCCCGGCCGAGAAGACGTCGCCCCCGACGGCCCAGCAGCATCAGTCCCCCGCCTCGCCGCCCCCGGCCACCACGCACCATCACCATCACCACTACCACCAGCACCACGTGGCGCCCGACCAGCAGCCGCCCCCACAGCCCCCGCCGCCGCCCCCGGGACTCGACGTGGTCGGCACGGGCGGCGTCATCGAACTCAGGACCACTTCCTCCACCACCTCTCCCAGCAAGAAGGTAAGTCACAACAGATCAGTTTGTAGGGTACTAACGCACATGGATTTAGTACATGTGCGTTAGTACCCTACTAAATCCGTGTCCATCATCATTGCATTGTATCATCCTTCATCACCATCATTATCACATTTTCGCCATCATTATCTCCTTTTCGCCATGATTATCTCCTTTTCGCCATCATTATCTCCTTTTCGCCATCATTATCTCCTTTTCGCCATCATCATCACCTTTTCGCCATAATCATCACCTTTTCGCCATCATCATCACCTTTTCGCCATCATCATCACCTTTTCGCCATAATCATCACCTTTTCGCCATCATCATCACCTTTTCACCATCATCACCTTTTCGCCATCATCATCACCTTTTCGCCATCATCACCTTTTCGCCATAATCATCACCTATTGGCCATAATCATCATTACATCACCATCATCATCACCACATCATCACCATCACATCATCATCATCATCACATCATCATCACATCATCATCACATCATCACATCATCATCACATCACATCATCATCATCATCACATCATCATCACATCATCATATCATCACATCATAATCATCACATCATAATATCATCACATCATAATATCATCACATCATAATATCATCACATCATCATCACATCATCATCATCACATCATCATCACATCATCATCATCATCACATCATCATCACCATCACATCATCATCACCATCATCACCATCATCATCACCATCACATCGTCATCACCATCACATCGTCATCACCATCACATCGTCATCACCATCACATCGTCATCACCATCACATCGTCATCACCATCACATCGTCATCATCACCATCACATCGTCATCATCACCATCACATCGTCATCACCATCACATCATCATCACCATCACATCATCATCATCATCATCATCATCACCATCCCATCATCATCATCACCCTCCCATCATCATCACCACCATCACATCATCATCATCACCATCATCATCATCATCACCATCTCATGATCATCACCATCCCATCATCATCACCATGACATCATCACCATCACCATCATCATCATCATCATCATCATCTTCATGAGTGGGTGTGTGCGGATTCGTCGGTTGAGTGGGTGCGTTAAGCTTGGCGACGCTCGTGTCTGCAGGTGGCGATGATCCAGCTGAACCAGGACACGGACGTGACGATCACGGGCGTGTACGTGAACAGCACGACGCGGTCGACGCGGCACGAGGGCTACTGCAGCATCGCGGGCATGCAGTACCGCATCTCCAGCACCAGCCACACGCAGACCGAGGCCACGGCCGTCGCCACGGAGACGCTGCAGGTGCGCGCGGACCACGTGAGTACCACACCACTAACTCGGAACCTCCTCACATCAATTATCCAAGTAACATTCGGCGAGAGTTTTTCTCTCTCTCTGGGTAGGGCTACCTAGAGACCACGCAACACCGGTCCCCTGTTAACACAGGCGGCAGTGTGAAATATGAGACATGTGTCCTGCCAGGATTACAACCAGTTTTGTGAGTCCCGACTATCTTAAACTACACGGAGTTCCTTGGGGAATGGAGGGCCTGCTGTAAACGGGACTTACCTGAAATCGCGATCATTTATTTCCTCACAGTCCCACCGGGAGCGTGTCCGAAAGAACTACCAGCCGTTACAGCGGGGATGGTGGGGCTGGGCACACTTCGCCACCCACTTGGGAGTCCGCGGGGAGCGCCGGGGATGCGGCGCCCGCCACTAACCAGGACGGGACGAATATTTAATTGCGATGGAGCGCAGGCTCCGGTGGCAATTACCCTACACACCTAACTCCCCTTTCCTGTACCTGCCTACTTTCGCACTCTAACAAATTTCGTCTTTAAATTTTTTCATCGTTTTTGGTAAATTATTCATCGTTTCTCTTGGTAACTTATTCAAATGCTTGACACCCTTCCCTACGAAACAAAATCTTCCTGTACCCTTCTGCCTGAAATGCAGTGCTAACTTGTGGTCATGGTCAATGCTTTCCTTCATGCACGTCACCTAATTCTTTCCACGCCTCAATCACCAATATTCGCTTTATAACTCCCATGATCCTCTTCACCCTCCTCCTGTCTTGCAATGAATCCCATTCCAGCTGTTTCATCATATCTGATACTGATTGTGTTCTGCAGTGGTTTCCAGAAACAAATCTAGCAGCCTTTTTTGCACAATCTCTAACTCCTGTATTTGATATGCAAAATGTGGACGCCATACAGCACTACCATAGTCAAGCAATGGTCTGACCAAAGTTTTGTAATTCAATTCCTTTATTTCTCTCAAACATCCCCTCATCACTCTCTCCAACAAGTGCAGAACTTTGAAAGCTTTTCCTACCACTTGTCCAGTGTGTCCTGCCCATCTGAGATTGTAATTAAACGTTATCGAAGTATTTTCATTTGCGGGTGTCCATTAATTACGCGAGGTATTTTTCCGGAATTCTGGTGAGGCTTCGTGAGATCTGGTCCAACCAACCCCCCCCCCCTCTAAAAATGACTAATTTTTCTAATCGACTTCGTAACTTTTGAAACCTTTTTTTTTTCTTTTTTTTAGCTCTACAGTCCTATCTACAGAAATTTCCGTTGACCCCCCTCCCCTTTTTCGTGAGATTTCGCCCGACCCCCTCCCCCTATTTCAGATCACGTAATTAATGGACATCCCCTTTCAATTGTTCAACAAGCCGTTCTTTCCCCACCTTATAATCATAATCAACCTTTAGCTTTTTTTTCTTCTATGTATTGATGGAGTGACTCTACTTAGCATTTACCTTCATACCGTGTTGACCTATTCTTTCCAGGTCATTGTCTTCTAACGTTTTGATCCTACTATATACGAGGTGTATTTTTTAAGTAAGTGCCGTTTTGTCACACCGTGGCTGCAACGCTACGGTCGGTGTTCCGCGCATGCGCACTGGGTACCTGCATCTCTTGCCTACGCACTGACGACATTACAGTCTAATTCTTCCTTGTTTACGTTGTTCACTGAGTGTGTAAGATGCCCCCGATAATCGTGAGTCCCGCCGACTGTGAAGTACGGGCTGTTATAAGATTTCTTTGTGCTAAAGGCCTAAAACCGATCGATATTCATCGTGAGATCTGTGCAGTTTACGGACAAAACATTATGAGTGATGGAATGGTGAGAAAGTGGGTGAGAGCATTTAAAGATGGCCGCACAAATGTGCATGATGAACAACGGAGTGGGCGTCCTTCGGTCGTTAATGAAAGTTTGGTGCAGAAAGTGGACACTAAGGTGAGAGAAAACAGACGCTTTACGATTTCGTCCTTGTGTGATGACTTTCCTCATGTTTCTCGTAGTGTTTTGTATGGCATTGTGACCGAGCACTTGAATTACCGAAAATTGTGCTCACGTTGGGTATCGAAAATGTTAACGGATGTGCACAAAACCAAACGTTTAGGCAGTGCATTGACTTTCCTTGAGCGGTACCACAACGATTGTGATGATTTCTTAAGCCAAATTGTTACGGGCGATGAGACATGGGTGGCCTACTGTAACAGCCCTCATACCTGAATTTTGAATAGCATTGTACTGTATGAAGTATTTGTAGTGAGCTAAAGTTTGCTTGAAAGTGATTTGATATGTTTATTTTGTAAATTCTTGTAAATCAGTGTATATAGACTTTGTTTTATGTAAGAAAATTATTTAAAGTCCATTTAATATGTTTAAGAACCGAATGGTGCAATAGAATTTCTTAAATGTTTGTAATTCCATGTATTAATGTAAGTTACGATGTCTACAGGACAATTTTCTACAGTTTGAGAGGATTTCTGTAAATAATTTTGTATTTAAGTATCTCTAATTACCATTTCGGATCATTTTGTAATGTTATTAATTAATTTTGTATCAATTATGTGATTTTTTTAATGTGTTTGATTGTTTGAGTGATTGTTAATGATCGAGAAATATCGGGCGGATGCCTTTGAAGAATTCTCGTAATTTCGATAGATACTATATAAACAGATCGCCTGGACAGAGAGATTCATTAAGTTAGTAAAAGAAGTTAGTTAGTTGACAGCATTCAGTGTTAGAGAGAGTTTCATTCATTTGAGTTCACAGAGATTATCTTTGCGACTATTCAGAAGTGCATCTCTGTATTGTACCTATGCTTGTGAATATCGCTGACTTGTTGATTTGAAAGAAATAAACAGACATCTTCATACATAATATTTTTTGGTGGACTTTTTAATTAATTAATCAGTAATTAAACCACCGAAGAACGTTAATACTACGTCACACATGAATCAAGGCAACAGTCCATGAAATGGCGGCATTCAGATTCGCCCAAAAAAGTGAAGTTCAAGCAAACGATTTCTGACCGGAGAATCATGTGCAAGTTGAGCAAGGGCATCGTTTAGCTGTATGAGAATTCCCGTCCACATGTGGCTAATCAGACCAAAGATCTCATCACATCTTTTCGATGGGAAACTCTAGATCATCCTCCGTACAGCCCTGATCTGGCGCCCAGTGACTACCATCTGTTCCTGCACTTGAAGAAACACCTGGGCGGTCAGCGTCTTGAAGACGATAACGAAGTCAAAACAGTTGTGATGCAGTGAACACAAGTCAGGCGGCAGACTTCTATGAGAAGGGTTTTCAAAAACTGGTACTACGTTATGACAAGTACCTCAAAATTGAAGGGAATTATGTAGAAAAGTAGAGTAAGGTACAGGCTTTCACATAAAAATAAAATTATTGAGATATACAGGGTGTTACAAAAAGGTACGGCCAAAGTTTCAGGAAACATTCCTCACACACAAACAAAGAAAATATGTTATGTGGACATGTGGCCGGAAACGCTTACTTTCCATGTTAGAGCTCATTTTATTACTACTCTTCAAATCACATTTAACATGGAATGGAAACACACAGCAACAGAACGTACCAGCGTGACTTCAAACACTTTGTTACAGGAAATGTTCAAAATGTCCTCCGTTAGCGAGGATACATGCATCCACCCTTCGTAGCATGGAATCCCTGATGCGCTGATGCAGCCCTGGAGAATGGCGTATTGTATCACAGCCGTCCACAATACGAGCACGAAGAGTCTCTACATTTGGTACCGGGGTTGCGTAGACAAGGGCTTTCAAATGTCCCCATAAATGAAAGTCAAGAGGGTTGAGGTCAGGAGAGCGTGGGGGCCATGGAATTGGTCCGCCTCTACCAATCCATCGGCCACTGAATCTGTTGTTGAGAAGCGTGCGAACACGTAGACTGAAATGTGCAGGAGCTCCATCGTGCATGAACCACATGTTGTGTCGTACCTGTAAAGGCACATCTTCTAGCAGCACAGGTAGAGTATCCCGTATGAAATCATGATAACGTACAGTACGTACTAACGAAAGTAAAATGAGCTCTAACATGGAAAGTAAGCGTTTCCGGACAAATGTCCACATAACATATTTTCTTTGTTTGTGTGTGAGGAATGTTTCTTGAAAGTTTGCCGTACCTTTTTGTAACACCCTGTATATACAAATTATATATACAGGGTGGATTCACGAAGATATGCAAATATTTTAATATGTTTTCTACAAGTAAAACTAAAGGAAAACGTTCATATAAACATAGATCCGCAAATGTTTAGTTACGGAGTTACGGCTAATTAAATATTTTGCCTGAAATTTAGCATAAGTCTCTCCATCTCTGTATGTTCCGTCTCGCCGACGTAAACACCGCCACAGCTGCAGGGGATTTCATAAACACCTGTTAGCTAATGTGGGTGTAATATGTCTTTTACCCTGCTTTATGACTGGCCAAGTTTGCGGTGAGCCTTGTACACCAGTTCGCACCACCGCCCGCTTAAACAATTTCCCAATCCCGTCTGTGATAACTCGTACATATGTGAGACAGGGAATTTCCTAGGCACATTGATATCATGGGATAACTTAACGTCCATGTTGTTTTTAGTTCTTAAAACCCTTATGATCTCGGATTCACTATAGGCGTTGTCTCGGAATTTTCTTTTAAGGGGGCATCCATTAATTACGTGAGGTGTTTTTTTCTGAAAATTCAGACCCTGCCCCCCACCTCCTGGTGATGAGATTTGGTAGGACCGTCCCCCCCCCTGTTGACAACCTCATAATTTTTTGAGACTTTTTTTTATTATTTTCTCCAGTTTTCAGGGGCGTTTATGGCCCCCTAAAGTTTTTTGTAGACTGTTTTTGGCTCTTCTGTTCAAGGCATTACTTAGTGTGATAGTGTGATAGTAAAAGTGACAAGAACATAGTGTGATAGAAGAAGTGACATGAACATAGTGTGATAGTAAAAGTGACAAGAACATAGTGTGATAGTAAAAGTGACAAGAACATAGTGTGAAAGAAGAAGTGACATGAATATAGTGTGATAGTAAAAGTGACAAGAACATAGTGTGATAGTAAAAGTGACAGAACATAGTGTGATAGAAGAAGTGACATGAACATAGTGTGATAGTAGACCTGACATATAGATATTGTGATAGTAGGCCTGCCAAGTCGATACGTTCGTACTAGGCTAAGATAACGTGGTATTTCTGTCGACTCCCCCCCCCTCTGGATTCCCCCATATATTTCACCTCACGTAATTAATGGACGCCCCTAACTGTCTCCATTTCTTCGCTGAGATTTTTCGAGTCAAATACTGTCTTCGCTCTTAAGTTCAATGTTGTCAATACGACAAAATAGTATGAACTTAATATATAGGATTGAAATTAATTGGATGCTGAGTGTGATGGCTGTTACTTTGATTGAGGAGGTTGGAACGCTAATAACAGCGCGTAGACTGGCCCTGTGTTGTTGTGTCAGCGCAGCGACCGGAATAGACTGTATTTGGGTCAGGGCTGCCGCCGCGCCAGCCAGTCAGGTGGGAGGGAGACAGCTGGACTGCGCCTCTCCACCCTACCAGACCAGCGCGTCATACACCTGCCAAAAGTGCACTGTCTCTATGTGTTGGGAGGAGGGGGGACAATCCTGATCACGGAAAAAAATGCATGGTTCCTGATTAGCAGATAGTGTTATTTAGATCTGAGAAGTATGTAGCGTCATACTGGGCCCGACAGGTGCTTAGTGTGATATTACGACCGACAAGTAGTTAGCGTCACCTACTCCAGACATATAGATAGTGCGCTGCTAGGCCTGATAAGTAAATAGTAGGATACTGGGCCACATAAGTAGATAGCGTCATATTAGTCTCGGCGGCCAGATAGCGCTATATTCGGTCTGACAAATCGATAGTGTCATTCTAGTACTGACAAATACATAGTGTGATATTAGGACTGGCAAGTAACCAACGTCGTATTAGTCCTGACAAGTAGATAGAGGAAATAGTAGTCCTGACAAGTCTATAGCTTCATACTAGGCTTGACATTTCGGTAGCGTGATACTAGCCCTGTCAATTAGGTAGTGTGATACTACGCCTAAGAAGTAGATAGTGTGATAGTAGACGTGACATGAACTTAGTGTGATAGTAAAAGTGACAAGAACATAGTGTGGTAGTAAAAGTGACAAGAACATAGTGTGATAGTAAAAGTGACAAGAACATAGTGTGATAGAAAACGTGACATGAATATAGTGTGATAGTAAAAGTGACAAGAACATAGTGTGATAGAAGAAGTGACATGAACATAGTGTGATAGAAGAAGTGACATGAACATAGTGTGATAGTAGACCTGACATTTAGGTATTGTGATAGTAGGCCTGCCAAGTCGATACGTTCGTACTAGGCTAATAAGCGAATAGCGTCATGTTATACATGACAAGTTGATAGTGTGATACAAGGCCTTTCAAGTAGATAGTGCAATACTAGGCCTTGCAAGTAGATAGTGCAATACTAGGCCTTGCAAGTAGATAGAGTGATAACTCTGGCAAGTGGATAAGTAGATTCTAACTCTGGCAAGTAGATGGCGTCATGTTATAAACGACAAGTAGATAGCTTCATACTATGCCTGGGCAAGTAATATCGTCATACCAGACTTGACAAGTAGATGGCGCACGAGCTCCTTTCTTCCGCATCTCGTATCGTAAACAAACAGATGTGAAGCGCAGATGGCATTCCGCGTGGCGTACGTGCGCGCACGCGGAGCTGTGACTCACGCGCGGCAGGTGTGTGGACACTGTGCGCGTGACCTCGGGGCGCAGCCAATCACGCACGAGCAGCGCCTGCGGGCCCCCGCGTACGCTAGCCCGCCACGCCGCCCTGTGCTATTGGCAGAGTCGGCGCAGGGGCTGCCGTCACAGAGTCACTCCCGACAAATCTAGTCCGCATCAGCGTACCGCTACACTGCAAACGACTTTGCTGATTGTTCACTCAGCCGACAAGTTTCGACCGATTATTATTCTCTTCTCAACAGATCGCGTTACAAGATGGACAACTGACTTTATTGAAGTGATGAGTGAGAACTCTCTATATTAAGGTTATCACGTCTGGTCATGGAAAAGGTGAATGAGTAAACGAAATTTTTTTCAGAGATATTGAGTACAGGCATTTTAGACAGATTTTAGGGGTAACCTCAAAAAAAAATAATGTTGAGCTGAAATATATGCAGCATGTGAGCGACATTCTCTATGATTATATGGTATATTGGCCATCTCTACGAATATACTTACAGATTCAAGAATGGCTAGCAAATTCTTTAGGTCCTGAAGATTGGGACTTGAAAATTCAGAATGGAACTCTTGTGCTAGTGACTTGCACTTGCTCCGAATCATCTCCTCAATTTGGTGCCCTGCTATTGTAAGAACATATGCGAAATAGATTGAATGTGTGCGTTGTGGGCTGGAGTGTTCACTAATGTGTGGATATTGCCGAAGATCTGCATGCGATAAAGTCACCTATAATAGGTCCAGACGATGAGTACGATGATGAAGCTGAACATTAAATTTCATTCAAAGATTTTAATAAAAATTTGTATAATTCATAATTTTGGAAAATGTTTCGTCATTTTCAAGGTTTCTTTCTGTCAGTTTATATATAATGCCAAGGGCACAAAATCTCAGCGCACTGTTCAAAGAGATTAGAATGATGCAGACAGAAGAGGAAGGGTAAGCGGAACGGCGTTTATGCTTAGATATGGGCGTTGTTTCGAATATTTCGATGATATCTCACCAACCGTTTGTCAAAAAAAACATGATGAATACATCATTTCAATGCTGAAACTGTGTTCTGCAGCTTTGATAATAGGCCTTCGAAAGTTTTTAGCAAATCTTACTTTGTTACAAAATAAGTCATATTTCGTACCTGTTTCACTATCAAATGTGAGATTTTTTACTTCTGTCCAATAATTACGTCCAAAACTACGCCGTCTTTCAATAATTAGCCTTTCCAATTACTTGTAGCGCAATTACATGATACAAAAGCTGATATTTTAAGACCTACAAGAAGTTTATACTGATTATGACATTTAAGCCTTAATTGAAAACTTTTGCCCTGATAAAACTATGAAGAGGACACCTCAGAGATAGGGACTTTTCAAGACATGATTCTTAGGTAGTAAGTAATATCTGTTCCAATTTTCAGGTCTACATTATATTTTTTTCCGGTTAATACCCATAATGACCGGGGAGCGGCGCGCGGAGCTCTCGGCCCAGCGTTGACTCACGTGTGCTTGTTTCAACGCGTATCTCGACAACCATATGTCACAGAGGGATGTACGATATACCATTTTAATGCTGAAAGTGTGTACTACAACTTTTGTCATAGGTCTCGACCTGGAAACTTTGACAGTTTTTCCGCAATGCAGAGAAATTAAAAAAAAAGTTATGTTTCGTGCTGCCTTCATGATAAAATGTGACTGTACTTTTACTTTTAAATAATAATAGTGCCGATATTACTCTTTTATGCAGTGGTTAGTCTATCCTAATTACCTAGGGTGCAATAAAACGTTACTGAGTCTGACATTTTAAATTTTACAACGAGTTTATACAGATTTGGCACTCAATCCCTATTTAAGCCCTTGTGACCTAAAAAAACTATGACGCAGACACCCTAGAGGTGGGGACTTTTTAATACGTGTTTATTACGTACTAAGGAACGTCTGTGCCAAATTTCAGCTCTACATTATTATTTTTTTAGGTTAAAACCTAAAATGCCTGTACTACACTGCAAACGACTTCGGCTGATTGTTCACTCAGCCGACAAGTTTCGACCGATTATTATTCTCTTCTCAACAGATCGCGTTACAAGATGGACAACTGACTTTATTGAAGTGATGAGTGAGAACTCTCTATATTAAGGTTATCACGTCTGGTCATGGAAAAGGTGAATGAGTAAACGAAATTTTTTTCAGAGATATTGAGTACAGGCATTTTAGACAGATTTTAGGGGTAACCTCAAAAAAAAATAATGTTGAGCTGAAATATATGCAGCATGTGAGCGACATTCTCTATGATTATATGGTATATTGGCCATCTCTACGAATATACTTACAGATTCAAGAATGGCTAGCAAATTCTTTAGGTCCTGAAGATTGGGACTTGAAAATTCAGAATGGAACTCTTGTGCTAGTGACTTGCACTTGCTCCGAATCATCTCCTCAATTTGGTGCCCTGCTATTGTAAGAACATATGCGAAATAGATTTGAATGTGTGCGTTGTGGGCTGGAGTGTTCACTAATGTGTGGATATTGCCGAAGATCTGCATGCGATAAAGTCACCTATAATAGGTCCAGACGATGAGTACGATGATGAAGCTGAACATTAAATTTCATTCAAAGATTTTAATAAAAATTTGTATAATTCATAATTTTGGAAAATGTTTCGTCATTTTCAAGGTTTCTTTCTGTCAGTTTATATATAATGCCAAGGGCACAAAATCTCAGCGCACTGTTCAAAGAGATTAGAATGATGCAGACAGAAGAGGAAGGGTAAGCGGAACGGCGTTTATGCTTAGATATGGGCGTTGTTTCGAATATTTCGATGATATCTCACCAACCGTTTGTCAAAAAAAACATGATGAATACATCATTTCAATGCTGAAACTGTGTTCTGCAGCTTTGATAATAGGCCTTCGAAAGTTTTTAGCAAATCTTACTTTGTTACAAAATAAGTCATATTTCGTACCTGTTTCACTATCAAATGTGAGATTTTTTACTTCTGTCCAATAATTACGTCCAAAACTACGCCGTCTTTCAATAATTAGCCTTTCCAATTACTTGTAGCGCAATTACATGATACAAAAGCTGATATTTTAAGACCTACAAGACGTTTATACTGATTATGACGTTTAAGCCTTAATTGAAAACTTTTGCCCTGATAAAACTATGAAGAGGACACCTCAGAGATAGGGACTTTTCAAGACATGATTCTTAGGTAGTAAGTAATATCTGTTCCGATTTTCAGGTCTACATTATATTTTTTTCCGGTTAATACCCATAATGACCGGGGAGCGGCGCGCGGAGCTCTCGGCCCAGCGTTGACTCACGTGTGCTTGTTTCAACGCGTATCTCGACAACCATATGTCACAGAGGGATGTACGATATACCATTTTAATGCTGAAAGTGTGTACTACAACTTTTGTCATAGGTCTCGACCTGGAAACTTTGACAGTTTTTCCGCAATGCAGAGAAATTAAAAAAAAAAAAGTTATGTTTCGTGCTGCCTTCATGATAAAATGTGACTGTACTTTTACTTTTAAATAATAATAGTGCCGATATTACTCTTTTATGCAGTGGTTAGTCTATCCTAATTACCTAGGGTGCAATAAAACTTTACTGAGTCTGACATTTTAAATTTTACAACGAGTTTATACAGATTTGGCACTCAATCCCTATTTAAGCCCTTTTGACCTAAAAAAAACTATGACGCAGACACCCTAGAGGTGGGGACTTTTTAATACGTGTTTATTACGTACTAAGGAACGTCTGTGCCAAATTTCAGCTCTACATTATTATTTTTTTAGGTTAAAACCTAAAATGCCTGTACTACACTGCAAACGACTTCGGCTGATTGTTCACTCAGCCGACAAGTTTCGACCGATTATTATTCTCTTCTCAACAGATCGCGTTACAAGATGGACAACTGACTTTATTGAAGTGATGAGTGAGAACTCTCTATATTATGGTTATCGCGTCTGGTCATGGAAAAGGTGAATGAAATTTTTTTCACAGATATTGAGGGGCTGCGGGAGAATTTCATTCATTGTTCTCGAAACAATTGGCACAACCAATTAAATTTTCGGAATACCTTAGAATGAAACCAGAAACTTTTTTTTTATCTATTTTGGAAGGAATCCGACCTGCTGTAGAAAAAATAATCGGATTTCAGGGAATATATTTCTTCAGAAGAAAGGCTTGCTGTTACACTGAGGACACGATTAGCTGTGAAGATCTTGCTCTCTCTTATTTCGCCACAGAATTATGAGAAATTATGTATAATAGTTTTACAGGGATTAAAATTGCTATTGACGGAAATGGTTTTCCCCGAAGTAAAGCCAGGGCTGGCGCTAGGATTCTCAGGTAAGCATTCTTAGGTCCCTCCCCCCTCTCCCCCTTAACAAACCTTTTTACCTCAAACGTTGGTTTTTTTCGGATAAGATCAGAAAATTTTAATACAAAAAGTAAGGATCTTTTTTAATAAATATTTTTAATATTTGATTCCTATTTAGCGGACCCTCTTCGGAAGTGGGTGCTTTTGCCCCGTTTATCCCCCCCCCCTTTCCATGAAGCCGGCCCTGAGTGCAGCACGAAATTCAAAGTGCGGCACGAATATTTATGTACCACCAGCCATCATATTAAAGCGCTCGTCAGCGAGAAATTTACAGACAGACATGATCCAATTGTTTCCGTCGAGAGGAATTCAACAGATTCCGCCTCCCATCAGTGTTGTGACGCAAAGAATGGGCAAAGTCAATAATATAAGGCAATGTTAATAAACTGTGTTTACTTTTATTTACTCTTCTTTCAATTAATGAAGTTTATTTAAAAAAGTTTTTTGATTGGTAGTATTTTGTTCAGTATCATTTACGGTATATGGTATGAAATATCCTTGAATGACCGTATCAGACCATATAAGTATGCTAAACTGATTTTGGGATTAAACGTTTTAACTAAAATATACCGAGCGTGGTGGGTGAGAGGTAACGCTCTGGCCTCGCATTCGGGAGGACGGAGGTTCGAATCCCCATCGGGGCATCCCAATTTGATTCTCCATGGTTTCCTCAAATCACACCAGGCGACTGTATTTGGTAATGAAGAGTTATATTCTGGATCGTATTTAATCATTTATTCATTCAGGTATTAATTCAGTAAAGTCATGTTTCAGTTATATTCGTCCGAAGAAGCTATTCAGTCATTAGCAATGTTAAGCTGATCACATTGTAGCTATGTGAGAGTGCCGTTCCCTTCCAGCATAACGTTAGATTTGCGGATAAATGTATGGTTGGGTTTCTGTAATTAGTGTGTTTAAATTATCCATTGTGTCTTCTAAGTCATTTACTATCGTTAGGTTAGAACCCAAATTATTTCAGATAATTGTGGGGAAGAGTTTGTGATATATCGGCAAGGTAAGATCTATAATAAGTATATCACTGTTAGAGCAGTTCGGGATCCCTGCTATATCAAAGATCGCCCTGGTGTCAATATCCTTATCCTGACAAATAACATCTTGGTGCCCACAAGTAGATAATCTGTTATAATCTGGAAGATGGCATAAAATCCTAAGATCGCTTCTAAGAACCCCTTCAAATCAATCACGGCCATAATAACCTCCCCACAACAGGATGCTTTTTTCGAAAGGCCATAGTGGAATTCCTTGCTAGTACCTTCCCCTCCACGTCTGTAATGACCTCGACGTCGACGAGGCGTAAAGCCATGGGTAAAAAAATAAAAGAGAGTAGTATGTCATATTGGACGTTTTTTCAGTTGATATAAATTTTCTTATGTTCAATACTGGTTTGAAATATGTTCAAAGTCTTTGTGATTTAATTTAAAATTACTTCCATTTAGCACCAAGTAGTATTAAGTAAGTTTTAATTGTTTTAAGTAATGACATGGTCTCATTGTTTGCCTTTGTTTGTATATTCTTACAATTTTCTCTGTCACTAATAAAATGTCGGTTTGATTTTTTTTTCTTCTGGATTTACGTCGAGGTCATTAATGACTTGAAAGGACTCCGGACAAGGAACGGGAAGGAATTCGGCCATGGCCTATTTTATGACCATTCGCCTGGACTGGTTTCGGAAAGCCATGTAAAATCGAAAAATGGGTGGTCGGGGGAAGGGGGAGGGAGCGAAATAGATTTTCGCGGAATATCACTAAGAGAAAAGTTACACCAGTCCGATAATGTAATGTGCCTTGGTTATTTTAGGCGAAGAGATCACAGTTTTTTTTTGGAATTGCAAAATAAATTGAATCTCGATATTTCTCGTTTAATAGCAATCTTGTCATCAAATCTGGGAAATTTAGTCTTCCCGGGTTTTCTGCCGTATGTTGTTGAAATGCGACAACGAGATTTCGGCGGCTGACTCAGCGCTGGTTCTCCCTGCACAACATCCAACCTGAAGATGGCGGCAGAGTCAGCCGCCGAAAGCTCGTTGTCGCATTTCAACAACATACGGCGGAAAACCCGTGAAGACTACATTTCATCGATACGCCGTGAAATCCTTCAATCTCACAAATCTGGGAAAGATTCTTTAACAGCGTCTGTTAATCCTCCGTCCTACGAGTTACATTAGTACGCCTCTATTTTTTTCAGTAGTTGTCATATTTCTTGCGTTTGAAAAAAGAATGACTGACTTATTTTCTCAGTTTGTAGCTATTTCGATTGATTTTAACATTTGTAACGTTCAGTAACACCTACGGAGGGAGATTGTACTGCAGTGGTATCTTCACTTTGTACGGGAGGCTAGTTAATGCATTAAACTCAAGTATACCTTGTGGAACTGCGTTTTAATTCTGAAACGAGAAGAAAAAGACGGACACGCGGAGGAATGGAAAGAAGCGTGTTTAACACAATTAGCAAAAACCGCTATCAGATAATAAAAATTACGTTACAGAGCAAGTATGAAAGAGGCTTTCGATTAAGCTGAGTTACTCAAACGGAAGTGGACTGGATATACAGGGCGAGTCAAAAGTCCTTGGACACCTTCATAAGTTGGAAGAGTGGAGGGAAAACTGAAAAGTGATGATGGGAACTCTTCCAACTTATGAAGGTGTCCAAGGACTTATGACTCGCCCTGTATAACGACGACATGTGAGCCACGGGAAGAATAGTTGAGGGAAAAGGGAGATCAAGGAGAAAACACGGAAAAAGGTAACATGGCATACGAATGGCTAACTAAAATACAGTATGGTCTGATAGGAGCAAACGCCAAAGATGTTACAGGAGGTGGCATTGTGAGTAGCCAGTAGAGAGCAGGATATTGTTAGACCTGGCGAGATGGGGTTGCAAGCAGACTGCGTAGCGACCAGAAATAGAACTTAGGGCGAGGGTGGAAGGGCTCGCTAGGGATCCTCTTGCGCCCTTCTACAGCCCTCAGGTCGAACACAGATTCTACGCGCGTACTTTTTACTACTCTTGTACGCCCACACAACAGGGAGGAAAGATACGAGAGTGGAATTTTCCATCACTGCTCTGCTAGACACATGTAATGACGTCATACTACAGGGTGATCACGAAAGGAGTCCCTGATTTTCCAAAAGTAAAATCTCAAAAACAAAGATCGACGGAAAAAAAAAACAACTACAAATGATGAAGAATTGAAATTGGACCATGGCCAGAAAGAAGAAGAAACCCTTCTCGGGCTTCCAGCAGCATAAAAATGTCACACTTGTGGGACGTTTCGAAGGCGTCCAGCTTAGCCCTCATTTTGATTAACTTTTTATTTACTCTTAGTGCTTACAAAATTTATTGTTTTTTTGTTCCCTGTATTGTGGACGAAACACCATACTAAATCAGGATTAAAAGTATCCTAAATGTTAACTTATGACTATGCTAATTTCGTTGAAATTCGTTCATTAGTTTTTGGGATAAGATTTCACACCTACCGTTAATCATAAATTTGAAAATTTGATGCTTAGTCCTCTGTGCCATGTGGTAGTATATATATTGTGATCAGCATAAAAATCACCGTAAATTCTAACCACTGCCGTAAGCGGGCGTCCAGTAATTACGTGAGGTGAAATAGGGAGGAGGGGGTCCGAAAAAATATCACAAAACCTCACCAAGGGGGAGGGGGGGTGGATGGGAGGTTTACCGAAATCTCACGTGAGGTTTTGAAATCCTTATAGGATGGTAGAGCTAAAAAAAAAGTCTACAAATGACGCGAAAGTCGATTTTAGCGGGGCACTTTCGTCCAAAAACCGACCTTACAGGCTGTATAACCGCCCTTGGGAGCATGAGACCTAAATAAAAAAAAAGGTCTCAAAAAGTTGCGAGGTCTCTTACTGTGATACATGTTGCTGCGATTATAGTCCACGAGAAAATTTCGTCGTTAAAATCTATACGTAGGAATTATATAGCTAAATTGAAATGTTTTCTCAACAGTAAGAACTATCCGAAAAACTATTCACTGTATAGAAAAAACAGTTTGTTGATATCTCTGTGATATCCGCTGCTGCTATGTAGGGGCTTGGCTCTGTCTCACACGTGCGGCTTTTATTATTACTTTTTCCCTTTAATGAGAAAATTTCTTAAATTTTGAGGTTCCTAAATGGAGACTTTGATCTTTAATAAGATGCCTCATTTATCGATTTTCGGTTAGTTATGAAGGGAGCAAGCGCGATGGGTGCGGTAACGTTCTGGCCTCGCATTCGGGAGGACTGCGGTTCGAATCCCCGTCCGGGCATCCAGATTTGGGTTTTCCATGGTTTTCCAAAATCACTCCAGGCAAATGCCGGGATGCTTCCTTCAAAAGGCCATGGCCGAATTCCTTCCCATTCCTTGCCCCCATCCTTGCCCCCCATCCTTGCCCCCCATCCTTTCCCGTCTCTAGACCTCGATGTTAAAAAGAGACGTAAAGCAGTTAAAAAAAAAAAAAATTCAAAAGGACAAGGCCGAATTTCTTCCCGTTCCTTGTCCCCTGTCTGTTCCGGTTTATAATGACCTCGACCAGAGGCAAAGCCATAAGTAAAAAAATAAAGAGAGAGAGAGAGACAGCGAGATTGGTTACTTTGTTAGGGGGTCTACAAACGGCGCAGATGTCTACTGTAGAGGGGGTATTAGGTCTGGAAACCGCCCTCGGAAACGTGAGAGCTAAAAAAAGGCTAAAAAAGCTGTGAGGTAGATTAGCAGGGTTAGGGGGCCTTATCAAAATCTCGCGTCATTTTAGGGGGGGGGGGTTCAGCCAGATCTCACCAAGTCTCATCAGAGGGGGGGAGGGCGTTCCGGAATTCCGGGAAAAACATCTCACGTGATTAATGGACGCCCCCTTAGTGGAGGGAACAGGCGGTGGTAAGAACTGTAGAGGCAGCCAGGGATTGTAATATGTGGCTGTGGTGATGTCTGATAGTGTTGTTTGGGACAGTGTGTAACGCCTCCTACGGTTTACTGAGTGAGTCACCACGTGAAGGTCGGGACCAGTGGTGACGAAACCACGCGTGATCTGTCACTCGTAGCCACCAACTTTGTAACCCTACAGCCGGTTCCACTGCCCCCGTTACAGTGGTACAGCGCATTATTCTGTCTCGTAACATCGGAGGACGCGAGATCGAATCCCCGTCGGACTATCGAGATTTCGGTTTTCCCTGTATTCCCGGAATCACTCCATGCGAATGCCATAATGGTTCCTTCAAAAGACATGACTTAATGGCTCCCCGTTCCTTGTACCCCATCCTTTTCCAGCCTCTAATGACAGTGAGCTGAAAATGAAATATAAATAAAAAGGCAAAACCCGCTAGAGTGGTCCAGTGCGTTGCTATGACGCACACTGGGTGGGTAAGATATCATGTTCGACTCCTGGATCCCACGTACAGGCCGACCTGGTTGTATCTCCGCGTCATAAACTGCACATTACACAAACAAAAATACCCAAAAACGTTACACGTTCCGATAGGTTTAAGTACGTAGGCTCTAACAAACCCGGTTTGAATTCAGGCAGGACATAGGTCCTCTCATGGTTCACACTGGCAACCTGAATACAACAAGGGACCAGCGGCAAGTGGTTCTTAGACGGACGAAAAAAATACAAAAAAAAACTCGTGTAACTGTGCAGCAGTAGTTAGTATAATGTAAAAAAAAAAAATGTATATAGCAGTTACAGTACGAGGAATTGTTGAATCGCCTCAACGGAAAAAGAGGAAAGAAATTTGTGTTAAAATATATATACAAGCGGGACATAACCAGCGTAGCTGAACATAAATCAAGATAATATTGGTATAATTATAGAAAAAAAAGTAACAGGAAAGGTTGAAGCAGTAACTACTGCACGAGGCACGAATGTTGTAAGGTATTTCGTTTATACAATAATAATAAGGCCTCATTACAATTCTTTTGAATTGCGTTTTGGATAAGGTAATAAGAGTATGGGAAGAGAAACTCGAGGGAAGGGGACTTAATCATGAGATAAGATTAGGTTCGAAGCACAAAGGGGTTGGGGTAAACTGTTTGGCCTTCGCTGATGACATAGCAGTCCTCTCCGGAAGTATAGAACCGCACTCGAACAAATCAACCTTCAGAAAGAAATACGAGGAAAAGTTGGACTTCATATCTCTTAAATATCTACGTGAAGTAATTCAGATTAATGGGCTTGATAAGGAAGCAAACATATCAAGAGCAAGAAAACTAGAACTAGCATACCAACTGACTAAAGATACATACAATAAGAAGAATCTTTCAAGGAAAACTATAATCAAACACTACAACACGGTAATCAAACCAGGTCTGTACGCCTTAGAATGTTTGTTCACTATGAAAAATGGAGAAATAGAAGAGGTAGTGAAAAAGAAAAGGAAAATCTTGAGACAAATTTGTGGTCACTAAATATTGAAAATGGTGAGTTTAGACAACGGAGAAACAAAGATCTATACAAAGAAGAAGAAATTGAAAGGATGTCAGACACGATCAGAAAGAGGAAAATCAGTTATTTTGGTCACATAATGAGAATGGATAACAACAGACTTACAAAAAGAATTTTCAGTCATGTTTACAAGAGTAAGACGGGCAACCAGTGGATCCAAGGAGTAAAGGAAGATATGATTGAGATCGGAATAACAGAAGATTTAAAACAAGATAGAGCAACTTTCAGGAGAAAGTTTCAAGAGTTTCCAAGAGAAGAGGAAATGAAATAACATATGGACGGAAGAAAGTAGGAAACAGCAAAGTGAAAGGATGAAGAACTATTGGAAGTCAGGAAAAGGAGGATTGAAATGAATGCGCGGGATTACTTTTCGTGATCCTTAGATAGCCGATATCGAAGAGAAGTAGATGGCCTCATTGCATACTTCGTTCCTTGTTTTTGGGACAGTTATAATTCTTCGTAATCTGAAAATAAGTTAATTCTATTTGCAACGTGAAAACTGTAATGGGAAGTTGACAGTCTCATATTATTTTTTCAATTCAATTCTTAACTTAATTAGCTTGAATACGAGTAATTGGTGATTAGGATGACGACAATGTTTTTGCTGTCGGGATTGCCCAGTCTGGGAGCTGGGCCAATCGGGAAACAGGCTTTATAGTCCGTTCAGTTAACACAGGCGGCTCATGGTCAGTCTGCTCTATCCCCACTCCGCTGACCTTATCCCTACATCGGAAGGGGAAATTTGAGACCCGCCTACCTGGACACAGCGGTCAGCTCAGAGGGGCAAGGTGAGCGTAACCTTAAGCCGCCAGTTGTGAGTGAACAGGGTATAGTAATGCTATGTTTCAGTGAAGACTATGTGGAAGGTCCCCGTTACCTAGGTTGCTTGTATGTTCTCCTTGATTCTGTTGTCTCCTTGGATTTGTTTACAGTGATGGATGTCGCTTGGAGTGATGTTGTGATGCTTGTTTCCAGGCTGCGCCCGAGCCGGTGTCGGTGCCCGTGAAGTCGTACACGCCGCTAGGGGCGCTGTCGTCGATGCAGCCGCCTGGCGGGCCTCCGACCGCCCCCGGCCAGGGGCAGGTCCAGCCGCCCCCGCAGCAGCAGCCGCCCCCGCCTGGGCCTCCAACCGGCCAGCCCCCGCAGCCTCCACCGCCGCACCACCACCATCACCACCACCACCCGGCGCACCACCGCACGGTCAGTACCACAGCACCTGTCATCGTCCACGCGCGTCAACTATTGCCCAGTGACCCCGCATTCCTTGTCTGTTTTTTATATTAGTTCTTCAGTAAACTAGAGCAATAATGATCGCGCTATCGACGCGCTGTAAGACCCTAATAGTTTCTACGTCGGTAGCGATAGTAACTCCATATGCACACCTTCTCATCAAAAGTTGCACTTCACCCGTATCACGTTCCCTATTATTGGAGATTAATATGGGGTGGGACAACCCTTTGCTTTTATGACGACTGTAACTCTGCTGGGGAGATTTTCAATGAAGTGTCTGAATGTCTCTGGAGGACTGGCAGTTGAATATTCCTCGAGAACTGAAACCATAGAAGTTAGTGATGTTGGACGCTGTGATTTGGAACGAGGTCGACATTCTAACCCATCCCAATATTCATGTTAAAAAAAATAAAATATTATGTCATGTTTTTGGCTCTATGGAGGAAGCCTAAATGCCATTAATTAAAGAAAAACTTATGAATTCATTAGATTTCCATGATTCTATAAAGAGCCCTCCCTATAAGATTGTTCGTGGTTTAATTAATACGGTAATTAAGTAGTCCACAATGTATTTCAGTTTAGATTTGTTTTTTTATTCTCAAAGAAACTCGACGTGAACGATAGTGTTTACATGCATAGATACAATCCAGAGATTGCATGCAACACTCCTTCCACAGATATTACAGTCGGTGGAAAAACTCTGCCGAAAAAACTAACTCCTCTGTCTTGAATGATCGCTTTATATAAACTCTACCGAAATTTCTAGAACACTTCAATAGCTTCCGTCAGATAATTCTCGAACATTAACAATACTTAAACAATTGAAACATATTAAAAACAATCAGAATTAATACATAATCATTTAACATCATTACAAAATGGTCAGAAACGGAAATTAAAGATACTTAAACACAAAATTATTAACAGAAATCATTTTAAACTGTAGCAAATTGTCCTTTAGACATCATAACTTGCCTTAATACTTGGAATTACGAACATTTAAGCAATTCTTTTACACAATTCTGTTCTTAAACATATTAAATGGCCTTTAAATAATTTCTTTTCATAAAACAAAGTTTATATACACTGATTTACAGGAAATTGTAAAACAAACATATCCTACTATATAAAAAGCTAACGTGGCGTCTGCGTGCGTCGTCTATAGCTGCTTCTCCTATTGGCTAACCAACGGCCAATCATCAACTATCATATTACGTTCGTACCACCATCTTGCTTTTCGTTTATTTACAGCTAGACACTGAAATTCATATAAGGAGAAGGAGATTCAATATTTGCGCTATTTTATCCGTATCAGTTAGACACAGAAATTTAGAAGGGGATTCAATATTTACGCTACTTTATCTGCATCAGTTATGAGCATAACCTAAGAATTTTTTTGGCAGAAGGTGAGAAGCAATGAAGTTTATTAAAAACTAGGAGAAATGTACATAATGCGAAATGTATTTGTCACATAAATAACAGTTACCCGTTTACGAAATTATAGTCTCCGTAATCTAAAGTGAAATGCATTTTTTATTTTAAAATCGTAACAAAATACTCTGATAATCTAACGAGAATAACGTATTCGTATAACTAAAGATATCATTAAGGATGACTTATTCGTTTCTCCTTATAAGCTTTTCCATAATAAATTCCAGTACCATTATATATGATACCCTTAGTTTTTGATACATGTGTTAGCTATTAAATGAGATTTAAGATAACTTTTTTATCAGATTTAAATCATCAAGGATATGACACTCGCAATTCAACAACGATATTATTGCCGCAAAATAGCAGTGAGCAGTGATATTATAAGTACTGAGAGTAGGGAAAAAAATTAATACCAGGCAATTATATGTCACAAAGTTACAATTATTACGTTCGATTAAATTTACATATTGCTTTTTATTTATCTATGACAACCAGATGCAGAAATTAATGTAAGGAGAAGGGTTTTCATTATTTACGCTATTTTACCTGCCTCAGTTTTAAGCACCAGTTTAAACCGTAAACTAAGAATTTTTTGGCACACGATAAGAAACAATGAGGTTTATTAAAAACTCAGAGAATCGTACATACGTAATCGCGACATGTATTAGTCAAATAAATAACAGTTAATTGTTTTCGAAATAGTAATCTCCGTGTTCTAACGTAAAATGCATTTATTTATGTGAGATCCTAACCAAGTGCTCTGATAATCTAACCAGAGTAACGTATTCATATAACGAAAGATATAATTAAAAAATATTTTTCTTACAAGGTTTTTTCAGAATGAATTCCTACTACCACCATAGGCGATACCCATCATTATTCATTTGAGGGTAATAGAGGCTATGATTTTCGAACGCAATATTACTGGAGGTTGTGGTTAAGTTTACCAGAATCGCAACTGACACATTTTGTTACAGCATAATTCACTCTGAAACGAGTTTTACAAACCAATTAAACTGTTTTCATAAGCGCCATGTTACTAAAGGTATTAATTAATGCGGGTGGAAGTAGTTTCATATTTAACGTGCTGAATTGTGCCTGGACCAGGAATAAAACTGATATTACATGGATAGCAAAAGTTTTTGGAATTCCTAATCTGATTTTATTTAATTGGTTCTTTACTTCCGGCGTCATTAATTCAGTAGAAGTTACTACTGTATGGCTATGTGAACGGCAAATGAAATATGTAGAACTTTGCAAAATCAAGGTCATTAGTATTATGTAATATCAGTTCCGTTTAATTAATCAACTGCAAAAAAAAAAAAAAAAAAAAAAAAAAAATGAGCTGCCAGAATAATGCGTTCAAACCGTCATTTTTGACGGGCTCAAAGCTAGTAAGATCATATTCAACCATATTCTAGCTTACTACAAATGATTCATAAAATACAATTCCATTTAATTTTAGGTTTGAGGGTTGTTACAATCCGCATTAGGATTGAAACTGAGAAAAACAAAAGTGATCGGCTATTTTTGTTTAATGTAAACATTTTGCTACCGAACGCAGTTCTTTGCCTCGTTTTAGTAGTCCAGAATATTCAGAATTCCTGATTGCTCAATAGTCAGAGATAGTGTATAGAATAGTTTGTGGCTTGTACAATTCATTTATGAAGTCACTTGTCTCCCTATAGCAATAGAAAGAGCGCCACTAGCAGGTGGTAGCGGCGCCACTTAAACCGCCTCCAAGGAGGGGAAAAACTCGCCTGAGACCCTTTTACATGTACACTTTGTAATAAAGGGAAAAATACTATATACATTTGATTTACACAAATCCATCCCTTCGCGCCCTCACTTCCTTGATGAAAATTTACAAAAACGGCATGGAAGTAGTGCAAACTTGATACTGATCTTCTGAAAGCACATAACATTTCTTTTCGACGTCGTTGGATCGATTCCAATCGAATAATTGCTGACCGAGAAATTCAAATTTGAATTTTAAAAATAACTTTTTTAAAATTTCAATAGCTACACAGATCTACGGTTTTAAAATCTCCACATTATTTAAAATAATGTTTATATTTTATTTACAAAACTGTACCCATGTTACAGAGAATGTTTACATCAACACCATAAAACTGTATAAAACATCAGAACTTTCATATCCGCTTCCCGAGCAACCTTACTAGTTTAAAATAAACGTAGTTACGTTTACTATAATGCTACAAACGTAAGTTACAAAAAACGTTTTGGAGTATCAGAGAACATGGTTTTAACGGACTGAAGAGACACAGATGTACAGTGGGCAAGTGTTCTATATTTTGTTTTATATTGGACCACAGAATGAAGATTATAGATAGGCGCCACCTCAACCGCATCCAGCGAGGGAGGGACAGTTTCCGGCTTTTGCTATTTTTTAAAATAGGAACAATGTTATTTAACATCGCTTCAAATGTGAGTTCTTTGTTGCAGGGAAGTTATGGCGTTGTTTTGATGTTGCAGGTGGTATCCCCATTGCGCCGCTCGCATCACCATCACCACCACGGCCACATGCCGCACCAGGGCCCTGGAGGCGGGCCGCAGCCGCCCCCGGGCTCGGGGGCCTCCGCCTTCTCGGCGCCCTCGTACGGCCCCCCGCCGCCCCACCACCAGCAGCAGCCGCCACAACAGCAGCAGCAGCAACACGAGCCGCCCTACATGCACGGTGAGTACCGACACTGCAACTATTTCAGCGTATACAGTGTTTAGTTCTGCCTTCGCCACTCAGCAGCAACTCTTCACTGGAGGTCACTGGAATCCCGAGGACCGCCCTTATACAGCGGACCTCGATTGCGGGGAATGCAGAGGATTTTATCCCCTCCCTGGAGGCGGTAGAGGCGGCGCCACTTTCACCTGCTAGTGGCGCACTATAGCGGCGCAGTTGTGTGCTGATTATATGACATATCGTCTTCTTTCAGTTGATCTAATTCGTTGTTTCAATCGTTGGTTATATTGCACACATTTTTGTTAGACGCATCCAATCTACTACTCCTCTTGCAGTGAAATAAAAGTTTTGTTAACGAATTGTGGCGCAGATTACAGGCCGTTGGGTTGGTTCTTAACAAATAACTTTAATGTAGTAGAAAATAATCATTTTGTGTTTACAATTCGCGCTATCTGTATACGTTTTCAGCCTTCTATTTCGGTTTGAAAATTTTTAATCTATACTCTTATGACCCGGAAAACCTCGACAAATTAATGATGTCACGGACTGCACTCACCTCAATTTTAGCATTCCATATGCAACCTGTACTTTATCTTTGTCGCTACCCCGTGTGTATGTGTTTCGGAGAGTATAGCTGGTAAATGGTATGAGTTACAGACTTAAATTTGCAGCTGCTATGTATTTCGTTGCCCCGAAACCTACTAACGTATTTAAAATTCTGTTATAGATTATACAAAAATAAAGGTATCCATGTTTAGAACACGACAAATGAACACTAAGATGTTTTACAGTTTGTTTTTTTTTACTCTGGAAAATTAGGACGCTTGTTGTTCTTAGGACGCAATTCCCGATATGGGACCTAAATTGTCTTAGAACGGCCCTCCACCCCTAGAAATCGCCCTCGCAACTTTTTGAGTCATTTGTAGATTTTTCTTTTTTTAGCTCTACAGTCCAGCAAGAATTTCGAAACCTCACGTAATTAATATTGACGCCCCCTAACGTGGCTTTTGCCTCCACCCCCCCCCATCCCCCCACACCTGTGTGGTACGTAGCTTTTTTCCTAATAATTCCAGAAAATATTTTGTACTGTTTCTTGTTAGCAGACTATCGTTAAAAAATATTGCGTATATAGTGAACCTAAGAGATATTTGCGTTATGTACTTTTCTATAATTATAAACATTCTGAATGAAATGTTAACTGTTGACAACTCCTGCAAATGATTAGTTATCGGGAAAAACTTCTTCCTCAGGTACTGACAGGAATTCTTTTGTCCCCATTAATTCAGAACACATTTCGTACTGTTTTCTCTTGATAGACTATCATAAAGATATTTCGCACTACCAATATTTCCTGTATATACTTTTCAGTAATTATATAATTTATATAGATATTCTAAATGAAATGGTGACATTAGCCACTCCTGCAAATGGTCAATGGCACTGGAATTCACTTGGCAGAACAAAATTAGAATTATTTTATCAAGCAGTGTTGTGTTCACACGTGGGCGATCTTAATCGAAACAGCTTCATTTCAAACCATAAAATCAATATGAACCGTTACTGCCTTGTAAAATCTCGGGTGACATCTGCAAGCTAATTTGAGTCTACATACGGCATGTCTAATGTTTTCCGAATAGTTATGCGCCACGCGTGTCGCTTAGTGCAACCGACCGAGTGAAACCCAACGCTATGACTTTAAGGGGACCACCCGGTGGGTTAGCTCGAAAAAAAAGTCGATTTTTTGCTATCTACACTTTTCGATAGATTAAGGCATTCTTTCAGTATCCTGAAAAGGATTACGCTAAAAAAATGTTAGGTCATTTAAATAGTATTTTCTTACCACATGCGTTTCGGTGCCACGCCCACTGTTGTGCATATATTTTAGACATTTATATCCCCTATAGTACACGTTAGGAATTTTTTTCTGACTCCTAAGTGTGCTGGCTATCCTTGGAGGGCAACGGTCGGTATTCTCTTGTTTCTGCTGTTTGCAAACAACACACCTTGAAACACGCTGTTAGTTTTTTTTTTGAGTGCGTTTGCGAGCAGTTCTTTCCTTTAAAGTCAATTTCCCGCAAACTAAAATTTTCAGTACAAATGCCCCATTATATCAGAAACCATCAAAGATAATTAAATGAAATTTTCAGAGACTCTGCATAACATAATAGCTACCTCTGGGACTACAAGCATTAATATTCCCTTATTAGGACGTTCACAAATGAAGGAAAAAACTTAATATTTTCATTAATAAATTTTAAAAAGTATTTCTTAAAATCTACACTCCTGGAAATTGAAATAAGAACACATTGACGCCGGTGTGTAAGACCCACCATACTTGCTCCGGACACTACGAGAGGGCTGTACAAGCAATGTTCAAACGCACGGCACAGCGGACACACCAGGAACAGCAGTGTTGGCCATCGAAGGGCGCTAGCTGCGCAGCGGTTGGGCACCACCGCAGTCAGTGTCAGCCAGTTTGCCGTGGCATACGGAGCTCCATCTCAGTCTTTAACACTGGTAGCATGCCACGACAGCGTGTACGTGAACCGTATGTGCAGTTGACGGTCTTTAAGCGAGGGCGTATAGTGAGCATGCGGGAGGCCGGGTGGACGTACCGCCGAATTGCTCAACATGTGGGGCGCAAGGTCTCCACAGTACATCGATGTTGTCGCCAGTGGTCGGCGGAAGGTGCACGTGCCCGTCGACCTGGGTCCGGACAGCAGCGACGCACGCCAAGACCGTCGCATCCTACGCAGTGCCGTAGGGGACCGCACCGCCACTTCCCGGCAAATTAGGGACACTGTTGCTCCTGGGGTATCAGAGAGGACCATTCGCAACCGTCTCCATGAAGCTGGGCTACGGTCCCATGCACCATTAGGTCGTCTTCCGCTCACGCCCCAACATCGTGCAGCCCGCCTCCAGTGGTGTCGTGACAGGCGTGTATGGAGGGACGAATGGAGACGTGTCGTCTTCAGTGATGAGAGTAGCTTCTGCCTTGGTGCCAATGATGGTCGTATGCGTGTTTGGCGCCGTGCAGGTGAGCGCCACAATCAGGACTGCATACGACCGAGGCACACAGGGCCAACACCCGGCATCATGGTGTGGGGAGCGATCTCCAACACTGGCCGTACACCTCTGGTGATCGTCGAGGGGACACTGAACAGTGCACGGTACATTCAAACCGTCATCGAACCCATCGTTCTACCATTCCTAGACCGGCAAGGGAACATGCTGTTCCAACAGGACAATGCACGTCCACATGTATCCCATGCCACCCAACGTGCTCTAGAAGGTGTAAGTCAACTACCCTGGCCAGCGAGATCTCCGGATCTGTCCCCCATTGAGCATGTTTGGGACTGGATGAAATGTCGTCTCACGCGGTCTGCACGTCCAGCACGAACGCTGGTCCAGCTGAGGCGCTCGGTGGAAATGGCTTGGCATGCCGTTCCACAGGACTACATCCAGCACCTCTACGATCGTCTCCATGGGAGAATTGCAGCCTGCATTGCTGCGAAAGGAGGATATACACGGTACTAGTGCCGACATTGTGCATGCTCTGTTGCCTGTGACTATGTGCCTATGGTTCTGTCTGTGTGATCATGTGTTGTATCTGACCCCAGGAATGTGTATATAAAGTTTCCCATTCCTGGGACAATGAATTCACGGTGTTCGTATTTCAATTTCCAGGAGTGTATAAAACATATAAAGTAGATATTAGTACAATTGACTTTACTAGCATCATGTAACATTCAGTAAAAAATATTAAGGTCCTGCATGAAATAGTTTGTTTTTTTCACAAATGTGTCAAATACTTGCTTAAATTAACATGGCGTTAGATAGGCAAGGGGTGGTTCTCTACCCAACCCCCCCCCTCCCCTCTCTAGACTGATCCACGTAGTTTATGAACGCTCCGTCGCGGACAGGGACCGTTTGACGTCACGAGTTATAGTCTTGGACTGCGGAGTTGAGGTGTTGGGGTTGGCGCATCGTTTGACATCTGTCGCTTTGCGCCGAGTCTGGTCCCACGCAACAGGTTGCCGAATTAATCAGTTTGTGACGCCGGATTGACGACAGAGGGCAAAGCTTTGCACTTCCGGAGGAGAGGCCTGGGTTAGGGGTGCGGGGGAGGGGGTGGAAGAGGGGTTGTAGCTTAAAAGACTCAGCAGGGAAGCTGCTAGTTCTCAGACGAATCTCGCGGAAAAAATTGGTGTCGACATTCTTGCGGTTCCTACATTTTAAATGAAAGAGCTAACCCTTATGAAAACACTTGTTGGTCCGACTACTCAAAATTCATAATGACTGGAAGTGTTTCGAAACTCTGATTAGGTTTGTTCTGACTACGGTGTTTATGCCCGTTATAACAGTACTGTCTGCAATCAGTGTAACACGGCAAGTTATATACCCAAGTTGTTTCAGCTAAACAGGATCACAAGTACCTGTTTGACAGTACGCGTTATCGATCTGAAATAACGCGGCACCGATAACAACGGAAACAATGTCCGACCAGAGATAAACTAGCGATAAGCCACACTTCCAGCATACCAGGAAACGTTAAACCAAACCAACGCCCGTAGGCTGGGGAACCAGTGTTTAGTGGAGATTCGAAGAAAAAACTGTTTTTGAAATCCTTAGAGTGTATCAAATATGGTCGATGTGATGTTTCTACTATAGTAATTACTAGGGTTCGGATGTTTAGAAAAATCATATTTTTTTCCCTGCCTTCTGTTTGAGCTGTAATGCTGTATTAAACACCGATTCAACGTTTCTGATTTTAATAAATTTTATGTAACATATAAATGCATATTCAGACAATTTTCCTAGTTTTTCTTACATTACCATAATATGAGGAAAAATCTGGTAATCTTGAATAATATCGGGATTTGACTAGAAGTTATAGATGAAAAGAAATTAAGATATTTATTCGCAGAACTATACTCCTATTATGAATTGGAGGAAAAAACAAAACTAATTTTCACTAAATTGGTCAGAATTCAACAGTCAAGAATTAAAGTTATACATTGTAGTCACTGTCTAGAGCAGTGTTTCTCAACCTTTTTTGGGTCATGTCCCACTTTTAACATTTTTTTTGCCCCCCATACATAATTGTTAATAAAAAGTTATTTGTTATTAAAGAAACTCATACAGGATGGTTTTTGAAAGAAAACACTTTAGTATTGTCATAAAACACAGTAAGTAAAATTAAAAAACATATAATGAAATACTAAAATTCAAATTCAAAAGATTTATAATAAACATTTATTATGGCAATTTAGTGTGATCCTTTTAAGAGTTTGCTTTTTTGCTATATTTTGTAACCATATCTGGCATTGTGTTTAAATAACCCAAAGAGAAAGCGGTAAAGTCGTATCAAGTCAATTTCTAAATTGCCCCCCTAAAAAAACCAAATTGCCCCCCTGTGGGGCGTGGGCCCCACGTTGGGAAACACTGGTCTAGAGGCTAAACGCTAATGTTCCGCCCGCCTTTTAATCTCGACAATGCAGCAGCAGCATGCCTGTGTAGATCCGCGGCAATCAATATCTCACTGTCGCCAATACTTTTCAAAATAATTCCTCAGTGTTAAATCTGCTGTGGATCATTGAGTGCCGCCATGCCGAATTTTTTTTTTTCTTCTGAAAGTGCGATGTTACCTAAAGGAATGTAGAGAGGAGTATTTCAGTGAAGACGAAAGAGTTGTTTTCTGTAAATTGTGTGAAATTAAAGTGACTTCAATAGAGCTATTCAAAACTTCCCAGTGGGGCAGTGACTGCATGGAAGCAAATTATGCTGTCTACGTGAAAGCGATACTACTAGATAAAATAAATGATATAATTGAGCATGTTATGATGTATAGTAAATTCAAATTTTTGGTCATACTTTGTCATTTTTAGGTCATATTTAGCTTTTTTCAGGTCACATTTGCCTGCATATTTCTCTATTTTTTTTTTTATCATAAAGATCCGAACCCCAGCAATTTCGAAAAATGGTAGAATGTGGTGGGTGAACGGTAACACTCCGGCCTCGTATTCAGGAGGACTCTGGTTCGAATCCCTGACCGCCAACCGGATCTTGGTTTACCGCTCCGGGCGAAAACCAGAATGGTTCCTACAAAAGGTCATGTCTCAATTTCTTCCTGTTCCTTGTCTCTTCACCCAGTCCTTTCTGGCCTGTAATGACGTCGACGAGATGCAGACCAATAAGAAAAAAAATATATCAAATTTTCTCCTTGTTTTTGTCTATACATGCATTCAATATTCGTGTTCTTGAGTAACTAAATGCAATATGTATGCTGAGAATAGACGTAAAACTAATACTTGTTGGACACGATAGCTGTGACCGGACATATTGCTGAGTGGCTTCAAATGCGCCGTTGCCAAATCGTGCACTTAATTGTTAAATTCGCCTGGCAGATTGTAGCAATAGTTTGTGCGTTGACGCTCGTACTAGGCAACACTGGACTCTCCGCGTTGCCATTTTCTAGTGTTATAGAGAGAGAGAGAGAGAGAGCGCTGCGCGACAATGTTCCGAAGTGCGGCAACAGCGCGCTCGCACTCACCCGCCGATTTCCCTGGCCACAGCTAATAGTACTGTATTCCCTGTGATAAGTAGTGAAGGCTGAATCAGACCTGCAGGCATGGTAACTACTGTTTTTATAGAGCCCAATCACTGGTGATTCATATCCCTTAATGGAAATCGTCAGTTAAGCAATATTTACTTATTCTATGGCAATGCTAAAGTGTTTAGCCCTGTAGAACGTCGAATTCAACGCAGATGAAAATCAAATCACCGAATTCGCCAGCCAGGTGATAAGACTTATCAATTCCCCGCGCAATGCACCGCTTGTCATGGCTATCTAAGCTAACCCGGTGATCCTACTGGGTAAAGGGAACCTACACCATAACACGGGACCCGAACTTCAGAAGCGTTCTGCCGTACTTCACATTACACAGCAAGCTGTGCCAGAGGTGGAGGTAGGGTTAATGGCCTTACTAAATCTCCGCCGAGAGAGGGATTCAAACCGGGGACCATTCAGTCAGACGCCTTAAACAATAAGTCACCATGCTCTGCTGATGAAATGGTTCTGTATATCACCAAGTATTTATTGTGTTTTAATGATATGTCCCAGTATTTGTGTAGAAACGAATTACTGTGTTTGTTTAGGTTTGTTCATATGTATCCTTATATGTATAGGTGACTTGTATGTATCTACATCTACATCCACAACTTTACTCTGCAGTTCACAAATATTGTGGGTGGCAGAGGGTGCTAAGCACTAATCCTAATTCTGTGCATTCCAATCCCGAAAAGAACGAGGAAACAAAGAATACATAAAATTATCCGTACGGCATCTTATTTCCATCCTGTCATTGCGACCTAAATAGGTTGGCGGAAGACGTATTTCATTGCACTCGTAAATTAAAGATTTTCGCATATTCTCCAACAAATTCAAACGCAAACGAAGTCGTCTGTCCGCCAAACATTCCCAGCCCAACCCACGTATCAGCTCTGTGACACTTATATAAGGACTGTAACTAGCGGTCACGAATCGAGCGGCTCTCCTCTGTACTTTCTCTAACGTGTCAATCAATCCCTTGCGATACGAATCCCAAATTCCACAACAGTATTCCAAGTGCGGACGCACTAGTGTTTTGTACGCTATTTCCTTTGTATGAGCATTACAACTTCTCAAAATACGACCTATGAATCGTAGTTTAGAATTAGCTTTGCCTACGACGGAAGTTATGTGCAAGTCCCATTTCATGTTGCTTTGTACTGTTACGACTAGATACTTCAGGGAATCCACAGTGTCAACAACTGAATTGTTAACTTTGTACTCGTGAGCAAACTGGGTCTTTTATTACTTATTTGCATTGCCTTGCACTTTTTACAGTTACGGCAATTACGGCACCATTCCGAAATAACATCCGCCAATCAGATCTCGGTTTTACACTCCAGGCGAAAGCGTTTGTAGAGGCTTGGAGTTTGCGACAAGCGCCAATCGTGTGGTCCCAGGGTTAAATGCACCCCGGGTCGATTCGTCGTGAACAGAAAGAGTTAGATTCTGATAACCCAGCTGCGGTCGTTTTCAAGAAACCAAAACTCATTGTGGTCGATTTTTGTTTTTCGCCTAATGAGCGCTTTCGGTCTTTGAGCCTAACATATATATGTAGATAATGATTTGTTTTATTTGATAATTGTAATGATACACATGTAAAAACATATACAGGACGTTTCAAAAATGACCGCTATATTTGAAAAATCAATAAAAACTAAACGGGCAGCGATAGAAATACACCGTTTGTTGCTATATGCTTCGGACAACAGTAAATTTTCAGGCAGACAAACTTTCGAAATTAGTTACAATTTTCAACAACAAATGGCGCTGCAGTCTGGAAAAATCTAAAGTTCTAAGGAATAAACCATTTTTTCACAGCAAACTTGCAATCTGTGAACAGCACACGCTTATAGCAGAAAAGACGACTTACAGAATGGCGAACACACAGACTGCGATTACTTCTATATCTTTCAAAACGCCTGCAACGCCATCTGTTGTTAAAAATTGTAACTAATTTCGAAAGTTTGTCTGCCTGAAAATTTACTGTTGTCTCAAGCATATTGCAACACACGGTGTATTTCTACCGCTGCCCGTTTAGTTTTTATTGATTTTTCAAATATACCGGTCATTTTTGAAACACCCGGTATTTACAACCAACGATGATGCCCCCCCACCACAAGGGCGAAACGCGTCTGGGGAATAAAATAACATTATAAACAACAGTTGTTATTAGACGACACTTTATTTATAAAAATCTATAGATCAACAACTGCTGAATGTGGCCTACAGCCAGATTTGTCTCAAGGTAAACGTCTCGTATTTCTAATCGTTGATATACATCTTACCATGTCGTCGTAGTGAAAATATCTACTTAATTATTTATTGTAGTTTCTTCTAAACTTTTATTTCCTTTGCTATGAGAAAATAAAAAACACAATTTCCGTTCCACATCATCCAGCTTCACCAAACAAATAATAATCTACTGTGAATTAATTCCCTTTTTATTATAATTCCATAACATCCTTAATCATCTGAATATGTACATGTTCTTTTCCACAGTAACTCAAAATTCAAAGCGAACACGACACGGCCTTCACCAAGCTTGTCTAGTCTTGATCTATCCTCTTCTGTTTATATAAACGTTTCCTTAGTTAACCATTTCACAGAGTAATTATTGTGGTAGCCTGTTATACTACAGCTCCCCTCAAGTTTGCCATATATATTTGTAGTAACAAATATTCTGGTAAACTTACTGAGGACCTTTATGTCTTCGCTTTGAATCGCCATACATATATAATTTTCTACAATGACACTGGGCCGATAGAACCCTCCTTTCCATGTCCTGTCACGGTCGCCATCTCGTATGTCTTATGTGTACATCTTCTCAGAACGTCTCGTATTTCTAATCGTTGATCTCGTATTTTTATGTACATCTTACTTTGTGGTCGTACTGAAAATATCTACTTAATTATTTATTGTAGTTTTTTATTTCCTTTGCTATGAGAAAATAAGAAACACAATTTCCGTTCCACATCATCCAGCTTCACCAAATAAATAATAATCTAATGTGAATTAATTCCCTTTTTTATTATAATTCCATAACATCCTTTTCCACAGTAACTCAAAGCGAACACTACACGGCCTTCACCAAGCTTGTCTAGTCTTGATCTATCCTCTTCTGTTTATATAAACGTTTCCTTAGTTACCCATTTCACAGAGTAATTATTATGGTAGCCTGTTATACTACAGATGGTCTTGTGGAAGACCAGTGAAAGTTGGCCGAGAAGGGTGGAGGACTGGACCGAGGTGGTGGGAAGAAAGAAGAAAATGGAGAGGCTAAACAGTTGATGATGGTGGTGGTGGCGGTGACGAAGTGGATGATGTAATGTCGTTTGTGAAGATCATTAACATCATCTGCTTCATCAGCGTCTCTGACTCCAAAGCACTCGAACTCGGGTCGTCATCTCTACGTGCAGACACCTTGACTGTGTCTGGAATAGCGGCGAGGACAAGACATTGTATACATACTTCTAAGGGCTTGCCTTCTATAAGACCACACAGTCGCATCACATTCAAACACCTGCCTGTCCCGCTGTTGCTTGCTGAATGTCAAAAGTACATCCACCACCCGCAACCTACAGAGACCTTCACTGACAGTGTGAATTATTAAAATCTTACATTTACTGGACAAGGTGATGAGATGAAGTACCAAAGATGTTTGAGAATTGGGTCACAAAACTTCGGTCCGACCATTTGTTGCTTATGGTGGTATAGATTAGGCCCCCACTTTGGGTATCAAATACAGAATTTGGAAGGCGTGCAGAGAAGAGCAGCTAGGTTTGTTTGTGGAAATAATCGCAGGACCCAGTCAGTAACTGATATGATAAAGGAGCTGCATTGGGAGTCGTTTGAGGAAAGGAGGAGGGTGAAGAGAGTCACGGGAGAGTACAAGTTGTATATTGGTGATGAGTCTTGGAGGGATGTTGGTCGAAGAATTAGGAATAGTGCATGGAAGGTGAAAGGTGACCAAGACCACAAGCTGGCATTGGATTTTATGCATAAGGAAGTGGAGAATTTTCTTTTGTTGGTAAGGGTGTCTGGGATTGGAACAAATTACCAAGTGAAGTGATTAATAATTTACCAAAAACACTCAAGGAATTGAAAACTAAAATCTGTAAATGGCAGAATTAGATGGAGGAGGAATTTAACACTCGAATTATAAAAGATAATTAAAAAATAAAATAAAAGGGGTAATTAGTTAACAAGGAATTGCCAACTCGATCGCAATTAAAATTAATAATAGGGCTCAAGTCGTTAGGGATATATTCGTTTATTTCTGAAAACACTTTGCGGAATTAGCAATTTACTGTCGGCAGATTGGTAGTGATTTGAGATAACTGACTATGGTAGAGACAACATTAAAAAAATCAATAGTGAAGGGCAGAATTATTTTCTGAACGACCTTCTGTTAGGTGATTCCAACCGACCAACGGGACGCTAAATATAAAATCTGTGAGGTCACGATTTTTTGGACAACGAATGGGAAGGCAGAACTAAGTTGTTGATTATTAGTATTTCAAATGCCCGTCAAAAATTAAGGGTATAGTAGGAATTTGTTCTTGAAAAGATTCTAAGGAAAGGTGAGTTACTATTAATTATTACCTTTTTTATTGATATTTTTCGTGATTTTAGCAAACTTTCTCTAATTAGATTCTTGGAGTATTTTGCTAGCTTTTTATTTTATTTTACAGAATTTTGTTACGCTATGAAAAAGTTTCTAAGTAAAGTGTAATTTAAAAAACGAATAACTATTATTTATTTGATTGATACATTTCGTGATTACCTATGTTTCGGGTAAACATTCTCTGATTTTTAAGTTTCCTGTTTGTCAACTTCTGTCAAGAAAAATTATTAGGTTTTGCTGTCACTTTGTTCCTGTAAGTGTTACATGGAACACAGCGTAAATTTCAGACGCTCCTCTCCTTAGATGAATTTGTGTCTCCAGTCGTCGTAAAAAAAGCAAAAACAAGCTGTAAATTTAAACGAACGTACCATTGTAACTTTTTTTAATCTCTACCTCGCATTAAAAATTTATTTTATCTTAGCGCTTCGTTTTTTTGTGCAGTTACTCCCAAAACCGACATTTATTTTTTAGTTGGCATCGTAATTACCCTTTCTTTTACCTACGTTGTGGCAAATAAAATAAAATTCAATCATTGATTTGAAATTTGCACTAAAAAAAAAACGGATATAAAGTGAGTTGAGTTTTGCTTATTAGTCAAGCAGCGCTGTGGTGGCAGGCACTGTAACTAACACTTCGGGCATGATCGAGACTCGCCAAAGGTTACCGATCTATTGAGATGAGCGCAGTCTCCAGGCAGCGCATTTCGTTTTTGCTGCAAACGCTGCCAAGTAGTGTTACCAACTCAACATTAACAAGTCTGACAGAACGAAAATGATATAGTTGCTTTTTTTTTTTTCTCCGATTCCTGCCCTTAATCCCACACGCTATTTTCGGCCAGAGGTACCTTATCTATTGGAGGGAAGTGTTGTGTTGAAAACTGTCTGCGAAAAGTGTTACTTTGTGTGTTCTATACTAGCTGTTAACCGCGACTTCATAGGCGTGGATTTAGAATTTGATTGCTAGAATTGGATACACAAAGCTGATAGTTACCTGAGATATGTCGGCATAATATGACGGGAACGCTATCGATATACCATTCTACCGTCGAACCTGTCTCATTTATTCATACCGGAAAAAAAGTATCCTATTTCGTTCCTAATGATACAAAGTATTTCGGTATATCGGTATACACATATAGTCGTCAAAACGTAAAAAAAAAGATGGATACTTACTTTCGCATATAATATTATTAGTTTAGATCACACAAAAATTGCCTGTGGAACCAATATTCCCTGAATAAAGTAAACGCTTAGGGCACTATTCTATCGTCGACAAGATTTGCCAGAACATGGTATCCTTACTACAAAATCCTTGGCTTGGCTAAAACTATGAAAAACAATTCGTACCCCCCGAAGCCTCACGGGGGTTTTCTTAAGAAGCAAGCACGTTACCACTGCGCTACGCTGCCATTACTCTCTAACGTTATGCACTAAAAAGACATATATATATTATGCGTTTGTCTTTCACAGTTCAGATAGTTTTCATAATTTAATGACAATATGTTCTTATCCATACAGAATATGGTATCCCATCTCCATCCTAATGTCAAATAGCATCTCCTTGTCAAATTTCATCACGATTGGAATAGCCGTTTAGCCCAAGAAACGTAACACACACACACACACACACAAACATATATATATATATATATATATATATATATATATTGTGACATGTGTAGTTTATTAGGCGGGAATTGGAGACCGTATCAGCATTCACCTGGATCATAGGTTGCCAACCTTTTATTGGTCTACCGCCCTTTTCCAAAAAAAAAAAAAAAAAAAAAAAAAAAAAATCCTCACCGCCCTCCTTTTCGAACAAATCGTTCACAGCCCCTTTTCCAGAAAAAAGGAACGCACTGACTTCGCTTGCTGTAATAAGTAATATAATCCATAGTTCTCCAACTTTATTGGCTCTCATCTCGCGTTTTGAAACGGTGAATAGAATGCGTCCCTCTTAGGTGAATTGTGTGATATCATATATGTAGAAAAACAAATACGTATTTCTAAAATTGTTTCCTTAAATGATATGAGTACTATTGTTGCATTAATCAGTTTTTTCAACAAATAGACGTTACGAAAATATTATTGATTAGATTGCTGAGCTTGTTGTGATAACACTAATTTTCGAATTTCGTGCTTCATTTGTCATTAGCAATCTTAGGGGGCATCCATTAATAACGTGAGGGTTTTTTTTTTTTTTTGAAAACTGTACCCCTCCCGTGATTAGATCTGGTCGGAACCCCTCCCCTTCCCCACCACGTGACGTAAGATCTTGAGGAAATACCCCTCCCCCCCCCTTGCTAAAGACCTTGTAATTTTTTGAGACTATTTTTTTAGCCGTTCTGTTCTCAACGGCAGTTAGACCCCCCAAAAGTTAGGATCGACGTCGTTTGTTGACTTTTTTTCAGCTTTACTGTTCTCCAAGGAATTAAAAAAGGTGACGTGAGATTTCGCCGGAACCCTTCCCCCTTTTTGACTTCACGTAATTAAGGGACGCCCCCGTAAATCGCAGCGTTTTAGTATTGAAAATCTGTTTCTTTTCCTAACGAATAATTTCTGGATACATACAATCATAGCAATATAATAAACAACTTTGACGCAGAATTTGAAACCATATAATAATACTGAAAAACGGGGGGACAGTGGATCGTCCTCAACGCCACCCAAATTTTCATTGAGCCATAAAGGCCCCCTTTCAACTGTTCACCACCCACCAGTGCGTGGTCCCCGTCCCCTCCCCTCCCCTACCCTTTGCGAACCACTGGCCAAGATGTCTGTGGGAAATTTCCTAAAATCCACCTGAAATCCGCCTAAAATCAGCCTAAAATCCACCTAAAATCAGCCTAAAATCCACCTAAAACCAGCCTAAAATTAGGCTAAAATCAACCTAAAATCGGCCTAAAATCCACCTAACATCCACCTAAAATCCTCCTAAAATTAGCTTAAACTCCACCTAAAATCCTCCTAAAATTAGCCTAAAATACACCTAAAATCCGCCTAAAATCAGCCTAAAATTAGCCTAAAATCCACCTAAATTTAGACTAAAATCCACCTAAAATCGGCCTTAAACCGCCTAAAAAACGCAGTCGCGACGGCTGGTACGCGGGGACTAGGACTCGAACCTGGATCCGTAGCACCTCGCCGTCCAGTTTGGTGGCGCCTAATCGCGCACAGGTACAGCGGCGGGAAGTGCTGGTTTTTATTTTTCTGTGGTCTCTATACTCGATAGCAGCAGTTCCAAAGATATGTAGTATGTCCTTATGTGGTGGTTACATCTATATTTTTGCAACACACTAACAACTAGAGTGCCTCTCCGAGATTTTCGTGTTTGACTCGCCTCTGTGTTGTCTGTGAGACGGCTGCGGGGTGGCAGTTTCCTCTGTCGACGCAAACATCTGTCCGCGCTGGCACGGAGCCAGACTCTTGTTTTCCGCATCCAGTCCTCCGCCGCGCGACGTAGTTCTTCTGATTAGGTCGGGGCTCCGAATTGGATCCTTCGACAACAACTCAAAATGTCAAGTAATCGGTTTGATTCTTACCAGGGCCGCATAGGCCTGCACCGCACATTTTTTTGTAACATGTGCAAAGACTGTTGCCTATTTCCGAACCGATTTTAGCATCGAAAGTCCCGAAAAACAATTATTTGAAGCAAGATTTTACTGTGCCAAGAACAATGCTAATTTGCCAAGAACAATTCTACTGCAATATTATTATTTTTTTCAATGCATTTCACTGCTTTTTATATGAGGGATGATCAGGAACTAAGATTACAGAGCCTGCAGTGAAACCTGTACATTTTATTTCATTCAGCCAGTGCAAACAAATGATATTTTAGTCTCTGACTGATTTTTAGTCTCTATATCGATTTAGCCACTTGTCGCTTCGTGGGATGAGTCTGAATATTTCCTCCTGGTAAAAATCCTCTTCTTGTGTATTCTGCGACATTGTCGCGAAGTGTTTCAACTCCCTGTGTGAAGTGAGCCTTAGGCCTCTTAGATGCTCCTGTAAGTGAAGAAAAAGATGAAAGTCGCTTGGAGTGAGACCCGGGCTGTAGGGAAGGTGATCGATGATCCTCGTCGGTGACGTTTTCTCCATCGGCCGCAAAATGACGACACGACTCTGCGACTTGCTGACGAGGTAATACAGACTCTCACAAACCTCTGCCTGCTGGCGTTGAATTATAGTCGTGGTTACATCTTTCGCCCCAGAAATGGAATAACTGAGCCGATTTCTTCACCAGACCAGTTTTCCTAAGGAGTCACCATTTGTGTTTACCTCCAACTAGCGCTCTATTGGTGGGTGGCTGAAACTATGCACAGTTACCAACCGCATGTCTAAAGATGCGTTCCCACGACGTCTCTTAGCGGAGGCCGGTCGGGACGGATACCCTACAACACGCCATGGGAACAGGGCCGCCTCTGCTAGCGGGGACGAGACGCAGCTACCCACTCTGTGTCGGTAACCATCACAGGCGTGTGTAGCGGTGCGCTGTTGTCATCGGTTTGCAGCAGAGGTGCGCACCCCTTCTGTTGCTGTAAAGTGCTCTGTGCCAAACGACACTAGTCAACGTGGTGAGGAGGTGGTGGCGGGGTAGCGGGGCTAACCTGCGGCGCGCGCTCTTCCCTACACTTCGGCGTGCCGCCTCCGTTACAAGACGTCGCGGGAACGCAGCTTTAGAATTACCGCGCACTACTAATTTCTCTATAACGGACGACACTACAGGGATATTGGCCTTATAACGTTAGTTTCCGACCACCCCTCGTATTAAACTAGCAGAGTTGCCCATTCTAGTTGGGGTTGATTTATCCCTACAGTATTTTTAATCACCTAATGAGAAATTTTTGTACCAAATTTCTTTAAATTCGCGCTGCCCATTCCCGGAATTAAATTAAACGTAGACTTACACCCACTCTACCCATATATGGGTGGGTTGGTGTTGGTTTATCTCTACAGTAATTTTAGTCGCGCAATGATAAAATTTGTACCACGTTTAATGAAATTGGCACCAGCCATTTCTGGAAATAAAGCAAACCCTAGGTTCGCCCAAGCTCTACCCAAAAAGGGCTGGCTTGGGTTTCATTTACCCCTACACCATTTTTATTAGTCCAATGAAAATCACGTGTATCAAGTTTCATTAATTTCGCACCGGCCATTTTATGAATTTAACTAAACTTCGATTTACCCGCACAATTTCCAGGTCGGTGTGAGTTGGATGTTGTGATGCAGAATGTCAGTTTTCAGTATGAACCAGGCTGCATTTCAACATAATCACAACATCTGCTAATGTTGTTACTAAAAATAATCGGAACAAGTTCCTCACTAGAATTAATACATAGCACTCACAGGGGGAGGACAAAGTAATACGAACACCTGTGAAATAATGTAAAATCTTTATTAATAGGGGGTTGGACCACCCTTTGACTGAAGTACAGATTTAATGCGACGTGGGATAGATGCATAAAGGTCATGGACAATATTTAAAAGTATATTAAGCCATTCCTATTGCAGAATGGTCTCTAATTCCGAAAGGCTGGCTGGAGGAGGAAATCGGGAACGAAGTGTGGACTCCAAATATTCCCATAAATGTTCAATAACATTCAAGTCCGGAGACTGAGGGGGCCAGGCAAGATATTCAACTTCATCGTCATGCTCTTCAAACACCTAGCTGTGTGGATAGGGGCGTTGTCGTCTTGAAAAAGCGGTCTCTCTCCAGGGAATACAGTCTGGACAAAAGGATGGGCGTGATCCCCTAGAATGCTTAGATAGCGATTGGATTTGATTCTACCATGCAGAATAACAAGTGATCCAAGACCGCGGCAAGATATGCGCTTCAAGACCCGTATATCCCTATATGTAAGCTTTGACTTTCGACCACTGTTGCGCTTTGAAGACGCCGTCTTACCCTCTTTCGTGTACGCTGTCATAACGGGTGATACCGTACTTCTTGCATACCTCAAAAGGTTTGATGTTTCCGTAACCGATGCTCCACTTAAACGCGCTCCGACAATCATTCCTCTTTGGAATTCTGACAGGTCTGACATTTCAACTTATCACAGACAGTTCGATAGACGCATGCAACGCAGGGGACTGCTGTTGAGAGACTGATACCTTCCTCTTCACGCTCACTAGGTGGCAGACCTCTGTTGCAGGTATGAAATACGTCATACTTTTTCATAGGTGTTCGTATTATTTTGTCCTCCATCTGTACATGAATGTATCTGGAGAATGTTTGTTCCGGCATCGCGCAGGAAATACAGATTTTGAATGTGTTTTGTAAGTCTGGGATGAGAGTTAAAGTCTGACATATGTCTTAAGATGTCTATTTTACGACATTTGTATTACGAATAGTCTGGTAAACCTGAAAACCACTTAATCAATTACGGTGATTTTTTCATGTCAAACATGAGGTATTTCTCATTATGCTGCCTCGTCTGTCGCTGGAGCTGAAAATTATCTCAAATATGATACGTCATCAAGGGCTGAGAACTCAAAATTTAATTTAATTTAATCGTGAAGGAAATAAGAAAGCTGAAAAAAAATAAAAGGGGCTGGTGAAGATAATATTACTACAGACATCTTAAAGATAGCCGAATGTGACATTGTACCTTATCTTGAAATATTATTTAAATTGAACCTAGACACTTGCTGCTTACCACAGGACTGGAAAAGTGCAATAGTAGTACCGGTACGTAAGGGAGGGGTGAGAAATAGAGTTGAGAATTACAGGCCAATCAGTTTGACATCAGTGGTAGGTAAATTAATGGAAAGATTGATATGCAACCACATCAGAAATATATGTGAGGAACGTAAGTGGTTTTCAAGCAGGCAACATGGTTTCAGGCAAGGATATTCATGTGAATCTCAGTTGGTGGGATATATGCAAGATATTTCAGATGAAATGGACAAGGGAGGCCAAATTGATAGTGTAGCACTAGATCTGTCTAAGGCGTTTGACAGAGTAAGCCATAAGATGGTAGTAAATAAGGTAAAAACCATTGGAGTGGATAAGAAAGTCATTTGCTGGGTGGAAGAATTTTTAAAAGGTAGAAAACAAAGTTAGGGTAGGAAATGTAGTATCAAAAGAAGTGGAAGTAAAAATGGGTGTGCCACAGGGTAGCGTATTGGGACCATTGTTATTCATTATTCTAATGAATAATTGTGTTGATTGTTTACTATCTGAAATTAGATTGTTTGCAGATGACATAATGCTGTATAAAAGAATCAAAACGATAGAGGATTGTAAACAGTTGCAGGGTGATCTGGACAGGATATCTAATTGGGTTGGTAAACATGGAATGAAGATAAATGCAAAGAAGAGTCAGCTTATTAGATACACAAATAAAAAACAAAAGGTTAATTATGAATATAAGGTGGGGAAAGAATTGCTTGCTGAAGACTTGAAATGCAAATATCTTGGAATTACTTTTGATAACAAAATTAACTGGGCGGGACACATAGGACAGGTGGTAGGAAAAGGTTTCAAAGTTCTGCACTTGTTGGAGAGAGTGATGAGGGGATGTACGAGAGAAGTCAAGGATGGGTTACAAAACTTTGGTCAGACCATTGTTCGAATATGGTAGTGTAGTATGGGACCCTCATTTTACGTATCAAATACAGGAGTTGGAGAGGGTGCAAAAAAGGGCTGCTAGATTTGTTTCTGGAAATTATCGCAGAATGCAATCAGTGACGGATATGATAAAGGAGCTGGAATGGGATTCATTACAAGACAGGAGGAGAATGAGGAGGGTAATGGGAGTGTACAGGGCATATACTGGCGATGAGGCATGGAAAGATATTGCAGTAGGTATGAAAAGTAGTGCATGGAAGGGAAAAGATGACCATGACCACAAGCTGGCACTCGATTTCAGGCACAAGGGTGTAGGAAGATTCTCTTTTTTAGGTAAGGGTGTCAAGGATTGGAATGAGTTACCAAGAGAAATGATGAATAATTTACCGATAACTTTGAAAGAATTTAAAGATAAAATTTGTAGAGGGCAAATGTAGGTAGGTGCAGGATAGGGGGAAGATGGGTGTGTAAGGAAATTGTCACCGGAGCCTGTGCTCCATTGCAATTAAATTAAATTAAATAACTTCGGCGGCAGCGATACTCTTTACTAATGTAGTTTTCGTTTTCGGTACGGCCGTTAAGGATTGAATAATCGAAATTTAAGCAAGGAGGGGGTAGTTACAGTTATATTTTTACGAAGTATGAATTATCCAACATCTAGTCGGTATTACATCTTTGGTGTTTCTCACGATATGTTCTGAATTTCATTTACTGCTTCGCGTCATGTAAACATAAGACATACCGTACATTTCAAGTCTGATACTGAGCTTTAAAATACTGAAAACCCAATAGAAATCTGCTCGGTAGTTTTTCTGGTACAGTTAAACTGTTTTCAGAATATAAATATATATTATTTGAACCTTCACTTTCATTTTAAGTCTGATTGTTTGTAAAACTAGTATATTGAAATTAAATATAACTAAAATTTGTTTGTTATATTTATTTTTATATCTTCCATGTTTTTTAAAATTACGATATGTCAGTTTTTGAAATTGAATTACTGATTCTATTATTATTAATTTTAATTGCAATGGAGCTAACGCTCTGGTGGCATTTCTCCTAGAAATCTAATTACCCCTTTTAATTATTTTTTAAAAATGTTCTTTTATAATTGGAGTATTAAATTCCTCCCCCATTTACTTTTCCAATTTACAAATTTTAATTTTAAATACCTTTAGCGTTTTTGGTAAATTATTCATCACTTCACTTGGTAATTTGTTCTAATCCCTAACACCCTTACCAAGAAAAGAAAATTTTCCCACTCCCTTATGCATGAAATCGAGCGCAAGCTTGTGGTCATGGTCGCCTTTCCCCTTCCACGCACTATTCCTCATTCTTCGACCAATATCCTTCCAAGCCCCATCACCAATATATGCCCTGTTCATTCCCAGCACTCTCTTCACCCTCCTTCTATCTTCCAACGAGTCCCAATCCAGCTCCTTTATCGTATCAGTTACTGACTGGGTCCTGCGATAATTTCCACAAACAAATCTAGCTGCTCTTCTTTGCACACCTTCCAAGTCCTGTATCTGATAACCAAAATGTGGGTCCAAAACTACACCACCAGATTCAACCGATGGACTGACCAAAGTTTTCTAACCCAACTGCCTAACATCTCTGGTACATCCTCTCATCATCCTCTGCAGTAAATGAAGGATTTTGTAACCTTCTCCTACCACCTGCCCAATGGGCTTTGCCCAGTTGAGTTTGTTATCAAACGTTATGTCAATATTTCTCTATATTTGACAGGATAGACATTAATGTCGAATTTGTGTTCATTTTCGATTATATGTAATTGTTAATAACGATGCTAACAAACTGAGTTGAGTAACTAAATTATTTTCAGTTTGTTTCATTTTTATCTCATGAATGCAGTAACTCGTAAATATGGAAGATGACAGTAAAATAATATCAATGTTAAAAATTAATTTTTAATTTCAACCTTATGGATTAACTACATTTTTGTTGGAAAGAGATAAACATTGATCAGTTGTATGTTAATTGTTTAAATGAAGTATAAATTGATTAATAGCTTTATGATGTTTGAAATATTAATTAAAATTCTGTGACTATGGATTTTGTGCAAGCCATGATGTTTTAAGTATGATTTTCGGATATATGAAATTGTTTAAGTTTTATGGTTCAAAGTCTCATTTTTAATTTAAAAATGTTTCTTCATTATTATAAGTAATTTTGTATAGGTTCTCATTGTTTTTCTGTACTATTTACATCGTTTGGAAGGATCGTTAGCAATTCAGAAGGATCGGGTGGCGTTTGTTTTTTTTTCTCGAAATTTCTGTACCGCCTGTTTAAGCTCCCGATGTCAAGTGCTGCCGATTTTTCTTGAAATGATGCTATATGACACTGCGTCCGTGTTATTGTAATGTGCTTATGACGAATTAGACTGAATAATAAATATACTAAAATGCGTATCAACTACCTTATTATTCAGAAGTTACAGGAATTATCATACAGGCGCCCAGACAAAAAGCTGTATATATATATATATATATATATATATAAGGACTGGCTAAGTTCCGCCAGCCTACAACGGAGAATTGGCGGGTAGTTTATGAACCTGTTTGTGTTGGTTTTCTGTTCATACTTAACTTCTCAGACGTCCCTTAAAATTAAACAAAATTTTAGGAAATTGAGAACATGCTGGAATTTCAATACTACTTTAGTTTGCAACATCTATACTTATAATATTACTGAAGAAAGGAAGAGAATCCACTCACCGAGCGGGGCGGTGTAACGGTTAGCGTTCTCGCCTCGCATTCGGAAGGACGGCGGTTCGAATCCCCGTCCGGGCATCCAGATTTGTGTTTTCCATGGTTTCCCCAAATCACTCCAGGCAAATGCCGGGATGCTTCCTTCAAAAGGCCATGGCCGAATTCCTTCCCATTCCTTGCCCCCCATTCCTTGCCCCCCATCCTTGCCCCCCATCCTTTCCCGTCTCTAAAGACCTCGATGTTAAAAAGAGACGTAAAGCAGTTAAAAAAAAAGAAAAAAAAGATAATCCACGGAGAAAAAATAAAAGCTATATCGAAACTTAGAAAACTGAATCGTTAAGACTTTGCGTGATCCGACAGGGTCCAATTGCAGATAATAAATTATAACCTCTATTTTGTAATATTTTATTTTTTATTAATATATTCTTTTTCGGGAGACAATTCCCACTTGAATATGATGGGATTAATTTACATAGTCCCAATGGCAAAATCGGGCAAATTTCACTGTGATGTGAAATCTGAAAGCTGAGAAATGTAAGATGCTAAAATTTTCACAAATTAATCTCGATGTTTCGTTAAACGTTATTCACTCAAAAATTATTGCTCGGGTTTAGATTAGCCTTGAACGAATGTGCTGCTACCTGCGAACTTGTGCGGGAGGACTTGAGAATTTTTTGCTAGAAGTGGATATAGAAAGCTGTAAATTAGGTAAAAGGTGTCCCCAAAAAGCACGACGTGGGGATAATATGGCAGGTACGCCATCATCATACCATTCCACCATGGAACCTGTTTCATGACAAGCAGTATGACTTGAGCTACTCGTGCTGTGTTTAGAGCCAGACACTAGGTCTGATCTATGCCAGCGATGTATATCAAAAAAGGATAAAAAATGTATTTGTTGCTGAAAAAATTTAGATAAACACAAAATAATACTCTACTGCAGTGCATATCTGCATCTGTATATCATATAATGAGTGATGTCTGTACTTGAAATTCATGAACGGTTCATACACAAACTGACTGCGAGCGAAGCAAAGCCTGAGTGAGCGATATAACATTACACAGACTCACACACGCTATCCGTCTCTCTCTCACCGTTCGGTTAATCTTCAAAATTTCATGACAAAATGTGTTATTTATCCCAAAAAAATTCCTATGTCCTAATCACTCCTTATCAAATTTCGACAAGATTGTTTCAGTCGTGAAAACGTAATGGAGTGTTAATTTCGTATTAATATCATGTTAGGCTAGATGCTTTCGTTCATGTTCTGTTTATTGACTTATTTTCGAATTTCCGTTCGATTCCCTAAGGAACTATTTGTTTTATGGAAGGGAGGGGATGAAAAGTATTTGGTTTGCTGTTCCAGACTATATTTTAACTCCGTATCAGATTTTTTCAAATCCATTGAGCCTATACGGTGTGATTAATAAACGCCCATCCATCCAAACTTTGGCATTTATAATATCACTAGCTCGTACCCGCGACTTCGTACGCGTGGATTAAGAACTTTTTGCCAGAATTGAATATAGAAAGTTTTTGGTAACGAAGGATTGGACCCAAACAACACCGAGTCGGCATAATATGACAGGAAAGCTATCACTATATCATTCTACCGTCGAACCAGTATCTTGAAGAGAATCAGTTTCCAATATATTTCTGTCACCATTCGATAAGATCTCAAAATTTCGTGACTACAACTATTAAACACACCGGAGAAAATGTCCTGTGCCCTTCATACAGATTTTCTTGTCAAATTCCATCAACATCGATATAGCCATTTAGTCGTCATAACGTAAGAAAAAGACAGAGACTTACTTCCGTATTTATAATATTATTACTGCGGTTCACTCTCTCTCTCTCTCTCTCTCTCTCTCTCTCTCTATCTCTCTCTCTCTCTGACTGCGAACAACCCCTGAGGATTCATTATAACGTAAAAAAAGTGTACACCTACAGCATTGCAAGACTACCTACGATTTGCCTCGCATTGCACCCCTAACTTTGTGATAACTACAGTTTAACATTCAATCCGAATAACCTACGGCCCAGGCGTGACTCTTACGATCAAAACCAATTTTTAAAAATCTTAGCCTCCACGGAGATTTGAACCGGATACCACGACCCAAACATTTGTAAGCAAGCGCTTTAACCACTGAGCTGTCTGACCGATACATGGAAAAAGCAGTATACAGACGTCCATATCCAATGCGTCTGTCTATCGCCATTCAGTAGTATTTCCAAATTATGAGACAACATGTATTATTTATACAGATAATTTTTCAACCAAATGTAGACTGTATTTTTATCCTTGTTTCAAAGGATAAGTGTGCAAAAATTTGATCAAGATAGGATGAAAACTGTATATTTGTATGAAGAACAAACAAACAAACAAACATAGATACATTCATCTTTATACATATAGATTTGGATGTACATTGGTTTCATGGTCGCCATATTGTTACGTCATTACCGCAGCTGTAAGTAGTGCCAACTCTCTCGTGATCTGTGGCTACTGCGCTCAAATCTGCCACATCTTGTAAAGCGAGCGTTACTCTCCCGCTGAAAAATAAACCACTGCTCGAGAAAAGGATGTGGGCGCTTTCCACAAAGTCTATATACTTTTCCGCGGCGTCGCGTCCCCCAATAAGATTTTAGACGTGTTGAAAAATTCCGGTAGCCGACGCTGCAATATCTCAGGGAACAAACTCCTTGCGGGCTCTCTGCCCCCCTCCCCCTGCCCCGTGCCTCCCCTCCCCCGCTCCTCCTCCGCCTCTCTAGCGGACTTTGGCTCTGCCCTGCGGCGCTTAAGGTCATGGCGCGCTCGCTTCGCCCGCTTGCTGGTAGGTGGCAGCACGGCCGCGCTTCCCGCGCCCGTCGCGTTTTATTCCGGCCGCCGTGGATCGTCTCGCAACGCGCATTATTGCCGTTTTCGCGAGCTGACATTGTCGCGGTGGTGCGTGGCGTCCGTTGGACCGCCGCGTGACGCCGTGCGCGGAGTCGACGGCCGCGTGGTGGGGGCCGGGAGACATGGCGGCCGCGGACTCCTCCCACCACGGCGCCCTCGATCGGCCAGCCGCCACTGCGGCAGAGGAGCTCGTACGGTCGCCTGCGTCTTCGCCGTCTCTGTCTCTGACGGCGCACGCTCCCTGCGTTTTCCTCGCACGCCGTGACTGCGTGTCATCATCGCTGGCTCTTATTTCCGCCGCCGACTCGGTTCTGCGCTGCCGGTTGGTGAATGCCCTCAGCGCGGAAAAGTTTTGGGCCGCTGGTCGGGTTGAAAATACACGGGTGACCTTTGGGTGTCCCCAAATGAGTGCGATTACGTAAACGGTACCGGGGTGGAACCGACAGTCCCTCAGAAATGTGCCAACCAGTGAAACACCTTGTGATCGCCCTCGCTTCGGAGAACCAGTGTATTTTGTGTGTGTTTCAGTGCTCTATTTTTTTTTAATTACTATTTTTTTTTAATTTTGTGAGTGCTCTTCGAGCCCTGGATTTACCGAAGAGGAGTGGAGCGTTATCACCTCTTCCCTGGTGAATGTTGACAGCCTCATTCTACGGTTCGTATAAAAATACTACTCTACCATTAAGTATACTATTTATATAAATCATCGATCGAGGTTTTCAATCGGCAAAAAAGTATTGTTCTGTCCAACAAACATCAATTATCGTGTAAAATTCCACGATATTGGAGTAAATATTAACCAAATCAAGACTGAAACGTAGTAGAAATGTTAGCAATAACAGTAGATTTAGTATAAAAATAGTATCCCTTCAATTAGAAGAACAAAAATCTCGGAATGAAGTAGAAACGTCAGTAAAATTAGTGAATTATACCAAGTGAGTTTTTTATCTTGAGACAACTAAATATCTCGAAAACTACAAATCCGATCAAAAAAAGTGGGTAATAAAAATTGTTCGTCTCGACGGGGGACATCCGATGATACCAAATTTGACTCACCACCCCCACCCCCTAGGGGTGGGGGAAGGGGGAGAAAAAAAACTTAAATAGGAACCCCCATTTTTTATTGCAGATTCTGATTCCCCGGAAAAAACTACCCCTATTTGACCCCCAATTCGAGTCATTTTGGTCGATAGATGGCGCTGCATTTCTCAGAGTTTTCTCATTACTTGATGTACTTCCATTGCGTTCATAACATCTCTGATTTATTTACTTCGTTCTGTTGCACGTGTCAATGAGAATGCAGGCTATAACGTTGCAAGAAAAAATTGAAATGGTCTACATTTATGGAGAATGTCGCAAGAATATCGATAATGCTGTTGATCTTTATGCTCATCGTTTTCCAGACCAGCCTCGATCGCGCGCTTCTTTTTACCGTATTATCCAACAGTTCACTCAGGAGGGAAGTGTGCACACAAACAAACGAAAATACCATCCGTTCCATGTTTCGTTGCATCAAGAACTTCACGGCAATGATTTCGATAATCGATTGACATTTTGCCGATGGTCGCTACAGAAAATACAAGAAGAACCCCATTTCTTTGCTCGAGTACTGTTTTCGGATGAATCCACTTTTACTAACCACGGCACCATTAATCGACACAACATGCATTATTGGAGTGTGGAAAACCCGCATTGGTTACGCCAAGTTGAACATCAGCGTCCGTGGAATGTAAATGTTTGGTGTGGGATAATTGGGGACAAACTTATTGGTCCACATTTTATCCATGGACATTTCAATGGGGAGAAATATCAACAACTCTTAGAGGACGTACTGCCAACATTGCTTGAAGACGTACCCTTAGACGTGCGACAAACAATGTGGTTTCAACATGACGGTTGTCCAGCACATTTTGCTGTAAGATCGCGGGAAGTGTTAGATCGTCTGTACAATCGTCGATGGATCGGAAGAGGAGGTCCAGTGCCGTGGCCTGCAAGATCACCAGATCTCACTTCGCCTGATTTTTTTTTATGGGGATACTTGAAGAATGAAGTTTACAGTGAAGTGCCAACAACGCCTGAAAACATGATTGAACGAATTACCAACGCTTGTCAAAAAATCACGCCGGATATGCTTCTTAGTTGCGTCGAATCATTCCAAGAGCGGGTAAATAAATGCATCGATGTCGGTGGTGATATTTTCGAGCACTTGCTTTAGAATTGTTGTTAGAAACAAACACGTGAGAGGCGAGGGGACTCACCAAAAACAAGCACCCCGATGGTGAGAGGCGAGGGGACTCACCTAAATCTAGCACCCCAAAGGGAACAGAAAATTACTACGTCCACGTCGTTGTTCCTGGGTAACGCAAAAAGTAATGTTTGACTTTCGCTATCTGCTAAAGAATTTGCATCAGTGCATTTTGAAATAATGTCCATTCCCATCCCTCAAGTTTGGAGGTGGGTGGTGTTATTGAATAGTTTTTGAAAAATATCAATCACATTAACTTGTATTTTGCTGATCTGATGTGTATTTCACGAGATATCCTCATTTTAAATGAATTTTTGCTTATTTTGATTTTTGTCGATTGCAGCGCCATCTATCGACCAAAATGACTCGAATTGGGGGTGAAATAAGGGTAGTTTTTTCCGGGGAATCAGAATCTGCAATAAAAAATGGGGGTTCCTATTTAAGTTTTTTTTCTCCCCCTTCCCCCACCCCTAGGGGGTGGGGGTGGGGAGTCAAATTTGGTATCATCGGATGTCCCCCGTCGAGACGAACAATTTTTATTACCCACTTTTTTTGATCGGATTTGTAGTTTTCGAGATATTTAGTTGTCTCAAGATAAAAAACTCACCCTGTATATAAAAATAGTACCACGCAGGGTAAAATAACTAATCAAATTGTGTTAATTAGGAATAAAATTACAACTGCACTCAAAATCAGAATACCGCTAGCGAAAAGTGTCTATTTTATAATTTTTTTAAAAAAAAGAGCTTTTGGTTTAAAACATTGGTCTAGGATTTAAAAAAAAACTTTATTGATGAGACGCTTGGCTCCTAACAATACCAGTACGAGGGAAAATTCAAGCATTTGAGCTATGGAATACAAAGATGTTTGTAATTAAGCGAACAGATAAATTACGAAATGATCGTGTTATGGAAATAATGGATGAGGAAAGAAGTTTGTGGAAGATACTCGCAGAAAGAAGTAACATGATGGTGGCTCACATTTTAAGACATGGGAGTTGAAGAGAACTATCTTACCAAGGAATTATAGAGGAAGGCAAAGAAGCTGAAATATGAAGACATGGGTTGTGAATGGCTATGTAGAGACGAAGATATTGGGTCAGACAGGATGGAAGAATTGCATGAAAACAGGCGGGAGACTGATTACAGGAAATATATATATACATATACACGGTAAACTGTGTAAAATGACTTCAAATGTACAAATTTCTTCGAAAGTTAAAAATAATTTTCTTCGATGGTATCCTTCAACTATGCTTCGTAGTGTTTACTATACGACTGAATTATTAATTACTGTTTGGGTATATTGAAGGACGTAGCCAGACGATTTCCTGCAGGATTTTTAATTAAATTTTACCATATATGACGCTATCTTGAAAGGACTGTAGCGGCACTAAAGTCACAATAATTAAAGTCATACACGAGAAACGATTCCGTAATGTTTACATTCAGTTACCGGTGTACCTACGCATCGAGTTAGAATCTCCCGAGATCTCTGCACGCCAGTGTTTTGTCCGTTGCTTGGGCGATGGCTGCCGGTTCCTTAGTAACAAAGGAACGAAGCCACCAACTCTTAATGACCTTGCCGTGGACGAATGGTAAAGCGCCAAGCAAAAAAATTTCAAGTCCGTAGACACGGCATTGTCACCGTAAGAAACTGCGTCGAAACCTAAGATTCACCGGAGAATTTCGTTAAAAGTAATCTGTTTCTTTACAAATTTTGTTTTTACGATTACCATTTTCTGCCTTTTTCCGAAGACATTTCGTTCTTGATTAGTAAGATATTCTTTTAATGTTAACTCGGAGGTAGACCTGTGTAGCCAACTCCTGAGATCAACGATTCCACATGTGTGACATACGACCACGTGTGATTGCGTTCACCAGAAGAATTTAAATCTGTTGACTCCCTCTTATCTTATTGGGCTACTTTACAGCTGTCTACTTGCGCTATTACCTCACAGAAAGTTGTGAAAATCTGTCTGTTTTGTTATGTTTTCACGACTAAACAGCTAAATCGATCTTGATGAAATTTCACAATGAAACATTATGTGTCATTAAGAAAGACAGGATACTTTTCTGTGGTAAATAACCTATTTCGTCATGAAATTTTGAAAACTAACCCAACTATGACAGACAGATGGATAACGTGTGTATTGTTATATTGGTCTCTCAGGCTTCATTTCGCTCACAGCCAGTTCATAAATTTCAAGTACAGACACAACTTACTATACGTACCAACCACTACAGTTTTAAATGCTAGAGTTCCCACTAGAATTAGCCTTTGCGATGACTATCAATAAATTGTCATAACATGTCTCCCGAAATTTCTACCGGGGCTCCATTACAATTAAATTAAACATGTAATAATATATCAGCCCGTCGAGAGACACTGAAAGTAGCAAAAGTACACACCGGTAGTTACATGTAGCTAGTTCACAGATTTCCAACCCCCAAAGGCTATATATGTTAGCGGAGAACAGGAAAGTCAAAAACATTGTGGGCAAAACAGTATTGACATAAAATGTCCCCAGAAAGTAGCATAATTTCAAAGTGCAACCAAAAATCTGCCGAAGGAATTGTAGCAGGTAGTCTCCCAAGGTTTATTTTGTTGCTGTTTTTAAACGTTTCAAAGGGGGCATCCATAAATTACGTGAGGTGAAATAGGGAGGGGAGGCGAAATCTGACTAAGGGGGAGGGGGTCTACTGAAATCTCACGTGAGGTTTTGTGAAAAGTTTTTTGCGCTGTAAAACTAGAAAAAAAGGTCTACAAATTGCGCGAAAGTCGATTTTAGGGGGGTAATTCGTCGAAAAGTGGGGTTGTGACTGGATTTTGAAGGGTGAGACCTAAAAAAAAAAGTTCCGAGGGCGATTTCTAGGGGGTGGGGGGGTTCTAACGGACCAGATCTCACCAGACGGGGGGGAGGGGGGGGTTCGGAAAAACACCTCACTTAATTTATGAATGTCCCCAAATTGGTTCTCTTCATGAGACAGGTTTAGTGGTAGAATAGTATGGTGATTGGTTCTGTATCATATTATCCGACTTCATGCTCTTTGGGACACCTTTTACAGCTTTTTCTAGCAGAAAAATTCTAGGTCCTCGCGTACAACTCGGGGATAACAGCTAATATGTCCAACGATGAGAGTGGGGAGATCTGTAGCCTGCGTTTTACAAATCGTGACTGCAGCTTGTCTGGGCTGGAATATCTGAACTTCATGAATGCTAGAACTGTCTGTCGTTTTATTTTTTCATGTTGGCAGCGTCTAAGTTTTTCGTGTAGTAGTAATATCTCTGCATTTATTGTGGTTTAGTCATGGAGGAAGGAACATATGGAGACGAAATAACCATAAATCTGTGAAACCTCATATAAAAACTAGTCTCCTACTGCACATGCGCGGCGGCCATAGGAATAACCCCAAAACATTGGGCTGTTTGCACTGTGTCTGCTGCTGAGAATATTTTATTTTCTAATATTCTTAAGTTTTCTTCAATGACAAGTTGTGTTGCATACGGTTGCACAAACAGACAAAATAGGAAACTACCTGGAATAAGGTTTCATAATTAAGTCACTTTGTAATTATTGTTCTTGAAGTGTCTGATGGGTAACTGCAACATTAGGGCCTATCGTTATAAATGTATTCATTTCTCTCAATAGGATAATTTCGTTCTCACACATTTGTTGGTGTAGTGTAGACAATCAGCATATGTTACTACTTTGCACATAAAAGGCTAGCCTTATTGTAAACAAGTGTTGGAAGTCTAATTTAAGCGAGTCAGGTTTACATCTAGATACAATGAATATAGCATTCTGCATGCTTTAGTCCAGTTCAGTTTACACTGAAAGTGTACGATGAAATTAATTGTGATAATTTGTGCTGTGCGAACTATGAAACGTGATGAAGCAAACATTCTTGTTACCAGAAATTTATTTCGCGATACATTTCATGTGTTTAGGTGTGTCTACATAGTTTGATTTTGTAGCGACAATATTAATGGAAATGTGGGTAGGTTGAAATGCAGCCTGTACCAGAAGGAACAAACAATTTATTATTAGTTGTTAGTAATTTCATAAGCACCATGTTAGTGACACAAAGTGTATCATGTATCGCAATGAATACTACTCCCATTTAAGCTTCTGACTTTTGGAGACAGCATATCTCGAGAACTAAAAAAAAAATATGGAAATTTTTTATTGTTTACTTTCAATTTCTCTCGTCTTGTTACATAAGAATCTATTATCAAATTTGACTTTGAGGATAGTTTTGTTCTGAAGTTCAACCTAAAACACCTCACTTTGGGACAGTATATCTCGAGAACTAAACAGGATATCAAAAAAAATTATTCTTCATTTTTGGTACATAATAATCCATCATCAAAATGCGGTGCCACGGTTGTCGTATGAATCCCTTGAGGTTTTTGTGCCTGTTCCCCGTGTTTCTATGGCCGACCAATATGGCGACCTCCCCACCCCACTTCTCTCTACCCGATTTCACTCCAGTGCGTGGTGAAGGTCCCTTGCGTCGTCTCCATATATTCCTTCCTCCTTGGGTGTAGTGTGATTTTCTTCTCATCTGTGTTTGGTTAAATTAAAGAAGTTTGAATATGGGTTAAATATACCGTTCTGTAGTGTTGCCAACATTGCTTCATTACAGATATACAGAGGTTCGACAAAATAATACGAACACCATGCGATAGAATACAGGTTGTTTGTTGGATGTTGGCACCACTACTTCCGTGTGAATACTGCGATGCGCATGTAAGGCATAGTTGACGTGCCAGGTCTTGTAGGTTATGTATCAGTGTATTATACGCTTTGTTCTGTGGCGGTTACAACAAGCGATCGGTGAAATACGTGATCTCTCAGACTTCGAAAGAGAGCAAATTGTTGGAACTCGGTTGCGGGAGCGTCTGTGACGAAAACAGCTGTACTGTTTAACGTCTCACGAGCTGCAGTATCCACGGTAATGACAGCATACACAAAACATGGTAAAACATCTTCGGCGGAGAGGAATAGTGGACGAAAACCAAAGTTAACCGACAGAGACCGACGAACATTAAAAAGGATTGTGGCCAGACAACACAAAACTACAGCAGCAAAAGTGACAGCAGAACTCAACACGCACCTGAGTAATACTGTTTCGACAAAAACAGTACGGCGGGAGCTCCACAAAGCTAACATTCATGGAAAGGCTGCAATTACAAAACCTCTTATAACGGCAACCAACGATAAGCTGCGAAACAAGTGATGCCAAAATCATAAAAACTGGACACTTGATGAATGGACGAATGTGGTATGGTCTGATGAATCATCGTTAATATTGTTTCCTACTAACGACCGGGTTTATGTATGGAGATCACCAAAAGAAACCTACGATCGGGATTCCTGCGTCCTACAGTCAAGCATAGGGGAGGTTCCATTATTATTTGGGTGGCTATATCGTGGTATTCAGCTGACCCTCTCATTCACATCACTGGCCGAATGACTGCGAATGAATATCTCGACATCCTCAGTGATGAAGTCCTGACTATGACTAGAATACTGCTGCCAAACACTGCCATCTTCCAAGATGATAATACGCCCATACACAAAGCCAAAAAAGTTCTGTCCTGGTTCGAGGAGCATCAGAATATCATCAAACATCTTCGCTGGCCAGCACAATCGCCAGACCTCAATATAAAGGAACAGTTGTGGGGAGTTTTGGAGCAGAGAATAAGGAGCAGATTTCCACCTCCGACATCATTGAAGCAATAGGCGAAAGTTTTGGTACAAGAATGGGACAACATTCAGTTTTGAAATCATTCAGACACTCTGCAAATTTTTTCCGCTAAGAATTTCAGCTGTTGTACAAGCAAAAGGTGGCCCAACACCATATTAATAAATCAACAGTATGTAAATGTCCGGTGTTCATGTTATTTTATCCAACCCCTGTATGGTAATGTATCATAAGTAACAAGAAGAATCAGTTTGCTTCACGAGTACAAAATAAACAATTCAGCTGTTGACACGGTTGATTCCGTGAAGTATCTGGGGGTGATAGCACAAAGCAACATGAATTGGGACATTGCACATAACTTCCGTCGTAGGCAAGGCTAATTCTAAATTACGATTCATAGGTCGTATTTTGAGGAACTTGTAATGCTCAATCAAAGGAGATAGCGTATAAAACACTAGTGCGTTCCGCATCTGGATTACTGTTGTGGGGTTTGGGATCCGTATCGCAAGGTTCTGATTGACTCAGTTGAGAGGGTGCAGAGGAGAGCCGCTCGATTCGTGACTTGTTGTTACAGCCCTTATGAAAGCGTCACAGAATTGATACATAGATTGGGCTGGGGTAGTTTGGAAGACAGACGACGTAGCTTGCGTTCGAATTTATTGGAGAATATGCGAAAAAAATTTAAATTTCAAGTGCAATGAAATACTTCTTCCGCCAACCTGTTTAGGTCACAATGACTGGAGGATAAGATTAGAGAAATAAGATGCCGTACTGATACTTATATGTATTCCTTCCTTCCTCGCACTATTCGGGATTGGAATGGGCGGGTTTAGGATTGGTGCTTAGCACCCTCTGCCACCCACAATGTTTGTGATTTGCAGAGTATGGATGTAGATGTAGATTAACTCTGGTATTACCATCTGTATTTAAAAAAAAACGCATTTTTGTCGCTGTTTGGCCATTCAGCAACATCACAGTTAGGTATTCGATTGAACCGGATATTTGTACTTGTAATAATTACTGTATTCTCGCATCTTACATAACTAGATTAAACCATCCCTTAAAGCGTAATAAAACTGGGACCATTGCAACGTGTAACTGTGCGTTAACTTCTATGTTGCCGGGGCTGGCGTGTATCTTTCTTTCTCACTGGTTGTCTTTGAGAAAGATATTAGTCAACTTCGTGGTTTAAGAGACACTACATAAACATGGTGTCATTTCATACACACGGTAATCGCAGTACAAATATTATTGGTTCAGAGTATATGCGGACTGTCAAGGAGGGAATTGAATCATATACAGGAAACTGTGAAAGAATTTCGTGATTAATATTTCACTTAACACAAAACTACGCTTGAAGGAACGTTGCCAACCGGGAAAAATGCTCTATAGTAATTAATAGAATAATTTCAACTATAGCCGGTCCTGGCAGTGTAGGGGCTAGCACGCTAGCCTCGCATTGCAAAGGCAGCCGGTTCGAGTCCGGCCGCGGGCATGGGTGGTTTTAATTAAGTGTTGTGTTCGTCTTGTGCTGTCCTCACGGTAGTGTCTACAATATCATGATTAATGCCTGATACAACAGTGGGTACAAAAACAAATTTGAGCTGGCTAAAAAGTCGCAAAGACTGAAGGCCATATTAAAATTTTTTTTAAAAAAAACTATCTTCCGTTACGATACTAGTATCGGCGTTTGGTGTAATATCAGTAATTTCGTAATCAATATGAAGAAGAAATCTAATACAAGTAATAGGCCTATTTACGAATATACCGAACCTATTTCGCACCGCCTGTGCGAACCCTACTAAAAATCAGTAGGTTTCGGTATTTGAATTTCTGCTCTCGATTATTTGATTATTTAGTCTCTTTTATCGGATTGTTTTGTTTTGTACAAACTGCTCCCATATCACTGAACTGATAAAGAAATATTTTGTTAATGACCAGCTAATTTAGTCGGAGGAATTTTCAGTCTCTAGATCTAATCGGAAGTTCTATCAATATTCATAATGCTTTGGTGAGTCGTAATTTTTTTTATCAACAATTTCGACTATGTATCTCCAAGGTCAGTGACAACTGGAAATCAGCGCCGATGTATTATAGGTAAATATGTTTCTGTTGTAAGTGCATGTGTGAATCGTAACTTTGGGTAGTGTTAATAGATAGTTTAATTGCTGCTCTAACCAATTATTCGTAAATTTCCGACGAATCCGAAATAGTAGTTAGCTGGTGATTTTCCGTACTATTCCTCTGTCCCTGTCCCTGTTTTCCATCGCCTTTGAACTATTACTTCTAGTAACGTCCCGAGTGTTGTGCGTTACACACATTGAACTAGTAGCAATAGATTTGCGTTCTAGTTTCCGCTTTTGGGTAGTAAATCCTATACACTGGGGATACGGGAAGAAAGTACAAACAAAAACATTTGAAACCGGTTGCGTTGCGAAAGGACGCACAAATTTGTGCCCACATATAAAGACTCCTAGTAATAATAGATATGTGAATGAATGAACAGAAGAATCGTTTGAAAAGAATTACAGATAGTTGCGATACAGGACGTAAAGTTTAATCATTAAACGGAGAGATTGGCTTAAGAAGAGAAGATAAACAGGATTGTTTCGGAGAAGGTAAGAGACCAATGACAGAAAAGGGGTGAATATGCCTACAGAGACGAGTAAAGGTTTGGTTTCTTATGTGGCGAAAGATTAAGGGTTATGTAAGCGAATCTATCGTTTTTCACGCGTTATCCTCTTCTGTTTTCTTTGGCGATTAGCCATCGATGGATATTGGTAGTAGTGCATTGAAGGGAAGAGATGTCTATAACCACAAACTGGTACTCGATTTCAGGCATACAGGAATGGAAAAAATTTTCGTTGTTAGGTACGAGTGGTGATGTTAAGGACAGAAATTAAATGGATTTTTATTAGACATAGAATTATAAAGTTATTTACGTATAGAAATGTATAAGTGAAACAATTCGTTTGAAATTCGACAAAAAGGGATACTATAAATTCATGTTCCGAGTGTGTAGCCTCTCAGTTTCTTCATAGAATTGCTGGATACTTCCATTATAATTTTTGTACGTCTCGTCGACTGGGTCATTAGATCGGGAGGGGATTGGGAACAAAGAACGAAAAGGAATTCGGCCATGGCCTTTTGAAGGAAGCATCCCGGCATTCGCCTGGAGTGATTAGGGAAAACCCTTGAAAACTTAAATCTGGATGCCCGGACGGGGATTCGAATCCGCGTCCTCCCGAATGCGAGGCCAAAGCGTTAACCGTCCACCCACCACGCTCGGTACTTACATGTATAGCTGGTTGCGAAACGTGTCTCCTGTATGGTAAGTGTACTTTTTGCAATGAATTCTTCAAGGGAGTCCAGCCGGAATAGAATGACGACGTTTCAACAACCTGCTCGGTTGTCTTCATCAGATGGTTGTTGAAACGTCGTCATTCTATGACTCTATCCGGCTGGACACCCATGAGGAATTGATTGCATCAGTACGCCGGGAAAGTCTCATTTCACGTATAAGTGTATTTTTTGTTTGTGATGCGGATATTGGGGACCGTCCCATCATTCCCTTGTTTCAATGTTTCCCAATGTGGACGGTACCACCAATCGGTGGGCGTTGAAGAGTTGCTCTGGTACAAGGCAAATCGAGGGGGCGTTTAGGACCAAACGGCCTCTTCCCCATGTTTACATCTACATCTACATATATACTCTGCAATTCACAAAATTGTGGGTGGCAGAGGGTGCTCAGCACCAAAGCTAATCTCTTTGGTGTGCATTCCAATCCCTAATGGTACGAGGGAAAAAAGAATTCATATAAGAATCAGTCCGGCACCTTATTTCTCTAATTTTATCTTTTCTGTCCTTCCGACTGAAATAGGTTGGTGGAAGAAGTATTTCACTACACTCAAAAGTGAAAGTGGGAGTACGCATGTTTTCCAATAAGTTTAAACGAAACGTGTGTCGTCTGTCTACCAGAGACTCCCAACCTAATCTACTAATCAGTTCTGTGACGCTTTCATAAGGACTGTAGCAAGCGGTCACGAATCGAGCGGCTCTTCTCTGTATTTTCTCTATACTTTCGATCAATCCCTTACGAAACGGGTCCCAAATGGCACAACAATAATCCAAATGTGGACGCACAAGAGATTTGTACGCTATCTCCTTTGTTTGTTCATTACAATTTTTCAAGATTCGACCTATGAATCGCAGCCTAGAATTTGCTCTACCTACTAACGAATTAATGTGTATGTCCCATTTCATGTTCCTTTGTACTGTTACTCCCAATTATTTCATAGAATCGACCATATCAATAACTGAATTGTTTACCTAGTATTTCTGAACAATCGGATTCTTTTTGTTAGTTATGCTCATTGTCTTGCACTGTTTACAATTTAGAGTAAGTTGCCACTCAGCGCACCAAGCCAAAATAACATCCAAATCACGCTGAATTTCTAAGCAAGCGGCCAAATTTCTTACTTCCCTATAAATAACCGCATCATCAGCAAATAATCTAAAAAGGCTTTTCACTTTGTCTCCGAGATCGTTTATAAAAATTAAGAAAAGAAGTGGTCCTATTACACTTCCTTGAGGTACACCCGATGTAACATCTAGATTAGATGAACTTTCTCCTTCAACGACAACATACTGCGACCGACCAGTTAGAAAATCCTTTATCCATTCACAAAGCTGATCCGATATACCGTACGCTCGAAGCTTCGCTAAAAGGCGGTTGTGTGGCACAGAGCAGAAGGCTTTCTGGAAATCTAAAAAAATTGCATCTACTTGTGAACCTGTATCGATAACTTTCATTACGTCGTGTGTAAATAGGGCCAGCTGTGTTTCACATGATCTTTTCTTCCGAAATCCGTGTTGATTTGTTGTAAGCAAATTATTATTATTCTAGAAAATTCATAATGTTCGAGCATATAATATGCTCCATAACTCTACTACAAACAGATGTTATAGATATGGGACGATAGTTCCCAGGATCACTTCGATCACCTTTTTTGACCAGCATTATATCACACTTTAAGTGCTGCATCTAAGACATTTGTCATTACATTGTAATGATCATAGCGAGAAGAGGATTTAGCGCAGCAGTTTATTAGCTAGGCGAAAAAAAAAAAATCTCAATGGTAGATTGTGGTGACTTAAGATTGCTGATGACGAATTGGAGTCATCAAATCACTATTTCAAAAAACAGATTACGAGCCAAAAAAAGTTGCAGCACTATGAGTTACATTATTTATTACAAGAAAGGGAGTCGGTAATTTCTTTCCTGAAAATGGAAAAGGGGGCGCTAGGTATTTTTTTTTTTAAGTGTCGTAAGTAATTTTTTTTCGAAAGGGCTGGGGTGAGTTTTTTTCGAAAAGGGGGCAGTAAGCCAAAGAAACTACGGCCTACGTGATTTGCGGGAAACCGCCTTTAAACTGCAGCTTGTACTGGGGTCGTGCCCGACCCTGTTGTAACTGTGGTGTCTAGTGCTTTGAGCCATACTGGAGGGTCGTTTCAATACTGTTAATATTGTTCCCCCCTCTCGCACACACTCACACTTACGTAACTTCGGTTATTTACTTCTTCAGTTTCTGAACAGATACTAACAGCAAAAAACACTGTCCAGGAAAGAAAAGACAACCGCAGTGCAAATATGAAAGACTATTGGGCCAAAAAGAAAGCTCACCAGAGTTGAGAACCACGTGGTCCATAGAGGCCAAAACAAAAAAGAAGTAGTAGTGTCATAGCTAATTCAGGATGACGGCGAATTAACACGATCAGCGGCGAATCAGCAGACGGTATTTAGTACTAGAGAACTCCTCCTAGCCTATCCTGTAGTGCCAGTGTATACTTTGTGTTCCAAGCAATACATGAACAATGTTCTGTTCTTGAAATAACCTTCTCCGTAATCTCGATATTATTTTGGGTTTTCCTGCGTCAGCGCTAACTAGAAGGATAATGAGCCGCTGCGATGAAATATCACCCACTTGCGTATTCTAAGCTTCATTAAAGTTATCCGTAATCTCGTTTTTTATTTTTTATTAAATTTTCTTATTTTTAGAACCATCAATTAAGGGATACTTGCCATGAAATATTCTCTTTATGACGAAAATCTGAGAAGTGCTAACGAGAATTTGTGCTGAAATAGACCCCCCAGTGACGATTAATTGATAAATGGACCAATAGTAATTGCTGCCTACTATTAAATTTGATGATGTTGTTAAACAGAGTTGTAATGAAATTACAATCAAACTTCCACACTCACTCACTTTTCATCATACTTCGACATAAGAATGTTTGTTCATTTTATTTTAGTTAGTTTAGGAAACTGAAAATATCTATGGTTTGGAAAACATTTTTGTGGGTTTAAAATCACTATAGTCTCCGCATGAAAATAGTCCGGGCAAGGTTACACTGCTTCCCCTACTCCGCCCCCCCCCTCCCTTTGTTCCGAGATTGCCACACGCGTTTTTGCTGGGGTCCATAGTATCTTTGTACGCGGTGGTTGTATTTCGTTAGTTTAAAGTCTATTTGAGTAATATTAGCGGTATGTGATGTTCAGAGAACAGAATCGCACAATTAACAGACAGAAGTAATGTACACACTTTGACAATAAATTTGGCCGCCGCTGAAAAATTCTATCACTCTTATTTTGCTCAATCTGACATCAATATCATCCCAGGAAACGGTAATGTACTACTGTTTCTTAGGATGACATTGATGTCAGATTGAGCAAAATAAGAGTGATAGAATTTTTCAGCGGCGCCCAAATTTATTGTCCAAGTGTGTACATTGTTCACGGCGTACAATGACGATTGTAATGGGGTAGTTGTAGGGACACGGTATCGAATAAAAGTATCGATATGACCTTATGAGTGGTATCGGAGATAAAAAGTATCGTACTCGCTAAAGTATTGAAAAAAAGTATCGATACCTCGAGGTATCGAAATAAAAGTATCGATAACATGATATTTTTCAAATCATTCATTGGTGTTGAGATTTCCTTTTATTTAAACTTTATTTTAAGTCTAAAGGCCTGCAGCTGCGCGTTAATTTGAAATTTTAATCATTTTTATTAAATTTCTGTAGCTGAATTAGCTAATATATGTTGATGAAATATTCAAAGCAATAAATCATATTTATTACTGCAGTGCTAATACGTGATAAACGTATCATCAATTAAATAAATTGAAACAAGTTATGCTTCATCAGACTCAATTTTTATTTTAGTTATGAATCAAATCAACAGCAAATTCCATGACTCATAAACTGTGGAACTAAATAGCTAAAATGTGTACTAATCCTACACCTTCCACTCTTCCTCCGTTCAGTCACTTAAAAATAATTTATGCAGTCGGTTCGATGATGATTTGTTTCTTGTCTTTGACGTTGTACTGTCTGCCTTTGAAAATCGGCGGAACTGCTATTAATGGGATAACTTATACAAGTAAAGGAACACTACTTTCGTATCTTCCCATTGCTCCAAAGCGTCAGTCAACAATGGTAAATAAAGACTCATTTCACCCTTATCATTAGCCAGAGTTGATTGAAAATAGAAGCATCATGACAAAGATAGTGTAACCTAACCCCTAAGTTTTCGAGTTGAAAGTTTTATTTTTAAATTAAAAACTAGATAAATGTCAAAATTAAATTCTCGTACCATTCTCACATTGTGGAAATGACAATGCTACAATCATAAAAAGACATCTCGATTGTCGTCTGAGACAGGGGTGGATCCAGGGGGGGGGGGGCTAGGGGGCTCAAGGCCCACTCCCGACATTGTAATTTTTTTTTAAATCTTTACGGATTCGAGGCCCGAGGAGGCTATAAAGACTACCCCATGGCCGACTCAAGGCCCCCCCCCCCAAAAAAAAACTATAAATCTACTGAAGGCAAGCCCTATGAACCAAAATTCACTCAAGCCAAGCCCCCCCCCCAAAGCAAAGTCCGCTCAAGCCCCCCCCCCCAAAGCAAAGTCCTCTCAAGGCCCCCCCCCCCAATCCAAAATCCTAGATCCGCCCCTGGTCTGAAATGTACCTATTCTTGTCTTGGGGGCCATACATCATACAGCAATTTGTGTTAAATTATATTTTCACTTTTCTTCGAGTAGCTTTGTAATATTGCCGTTAATTTTTCAACCTTAATTTTTGTATCCATGCCAGCCATAAAGTACTGATATAAGTACAGTAGAACTCCAATTATCCGAATCAATTGGGACCGGACCCCATTCGGGTAATCAAAAATTCGGATAGTGGGGGTCTATTTTAATTAATTATTATATGTATGTTGAAAATGGGAGAAAAAAATATTTTTAAAGGAAAAGAGCTTCTAATAAATTAAATGAAAAGGCACAATCACTCTTCTATATCTTCAGCACTAACTTCTGAATATCCAGGAATTTTCAAAAGAATGTGTCTGAATTCCTCAAGTGACACGTCATCCGCATCTCCTCCTGTCTCTTCCCTTTCCTTTTCTTGAGCTTCTTTTTCCTTTTTCTCCTTTTTCTTCTCTTCTCCAGTTGGTAAGCCTTTCAACTTGCTCCATGCACGTCTTAAAAGAGCGATTCGGATATTGAGCGATTCGGATATTGAGCGATTCGGATATTGAGCCATTCGGATATTGAGCCATTCGGATAACGAGCGATTCGGATACCGAGCGATTCGGATACCGAGCGATTCGGATACCGAGCGATTCTGATACCGAGCGATTCGGATACCGAGCGATTCGGATACCGAGCGATTCGGATACCGATCGATTCGGATACCGATCGATTCGGATACCGAGCGATTCTGATACCGAGCGATTCTGATACCGAGCGATTCTGATACCGAGCGATTCTGATACCGAGCGATTCTGATACCGAGCTATTCTGATACCGAGTGATTCTGATACCGAGCGATTCGGATACCGAGCGATTCTGATACCGAGCGATTCGGATACCGAGCGATTCTGATACCGAGCGATTCTGATACCGAGCGATTCTGATACCGAGCGATTCGGATACCGAGCGATTCTGATACCGATCGATTCGGATACCGATGAGCGATTCTGATACCGAGCGATTCGGATAACGAGCGATTCGGATATTGAGCGATTTGGATATTGAGCCTTACGGATATTGAGCCATTCGGATAACGAGCGATTCTGATACCGAGCGATTCGGATACCGAGCTATTCGGATACCGAGCGATTCTGATACCGAGCGATTCGGATACCGAGCGATTCGGATACCGAGCGATTCGGATACCGAGCGATTCTGATACCGAGCGATTCTGATACCGAGCGATTCGGATACTGAGCGATTCGGATATTGAGCGATTCTGATAGTCGGAGTTCGGATAATTGGTGTTCTACTGTAAAAGTATCGAGTACAAAAGTGTTGGTATCAAAAGAAAAGTAGTCGATGCCAAAAAGTATCTATTTTTCCGTGCCCCTAGGTAGTCGTACAGATTAGTTTGGGACTGGAGCTATTTGCAAGGAAGCTGTGTTTTTTGTCGACGGCGCTGTCCGGTTTGCAAGCCCAGCTGTAGTCTGCGCTAGCCTAGTCGCACACGTGGCGCGACGCGTGGGCCCGGCTGTCCTCGCTGCAGCATTGTTCACAAATTACCTCCAGTCCTTGTGTGCGTAGTTAGCATCGTGACCGAGGTCTCTAACATACAGTTGCAACGACCAGCACTAGGTTCAGGTCAGCTGTTTCTAGCCCATAGAGAGGCAGTAGTGCTTAATATCTATCACTACTTTATACACCAAAGTCTTGGGTCAAATTTCACCCACAGCTCTCCGCTGTGCGGGGGGTAGGTGAGGGAATACGGCACTGCCGAATGTGATTCGTCCGTCTGTGGTGCCACAAGAAATATGATAGGGATAAAAGTGTTAGTAACTATAACTGGGAACTCTAAGAGATAGTATTAAATAGTTAATAAGGAATAGGATTAACAATTTCAAATTGCGGTAGCGAGAGTGATGCAGGTTGTGGATTTTATTTAGAAACTAGCTGTTACCCGCTATTTCATACGCGTGGACTTAGAATTTAATTGGTACAATTGGATATATAAAGCTGTAAGTTACGTAAGATTTGTGCCAAACAACACCCAGTCGGAATAATATGACGGGAAAGCCGTCAATATACCATTCTACCGTCGAACCTGTCTCGATGAAGAGAATCAATTTCCAACATGACAACAAATCTTCTCGGGTTTGCAGCCGGATTTTATTACAAAGCGACAAGCTTTCGGCAACTAGCTCAGCAGCCATCATCAGGTCAATTATGTACCGGCGATCTCGCCATTACGAATACCAGGCCTACACTCATAATTTCCAAAATGTTAAAAAAAAGAAGAAAAAAACGTAGGTGCGGGGATATTGGAAAGGGGGGGGGTTAACTGAGGGCAGCTTCAATTTCAGCTTGTCTTCTCTTCTTTCTTCAGCATGAGCATCAGATTATTGGGTTCTAATAACTTTAGATGCTGCTACTCTGCTAGAGGTTTACCGAGCGGGGCGGTGTAACGGTTAGCGTTCTCGCCTCGCATTCGGGAGGACGGCGGTTCGAATCCCCGTCCGGGCATCCAGATTTGGGTTTTCCATGGTTTCCCCAAATCACTCCAGGCAAATGCCGGGATGCTTCCTCAAAAATGCCATGGCCGAATTCCTTCCCATTCCTTGCCCCCCATCCTTTCCCGTCTCTAAAGACCTCGATGTTAAAAAGAGACGTAAAGCAGTTACCAAAAAAAAAAAAAAAAATGCTAGAGGTCAGGTTTACGCCTGCGAGGCATGTCAAAAAACAAAAATAAAATTGATGCCAGAAACTTTTAGGCAGACTCAAAATGATAGTACAGTGCAGAGCAAATCGATATCTATACTAAATAATTTACCCTTTACAAATTTTAACAAATTCTTTCAATGTTTTTGGTAAATTATTCATCATTACTCTTGGTAACTTATTCCAATCCCTGACACCCTTACCTAAAAAGAGAATCTTCCTACACCCTTGTGCCTGAAATCGAGTGCCAGCTTGTGGTCATGGCTATCTTTTCTCTTCCATGATTTATTTTTAATTCTTACACCAATATCTGTCCATGCCTCGTCACCTACATATACCTTGTACACTCCCATGACCCTCTTCAACCTCCTCCTGTCTTCCAATGAATCAGACTCCAGTTCTTTTATCATATCTGATTGCGTTCTGCAGTAATTTCCAGAAACAAATGTCGCAGCCCTTTTTTTGCACCCTCTCCAACTCCTGTATTTGATACTCAACATGTGGGTCCCATACTACACCACCATAGTCAAACAATGGTCTGACCAAAGTTTTTAACACCACTCGTTTACTTTTCTCGTACGTCCCCTCATCTCTCTTTCCAAGTGCAGTATTTTGAAAAATTTTAGGACATATACAGTATTAAGTTGGTATTTCTTCCAAATTAGGTCTCTTGGTCTTTGACCCCAAAAACTTTGTTTTTACCATAAAGTCTGCTTTTTGTCATTTTTATACTTTGTGCAATGCATTTTCGATTTCAATAGTTCTTAACAAGTGGAGCAGTGACACACAGTCATTACCTGTGATCATTAAAATTTTCAATTTTTGTTCCCAAAAAACAAGCGTTTCTTTTATACCCTGTGAAATGCATCTTTGGTTTAGATCAAAACTAAGACGTCGAAAAACGATCAGTGTCATTGAAACTGATCAGATTGTCACGTAGTCATCATCTTTGGCCCTAAAAATTCATACTTCGTCTTTAATTCTCATTTTTTGCCACTTTTGTATTATGTGCAATATATTTTTTTTTTTAATAACTGGATGTTGTGGATCATTTTCCTCAATTGCTGATAATATTAATAAATAAATTACGCCAAAGCAATTGACTTTTTTGGGTTTATTTGTCTCCCGTACGCGTTTCACTTCTTTTGCAGAAGCATCTTCAGCGGGTTTTTTCTGTTAATTATGTACAAAAGTTGTAAGCAGGTTATGTTTGTGGTTTGTACAGTGGAATGAATTATTATCTAACTTATAATCTACTTATACAGGGCGTTCGCCGGAAAACGCAACCCTCCCAGTCTGTTGCCGTCGGCAACTTGCTCGGACAGCGAAGCCAGCAGTTTCCGCCACACGGCGCCGTGAATCACCGCACTGTTTAACACCTCCGCTGCCCCAACAGTGCAGTGCAGTGACCCTTACATTGTTAAGAACGGTTTCTTTGCATTGTAGCTAGTTTGTGACTTCAGTCTCTTATTAATCAGTGTTGTGAATAAACGTTTCTTTGCGGTTTGGCTGGTTTGGGGCTTCATACTCTTACTAATCTGTACCGTGTTTGAGTGTGAGTAAAATTATGGTACGTTACAGTTTGCAACAAAGAATATTTCTCTACGATACATATGTGAAGAAGAAGTCGTTTAAAAAGTGTCGCAGTAAATTTCGTCGCGAATATCCTGGCGCTTTACTGCCAGCTAAATCAACAATTCTGCGTCTGGTTAAAAAAGTAAGAGAAACGGGTTCATTTTTTAACAAAAAGAGACTGTCGGTCAACCGTATTCTCACAGAGGAGAAAATTGACGATATCGCTATTCGACTAGAACAGTCACCCAAAAAATCATTAAGTCAGTTAGGGCAGCGTGTGTCTCGAAATATGTTCAGAAGATGTGAAATGTGCATTACACAAGAGTGTCAACACTTCCAGCATCTTTTATAAGGTAAGCTAATGAATTACGTCACATTTAAATGCTTAGCACATACAAGTTTATGAAATAGTCCGCGGCCGACGGTCGAACAATGCCGGGAGCTGACCGCTCGCTCGCCGCGAGCAGTTTCTTCCTTGTAGCGCTAACAGTGGGTTGCGTTTCCCGGCGAACGCCCTGTATTTTGTGGTCTATTGTATTTCTTTTAGCTCCATTCTCAGCATCAGTGTTTTTGCATTTTCGGTGGGAAGTGTCTTCATGTTTGAGATTCACAACACTACACTTTTGCACTGCACTATGTGTTTGTTATTACTTGCAAATGGCCGTTCTGTTTTGTTTACTAAGCATCCAGTTTTGTGTAGTTATGC
>CM061918.1:117987675-118035148 GCA_031002005.1 Vandiemenella viatica
CAACGTGGTGAGAGGTTGGTGGCGGGGTAGCGAGGGCTAAACTGCGGCGCGCGCTCATCCCTACACTTCGGCGTGCGGTGTGCGACCTCCGTTACAAGATGTCGTGGGAACGCAGCTTTAGAATTACCGCACACTACTAATTTCTCTATAACGGACGACACTGCAGGGATATTGGCCTTGTAAGGTTAATGTCTGATCACCCCTCATATCAAACTAGCAGAGTTGCTAGTCTAGTTGTGGTTGATCTACCCCCATACTAATTTTAATCACCTAATGAGAAATTTTTGCACCAAACTTTTTTAAATTCTCGCTGCCTATTTCCGGTATTAAACTAAACGTAGATTTACACAAACCTTACCTATGTAAGGGTGGGTTGGTATTGGTTTACCTCTACAGTATTTTTAATTTCCCACTTTAATCAAATGTGCACCAGCCATTTCTGGAATTAAATCAAACCCTAGGTTCACCCATGCTCTACCCAGAAAGGGCTGGGTTGGGTTTAATTTACTCCTACACTATTTTTATTAGTCCAATGAGAATCATGTGTACCAAGTTTCATTAATTTGACACCGGCCATTTTTTGAATTTAACTAAACTTCAATTTACCCGCACAATTTCCAGATCGGTGTTGGTTGGATACTGTGATACAGAATATCAGTTTCAAGTATGAACCAGGCTGCATTTCAACATAATCACAACATTTGCTAATGTTGTTACTAAAAAAATCGGAACATGTACCTCACGAGAATTAATACATAGCACATACATGAATGTATCTGGAGAATGTTTCTTCCGGCATCGCGCAGAAAATACAGATTTTGAATGTGTTTAGTAAGTCTGGGATGAGAGTTAAAATCTGACATATGTCTATTTTACGACATTTGTATTACGAATAGTCTGGCAAACCTGAAAACTGCTTAATCGATTACGGTGGTTTTTTCATGTCAAACATGAGGTATTTATCATTACGCTGCCTAGTCTACCGCTGGAGCTGAAAATTATCTCAAATATGCTACGTCATCAAGGGCTGAGAACTCAAAATTGAAATCTGTTCCACACCTTTTCAGTTGAACAGCAAGTAACTAGAATTATTTTCCACAATTGATTTTATTGACTACGCAAAAGCCTCGTAAAACACAGTAGCTATGCATAGAATTTGTTAGTAGTCAGAGATTGTAGCTTGTTGCCAGAGATAACTTCGGCGGCAGCGATACTCTTTACGGATTGAATAATCGAAATTTAAGCAAGGGGGCGGTAGTTACAGTTATATTTTTACGAAGTATGAATTATCCAACATCTAGTCGGTATTACATCTTTGGTGTTTCTCACGATATGTTCTGAATTTCATTTACTGCTACGGCGTCATGTAAATATAAGACATACCATTCATTTCAAATCCGATACTGAGCCTTAAAATACTGAAAACCCAATCGAAATCTGCTCAGTAGTTTTTCTGGTACAGTTAAACTGTTTTCAGATTATAAATATATACAATTTGAACGTTCACTTTTATTTTAAGTCCGATTGTTTGTAAAACTAGTATATTGAAATTAAATATAACTAAAATTTGTTTGTTATATTTATTTTTATATCTTGCATGCTTATTAAAATTACGATATGTCAGTTTTTGAAATTGAATTACTGATTCTATTATTATTAATTTTAATTGCAATGGAACTAACGCTCTGGTGGCTTTTTTCCTAGTCATCTAATTACCCCTTTTAATTATTTTTCAAAATTTTCTTTTATAATTGGAGTGTTAAATACCTACCCCATTTACTTTTCCAATTTACAAATTTTAATTTTAAATACCTTTAGCGTTTTTGCTAAATTATTCATCACTTCACTTGGTAATTTGTACTAATTTCCTAACACCCTTACCAACAAAAGAAAATTTTCCTATTCCCTTATGCATGAAATCGAGCGCTAGCTTGTGGTCATGGTCGCCTTTCCCCTTCCATGCACTATTTCTCATTCTTCGACCACTATCCTTCCAAGCCCCATCGCCAATATATGTCCTGTACATTCCCAGCACCCTCTTCACCCTCCTCATTTCCTCCAATGACTCCCAATCCAGCTCCTTTACAATATCTGTTACTGACTGGTTCCTGCGATAATTTTCACAACCAAATCTAGCTGCTCTTCTTTGCACACCCTCCTACTCCTGTATTTGATAACCAAAATATGGGTCCCAAACTACACCACCATATTCAACCAACGGTCTGACCAAAGTATTGTAACCCAATTCCCTAACTTCTCTGGTACATCCTCTCATCACCCTCTCCAGTAAATGAAGGATTTTTTAACCTTTTCCTACCACCTGCCCAATGTGCTCTGCCCAATTGAGTTTATCATCAAACGTTATGCCAAGATTTCTCAATATTTGACAGCATAGACATAAATGTCGAATTTGTGTTTATTTTCGATTATAATTGCTAACAAACTGAGTTGAATAACTTAATGATTTTCAGTCTGTTTTATTATCATCTCATGAATGTAGTAAATTCTAAATACAATATAGTAAAATTTATATCAATGTTAATAAGTTGTTAATGGTTTTCACTCATTCTCATTTATATGAATGTTGTAACTCGTAAATATGGAATATGACAGTAAAATTATATCAATGTTAAAAATTAATTAATAATTTTAATCTTATGAATTAAAAACATTTTTGTTGGAAAGAGAGAAATTTTGATCAGTTGTATATTTGTACATTTTGTTTTGTTTTTTATGTATGTTAATTGTTTAAACGAAGTATAAATTGATTAATAGCTTTATGGTGTTTGAAATATTAATTAAAATTCCGTGACTATGGATTTTGTGCAAGCCATGATGTTTTAAGTATGATTTTCGGATATATGGAATTGTTTAAGTTTTATGGTTCAAAGTCTCATTATTAATTTAAAAATGTTTCTTCATTATTATAAGTAATTTTGTATAGGTTCTCATTGTTTTTCTGTACTATTTACATCGTTTGGAGGGATCGTTAGCAATTCAGAAGGATCGGGCAGCGTTTGTTTTTTTTTCTCGAAATTTCTGTACCGCCTGTTTAAGCTCCCGTTGTCAAGTGCTGCCGATTTTTCTTGAAATGATGCTATATGATGCTGCGTCCGTGCTATTGTAATGTGCTTATGACGAATTAGACTGAATAAAAAAATATACTAAAATGTGTGTCAACTACCGTATTATTCAGAAGTTATAGGAATTATCGTACTGGCGCCCAGACAAAAATCTGTATATATATAAAGATTGGCTAAGTTCCGCCAGCCTACAACGGAGAATTGGCGGGTAGTTTATGAACCTGTTTGTGTTGGTTTTCTGTTCATACTTAACTTCTCAGACGTCCCTTAAAATTCAACAAAATTTTTAGAAATTGAGAACATACTGGAATTTCAATATTACTTTAGTTCGCAATATCTATCCTTATATTATTACTGAAGAAAGGAAGAGAATCCACGGAGAAAAAAATAAAAGCTATATCGAAACTTAGAAAACTGAATCGTTAAGACTTTGCGTGATCCGACAGGGTCCAATTGCAGATAATAAATTACAACCACTATTTTGTAATATTTTCTTTTTTATTAATATAGTCTTTTTCGGGAGACAATTCACACTTGAATTTGATGGGATTTGGATTAATTTACATAGTCCCAATGGCAAAATCGGGCAAATTTCACTGTGATGTGAAATCGGAAAGCTGAGAAATGTAAGATGATAAATTTTTCACAAAATAGTCTCCATGTTTCGTTAAACGTTATTCACTCAAAAATTATTGCTCGGGTTTAGATTAGCCTTGAACGAATGTGCTGCTACCTGCGAACTTGTGCGGGAGGACTTGAGAATTTTTTGCTAGAAGTGGATATAGAAAGCTGTAAGTTGCGTAAAAGGTGTCCCAAAAAGCACGACGTGGGGATAATATGGCAGGTACGCCATCATCCTACCATTCCACCATGGAACCTGTCTCATGACAAGCAGGATGACTTGAGCTACTCGTGCTCTGTTTAGAGCTAGACAGTAGGTCTGATCTATGCCAGCGATTTATTTAAAAAAAGGATACAAAATGTATTTGTTGCTGAAAACATTTAGATAAACACAAAATAATACTCTACTGCAGCGCATATCTGCATCTGTATACCATATAATAAGTTATGTCTGTACTTGAAATTTATGAACGGATCATACACAAAGCGTAAATAACCGACATAACATTACACAAACATACACATGCTATCCGTCTGTCACTCACCGTTCGGTTAGTCTTCAAAATTTCATGACAAAATGTATTATTTATCCCAAAAAACTTTCCTATGACCTAATCATACATAGTATTTCCTTGTCAAATTTCATCAAGAATGGTTCAGTCGTGAAAACGTAATGGAGTGTTAATTTCGCTTTAATACCATGTTGGGCTAGATGCTTTCGTTCATGTTCTCTTTATTTCCTTGTTATCTTCGAATTTCCCTTCGATTCCCTAAGGAGCTATTTGTTTTTTGGGGGGGAGGGGATGAAAAGTATTCGGTGTGCTGTTCCAGACTATATTTTAACTCCGTATCAGATTTTTTCAAATCCATTGAGCCTATATGGTGTGATTAATAAACGCCCATCCATCCAAACTTTGGCATTTATAATATCACTAGCTCGTACCCGCGACTTCGTACACGTGGATTAAGAATTTTTTGCCAGAATTGAATATAGAAAGTTTTTGGTAACGAAGGATTGGACCCAAACAACACAGAGTCGGCATAATATGACAGGAAAGCTATCACTATACCATTCTACCGTCGAACCAGTCTCTTGAAGAGAATCAGTTTCCAACATATTTCTGTCACCATTCGATAAGGTCTCAAAATTTCGTGACTACAACTATTAAACATACCGGAGAAAATGTCCTGTGCCCTTCATACAGATTTTCTTGTCAAATTCCATCAACATCGATATAGCCATTTGGTCGTCAAAACGTAACAAAAAGACAGAGACTTACTTCCGTATTTATAGTATTATTGCTGCGGTTCACACACACACACACACCCTCTCTCTCTCTCTCTCTCTCTCTCTCTCTCTCTCTCTCTCTCTCTCTCTCTCTCTCTCTCTCCGACTGCGAACAACCACTGAGGAATCATTATAACGTAAAAAAGTGTACAACTACACTACCTACGATTTGCCCGCATTGCACCCCTAACTTTGTGATATCTACAGTTTAATATTCAATCCGAATAACCTACGGCCCAGGCGTGACTCTTACGATCAAAAACAATTTTTAAAAATCTTAGCCTCCACGGAGATTTGAACCGGAGACCACGACCCAAACATTTGTAAGCAAGCGCTTTAACCACTGAGCTGTCTGACCGATACACGGAAAAAGCAGTATACAGACGTCCATATCCAACGCGTCTGTCTATCGCAATTCAGTAGTATTTCGAAATTATGAGACAACATGTATTATTTATACAGATACTTTTTCAACCAAATGTAGACAGTATTTTCTCCTTGTTTCAAAGGATAAGTGTGCAAAAATTTCATCGAGATAGGATGAAAACTGTGGATTTGTATGAAGCACAAACAAACATACATATCTGGATGTTGTGGATCATTTTTTCCTCAATTGCTGATAATATTAGTAAATAATTTACGCCAAAGTAATTGACTTTTTTAGTATTTATTGGTCTCCCGTACGCGTTTCACTTCTTTTGCAGAAGCTTCTTCAGCGGGTTTTTTATTTTGTGGTCTATTGTATTTCTTTTAGCTCCATTCTCAGCATCAGTGCTTTTGCATTTTTGGTGGGAAGTGTCTTCATTTTTCAGATTCACAACTCTACACTTTATTGCACTGCACTCGCAAAGTAATAAAAAACACATAGTGCAGTGCAATAAAGTGTAGAGTTGTGAATCTGAAAGATGAAGACACTTCTCACCAAAAATGCAAGCACTGATGCTGAGAATGGAGCTAAAAGAAATACAATAGACCACAAAATAAAAAACCCGCTGAAGATGCTTCTGCAAAAGAAGTGAAACGCGTACGGGAGACCAATAAATACAAAAAATGTCAATTGCTTTGGCGTAAATTATTTATTAAAAACATACATACATTCATCTTTATATATATAGATTTGGATGTACATTGGTTTCATGGTCGCCATATTGTTACGTCATTACCGCAGCTGTAAGTAGTCCCAACTCTCTCGTGATCTGTGGATACTGCGCTCAAATCTGCCACATCTTGTAAAGCGAGCGTTACTCTCCCGCTGAAAAATAAACCACTGCTCGAGAAAGGGATGTGGGCGCTTTCCACAAAGTCTATATACTTTTCCGCGGCGTCGCGTCCCCCAATAAGATTTTAGACGTGTTGAAAAATTCCGGTAGCCGACGCTGCAATATCTCAGGGAACAAACTCCTTGCGGGCTCTCTGCCCCCCTCCCCCTGCCCCGTGCCTCCCCTCCCCCGCTCCTCCTCCGCCTCTCTAGCGGACTTTGGCTCTGCCCTGCGGCGCTTAAGGTCATGGCGCGCTCGCTTCGCCCGCTTGCTGGTAGGTGGCAGCACGGCCGCGCTTCCCGCGCTCGTCGCGTTTTATCCCGGCCGCCGTGGATCGTCTCGTAACGCGCATTATTGCCGTTTTCGCGAGCCGGCATTGTCGCGGTGGTGCGTGCCGACCGTTGGAGCGCCGGGTGACGCCGTGCGCGGAGTCGACGGCCGCGTGGTGGGGGCCGGGAGACATGGCGGCCGCGGACTCCTCCCACCACGGCGCCCTCGATCGGCCAGCCGCCACTGCGGCAGAGGAGCTCGTGCGGTCGCCTGCGTCTTCGCCGTCTCTGTCTCTGACGGCGCACGCTCCCTGCGTTTTCCTCGCACGCCGTGACTGCGCGTCGTCATCGCTAGCTCTTATTTCCGCCGCCGACTCGGTTCTGCGCTGCCGGCGGAAAAGTTTTGGGCCGCTGGTCGGGTTGAAAATACACGGGTGACCTTTGGGTGTCCCCAAATGAGTGCGATTACGTAAACGGTACCGGGGTGGAACCGACAGTCCCTCAGAAATGTGCCAACCAGTGAAACACCTTGTGATCGCCCTCGCTTCGGAGAACCAGTGATTTTGTGTGTGTTTCAGTGCTCTATTTTTTTTTAATTACTATTTTTTTTAAATTTTGTGAGTGCTCTTGGAGCCCTGGATTTACCGAAGAGGAGTGGAGCGTTATCACCTCTTCCCTGGTGAATGTTGACAGCCTCATTCTACGGTTCGTATAAAAATACTACTCTACCATTAAGTATAATATTTATATAAATCATCGATCGAGGTTTTCAATCGGCAAAAAAGTATTGTACTGTCTGACAAACATCAATTATCGTGGAAAATTCCACGATATTGGACTAAATATTAACCAAATCTATACTGAAAAGTAGTGGAAATGTTATCAATAACAGTAGAATTAGGTTAAAAATAGTATCCCTTCAATTAGAAGAACAAAAATCTCGGAATGAAGTAGAAACGTCAGTAAAATTAGTGAATTATATATAAAAATAGTACCACGCAGGGTAAAATAACTAAGAAAATTGTGTTAATTAGGAATAAAATTACAACTCCGCTCAAAATCAGAATACCGCTAGCGAAAAGTGTCTATTTAATAATTTTTTTAAAAAGCTTTTGGTTTAAAACATTGGTCTAGGATAAAAAAAAAAAAAACTATGTATCGGGTAAGCTTTATTGATGAGACGCTTGGCTCCTAACAATACCATTACGAGGGAAAATTCAAGCATTTGAGATATGGAATATAAAGATGTTTGTAATTAAGCGAACAGATAAATGATCGTGTTATGGAAATAGTGGATGCGGAAAGAAGTTTGTGGAAGATACTCGCAGAAAGAAGTAACATGATGGTGGGTCACATTTTAAGACATGGGAGTTCAAGAGAACTATCTTAGCAAAGAATTATAGAGGAAGGCAAAGAAGCTGAAATAGGAAGACATGGGTTGTGAATGGCTATGTAGAGACGAAGATATTGGGTCAGACAGTATGGAAGAATTGCATGAAAACAGGCGGCAGACTGATAACAGGATATATATATATATACACGTGCTGAACTGTGTAAAATGACGTCAAAGGTACAAATTTCTTCGAAAGTTAAAAATTATTTTCTTCAACGGTATGCTTCAACTATGCTTCGTAGTGTTTACTATACGACTGAATTATTAATTACTGTTTGGGTATATTGAAGGACGTAGCCAGACGATTTCCTGCAGGAACTTTAATTAAATTTCACCATATATGACGCTATCTTGAAAGGTCTGTAGCGGCACTAAAGTCACAATGATTAAAGTCATACACGAGATACGATTCCGTAATGTTTACATTCAGTTACCGGTGTACCTACGCAACGAGTTAGAATCTCCCGAGATCTCTGCACGCCAGTGTTTTGTCCGTTGCTTGGGCGATGGCTGCCGGTTCCTAAGTAACAAAGGAACGAAGCCACCAACTCTTAATGACCTTGCCGTGGACGAATGGTAAAGCGCCAAGCAAAAAAATTTCAAGTCCGTAGACACGGCATTGTCATCGTAAGAAACTGCGTCGAAACCTAAGATTTCACCGGAGAATTTCGTTACAAGTAATCTGTTTCTTTATAAATTTTGTTTTTACGATTACCATTTTCTGCCTTTTTCCGAAGACATTTCGTTCTTGATTAGTAAGATATTTTTTTAATGTTAACTCTGAGGTAGACCTGTGTAGCCAACCCCTGAGATCAACGATTCCACATGTGTGACATACGATCACATGTGATTGCGTTCACCAGAAGAATTTAAATCTGTTGACTCCCTCTTATCTTTTTGGGCTACTTTACAGCTGTCGACTTGCGCTATTACCTCACAGAAAATATTTGTGAAAATCTGTCTGTTTTGTTACGTTTTCACGACTAAACAGCTAAATCGATCTTGATGAAATTTCACAATGAAACATTATGTGTCATTAAGAAAGACAGGATACTTTTCTGTGGTAAATAACGTATTTCGTCATGAAATTTTGAAACTAACCTAACTACGACAGACAGATGGATAACGTGTGTATTGTTATATCGGTCACTCAGGCGTCATTTCGCTCACAGCCACTTCATAAATTTCAAGTACAGACACAACTTACTATACGTACCAACCACTCCAGTTTAAAATGCTAGAGTTCCCACTAGAATTAGCCTTTGCGATGACTATCACTAAATTGTCATAACATGTCTGCCGAAATTGCCACCGGGGCTCCATTGCAATTAAATTAAACATGTAATAATATATCAGCCCGTCGAGAGACACTGAAAGTAGCAAAAGTACACACCGGTAGTTACATGTAACTAGTTCACGGATTTCCAACCCCCAAAGGCTATATATGTTAGCGGAGAACAAGAAAGTCAAAAACATTGTGGGCAAAACAGTATTGACTAAAAAATGTCCCCAGAGAGTAGCATAATTTCAAAGTACAAACAAAAATCTGCCGAAGGAATTGTAGCAGGTAGTCTCCCAAAGTTTATTTTGTTGCTGTTTTTAAACGTTTCAAAGGGAGCATCCATAAATTACGTGAGGTGAAATAGGGAGGGAGGGGCAAAATCTGACTAAGGGGGAGGGGGTCTACTGAAATCTCACGTGAGGTTTTGTGAAAAGTTTTTTGGGCTCTAAAACTAAAAAAAAAAAAGTTTTACAAATTGCGCGAAAGTCAATTTTAGGGGGGTAATTCGTTGAAAAGTGGGGTTGTGACTGGATTTTGAAGGGCGAGACCTAAAAAGAAAAATGTCTCCAAAAGTTCCGAGGGTGATTTCTAGGGGGTGGGGGGTTCTCACGGACCAGATCTCACCAGATGAGGGGGTGTCCGGCCAAATCTCACGAAATCTCACCAGAAAGGGGAGGGGGGGTTCGGAAAAACACCTCACTTAATTTATGGATGCCCCCAAATTGGATTCTCTTCATGAGCCAGGTTTAGTGGTAGAATAGTATGGTGATTGGTTCGGTGTCATATTATCCGACTGCATGCTTTTTGGGACACCTTTTACAGCTTTCTGTATTCTATTCTAGCAATAAAATTCTAGGTCCTCGCGTACAAGTCGGGTATAACAGCTAATATGTCCAACGATGAGAGTGGGGAGATCTGTAGCCTGCGTTTTACAAATCGCGACTGCAGCTTGTCTGGGCTGGAATATCTGAACTTCATGAATGCCAGAACTGTCTGTTGTTTTATTTTTTCGTGTTGGCAGCGTCAAAGTTTTTCATGTAGTAATAATATCTCTGCATTTATTGTGGTGTAGTCATAGACGATGGAATATATAGAGACGAAATAACGCTAAATCTGTGAAACCTCATATAAAAACTCGTCTCCCACTGCGCATGCGCGGCGGCCATAGGAATAACCCCAAAACATTGGTCTGTTTGCACTGTGTCTGCTGCTGAGAATATTTTATTTTCTAATATTCTTAAGTTTTCTACAATGGCAAGTTGTGTTGCATACGGTTGCACAAACAGACAAGATAGGAAACTACCTGGAATAAGGTTTCATAATTAAGTCACTTTGTAATTATTGTTCTTGAAGTGTCTGATGGGTAACTGCAACATTAGGGCCTATCGTTATAAATTTATTCATTGCTCTCAGTAGGATAATGTCGTTCTCACACATTTGTTGGTGTAGTGTAGACAATCAGCATATGTTACTACTTTGTACATAAAAGGCTAGCCTTTATAGTAAACAAGTGTTGGAAGTCTAATTTAAGCGAGTCAGGTTTACATCTAGATACAATGAATATAGCATTCTGCTTGCTTTAGTCCAGTTAAGTTTACACTGAAAGTGTACGATGAAATTAATTGTGATAATTTGTGCTGTGCGAACTATGAAACGTGATGAAGTAAACGTTGTTGTTACCAGAAATTTATTTCGCGATGCATTTCATGTGTTTAGGTGTGTCTACATAGTTTGATTTTGTAGCGACAATATTAATGGAAATGTGGGTAGGTTGAAATGCAGCCTGTACCAGAAGGAACAAACAATTTATTATTAGTTGTTAGTAATTTCATAAGCACCATGTTAGTGACACAAAGTGTATCGCAATGTATACTACTCCCATTTAAGCTTCTGACTTTTGGAGATAGCATATCTCGAGAACTAAAGGAGATATCGAACATTTTTATTGTTTACTTTCAATTTCTCTCGTCGTGTTACATACGAATCTATTATGAAATTTGACTTTGGGGATAGTTTTCTTCTGAATTTCAACCTAAAATACCTCCTTTTTGATACAGCATATCTCGAGAACTAAGCAGGATATCAAAAACATTTATTCTTCACTTTTGGTCTGTCTCGTCGAGTTACATAATAACCCATCATCAAATTGCAGTTCCACGGTTGTCGTACGATTCCCTTGAGGTTTTTGTGCCTATTCCCAGTATTTCTACGGCCGACCAATATGGCGACCTCCCCACCCCACTTCTCTCTACCCGGTTTCACTCCAGTGCGTGGTGAAGGTCCCTTGCGTCGTGTCCATATATTCCTTCCTCCATGGGTGTAGTCTGATTTTTCTTTCGTCCGTATTGGGTCAAACAGACCGATCTGCAGTGTTGGCAACATTGCTTCATGACAGATATCCAGAGATACGGTGATATATTATTAACTCTGGTATTACCATCTGTATTGTTTTAAAAAACAGCATTTTTCCCCTGTTTGGCAATTTGGGGATATCACCGTTAGATATTCGATTGAACCAGACATTTGTCCTTGTAATAGTTCCTGTATTCTCATGTCCTACATAACAAGATTTTTTTTTTTAACTGCTTTACGTCTCTTTTTAACATCGAGGTCTTTAGAGACGGGAAAGGATGGGGGAAAGGAATGGGAAGGAATTCGGCCATGGCCTTTTGAAGGAAGCATCCCGGCATTTGCCTGGAGTGATTTGGGGAAACCACGGAAAACCCAAATCTGGATGGCCGGACGGGGATTCGAACCGCCGTCCTCCCGAATGCGAGGCGAGAACGCTAACTGTTACACCGCCCCGCTCGGTATAACAAGATTAAGACATCCCTTAAAGCGTAATCAAACTGGCGACCATTGCAACGTGGAGTACGTCTGTCAACTTCTATGTTGCCGGGACTGATGTATATGTTTCTTTCCCACCAGTTGTCTTTGAGAAAGATATTGTAGTCTTCCTCGCGTAAGTAAACTTCGTGGTTGAAGAGACACTAGACAAACATGTCATTTCGTACACACAGTAATCACTGTATAAACATTATTGGTTCAGAAATTATGCGGATTGTCAAGGGAGGAGCTGAATAATATACAGGAAACTGTCAAAGAATTTCGTGAGTAAAACTTCACCTTACACAGAAGTATTCTTGAATGAAAGCTGCCTACCGGGAAATGCTCTATCGCAATTAATGGTATAATTTCTACTATATTCCGTTACGTTACTAGAGGCATAGTTTCGTATAATAATCATCAGTTTTGTGATGAATATGAAGAAGAAATCTAAGACAGTTAATAGGCCTACATACTAGTATACCGAACCTATATCGCATCGCCTGTGGAAAAGCTAACTAAAAATCAGTGATTTTCGTATTTCGGTGTTTGAATTTCTGTTCATGATTATTTATTTACTCTTATCGGATTGTTTTGTAGAAATTGTTACCATATCACTGATTTTATGAAGCAATATTTTCTTAATGACTAATTTAGTCTGAGGAATTTTCAGCCTATGTAGTTAATGTGAAGTTCAATCGATGGGCCTAAGGCTTTGAGAATGCAAATTTATTTCACTAACAATTTCGGCTATTTGCCTCCAAGGTATTCAGTGACAGTTGGAAATCTACTCCTATGTAAAAATACATGTTTCTGGCATTTGTAAGTCGTAACATTGGTTTGTGGAACTAGCTAGTTTCATTGCTTGCTCTAACCAGAAATCCGTAAATTTCCAATGAATGTGAAATTAGTCTGCCATAGTAGTTGGCTGATTTTACCTACTTTTCCTCGGTCCTAGTGGTCGATTTTCCATCGTCTTTGAACTATTATTTCTAGTAATGTCTCGAGTGTTGTGCGTTACATACATTGAACTAGTAGCAATAGATTCGCGTTCTAGTTTCCTCTTTTGGATAGTGAATCCTAGACACTGGGCATACGGGAAGGAAGTACAAACAGAAACATATGAAACCGGTTGCGTTACGAAACGACGCACAAAGTTGAGCCGACATATAAAGACTGAAATTAACTCCTTCTAGTAGTAATAGATATGTAAATTAATGAAAAGGATTACAGATAGTTGCAATACAGGATGTTAAATTTAATCATTAAACTGAGAGATTGGCTTAAGAAGAGAAGATAAACAGGATTGTTTCGGAGCAGGGAAGAGACCAATGACAGGAAAGGGGCGAATATGCCTACAGAGACAATTAAAGGTTTGGTTTCTTATGTGGCGAAAGATTAAGAGTGATGTAAACGATTCCATGTTCCAACTATCGTTTTTCTCGCGTTATCCTCTTCCCTTTTCTTTGGCGATTAGCCCTCGATGGATATTGGGAGTATTGCATTGAAGGGAAGAGATGTCTATAATCACAAGCTGGTACTCTATTTCAGGCATACAGGAAAGGAAAAAGTTTGGTATTTAGGTACCAGTGGTGATGTTATTTATTATTTCTTATAGCATAAGGACAGAAATTAAATGGATTATTATTAGACATGGAATTATATAAAGTTATTTACGTATAGAAATGTATAAGTGAGACAATTCGTTTGAAGTTCGACAAAAAGAGATACTATAAATTGATGTTCCTAGTATGTAGCCTTTCAGTTTCTTCATAGAATTGCTGGATACTTCCATTATTTATTTTATATATATATATTACGTCTTGTCGACGTTAAGGTCATTAGATGGAGAGGGGATTGGGAACAAAGAACGTAAAGGAATTCGGCCATGGCCTTTTGTAGGAAGCATTGTGGCATTCGCTTGGAGTGATTTGGAAAAACCATCGAAAACTCAAATATGGATGTCCGGACGGGGATTCGAACGCACGTCCTCCCGAATGCGAGGCCGCTCACCCACCACTATCGGCATAGCTAATCTATTGGAACAGAGTCTGTGTTGCCACCTGTTAGCGAAACGAGTAACTTTGTATGTTCTGTATGGTAAGTGTACTTTTTGTTTGTGATGCGGAGATTGAGGCCGTCCCATCATTCGCCGATTTCAATGTTTCCCAACTGGGGCGGTACCATCGTTGAAGAGAACATAGGCGGTGTCTCTGGTACAAGGCAAATCTAGGGGTCGTTTAGGACCAAACGGCCCTTTTCCCATGCTTTCCAGCATTATATCAGACATTAAGGGCTGCATCAAAGACGTTTTTCATTGTATTCCAATGATCATAAGCAGGCAAGAGCATTCGCTAGGCGGAAAAAAAAAACACTGTCAACAGTATAACGTGGTGACTTAAAATTGCTGATGACGAATTAGAGCCATCAAATCGCTATTTCAAAAAAAATGGTTATGAGCAAAAAAAAAAAAAAAAAAGGTGGAGCATTATTGGTTAGATTATTTATTACAAGAAAGAGATTCGGTATTTTTTTTCCTGAAAATGGAAAAGGGGAGCGGGGTCGTTTTAATACTGTTAATATTGTTCCTCCCCTCCCTCAGCCCCTTACGTAACTTTGGTTATTTACTTCTTCAGTTTTCTGAAATGTAGCACATTACAATTACAACGTAAACGATAGTCAAACGACAGCATCAAGGAATACTACTCCAATGAGCGTAACGAAATCACGGTAAACGTTACAAAGATATATGCTGCAAACGTTTGTGCTTTGCTACCAGAAGAAAAATTACGCACACAAAGGAATGCTCGGGAAAGTGCTAGTAGTGATTATAGTCAAGTAATAGACGTTTTTATCTACTAAAGCTTAAACAGAGTAATTGGAGAGATGTTGCTGTAGTGTATGCCTAAAAGTATATACAACCCTAGTAAGACCTATTATCCTTTAAGGATCAGAAACATGGGCTTGAAGTAAAAGAGAGGAAGCCCTTCTGGAGAGAACGTAAATGAGGATGCTCAGGTGGCTGTTGGGTAGACAGACTTCGAAATTAAAAGATAAGAAAAATAGCTGGAGTGGTAGTATTAGTTTTTTATTTATTTAGCTTATGGCCATTGCACAAAAATAATATAATTTAGCATTAAATTACAATTACAATTCAAAATTAACATGGTGTAGCCAATCTAAAGCTTCATTTGATACGTTAATAAAATCTATCGGTGATCCCCTGAAGGCTCGAAGTGGGCAGTCAAATGTCACGTGACGGATGGTTTGTTTTTCCTCACCACAGTCGCAATTCAGTGAATCTCTCATTCCCCATGTATACAAAGATGAAGCAGATCTTCCACGACCAGTCCTAACTCTGTTAAGAGCTGCCCAGGTCTTGCGAGGAAGGTCGAGTCCCTTTAGTGCCTGTTGACTGTCAAACAGGGAGGGCCATTATGGTGGGGCTGAGGCTATCTGGTTGCCAGGAGATCCTACAGGATTGTCTGGCGGGCCAACTGTGTAGACTATTTAGCCGTGCAAGCACGTTGCCCATGGTTAGAGGTGGGCAAAGTGACTCACTAAAAAGAGCGGTGTTCATTTGATCACTCCACGAAAAGAACTAGTTCTTTTGAACGGTTCACTGTTCACTAGCTCAGTTTTATTTGAGATTTTTTTTTTTAGGTCTCATCCCTCAGAATCCGGCTACACCCCCCACTTTTCGATGAAATACCCCCCTTAAATCAACTTTGGTGCAATTAGTAGACTTTTTTTTTTAGCTCTGCGGTCCACAAAACCCTCGTGAACAAGCTCTTCTTGATCTTCGGAACTAGCCGACTTATGACCGACTCACCTAGAAGAACTACCGTTCACTTTTAGTGAGCGATTGCTCAGTCGCTCTTTTAAAAGAATTGCTCTAAAGAACTGATTCACTCGCGAACGACGGATCTCTACCCATGGTGTACCATGAGAGAGGGGAGCGTAAGTTGGTACGATCATGTCATGCGAAGAGGTGACGAAGAGTCAGTAAAGAAAGCGTGGGGAATGTCTGTGACAGGAAAAACATTCAGGAGACCAAGCATAACGTGGAAGGATCTAGTTAAGAAGGACCTCGTGAATAAAGGATTGAAAGAAGAGGACGCCGTAGACCGGAAAAGTTGGAGGAAACTCAAGGCAGACAACCCCCTAATAATTGGATAACGTTGTGTAGAGGAAGAATAGATGTTTTTACTTACTGGTTAGTGACGTAGGCTGGTGTGCAGGGTCTATACGAAGGTCCAGGAACGTGGAGGGCTGGGAGTATCGCTATTTCTTTTCTCTTTGGTGTACCAGTTACATTTTAATGTGTAATGTGTCCCTTTTTGGGTGGAAATTGTGAACCGTCGCAGGATTGACCTATACCGGTAAGGAAAACAGGCTAAAACCTAAATGAAGACTGCAGGTTAGGGGACCTGATGTTTGAACCTGGCCCCGTCACTCTTCCGCAATAGCCTGTTTGACTGAATCTTGCGACAGTTCCGGAACGCTTTCAATCCCTTTTGATGAAATTTTTACGTGACGATACAATCGGATTTTACCTTTCTGACATAAATGCATCTATTTAGGTGGTATTTTAACGTGCAAGTAATTTTCAGTTTCCAAAAAGAAAAACTGTTTTCAGTGTGCAAGTAATGTACGGTTTCATTTTTGAAGTTAGCGTCTTTTATGCTTCAAATGCTTGTAATACGTTCATTGTCTAAAAACTTGTGAAGTCTTCGAATAAAAAGAAAATGAAGGTCCGATGCTACCAACTGCAACTAAGCAAAGATCGAACCTAAGGACTCCAACCTTACTGATAATAACCTTAAACGCGGTGTCTATTGGTATTAGAGATTTCGTATACAATACATCCGACGTTTTCGTTCTCGGATGCCGATTTTAGCACTAAAGATTCTCTCTCCTCGTTTATTTCAGCGTTTATTTTTTTAGTGTGTACACATCACTACATTCTTTTAGTACTACTGAAATTACAGTGTAAATGATCTCCACAGAAAATAATATGTGAATTAGTCGTAATGTCGTCTGGGTTTCTACGGTTTCATCGACTCTTATTATTCATATTTAGCTATTGCGGGAACACTTATTTTTTTTTATGGAGAGTTAGTGATAGTACTCTGGAGTACTACATACTGCTTATAAAACATATTTCCTTCAATTTACACACAAATTCAGAGAAACAAGCAAGGCGTTACTTACATAGAGAGAGCATACTGGCACGTGACGTCAGGTGCGTAGATAGCAAAGGAATTTTGAATGCTTTAAATTGTAACGTTGAAATTTACATAAAAAAATCACTTTCGTGAAAAAATAAACGATACTGGGTGAATAAAGTTTATCAATAAACAGTTTAAAAGAATTTTTTTAAAAATAGTGCCATAGTCTACAAACTAATAGTCAACTGCCTGCTCTTTGCATATGACGTCACTCTCGTAGCGTCTAGTGTGGAGGAAGCTATTCACTAATTATCCTATCTCAACAACATAGCAGCTAAAGTAGGGGTGAATGTGTCCACAAACAAAACTGAGGTCATCACCAACATACACCCAACTTAATCCCACTGCGGAATGCAATGATACGAAGGACTAATGCCTTCAGATATCTTCGAGAATGGATAACTCCAAACATCAACGAGGATTCAGTCATGAATGGCACTTGCGCCAGACATTTGTAAGAACTTGTACGAGTCTAAATCCCTCTCCCTTAACCTCAAATTCAAGCATTACACTACTGTAGTTCGACCATCAGTACTGTAGGCATCGGAGTGCTTCAACATGGTGAGAAAGGGACAACTCGTGAAACTGGAACTAAATGAACGTAAGATCTTGAGAAATAATCATGAGTCCTGTCGAAGAAGAAGGAAATTACAGATTCTGGCAAAATAAGGACTTATAGCAACAACTGGAGAGCATTAAAACGGCCACGAGAAAAGGATATTAATGTTGTATGGGCACAGAGTCCAGATGGGAGGCGTTGCTCTCGACGGAAGCTAATTGAAAAATTCTTGACTGACGTATTTCGGAATGACAGTAACAAATATTGCTACCAGCAACATTCATATCCCGGAATGACTGCGAAAATAAGATAAGAGAAATCAGGGCCAGAACCGATTCATTTCTGTACTCATTTTTTCCACGAGCGATTAGGGAGTGGAATAGAAAGGATTTACCGGGCGACTAAACATAAAATCCGACAGGAGTAGCTTCCGATAAAGTACTCCGGCCATCCTGATCTGGGTTTACCATGGTTTCCCCAGATCACTCCACGCGAATGCTGGGATGGTTCCTCGCAATAGCCCATGGGCGCCTCCTGCCATATCCCGTATATTCCTTCCAAACCATTACCTTCCCGGATAGGTGGAATGCACCCTCCGCCACACACTTTTAGTCAATCGCGGAGTAATAGTAATAGTAATCATAGAGCCACCTCCAAAATCTTCAACACTATCTCCAACGCAAAATGGAAGACGTTACATAAAACAACCCTTTAATTTAATTTAAACTAACGTTCATTACTACGTGATATTTGACCCACCTGGCGAACGGTATCAAGACTTCGCTTTATTAAGACCATTTTTCTGCCACCACCAAAATTGAGAAACATTTTGCGATCTCCAAAAGATGACCTTGCCCTGCGTACACCCGGAGTTTACTGCATCCCGTGTGAATGTGGAAAGAAATACATCGGTCAGACCATACGGTGCATACAACAACGTTGTTTGGAACACGCCCGTCATGTTCGCCTGGGGCAAAAAGACAAATCAGCAGTGGCGGAACATAGTTTGACAGAAGGACATGGTTTCGATTTCGAAGCGACTAAGGTGTTGACACATGCGAGAGGCTTCTGGGACAGCGTCATTAAAGAAGCATTTGAAATTCGCCTCGCGTCTGATTTGGTAAACAGGGATTGTGGATTCCAGATAAGTGATGCATGGATTCCTGTAATTGAGGCTGCTCATCACCAACGCTCTGCTTTTTGTGTTCCGCGGGCGTCTAATGACATCTGAGATGCTGCTAGGCAACATAACAACATCTGTCGTTGCCATGCCAGTTTACAAACAACACGCTCAAGGCTGACTTCAAGGCAGACTTCAAGACTTGCAACTGCACCTGAAGATGGCGACGGAGCATAAAGTCGCCGAAATATTGTGCATTAATAACATCATCACTCGGTTTGTTTCCCGAGAAACATTTATAAATAAACAACGCCGAGAAAGATTACATTCATTTATAAGACTTCGCTTCTTTATCTTTCAAATATTTACCCGGTCGCCACGATTGGATGGAGGTGTGTTCAAGTAATTCAATGATCAGAGTTTTTAGGTAGTAAATTAGTGGTGGAATTTGGTCATAATTAACACACGTGTAAATAGACTGTTATAACCACACACTTTTACTGCACAGTTTTAATAATGTAACACCTACCACCAACCGAAAATTTATGGAAGTAAACACATACAATTTGTGATAGATTTGTATTCCGAAAACTGCAAGCTCCTACGAGAGCAAAGTTCATATTGAGGCAGGTTTAGGCCTGTTAGCACTGTAGTTTGTTACAACAATAGCGGCTCCTCAAAATCACAGTGTAGGTTCTTCTAGCAAGTAAATCGACAGTTCTATAGTTTCTGGTTAGCACAACTAAGCGAACAGGGCAGTCAGTTTATTTTCGCGTCGTGGAAGCACGAAAAACGTATCCATGGACCCGGTTTGTCTTCTAATACTTACTGCAACACTACTAGGCATGGCCATCTAAGATCAATGAATCGAAGAATCGATTTTTTTTGCCAAAAAATCGTTTTTTTTTAAATCGATTTATAGTACTGAATCAATATTTCACCCTTGAAAATCGAGATCCGACACCTCTTCCTCGCCGACCACCACCTCTAGATGACATCGTCGATGACTTGACCACGTCATCCAAACTCATTTCTATTTTATCAAACGTATTTCCCGTAACTTACTTTTAATCCACTCCAGAAATTTTCAGTCACCACTGGGAACTGTAAACTATATCATTTAGAAAGTTTTATGTAAACAATAAATTTGTGAAATAAAAGTCTTTTTGTATACCTGATACTTTGATTTAGTTGTAAAAAAGCTTTAATTAGTTTAAAAATGATAAAATATTATTGATTATTATAGTGTCCTTTTTGTTTTCCATGATTCGATTTATATTGAAAATACGAACTCGAAAAGTAAATCTAAAAAAGATAGATTTTAAAAAATCGATCGTTTAGTCCACGATTTTTTGTGAATCTGGTTATCAGATTTCGATTCCAATCGATTCAAGAATCTATATTTTTTGGAAAGAATCGCCATCCCTAATTACTACCTCACACGGTTGTCGCGCGATTCCTGCAATTGTTCTGCGAGATTAATACAACTACAGAATCTATTAATCGAACTGACTCTCCATACATATCACCGATATACACAGACACATTTTGACAAACTTACTCATAACTACATGAAATAAAAGGTCGTAAGTCTACCGTATTGCGACAGCCAGTCAGAAAGGATCTCGAGCAACTGGAAATATACTCCAATGGTAGTTACAGCAGGGATAAGTATAGAACGTTGATTGAAGCATCCAATCAGTCACCGTCAGCCAAAACACTGCGCCCTGGATCTGGGGTGAAATGCTAACAAGAAAGAAATGACAACCACAATGCAAGGATGAAAGAATATTGGACCAAAAAGAAAGCTCACCAGAGTTAGGAACTACGTGGCCCATAGAGGCGTAAACGGAAAAGAGGCTAATTCAGGATGATCAGCTGCGAATCGGCGGACAGTATTTTGTACAGGAGATCTCCTCCTCTGCGTATCCTATAGTGCCAGTGTATACTTTGTGTGTCCCAAGCTACGTGAACATTGTTCTGTTCTTGAAATAACCTTCTCCGTAATCTCGATATTATTTTGGGTTTTCCTGCGTCAGCGTTAACAAGAAGGATAATGAGCCGCTGCGATGAAATATCACCCAGTTGCCTGTCCTAAGCTTCATTAAATTTATCCCTAATCACGTTTTTTTTTCATTAAATTGTCTTATTTTTAGAACCATCAATTAAGGGATTCTTGCCATGAAATATTCTAGTTATGACGAAAATCTGAGAAGTGCGAACGAGAATTTGTGCTGAAATAGCCTCCTCAGTGACGATTAATTGATAGATGGACCAATAGTAATTGCTGTCTACTATTAAATTTGATTATAAAGTTGTTAAACAGAGTTGTAATGAAATTACAATCAAAATTCCACATTCACTCACTTTTCATCATACTTCGACATAAGAATGTTTGTCATTTTATTTTAGTTAGTTTGGGAAACTGAAAATATCTGTTTTTGATCGATGTATCTAGTTTGGAAAACATTTTTGTGGATTTAAAATCACTATAGTCTCCGCATGAAAATAGTCCGTGCAAGGTTACACTGCTTCCCCATCCCCCCTGCCCCCCCCCCCCCTCTTTGTCACTAGATTCAGCCTCCGAGATTGCCACACGAGGTTTTGCTGGTGGTCCATAGTATCTTTTTACTCGGTGATTGTATTTCGTTAGTTGAAAGTCTATTTCAGTAATATTAACGGTGTGTGTTGTTGATGAACAGAATCGCACAATTAACAGACAGGAGTAATGTACACACTTTGACAATAAATTTGGCCGCCGCTGAAAAATTCTATCACTCTTATTTTCAAAAATCTGACTTCGATATCATCCCAGGAAACGGTAATGTAATACTGTTTCTTAGGATGACATTGATGTCAGATTGAGTAAAATAAGAGTGATAGAATTTTTCAGCGGCGGCCAAATTTATTGTCAAAGTGTGTACATTGTTCACGGCGTACAATGACGATAGTAATGGGGTAGTTGTAGGGACACGGTATCGAATAAAAGTATTGATATGACCTTATGAGTGGTATCGGAAAGAAAAAGTATCGTACTCGCTAAAGTATTGAAAAAAAGTATCGATACCTCGAGGTATCCAAACAAAAGTATCGATAACATGATATTTTTCAGATCATTCATTGGGGTTGAGGTTTCCTTTTATTTAAATTTTATTTTAATTCTAAAGACCTGCAGCTGCGCGTTAATTTGAAATTTTAACCATTTTTATTAAATTTCTGTAGCTGAATTGGCTAATATATGTTGATGAAATTCAAAGCAATAAATCATATTTATTACTGCAGTGCTAATACGTGATAAACGTATCATCAATTAAATAAATTGAAACAAGTTATACTTCATCAGACTGAATTTTTATTTTAGTTATGAATCAAATCAACAGCAAATGACTCATTAAACTGTGGAACTAAATAGCTAAAATGTGTACTAATCCTACACCTTCCACTCTTGCTCCATTCAGTCACTTAAAAATAATTTATGCAGTCGTTTCGATGATGATTTGTTTGTTGTCTTTGACGTTGTACTGCCTGCCTTCGAAAATCGGCGGAACTGCTATTAATGGGATAACTTATACAAGTAAGGGAACACTACTTTCGTATCTTCCCATTGCTCCAAAGCGTCAGCCAACAATGGTAAATAAAGACTCATTTCACCCTTATCATTAGCCAGAGTTGATTGTAAAAAGAAGCATCATGACAAAGATAATGTAACCTAACACCTAAGTTTTCGAGTCGAAAGTTTTCTTTTTAAAATAAAAACTAGATAAATGTCAAAATTAAATTCTCGTACCATTCTCACATTGTGGAAATGACAATGATAAAATCATAAAAAGACATCTCGATTGTCGTCTGAGACAGGGGCGGATCCAGGGGGGGGGGGGCTAGGAGGCTCAAGGCCCACCCCCGACATTGTAATTTTTTTTTTAATCTTTACGGATTCGAGGCCCGAGGAGGCTATAAAGACTACCCCATGGCCGACTCAAGCCCCCTCCCCCCCAAAACCAAAAATCCACTGAAGGCAAGCCCTATGAACCAAAATTCACTCAAGCCAAGCCCTCCCCCCCAATCCAAAATCCTGGATCCGCCCCTGGTCTGAAATGTACCTATTCTTGTCTTGGGGGCCATACATCATATAGCAATTTGTGTTAAATTATATTTTCACTTTTTTTCGAGTGGCTTTGTAATATTGCCATTAAATTTTTCCACCTTAATTTTTGTATCTATGCCAGCTATAAAGTACTGATATAAGTACAGTAAAACTCCAATTATCCATATCAATTGGGACCGGACCCCATTCGGGTAATCAAAAATTCGGATAATGGGGGTCTATTTTAATTAATTATTATATGTATGTTGAAAATTGGAGAAAAAAGCTATTTTTAAAGGAAAAGAGCTTTTAATTAATTAAATGAAAAGGCACAATCACTCTCCTATATCTCCAGCACTAACTTCTGAATATCCAGGATTTTTCAAAAGAATGTGTCTGAATTCCTCAAGTGACAAGTCATCCCCATCTCCTCCTGTCTCTTCCCTTTCCTTTTCTTGAGCTTCTTTTTCCTTTTTCTCCTTTTTCTTCTCTTCTCCAGTTGGTAAGCCTTTCAACTTGCTCCATGCACGTCTTAAAAGAGCTATTCGGAATTGAGCGATTCGGATATTGAGCCATTCGGATATTGAGCGATTCGGATATTGAGCGATTCGGATATTGAGCGATTCGGATATTGAGCGATTCGGATATTGAACGATTCGGATATTGAGCGATTCGGATATTGAACGATTCGGATATTGAACCATTCGGATATTGAGCCATTCGGATATTGAGCGATTCGTATATTGAGCGATTCGTATATTGAGCGATTCGTATATTGAGCGATTCGTATATTGAGCGATTCGTATATTGAGCGATCCGGATATTGAGCGATCCGGATATTGAGCCGTTCGGATATTGAGCCGTTCGGATATTGAGCCGTTCGGATATTGAGCCGTTCGGATATTGAACCATTCGGATATTGAGCCATTCGGATAGTCGGAGTTCGGATAGTCGGAGTTCGGATAGTCGGAGTTCGGATAGTCGGAGTTCGGATAGTCGGAGTTCGGATAGTCGGAGTTCGGATAGTCGGAGTTCTACTGTAAAAGTATCGAGTACAAAAGTATTTGTATCAAAAGAAAAGTAGTCGATGCCAAAAAGTGTAGATACTTTTTCCGTGCCCCTAAGTAGTTTGGGACTGGAGCTATTTGCAAGGTAGCTGTGTTTTTTGTCGACGGCGCTACCCGGTTTGCAAGCCCAGCTGTAGTCTGTGCTAGCCTAGTCGCACACGTGGCGCGACGCGTGGGCCCGGCTATCCTCGCTGCAGCATTGTTCACAAATTACCTCCAGTCCTTGTCTGCGTAGTTAGCATCGTGACCGAGGTCTCTAACATACAGTTGCAACGACCAGCACTAGGTACAGGTCAGATGGTTCGAGCCCATATGGTGGAAGAAGAGGGATTAGAGAGGTAGTAGTGCTTAATTCCTATCACCAGTTTATATACCAAAGTCTTGGGTTAAATTCCACCCACAGCTCTCCGCAATGCGTATAGAGTGAGGGAATACGTCACTGCTGATTATGAATCGTCACTCCGCCTGTGGTGCCACTAGAAATATGCAAGGGATAAAAGTGTTAATAACTATAATTAGGAACTCTAAGAGATAGTATTAACTAGTTTAATAAGGAATAGAACTAATAATTTCAAATTGCGGTAGCGAGAGTGATGCAAGTAGTAAGTTTTATTTAGAAACTAGCTATTACCCGCGATTTAATAAGCGTTGACTTAGAATTTCATTGCTAGAACTGGATATAGAAAGCTGTAAGTTACGTAAGATTTGTCCCAAACAACACCGAGTCGGCATAATATGACGGGAAAGCCAACAGTATACCATTCTACCGTCGAACCTGTCTCATGAAGAGAATCAATTTACAACATGTTAAAAAAGAAAAGAAAAAAATCCGAAGGTGTGGGGATATGGGGGTGGGAGGGGGGGCGTTAACCAAGGGCAGCTTTATTCCAGCTTGGTCTTCTCTTTTTTCTTCAGCTGCTGGTGATCTGGTAGAAGTCAGGTTTACTCCTGCAAGACATGCCAAAAAAAGAAGACGAAATAAAAGTGATGCCATAAAACTTTAGGCAGACTCAAAGTAATAGTACAGTGCAGAGCAAATCGACATCTATACTAAATAATAAGTTTTTCCTGTAAATGAAATTAATAACATATCATACACTGACTGCTACAGAATTACAGTCTAAGCAACCAATTTATCATTACAGACTTAACACACGCATCCGTCTACCTGTCACCATTCGATAAGTTATCAAAACTTCTTGACTAAAGTTGTTATTCATACTGGAAAAAAATATCCTGTGTCATTCCTAATGATACAAAGTATTTCCTTGTCAAATTCCACCAGTATCGGTATACCCATTTTGTCGTCAAAACGTAACAAAAAGACAGACTAACTTGCGCATTTATAACGTTACTAGCTGATACCCGGGACTTCGTACGTGTGGATTAAGAATTTCTTTGCCAGAATTGAATATAGAAAGTTGTTGATAGCGAAGGATTGGTCACAAACAACACCGAGTCGGCATACTATGACCGGAAAGTCATCACTATATCATTCTACGATCGAACCTCTCTCTTGAAGAGAATCAATTTCCAATATACTTTAAAACAAAAAACAAACGAAAGTGAGGTGATGTGGGGGGGGGGGGGGGTGTTAACTAAGGGCAGCTTTATTTCAGTTTGGTCTTTTCTTCTTTCTTCAGCATGAGCATCCGATTCTTGGGTTTTAATAACTTTACCTGCTCGTGCTCTGATAGAGCTACAACTTAGGCCAGTTTACGCCCGAAAGGCATGTCAAAAAAGAAGGCAAAATAAACTGGTGCCAGATAGATTTAAGCAGACACAAAATAAAAGGACAGAGAAAATCTACATCTATACTAAGTAAAACGTTTTTTACCTAAACGAAATTTATTAACAAATTATACACTAACATAACGCGCGAGAAGCATAGCTTGAGCAAGCGACGTAACATTACAGATTCTTACACTATTGAATAAGTTCTCAAAATTTCGTGATTACAATTGTTAATCATACCGAAAAAAAAAAAAAAATGTCCTGTGCCCTCCCTACAGATTTTCTTGTCAAATTCCGTCAATATCGGTATAAGCATTTAGTTGTCAAAACGTAACAAAAGACAGAGACTTAATTGCGCATTTATAGTATTATTACTGCAGATCATACACACACTGACTGCGAATCATCCCTGAGGGTTCAATATAACGTAAAGAAGTGTACACCTACAGCATTGCAAAACTACCTACGATTTGCCTCGCATTGCACCCCTAAGTTTGTGATATCTACAGTTTAACATTCATTGCGAATAACCCACGGCCCAGGCGTGACTCTTACGATCAAAAATAATTTTTAAAAATCTTAGCCTCCACGGAGATTTGAACCGGTGACCACGACCCAACATTAGTAAGCAAGCACTTTAACCACTGACCTGCCTGACCGCTACACGGAAAAAACGGTACAGAGACGTTCGTATCCAACGCGTCTGTCTATCGCCGTTCAGTAGTATTTCGAAATTATGAGACAACATGTATTATTTATACAGGTAACTTTTCAACCAAATGTAGACAGTATTTTTCTCCTTGTTTCAAAGGATACGAGTGCAAAGTTTCATCGAGATCGGATGAAAACTGTGGATTTGTAAGAAGAACAAACAAACATATATAGACTAGTGTTTATCACACACAAACTGTCTGCGAGAGAAACAAAGACTGAGGGACCACTCTATCGTAAATAAAGTAAACGCTTACGACACTCTGTTCGGCCGCCTACGATTTGCCACGCTTTCCACCCTTGAATTTACGGGACGTATATTTTAATATGGAATCCTTGCGATGGAACTCGCACGGTTGGCTTATACGATGGGAAAAAAACGTTAAGAAACCTTTTAAAAAATCTTGTGTAAAAAGTGTATACAAATTTATTCAAATGGCTGACTTTGACAGCCTGTGGTGTAAATAAAATATACTAAGCGGATCGTGCCAATTACATTTAAAAAAATTGCTCCGTTGTTGCCTATTTTAAAATGGTATAATTGATAAACATTCCTTTTAAAGCTATGTTTTATGGTAGTTCTAAACCACGAAGGTTGGTATTTTTTACTTTATTAAAACAAAAATCTATCGAATTGAAGTTAACGTGGAAGTATTTTTTTACTGTTTGTGTCAGTGAATTCGTAGAAATCTATCTGGGTGCCAGGACTTTATCTTAAAAAAATAGATATTCCAGATACAATAGTACAGTGGTAGAGAAAGGGACGGGGAGCTGTCTGTACATTTGATATCTGGGAATTAATAAACTGAACAAAGTCACATGTTTAGAAAAATGTTAAAAACATCAATATATCGAAAATGGTGAGACTTACTAAAATAAAAATTTGTCATGTGGTAGGACAAGATGTGACTGACCTATCTGTGGTTGCAGGAATATCCTTTCATTCCTGGACAGCCTGTATACTTTATCCTGTCCACCAGTATTGAACTGCGAGCGTACACTAAACACGTTACGGGATTAAACATGGCTCAATATTAGCTCGGCTGCAAGCGGCAATCGAAAACACTGCCCCGCATACTCTGCAGGCTAGCCAACTTGTAAAACTAAACTATCTGCTACATATTCAGATAAACATTATATATATATATATATATATATATATATATATACAGGGTGTTACAAAAAGGTACGGTCAAACTTTCAGGAAACATTCCTCACACACAAACAAAGAAAATATGTTATGTGGACATGTGTCCGGAAACGCTTACTTTCCATGTTAAAGCTCATTTTACTACTTCTCTTCAAATCGCATTAAACATGGAATGGAAACACACAGCAACAGTACGTACCAGCGTGACTTCAAACACTTTGTTACAGGAAATGTTCAAAATGTCCTCCGTTAGCGAGGATACATGCATCCACCCTCCGTCGCATGGAATCCCTGATGCGCTGATGCAGCCCTGGAGAATGGCGTATTGTATCACAGCCGTCCACAATACGAGCGGTGAATCGAGGAAGTACAGTACATACTAACGAAACTAAAATGAGCTCTAACATGGAAAGTAAGCGTTTCCGGACACATTTCTTTGTTTGCGTGTGAGGAATGTTTCCTGAAAGTTTGGCCGTACCTTTTTGTAACACCCTATATATATATATATATGTAATGGCCTTACTGCATGTCGATGTCGAGGTCATTAGAGGCGGGAGGGGATGGGGAGCAAGCAGCGGAAGGAATTCGGCCACGTCTTTTTAAAGGAAGCATTCGCCTGGAGTGATTTGGAAAACCAAATAAAATCAAAAATTAATGCCCGGATGGGGATTCGATCCCGCGTCCTTCCGAACGCGAGGCCAGTGTGTTACCGCTCACTCACCACGCTCGGTGAGCTAAACAAATCGCTTAGATAGAGGGACCTATGAAACTAAAAACTAAATAAAACAATATACTCTATTATTTATATAAATAAGTAACGTTTTCCAGATTGGTGTTTTCCATGGTTTTCCGAAATCACTCCAGGCGAATGCCGGGATGGTGCCTTCAGAATACCATGGCCGCATTCCTTCCCATGTTTTGTTGCACAATCCTTTCCCGCCTTTAATGACTTCGACTCCACGAAGCGCAAAGGCAGAAAACAAAACTGGTGCATGAAGTGAAACTTCTATGGGTCTTCAGTGTATTTTTTGATGTTTATTTCGCACTCAATCTTTATCGCGTTTGTACAGTAAAAATGAACCAAAGAAATTTTACTTAAAAAATGATTGAAGTTACAGATTTCATTGTTAAAGGGTTCAGATGTTTTGATGATGTCAGACGGACGAATGAGTGAATCCGTAACGTCCCAAAAGGTACAGAACCGTGCAATAGTTAATCAACACTCAGACCCGTTGCGTCGTTCGAATAGGGACTTGGCGGAGTGAATCTGGAACACGACCAGGGAGGAGGTAGACAACAGATGCCACCGAAATCTGACCTCGCCTCCTCGGTTAAGGTTACTGGAGTGGCTTGGTGCGTATGCCGCACTGCCCCCTGTCCAGTGATTAGCGAAGTGCCTTCAACCACCTGCTCACACAATGTCACTGCAACTGAAACAGACTACGCAAGCGATCAGCCCGGCATTTTAAACGATACTAATTTAATGTTGTTATAAATGTTTGAAGCAATATCACTAACTTACTGTAGTTATATTATTTGACATATTGTCAAGCGCCGGCCTCGGTAGCGTAGTGCTAGCTCGGTTCGAGTCCAGCCGAGGGCATGGATGTTTAGTGTTGTGTCTGTGAATGTCTTGTCCGTGTTGTAGTGTCCTTGTGTCAATACTTGATAGCAACAAATCACATTGAGCTAGCTGTATGGCCTAGTAGCCGAATGCCATTAAAAATATATATATATTGTCAAGCGAATCATCGAGCGTACGGTATATCGGATCAGCTTTGTGAATGGATAAAGGATTTTCTAACTGGTCGGTCGCAGTATGTCGTCGTTGAAGGAGAAAGTTCTTCTAATCTAGATGTTACATCAGGTGTACCTCAAGGAAGTGTAATAGGACCACTTCTTTTCTTAATTTTTATAAACGATCTCGGAGACAAAGTGAAAAGCCTTTTTAGATTGTTTGCTGATGATGCGGTTATTTATAGGGAAGTAAGAAATTTGGCCTATTGCTTAGAAATTCAGCGCGATCTGGATGTTATTTTGGCTTGGTGCGCTGAGTCGCAACTTACTCTAAATTGTAAACAGTGCAAGACAATGAGCATAACTAACAAAAAGAATCCAATTGTTCAGAAATACGAGTAAACAGTTCAGTTATTGATATGGTCGATTCTATGAAATATTTTGGAGTAACAGTACAAAGGAACTTGAAATGGGACTTACATATTAATACGTTGGTAGGTAGAGCTAATTCTAGGCTGCGGTTCCTAGGTCGAATTTTGAAAAATTGTAATGAACAAACAAAGGAGATAGCGTACAAATCTCTTGTGCTCCACATTTGGACTGTTGTGCCATCTGGGATACGTTTCGTAAGGGGCTGATTGAGAGTACAGAGAAAGTACAGAGAAGAGCCGCTGGATTCGTGACCGCTTGCTACAGTCCTTATGAAAGCGTTACAGAACTGATTAGTAGATTAGGCTGGGAGTCTCTGGTAGATAGACGACGCACGTTTCGTATAAACTTATTGGTAAACATGCGTACTCCCACTTTCACTTTTGAGTGTAGTGAAATACTTCTTCCACTAACCTATTTGAGTCGGAATGACAGGAAAGATAAAATTAGAGAAATAAGGTGCCGCACTGATTCTTATATGAATTCTTTTTTCCCTCGTACCATTAGGGATTGGAATGCACAACAAAAGAGATTAGGTTTGGTGTTGAGCACCCTCTGCCACCCACAATTTTGTGAATTGGAGAGTATATATGTAGATGTAGATGTACAGTCTTATTTAGAACCTTACTGCCTGCGCATTTCATCCCTGTTGTAATCGCCTTATTCTAACCCGGTAATCCAACCGGGTATAGGAGACGTACAGCTTTACATGGAATCCGGACCACGCACTTCACTTTACACAAAGCAAGCTTTGCTCGTGTTAATGGTTTTTGAAAAATCCCAACGTAGATCGGGATTCGGGGGACCTGTTGATCTTCAGTCTTACAACATAACCACCGAGCCACGAGATCGCTCTATTTTAAACGATAAAGCCGACAGATCGTGAAATTTTACACGTCTCAGTGTTTTTTCGTAACATTTTCTTATTTTCTCTTTTAATTCTTGTGTTCCCGAGTTGGTCAACCTGTTTAACGCAGGTAGAATTCCTTAAATGTCACTGAACTGGTTTTCAATCTTATTTCTTCCGAAGTTGTTCATTTTTGTATTTTTTAACTCGTTCACGTCTCCATTCACTGATCCTGGTGGGTGAGCGGTAATGCTCCGGCCTAGAATTCTGGAAGACGCGGGTTCGAAACCCCCGTCGTCATCCAAATTTTGGTTTTTCATTGTATCCTGAAACCACTCCAGGTACTATAGGTATGATTTACTCGTAAGGGCATGACCAAATTCCTTGTCGCTACCGAGCTTGGTGGGTGAGTGGTTAACACTCTGGCCTCGCATTCGGGAGGACGCCGGTTCGAATCCGCGTCCGGGCATCCAGATTTGGGTTTTTCAATGGTTTTCGCAAATCGCTCCAAACGCCATAGCCGAATTTCTTCCCGTTTCTTGTCCCCAGTCCCATCCACCTCTAACAACCTCAACATCGACGTGACGTAAAGCCATAAGTATATAAAAAAATATCTTTGTTCGTTAACCCTCTCCTGCCCCTGAAGATAGAAAGCTTGTGTTGACGTAATGACAGATTTTTTTCTTTTTTTAAAAAAAAAAAATCGTGTGCGCATTCCGCCACTATCGTAGCTGCCTTAACCTAACCCATTAATCCTACCGGGTACAGGGGATCTACAGTTTAACGTGGAATCCGAACCACGGAAGCGTTCTGGCGTACTTCACATTACACAGCAAGCTTTTCCAGAGGTTAAGGTCGCATTAAAAGCGTTTGAAAATTACAGTCGAGATATGGATTCGAACCAAGGACCTTTCGGTCTCCAGTCAGACGCATTGACCAATGAGCCACCGGGCCGCTCTCTCCCGTCTCTAACGTCATCGAAGTCGACGAAGTGTAAAGCTCTAAGGAAAATATAGCGTGATTCACCCATTTTGCAGGTAAACTGAGTGTTTGAAAACGTCTGTGACTCTGTGTTTATGCTGTTGAAGCCGAATACCTAATCATGTTTGAATATTGAGAGCCCCAAGAAAGAAAACTAAAATTACTACGCTTTACTTGCTCAGGTAACACGTCATGTAAAACTGACAAAAAAATAATGTCCACACTATTGCGTTTTTTTACCTCGGCCTTTACCTCAGTTTTATTTAAAACCGCGGATGAAGCATTACTTTGAATGATGATTTCATTTTGTCTGGTGAGATTAAAAAGCAAAAATGGTCTAGAAGATGGTTACTAAAGAGTAAAAGGTACTCTCCTGTGAATTTATTTCTGGAGTTACGTTATGAACCTAAAGATTGGCGAATGGTTAGGGGGCATCCATAAATTACGTGAGGTGAAATAAGGGGGGGAGGGGTCCGGCAAAATCTCACCAGATCTCACCAGGGGGGAGGGGGGGGGGGTCTACGGAAATCTCACGTGAGATTTTGCGAAAAATTTGGGGACAGTAGAGCCAAAAAAAAAGTCTACAATTTGCGCCAAAGTCGATTTTAGGAGGGTATTTCGTCAAAAAAGTTATGGTTTGACCTAAAAAAAGGTCTACAAAAATTTCGAGGGCGATTTCTAGGGGGGGGTTCTCACGGACCAGATCTCACCAGAGGGGGGGGGGGTCCGGCCAGATCTCACGAAATCTCACCAGGGGGGAGGGGGGGGTCCAGAAATCCGTAAAAACACCTCACGTAATTTGTGGATGCCCCCTTACGGACACTTGTTTGAAGTTGCTGTCATTAGTAACTCCTAAAATACAAAAACAAGGCACTGCTTTGAGGAATCGAAAGACTGATTCCTACTCTAAGATTTCTCGAAACAGGTTGAAGCTACGAAGATTTTAAGTTCACAGCTGCAATTGCTTTACACCAGAAACTTGACAAGTTGTATACGAAATGTTGAAAACAGGAAATACAGGGTGTTACAAAAAGGTACGGCCAAACTTTCAGGAATCATTCCTCACACACAAACAAAGAAAATATGTTATGTGGACATGTGTCCGGAAACGCTTACTTTCCATGTTAGAGCTCATATTGTGGACGGCTGTGATACAATACGCCATTCTCCAGGGCTGCATCAGCGCATCAGGGATTCCGGTGTCGTGACAATCGCGCACAGTGACAATTGCGCACAGCGACAATCGCGCACAGTTTAAAGGTCGGGCCACACTCTCCCCTCTCCCGTGTAATTTATTATTTACGGAACGCAGTATTGACAAATCATCATCACACTAAAGCCTTGCCAGAGGTGAACGTCAATTTTAAGGCCTGTAATAATTACATACAACGGAACCAGGGACTTGGACCGAGGAACTTCAGTACCCAAATCGTGCGCCGTAAGGGGGCATCCACAAATTACGTGAGGTGTTTTTACGGATTTCTGGACCCCCCCCCCTCCCCCCTGGTGAGATTTCGTGAGATCTGGCTGGACCCCCCCCCCCTCTGGTGAGATCTGGTCCGTGAGAACCCCCCCCTAGAAATCGCCCTCGAAATTTTTGTAGACCTTTTTTAGGTCAAACCATAACTTTTTGACGAAATACCCTCCTAAAATCGACTTTGGCGCAAATTGTAGACTTTTTTTGGCTCTACTGTCCCCAAATTTTTCGCAAAATCTCACGTGAGATTTCCGTAGACCCCCCCCTCCCCCCTGGTGAGATCTGGTGAGATTTTGCCGGACCCCTCCCCCCCTTATTTCACCTCACGTAATTTATGGATGCCCCCTAACACTGTGAGTCACCAGACCGAATATACAGGAAATGGAAAATAAACATTCAAACACAATAAAACAAACGTACCTACTCTTTTTCTCTACAATTTATTTTTGCTGTCGTGAAACACAAATGTAATCTTAGATTTGTCTGCTTACGGGTTGCATTTCAAGAAAATCTGATGAACCTGGAAGTGAGGTTGAAGAGAAGAAAGAAACTTTTGTAAGTCAATCAGTAGCATCAAAATAAAATTTGGTCGTAAAGGACTAGAAATTTCCGCAATATACCTTGTGATATACTCCTCTGACGGTACAAGTTTCTCTTGACAGATGACTGGGTTGGCATTTCAGTTACAAATTCGTAGCTTTTATTATGGAGATCTCCTAGTTCCTCATAGCCAATTTTTGGAATTGAACTATCTTCCGCTCGAGCTCTCTTCTTTGCCTCGTGAAGTTTCTGATGTACTTCAACGCGTGCGTCGTGATGGGGTCCACATATATGCTCTGTAACATTCAGTATGGCAGCATCCTTACTCTTCAAAATTCCACGACATTGTTTTGATCTTTCTTTGGGACAGCACCAGGTGATAGTTCCATCTTCTTTCTTTCTAAACTCTCGATAGCTGTACCCGTCATAATGCGCACACGGTTCTCCATGTGTAGTTGAAGTAACTTCCATGATTAAAACTGTAATACCCAAGGCAGCAGTGAATGCGAACAGTGGTGTGCGGTCCGATTAGGAGGGGATTGGGATTGGAAGTCCCAGAATCCAGCATGGTGTTTAGCGGTGACTAATTGGTAGCTAACAGCAGGTAGCAAGAGACGACCCGGTTGTGCGCGATTGTCACTGTGCGCGATTGTCGCTGTGCGCGATTGTCACATATTCGGGATTCCATGCGACGCAGGGTGGATGCATGTATCCTCGCTAACGGAGGACATTTTGAACATTTCCTGTAACAAAGTGTTTGAAGTCACGCTGGTACGTTCTGTTGCTGTGTGTTTCCATTCCATGTTTAATGTGATTTGAAGAGAAGTAATAAAATGAGCTCTAACATGGAAAGTAAGCGTTTCCGGACACATGTCCACATAACATATTTTCTTTGTTTCTGTGTGAGGAATGTTTCCTGAAAGTTTGGCCGTACATTTTTGTAACACCCTGTATACACAGCCTTCAACTACGAAGGTGAGGGTTCGTTCCGGAAGATGCGAAACGTCTAAGGAACGCATTCCAAACGTACTTTAATAACCCAGAGTCGGTACTGTGGCAGGACAACGCTGTAACTCTTTGCGCGGAATTTAATAAAATAAAATAATTTTAAATAGGAGAATAATTTTTTGGTTTCACTACTATTGTACAGCTATTAAATAAATGTACTTTATATGTGAATGCAGGCTTTCCCGGCGAATAAATGACACCAAATCTTCTCGGGTTTGCAGCCGGATTTTATTCCTAAGCGACACCAGTAAACGCCTGGCATCCGTAACGGCAAGATCGCCGGTACGTAATCGACTGAAGATGGCTACTGAGCTAGTTGCCGAAAGCTTGTCGCTTTTTAATAAAATACGGCTGCAAACCCGAGAAGATTTGTTGTCAAATGTACTTTAGTTTTAAATTGCATTTCTATGTACAGTTCTATTAGTCTGGAGTTAACAACTTACCTCAGTTTCTGAATCATCCTCAATATTGCTGATTGTTTCTCTAGGGCTTTCTTCATGATTTAAGAATGAAATAAAATCGAAATTCCGCAGAGAAGGTTTGTAAATGCCATCGGTACCAGCACCATATCGTGTCGAATTCTTAACTTTCAGCAACTCTTTGCGGCAAACTGAACCATAGGAATTATTATTATTATTATTATTATTATTGGCGAATTCTCCCAATACATGGAAGACTGTAAGCAAATGACCAAATCAAGTTTTCTTCGAGTTCTTCTTATTGTTCCAATAGGCTTTCATTTTTTTCCGAGAAAGCTTGTTTGCGTTTTTCCGACCACATTAGTCTGTATTGTTTTTGTTTAGGTTGCTCAGTTATAACTTCCCATTTGTCTACTTTGTGTCTGAAGGTGTCTCTTTCTAAGATGTCTGTTGCTCCTATGCTTGCACTTTTAAGATCCTTCCGAATTTCATTCAGCCAAGGTGTTGGATTTTTAAATGAAGTTACATAATCTATTATCTTTTTTGTCAATCGACTTTCTGGTAATCTCTTAAGGTGACCAAAGAATTTCATTCGCCTTTTCTTCATATCAATTTCGATTTTTGAAAACTTTTCTGTTGTTTTGATTGATTGTAGTCTGTAACCATCTTTAGTGAGTCTTGTTCCTAGAATTTTTCTAATGATTTTTCTCTCTACTTTTTTAATTTCTTCAAAGTCATGTTTTCTGTTAAGTGTTAATGTTTCTCTTGCACAGAGGACTATTGGTTTTACGACTGCTTTGTAATGCCGAATTTTCGTCTGTCGTGACATAGATTTTTTGTTGTAGAGATTTTGGACTAACCCTAATGCTTTTTTTACTTTTTGGAGGCGATTTTGCTGTCAGATTTTCTCAAGGCCTGTCGGTTCGATGAATTCTACGAGGTATTTAAAGTATGGGATCCTGTTGATTTTACCGTATTTTGTTCTCAATCTTGCTACTTCTGTCTTTGAACTTATGAATTCAGTTTTTTCGAATGAGATTTGCTATCCTACTTTTTCTGCACATTCTTTGAGTGTCTCAAGCTGATTGATGGCAGTCTCTACATCTTCTGCTAGTATCGCCAAATCATCCGCAAAAGCGAGGTATGGTATATAGAGGTTGTTTTTGGGAAAGCCAAGTGGAATTGGTTTCCAATACTTACATTTCTTGAGTTCTTTCTCCCATTCTTCCATAACCTTGTCTAGAACGACATTGAACAGAAATGGAGAGAGCCCATCGCCTTGTCTCACACCTGTTTGAATATCAAAGGGTTCTGGAATTATTATTATTATTATTTTCATAACCACTTCTTCCGCGTCTCCAAGATACGCTTAATTACATTTATCAACCAAAGCATATTTTTTATTTTCTTGTCTGAGTCACTGTAGTCCTTTGACTTGCCTCGTGCAAGCATAACTAGATACAACTCAGCGAAGTACGTAAACAAATTATGTGACCCTGTCGACAGGTCCACCGCGTAAAAACTAAAAAAAAATAGTTATTTTAGCTCCGCGCAAGCTGAGATGATTAAACACTGAAGGGAGAACGTCGGTCAAGACGGAAAACAATGCTTGTGCCGATCCGTTTTCTAGACGTCGTCCATCTTCATTCTGTCCAGATAAAACGTCCGTTTTCTGTCCTCACACGATGTGAAACGATTTACCCGATCAACTAAAACGTCCGTCAAAACGTTAGGTGTTGACCGGCCTGTACATAGATCCTTAGTCGTTCATATTTCTTTCCCGCAGCAAACAAAATTTCTTTACAGGATCAATTCTACGTAAACATCATTCGTGGCTAGGGTTGCCAGATGGCCGGGAAATCCGGAAATGTCCCGAAATTTTGTGTCTGGTCCCGCGTCCAGGAATTAAGGGTTAATGTCCCGGAATTCCCGTATACCAGTTTTTTTCTCAAACTTACCATATCGCGCCGCAGCGGGAGGTAGAGGAGTATTCTACCTTACCGACGACCAGAGACAATATACATATATAGACTGTTCAACTATGACCTAGTGATTTTCAACCAAATTTGAATTAATAATCTTAAAAGAGGTACTCTCTCTCTCTCTCTCTCTCTCATATATATATATATATATATATATATATATATGGTTTGTTTGTTTGTTCTTCATACAAATCCACAGTTTTCATCCGATCCCGATGAAACTTTGCACACTTATCCTTTGAAACAAGGAGAAAAATACTGTCTACATTTGGTTCAAAAATTATCTGTATAAATAACACATATTATCTCATATCTTCGAAATACGGCGATAGACACGTTGGATGTGCACGTCAACGTACCGTGTTTCCGCATAGTGGACTGCCAGCTTAGTGGTTAAAGCGCTTGCTTACGAACGTCGTGGTCTCTGGTTCAAATCTCCGTGGAAGCTAAGATTTTTAAAAATTGTTTTTCATCGTAAGAGTCGGGCCTGAGCCGTAGGTTATTCGTATTGAATGTTAAACTGTAGATATTAGAAAGTTAGGGGTGCTATGCGAGGCAAATTGTAAGTAGTCTTGCAATGTTGTAGGTGTACACTTTTTTAAGTTATAATGATCCCTCAGGTGTTGTTCGCAGTCAGTGTGTGAACCACAGTAATATTATTATAAATACGGAAGTAAGTCTCTGTCTTTCTGTTACGTTTTGACTACTAAATGGCTATATCGTTGAGATGCAATTTTATAAGGAAATCTGTATGAAGGGCACAGGATATTTTTTCCAGTATGATTAACAGTTGTAGTCACGAAATTTTGAGACCTTATCGAATGGTGACAGAAATATGTTGGAAATTGATTCTCTTCAAGAGACAGGTTCGACGGTACAGTGATATAGTGATAGCTTTCCTGTCATATTATTCCTACTCGATATTGTTTGGGACCAATCTTTCGTTAGCAACTTTCTATATTTAATTCTGGCAAAAAAAAATTCTTAATCCACGCGTACGAAGTCGCGGGTACGGGCTAGTATGTATATATATATATATATATATATATATATATATATATATATATATATATATATATATAGTGTGTGTGTGTGTGTGTGTGTGTGTGTGTGTGTGTTTAGCATAGTTTTTATCTAAAATACAACTTTTTAAATCAATTTGCATATTTGTTCACTCCTTAAACATACCACTAAAATACCGTTTTAAACCCAAAAATGTCCCTGAAATTACAATCCTATCACTAAAAACTTTTATAACCCCAGAGATTATAATCCTGTATCCGGCAACCCTATTCGTAGCTAATCTGGTTTTGGTGGGTGCGGTTGGTTTCGGTTGAGTTTCTTTTTTACTATGTATTACGTCCTTCTTCTGATAGTGTGAGATAGTTTTGCTTCGGAGACTACTGACTTTCGACAAAATGTTCCTCCAAGTATTCGACTTTGTCGTTTTCAGTCTCGATAGGATCTCTTCGTACGTTTTTTGCTTTACGCCTCGTCGACGTCGAGGTAATTAGAGGCGGGAAAGGACTGACAGCAAGGAACGGGAAGGAATTCGCCAGAGCATCTTGAAGCAAGCATCGCCTCGAGTGGTTTGGAGGAACCATGGGAAACCCAAATCTGGATGCCCGGACGGGGATTCGAACCCGCGTCCTCCCGAAAGCGAGGCTTGAACGTTTAATGCTCACGCATACTTATTGTAGTGCTTCATAGGGGAACCACTAATTGTTCTTTCAGTGCTGACTACTGTATTACTATATTCTATGGGGCTATTCTGATTAAAACCGTCTTCAGTGCTTTCAAAGCAAAACGTTTCCCCGAAGCAGAGGTCACTCGAGGCTTCCCATAGCTGTCTGAGTGGCTTGCATGTAATTAATTACAACGACAAATATTGCTACACAGACCACTAACACGCACGCACTCAGTTTGTCCGCGGTTCTTCCTGCAATGAGGCACCAGAACGCTGGAACGGTGCGCAAGCACCGTCTACATAATTACACGCAACATACTAAATAATTAGCAATAACATGCACCCAGCGTGGTGGGTGAGTGGTTAACGCTCTGACCTCGCATTCGGGAGGACGGCGGTTCGAATCCCCGTCCGGGTATCTAGATTTTGGTTTTTCGAGGTTTCCCCAAATCACTCCAGGCGAATGCCGGGATGCTTCCTTCAAATAAAGGCAATAGCCGAAATCCTTCCCGTTCCTTGTCCCAAGACGTATCCCGCCTCTAATGACGAGGCGTAAAGCCATAAGTAAAAAAAAAAAAAAAAAAAAAAAAAAAAAAAAAAAAAGTCGGATAGTTGAAGATGGGGGACAAACAGAGGAAATAGGCATGTAGGGAAATTTCCACCGGGGCATATACTCTGTCCTAATTAACTGGAATATTATTGTTTTCCATGCTGTATGCGGCTCTTCGCTTCCGGATGCAAGATCAAATCTGTCATTTTTTTCCCTTTTTTTTCTTTTTTGTAATATATGGCCTTCGGTCTTTTCAACCATTTAGCCAGCTCAAATTTGTTTACGTTGCAACTGCTGTATCATAATTTCACTATGATATTGTCGACACTACAGTGAGGACAACACAAGACGAACACAACACTTATTAAAACCATCCATGCCCGAGGCCGGACTCGAACCGGGGGCCCTTGCAATGCGAGGCCAGCGCGCTAGCCACTACACTGCCAGGACCGGCGAAATCTGTCATTGTACTTGACGATTCGAGTTTCTTGTTCTCGATTTTGTTTCCACTAGATCCTGTTATTCCCTTCAGATGTGAGTGAGGGGTTGAACTATCAGTGGTCGTAATTTATGTGTTGGGGTCGCCCCGAGCGTGTCAGTGGGGCTCCCCCCATTTTATTTGTCATCTCCCCGCCCGTGTTGTTCCGAGTGGCCAACACTTGTGTGGTGGTGTTGAAGCGGTGAGGTTGCTGCCCCACAGTGTTCAATTGGATCGCCTCTCCCGGTAATGTATAGCTCTATTTTTGCTTTCTAGTTTGTTTTGTTTGTTACCCGATGAAGCTTAAATACGGATCAGAAGTCAATTTAATTGCAATGGAGCACACGTTCCGGTGGCAATTTCCCTACACACCCATCTTCCCCCTATCCTGCACTCACCTACATTTGCCCTCTACAAATTTTAACTTTAAATTCTTTTAACTTTTTCGGTAGGTTATTCATCATTCCCCTTGGTAACTCATTCCAATCCCTGACACCTTTACCTAAAAAAGAAAATCTTCCCACACCCTTGTGCCTGAAATCGAGTGCCAGCTTGTGGTCATGGTCATCTTTACCCTTGCATGCACTACTTTTCATACCTATTGCAATATCTTTCCATGCCTCATCGCCAGTATATGCCCTGTACACTCCCATGACCCTCCTCATTCTCCTCCTGTCTTGCAATGAATCCCATTCCAGCTCCTTTATCATATCTGTCACTGATTGCATTCTGCGATAATTTCCAGAAACAAATCTAGCAGCCCTTCTTTGCACGTTCTCCAACTCCTGTATTTGATACTCAAAATGTGGGTCCCATACTACACTACCATATTCGAGCAATGGTCTTACCAAAGTTTTGTAACCCAATTCCTTTACTTCTCTCATGCATCCCCTCATCACTCTCTCAAACAAGTGCAGAATTTTGAAACCTTTCCCTACCACCTGTCCAATGTGTCCTGCCCAGTTAAGCTTGTTATCAAATGTAATACCAAGATATTTACATTTCAAGGCTTCAGCAAGCAATTCTTTCCCCACCTTATATTCATAATCAACCTTTTGTTTTTATTTGTTAGGGGGCATCCATTAATTACGTGAGGTAAAATGGGGGGGAGGGGGTCAGGCGAAATCTCACTGATAATTCGATCAGTAAGGGGAGGGGATCCGTCAAAATCTCACATCTTAGGGGGAGGGGGGGGTTCCTACAGGATCTTACCAGAGGAGGGGGAGTCCGAAATTCCCATAATTAATCGACGCCCCCTTAGGGGAGTTTTTGTCCTTAAATATTTAACCCCCTCCCGCTGGGTGAGGAAATGTTTGGAGAGGTGGCGACATTTCACGTTTGAAGGGAGGGTGGCAGTCTCACATAAAAAGTTTACGTGATGTTTTTATAGTCTTTCCTCCTCCCCTTGTTGTGATTTTACCGGACCTCCCTCCCCTATTTTGAGCTTACGTAATTAAGGGAAGACCCTCAGGGCCGAAAGCTAATACCTTGTTTGAACCGTTCAAGATTGTAGTCTTCATGGGTGTGCAGCCGGATGGTGTTTCGGAAACACAACGTTTCGACAACCAGCTCGGCTGTCCTCATCAGGTGTCCGGTGTCTACAGGCTGACGAAAGCTGGTAGTCACCGCGTGGACTGGCTTAGCGGCGGCTCCAAACGCTTCCGACCAACCAACGGGTCTTTCCGAAGCCACCGTTCCGACCAATCAGAGCGGATCCTCTACCTCGCCGACAGGTATATAAGGAGGTCCGTCTGGGAGGCTAAGCCAGTCCACGCGGTGACTGCCAGCTTTCGTCAGCCTGTAGACACCGGACACCTGATGAAGACAGCCGAGCTGGTTGTCGAAACGTTGTGTTTCCAAAACACCATCCGGCTGCACACCCGTGAAGACTACATTGCTTCAGTACGCCGGGAAAGTCTCCACGCATACCGTTTAAGATTATACGAATGTTTGCCGACTGAAGTTAAATGAAGTTTTTCTCGGATAGTTTGACGTTTCTTGAAGTGTTTCTCTATACAGGGACCAGCCATACGGGAGCACATGGGTTTGAGTCACCGACGCGCCATCCGTATTTCGATTTTCAGTGGTTTCTCCGAAATCTCTCCAGGCGAATGCCGGGGTGGTTCCTTCAAAAGGCAACGGACGAATTTATTCCCGTTCCTTCCCCCCCCCCGTCCTATCCCCCACCTCTAAAGACCTCAACGTAGACGAGGCTACAGCCCTAAAATAAAGCCATATCTACGATCCAATACCTTTCATTTTTCAGGTGTACATTAAGGTCAGCATTATCAGGTACGTTACCTTCTGTTCGTATAAAATAAGCTGCGAATACATCGTTAGACTTGCCTTTGTGTTTAATTACACTAGCTAAATTATTGATTCAGTTTACTATATTTTATCCATAATTCTCTATATTGACGTGACTGTATTAATCAGACAAAGGTAGAATGAGAAACAGCCTTCAGTCACTAGAATACAACTTTTATTATATTACACAATGCATTTCGGACCCTGTGGATCCATCTTCAGGTTAATATGGTATTTACATTTGGTATTAAATTTTCCTTAAGCGAGATTCGTGCCTAGTAAAGTTTGTTACTGCACTGAAAAATGATTTCAAGTAAGTGTCGTGAAGACGTTTTATTATGAGAGAAAATACTAAATATGAAAACATTGTGAAAAACTTACCAGAATTGACGAGATGCTGAATAATTAGCTTCGTATACATATTTACCGCGGAGTACTGAAGCTAATAATAATAATAATAATAATAATTATTATTATTATTATTACTATTATTATTATTACTCCGCGATTCACTAAAAGTGTGTGGTGGAGGGTGCATTGCACCTATCGAAAAGGGTTTTGGTTTGAAAGGGTTATAAGGGATATGGCAGGAGGCGCCCATGGGCTATTGTGAGGAACCATCCCCGCATTCGCGTGGGCGATCTGGGAAATCCATGGAAAACCCAGATCAGGATGGCAGGAGTGCTTTATCGAAAGCTACTCCTGTCGGATTTTAGGTTTACTCGCCCGGTAAATCCTTTCTATTCCATTCCCTAATCGCTCGTGGAAAAAATTAGTACAGAAATGAATCGGCTCTGGTCCTGATTTCTCTTATCTTATTTTCGCGGTCATTCCGGGATATGAATGTTGCTGGTAGCAATATTTGTTTGCTGTCATTCCGAAATACGTCTGTCGTGAATTTTTCAATTAGCTTCCGTCCAGAGCAACGCCTTCGGTGTTCCAGGTCTTCCCAACCTAACTCCTTCAACATCGCACTTACGCTTTCCCTCCAATTATATATACCTGTCACGAATCGGGCGGCTCTTCTTTGGACCTTCTCTAATGCCTCCATTAACCCCTTTTGATGGGGACCCCATACAGAACAACAATACTCTAAGTGAGGACGTACTAGTGACTTGTATACAATCGATTTAACTTCCTGAGTGCATTGATTTAAATTACGACCTAGAAATCGGAGCATACGATTTTCTTTCGCCATTACATTCTCGATATGCTCATTCCACGACAAATTATTACGAATTGTTACCCCTAAGTATTTAGCGGAATTTACCGTTCTAAGGACAGTACCATTAATCGTATATTCATAGTTAAATGGTCTCACCTTTTTACTTACACGCATGACTTGGCACTTTTTAGAGTGTAACTCCAACTGCCAATCTTTACACCACGCAATTATTTTCATAATATCGTCTTGTAACAAGCGCAGTCGTCCTGGGTTTTGATTTCGCGATAAATTATGGCATCATCGGCAAATAATCTTTTCATCCCCCTATTATGTCGCATAGATCATTGATGTATATGAGAAACAACAGTGGCCCTAACACGCTTCCCTGGGGAACTCCAGACCCCACTTCAGTAAGTGATGAACGCTCACCGTCGAGAACTACACACTGTGTTCTGCCCTTCAGGAAGTCTGCAACCCAGTCGCATCTTTGTCTAGATATGCCGTAACCGCGAAGTTTCCTAAGTAACCTAGTGTGAGGCACAGTGTCAAAAGCTTTTTTAAAGTCTAATAGAACCAAATCAACCTCGGATTGCTCATCTATAATTCGGCACAAGTCGTGAATTAGAAGTGCAAGTTATTATTCAGCATCTCGTCAATTCTGGTAAGTTTTTCACAATGTTTACATATTTAGTCTTTTCTCTCATAATAAAACGTGTTCACGACACTTACTTGAAATCGTTTTTCAGCGCAGGAACAAACTTTACTAGGCACGAATCTCGCTTAAGGAAAATTCAAATCCAAATGTAAATACCATAGTCACCTGAAGATGGATCCACAGGGTTCGAAATGCATTGTGTAATATAATAAAAGTTGTATTCTAGTGACTGAAGGCTGTTTCTCATTCTACCTTTGTCTAGTTTACTATATGACACGGACGAAACCCTAGGCCATCCAAATTCTGTCACCAGAGAGAAAAAAATGTAGAAAGTCCATGTCTTTTGAAGAGACTCGCAGTCTGGTAGTATCGTGGTTACAGAGATTGATTGAAAAGTTCCCAGTGCGATCCTGGGTTTAAATGTCGGCGGGGCTAGGAATTTTTAAGGTTGTGTTTAATCGTATGAGCTACGCCAGGACATTCCTTGGTTCGGATTCAACGTTAAACTGTAGGTCGCAGAGGAAAGGAACTGGCCGTCCTGTGGCTTTTAATGCTTCTTTCGGGGGTATCCAACCAACACTTCATCGCGATGTATCCTCTTCATGACATCGGTAGGTGATGGGTATCTTCTTTTCCAGCTGACGTAGGATTTGTGGCAGTCCTGGAGGGGTTAATCCACAATGTCAGCTTTAATTTTAATTGGGATGCTTTCTCTTTGCCTTCCTCTGTGACCAAGTCAGGTGATTGTGGCAGATGTGTGTTAATTGCGTTGTACATAAATGAAAGATGAAGAAAAAGAGAGTATGACACCTGTTGCTGGTCCATTCAGGCCTACTTCTCCGAAGAACACCAAAGGGCTGGTAGGCTTACGGGGACGTCCATTAATTACGTGAGGTGTTTTTTTATTATTAAATTTGGACCTCCCTTTTGCGGAGAGCTGAATATTTTTTTTTTTTTTTTTGTGGAAACTCCTCTAGTCACGTTATGCAATGTTTGGGCGGGGGCAAATCCGTGAGTTCCTAACATTCCACCTGTTGCGCGTATGATTGCGCGCAGGACACTTTTTGCAAAATCGTTACACAAACCCGCAGTTTTTATCCGATTTTGATGGAATTTTTGCATACGCATACATTATAACAAATAGAAAAACACTGTTGACGTGTGATTTACAGAAGAATAAACCCTCTCCCCCTTTTCCACCTCACCTTGATTTCTGTGACCGTTGTTCATACAAACACAAAGTTTTTATTTTGATAGTAGTTACCACACGTATATTTCGAAACAAGGCGGCCTGGTAGCTCAGTGGTTTAGGGCGCTTACTTCCGAAAGTTCTCTCCCTAGTCGCGGGTTCAAATAGGAATATTTAGGAGTTGTATTTGATTTTATGAGCGACGCCGGGACGTTCCGTGGTTCTGATTCCACGTTAAAACTGTAGGTCCCTGAGGAAAAGAATTGTCCTTCCTGCCTCTGACACAATTGCTTGGGACATCTCCTTCGGGAAGACTCGACCAACCTCCGGGTTGTGAAGTAAGTTACTTTTTTAATTTTTGAAGTCAAAACTTCTTTAGGCGCGTTGCTCGATTTTTGAATGGGTAAAATCTTCTGAATTCGCGTCACCGAAATGCTGATGTCAACAGTATATCTGTTCCGGTCTGGTGGCTCAGTGGTTAAGGTGTCTGAGTGGCGAACTAAATCTCCCCAGTTCGAATTTCTTATCTAGGCGGGGATTTTCATAGACCGTTAACGCGATCTTCACATCTGGCACAGGTTGCTGTTTAGTGTAAAGTACGCCAGAACGCTTCAGTGGTTCGGATTCCACGTTAAACTGTATGTTCCCTGTATCTGGTAGGGCCACCGGATTAGGTTAAGGCGGCTAGGACAGGGGCGCAATGCACAGCCAATAGAAAACCTGTCAGCAGGTCATTACGACCACACGGAATTATTTATTATATCTGTAGCTATATGTACGACGTGCTGCTCGTAATGAAATTAATAGTTTTACGTTTTCAATTCTATCAGCAGTCACCAATGACTGCAGGCTTTTTTTTTTTTTTTTTTTTTTACCTCTGCTGCCTTTTGAAAGGTGGAAATTTCGAAAAAAAAAGTTGACGCGTTTCTCAGCCGTAAAATTTAACAGTAGTTTTTTAACTATAAAACGCTACAAAAAGTAAACTTAATGAATGTATTATGCGAATTGATTTGGTGGTAGTCGCTTAGCTATTAAATTGTGGACATAACCACGAATTTCTTCTAATGTTATCTCTGGTCGCTGTTAATTTGCGATCGAAGGCTGACACGTGACACCGTTCTCCAGCCAATAGCTATAGAGGTGAGTGGATGAGTGAGGTTAGGAAATTATATACGTGTATATATATATATATATATAATCTACCCAATCTAATTCTATCATATGAGCAACTCTTATATATACGTAAAATTATTTTCTCACAGAAGTCTCTAAATATTTTGATGAAATCTTACATACTGATTAGAAATAGAAAGACGCAATGATCGGTCACCCATGTACTTACTATAATAAGAAAAATACATTTATTTTATTAACGAAACTCTGTTTTTATTTATTTTACTCCATATTTATTTAATGGTTTTCTTCAATATAAATTCTTTCAATAACCATCAATTTCGCTGTTTCACATATACCAGGCGTCCCGTGAACACCTCAGGTTTTTTTTTTTCTGGCTGTAACGGAAACTAAGTCGGTCATCGTTTGTTGAAGGAACCCGTCCTTGCATTTGTCTATAGTGGCGTGTGCAAACAATGCAAAACCGAAATCTGGATGGCCCGATGGGGATTGGAGTCCGAGTCCTCGCGAATGCGAGGCCAGAGCGTTACCTCTCACACACTACGGTCGGTCGCAATGTCCTTAGCGATATGGCTCTCGCAGGGCACAGTAAGGAATGAAGAGGTGTTCAGTAGTGCTGATGAATCACATTCCGGCGAGAAGAGACTGGCTGATTGCGACACAGCGAACATCATGGCGGGTGCCGTCGAAGGCAGAATCTGATAAGCAAGTCCACGCCTGGCGCGCATGAATCAGACATAGGTGCGTCTCTCCCAGAGAACTGAAAAGCAAGCGGACCGGCAAGATGCTGGAAATCGAGCTATGCGTTCTATTGACAAGGTCCTTCTCCAACTCCATTAATCACCTAATTACACCTTCTTATTTATTTTTTAATTATGTTAAATTCTTCCACCATTCACTTTTAATTTAAATTCCTTCAGCGTTTTTGGTAAATTATTCATTAATTTGTTCCAATCCCCGACACCCATACCCAGAATCTAATTGAAAAATTCCTTCTGCTATTCGACCACGTGAGGACAGAGCATGGCTTTTGTGCTGTGTATCGTTCGCGTCGTAGACGGAGTGTTATGGACAGGTACCTGTCTCCCCGCGTCCGTCACACAGTGTCGGCTGCCAAGTGCGCCAGCCGACAAAGATAACGCCCGATCGAACCCGTGACCTTTCGCTCGAGGACACAGCACGCAACTATCACGCCGCGCGACACGCTGTCG